>QRDG01000134.1:0-713437 GCA_012064385.1 Puccinellia tenuiflora | reverse complement strand
GCCTCTAATGCATTGAAAGTGCGAGGTATTGTGTTGCTGTCCAAAAACAGATGCTGTGCGCCTGTTGCACGAAAATCCTAAATCGCCAGAATTTTATCCTTTTCTGATAATTTTTGACAGCAAGCCTGATGCTTTTATCTATCTTTAGTTAGTTTTAAGTTTTTTTATTTGAGTTGCAGAAGTGCCTGTAAAAATTCGATCTTTACGACTATTCAGATTTTGACAGATTCTGCTTTTATTTTGCATTTGTCTCTTTACCATCGTCATATGTGATACTCTAGGGGTAGAGTGCCACATTAAGTCTTAGTAAACAGTATCTAATGTTTAATGAAGTTGGTTTGCAATTTCTCATGAGTTGAACACATGTGCATTTTAATTTATGAGCACTAACCCTCTAATCAAATTATGAGAAGTTTTGTGTGAAGGGAGTTTTTAAGTTCCAAAGGAGAGGAATATGAAGAAATCGACGATGGATCAGAGCTCAAGCTTGGGGATGCCCCCATGGAACCCCCCTCTTAATATCAAGAACTATCAATAGTCAAAGCTGGGGATGCCCAAGGCATCCCCTCATCTTCATCGACTATCATAAGGTCGTCTTCGTTGAACTTCATTTTTATCACTTTACATATTATGTGCTATGCTTGGAGCATCTTTTTACTTTCAGTTTTGTTAGTTTGTTTGCTAGTCATATCTTTGTTGGATCGTAGCTTTATTTGTGTGGGAGAGAGACACGCTCCGCTTTTTCGTTTGAATACTCCTTTGCTTCGCTTATATCTTTTTGAGTATTCTTAGCTACTGTCTGTTTTCTAGTAAGCTCTCGCTTTTAGCTTTTATCTTGTTTAGAGCTGCTAGTTGTTAAGTTAAACTCTCTTGTTCTTCACTTATACTTGTTGGAGAGTTGTTGAAAAATTGCTTGAATTGTCAATGCGACAAAATGTTGTTTGTGTGATGATAGAATAAAATGAAAAGTCTGCATAGTTTTGTAGATCATGGTGTGGATACTTGATGCTTCTCAATTGTTTTGAGATGTTAAGTTGAATGCTTAAACTCGTTGGTTATTTGAGTGGAATTGATTAGTAAAGAAATATGGTTGAAAGCTTGAAATTGTGTGGTTTTTCACAGTTGTTAATTCATAGTGCTAATCTTTCCATCAAGACAATTGTTTGGTCAACAAGGGAGACGGTGTAGAGTTTTTATGGTTATGACCGGTAAATGTCTTATGTTATTCTGTTACCGGATATTGTTAGATGTTTGCTTCAAACACCCTTTTTGCTAAGCCTAAAAATTCGTAGTGAGTGTATGGTTCACTCGTGCATCCAATCCCCAAAGCCAAACTTTCTTACCAGCTGAGTCCACCATATTTACCTATGCATGGTATTTCCTACCATTCCAAGTAAATTTGTCATGTGCTATCTTTAAAAATTCAAAATACCTCTTCTTTGTGCCTCTGTTTTTTAAGCTCATGAGGGAGCAGTAGAGAGCTAGATATAACTTGTGACAAGCGAGGTCATTTCCCCCCTTTCACCTGGTGTTGACGGATTACGTCTTCACTTGAATCAACCCGAGAGCAGCTTAAGCAAAAATATAAATATAACTCACAATTCTCCTCCGCGCAATGCAAATCTGAGAAATCAGCCCAAACATTGGACAATGGTGAAACCAAGGAGAAAGAAGAGCGTACTCGCTCTTCTAAGAACCAGCTGCTCTCACAAGTCTAAAAACATTGCTTGTCATGAGGGACTAGATATTTCTCTGTTGTGAAGTCGTTGACGAAAGCATGCATACCTCAAAATCATTTTACTTCTGTTTTAAAAAAACAAAAAGCTTTAGCACATGACTAATCCCTACTTCCCTCTGCGAAGGGCCTTTCTTTTACTTTTAATGTTGAGTCAGTTTTTCCCTTTTTTCCTTCTATCTCCACAAAAGCAAACATCTAGCATTGACCCTGGGTATCGTTGAGCATATTACATTATCAAGATTAAACATGAATCTTTATATTGACTTTATCTATAAGATAAGCTGTTGGAAGTTGAAGCTCTTTGCTAATGCTTACACCTTCCTTTGTGTTGATTCTCAAAAAACACTTTTGTCATGGAATTATTATCCTTGTGAATTAGTCAAATATGTTGATCACATTGTTTTCATGTCTTTGACATACTATTTACGAAAGGTTTTGCTTGGATTATCAACTTGTTTATTCATTGCTTTCTTGCTATCACTTATAGACAGTTGTTTTGTATCTCTTCATTCACACCCTTTGATTTGCATCACTATCTTGATCAAGAATGTGTTGGTTGCATGTCTCATAAAAAATTATTTGTTATCACTTACCTACTCGAGGACGAGTAGGAGTTAAGCTTGGGGATGCTGATACGTCTCAAACGTATCTATAATTTTTGAGTGATCCATGCTAGTTTTGTGTTATTGTCACATGTTTTTACTGTCATTTTTATGCATTTTGTCAGACTAAACTATTGACAAGATGCCCAGTGCCAGTTCCCTGTTTTTTGCTGTTTTGTATTTCAGAAAATTTACTTCTGGAAATATTCTCGGAATTGGACGAAAATTTACGAGGAATATTTACTCGACGAAAGGCACCAGAAGACCAAAGGGCAGCCCTGGGGGCCACCCACAGGGCAGGGACGGCCTCCTGCCATGGCCCCCCTTGGCCCGCGGGTGGGACTCGCCCCTGGTCCTGGTGGGTCCCCTCGGCCCCTCCGATGCCTATAAAATCAGAAAAACCTAAAAACATCGAGGCGGCCATTATTTTCCAGAAACTCAACCCCGACACGCCATCACCGAAAATCCTAGTTCGGGGTCCCAATCTTGAAGCTTTATCCCGGCACTCTGCCGGAGGGGAGATCGATCCTGGAGGGCTCTTCATCGTCATGCCCTCCTCCGGGATGATTTGTGAGTAGTCTCACCTTGGACTACGGGTCCATGGCAGTAGCTAGTTGTTAGTCTCTCTCTCTTGTGCTCATGTCTTATGATCTTTTGAGCTGCCTAACCTGATCAAGATCGATTATGTAATGCTATGTGATGTGTTTGCTGGGATCTGAGGATTATGAAGTTATGTTTAGATTGTGCATGATTCTTATATGAGTAATTTATGTTCTTGTCTCCGATGTGCGTAGTTACTTTGGCCAAGTGATGTGTGTATCTCTAAGAGAGGGTATTTATGCTAGATAGTGGGTTCATGCCCCTTTTTGTTCCTGGGCACGAGTGACAGAAACGTCTAAGGGCGAGGGTGTGCTGTTGCTACTAAGGGTAAAACAGCGGGTGTTAATGTCTCTTATGATATTAGTATTGCTTACTTCATGCACTTTACCTTAATGCAATTGTCTGTTGCTTGCAACTTAATACCGTGGGTGACAGGCTGGATAGCGATCCCACGGTGGACTTTTTAGACAAAGACGCAGTTGGACTGAATGGTCTTTGTTCCTTGTCATGATGCCTCCATAATATTATCATGTCCTTTTGTCATCGCTAAATTTGGTTTGTGTCATGATCTTGTCAATTGCCTAGCTGTAATTCGTTCACCCATCACATGCATATTTTATTTACTTGAGAGACTCCACTAGTGAACCCATGGCCCCCGGTCCATCTTTTTACATTGTTTACAACCTCATTTACTTGCTTTTAATTATCATTATTTCTCTGTTCACTTTTCATATTTCATCATACAATTAACCACTTTGTTTTCTGTGAGACCGGAAAGATTGACAACCTTTCCGCCGTTGGGGGCAAAGTATTTTGGTTGAGTGTGTGCAGGTCCATGTCTGTTGAAGGTCAAGCGCCAGAGATCTTCAACATTCACCTCGTTGTTGATTTCAAAGTCCTACTGGTTCGATAAACCTCGGTTCGTTAACAAGGGAAAACAGCTACTAGCTGCAATTCCGCCTTCGCTTGGGGCACCACCCAACTTATTTTAATACAGCAGCAGGCACCGACATCCATCTGTATCTGAAAGCTATTGAAAGATGAGCTACACATGTTACGGGAGGAAGGAGGGGTCAACACATGGGACGCCCTCGCAGAAGAATATTTTGCTATGAGAGCCGCATTGCTCTGTACGGTGCACGACTTGCCCGGCTACGGACACGTCTCAGGCCAGGTGTGCCACGGACATAACAGATGTGTGAGGTGCATGGATGACTCGACATTTCACCAGCTCCAGAAAGATGCCGGGTCTTCAAAAACCATCTACATCGGCCATCGAAGGTGGCTACACATTAAAAACTCGTGGAGAAGGCGTGGAGACCTTTTCAACGGCCAAGATGAGCTCCGGGGACCTCCACGTAAGAGGTGCGGCGAAGAAATATATGATTTGCTGAATGAATGGGAAGAGTGCCCTCGGCCGGGAAAGAAGCAAAAGGCGCCAAAACCACTCCTGGATGTATGGAAGACGAGGTCCGTGTTTTGGGAATTGCCGTACTGGCCCATCCTCGGTACGCCTCATTGCCTGGATCTAATGCATATCACGAAGAATGTGTTCGAGGGTCTGTTTGGCACTCTGCTCAACATGCCGGAGAGGACGAAAGATGGGCCGAAAGCAAGAAGAGACCTGATACATATGGGTATTAGGGAAGAGCTTCAGGGAGGACGCCCGGCTATTGATCATGACCAGTCGGAAGAGGAGACGGCTAGTCCCAAGGGCAAAAAGGTTAAGAGGAACAACTATTACTTCCCCCCTCCTGCTTCACTCTAAGTCCAAACGAGATCGAACAATTGATCATGTGCCTTCTAGGAGTCAAAGTGCCTTTGAGTTACTCGGGGCTAATAAGCAGATTTTTAGACCCGCAGAAACAAAAGTTCAGCGGGATGAAGTCTCATGACTGTCACGTGATGATGACGCAGATACTTCCGGTTACGATCCGAGGGATAATCGACAAGCACGTCCGTGAAACCCTTTTTGGCCTCTGTAACTTCTTTGACGTGATCTCCCGAAAGTCAATCACCGGGAAGCAACTCTCAAGGCTACAGGAAGAGATCGTCATGATACTATGCGAGCTTGAGATGTATTTCCTGCCCGCATTCTTTGACATCTGTGTGCATCTGTTGGTCCATATCGTGGATGATATAATCCATCTCGGGCCGTTGTTCCAGCACAACATGATGCCGTTCGAAAGGATGAATGGGGTCATCAAAGGATTCGTTCGTAACAGGGCCCATCCAGATGGAAGCATCATTCAGGGCTTTCTCACCGAAGAGTGCACCTCTTTCTGCACGAATTTTTTGGACATGGAGGACCCTGTTGGTTTGCTCGGAAACAAGCAGATTGGCAAGCTCGATGGAGCAGGTCACAAAAATGGCCGGAGGGAGTTGCATGTGTACCACGCTTGTCGACGCACCGATTTTAACAGGGCAAACTTAGTGGCTCTCCAACACATTCAAATTGTCGATACTTGGGTGGAAAAGCACAAGAGCCTGATTGAGAAGAAGTACACTGGCTAGGGCAAGCGGAGGACAGAAGGAGAAATAATCAGAGAGCACAACTCCTCTATCTTGCGTTGGTTCAAAGATGAGCTTGACGCTCCGCCCCCAACGGCTAGTGCGGAATCTAAACTCTTATACGCCTTGTCACGTGGCCCCACCCCCAACCTGGTGATATTTCAATCATATGATATCAACGGGTTCACTTTCTACACGGAGCAAAAGGACAAAACTTCGTATTATCAAAACTCAGGGGTAACGATGGAATCCTACACCGGTGACAAAAAGTTAAGATACTACGGAAGGATCGAGGAGATCTGGGAGCTTAACTACTCTGCAGAGAAGGTGTCGATGTTCCGCGTCAGATGGCCTAGGATGTCGACCATCCAAAAAGTAGACAATTACTTCACCACCATGGTTATACTCGAAGCCGGCACTTCATCAAGCATGAACGTCACCGCGCAAAATGAGCCATGGGTACTGGCGAAGCACGTCTCCCAATGCTTCTTCATAATCGACCCATCACGGCCTAGCTGTGTCGTCGTGAGGAGAGGCAAAAGAAACATCATCGGAATGGACGGTGTCGCCAACGAGGAGGAGTTCGACATGTTCGGCGACACAAATATCGACGATGATCAAGATGATGATGATAAGGCAACATACACCACAAGAAGAAGCAGAACCACGCTACCTAGGCAAGGTCTTCCATTCAAAATAAGAAGTCATGATGTGGGGCTAAATTATGCAACTGTGACAAAAAAAGGCAAGAAGAATACCAAACGCGACTATGTATCTCTCTTTTGTATCGGACTTGTATCGATGATCAAGTGATGTGATATTAATTATATATATGTACCTCATGTTATGTGTTTAACTATCCTTAAAACTTATACTTTTTATTAAGTCACTCTTCAAAATTTGACTAATTTTAAAATCATGTATTAGAAAACAAAACAAGAAAGAGATAAGAAAACAAGAAAACAGAAAAAAAATGAGGGAAAAACTAAATAATTTGGAAAACAAAATAAAAAACAGAATGCAAAATAATTGTAAAAACTTACCGCTGGCGAATTGCCGTCCCTGTTCGCCAGCAGTAAGCACTTACCACTGGCGAACAGAAATAACTGTTCGGCAGCGGTAAGTGCTTACCGCTAGCGAACAAGAGATGATATTCGCCAGCGGTAAGGTTGGCCTCACTTATCAGCGGGCCCGCCGCGCCTCTAGCCTCTACATCATCCCCACTCTCCCCGTGCGCCTCCCCAATTCAAACCATCGCCGCCGCGCCTCTAGCCTCTCCGGCCGCCGACGACCTCCACGCGTGCCCCCTCTCTGCCACCGCCACCGTACACGCGTGCCCCCTCTACCACCGCCGCCGCTCGCTCCATCTTGCCGCCGACGACCTCAACACCCTCACGCGCTCGACGTCCAGGCTTTCGGTGCCCTCGTGCTCGGCCCGGCCAAGCCGCCGCCAACGAACTCCTCTCCCTCCACACTGCCCTGAGCCGCCGCCGACGACCTCCCCTAGCTCCCTCCCCTCCCCGAGGTGCTGCACCTCCCCTCCTCTCCCTCCCTTGCCTATAGTTGCACATAGGGTGTTTGCAAAAATGCCAACTTAAAAGAATTTAGGAAATTTTGGAGATAAAGAATTTAGGAAATGTTCATTGTTGCTAGGTGCTGTTAGGAAATTTTAGGAAATTTTTAGGAAATTTTGGGAAATTTTTAGGAAATTTTTAGGAAATGTTTATTTTAGAGTATTTTAGTGAATTTGTATTATTAGGTGGATTTGAAATTTGTATTATTTTAGAGTATTATTGTTCAAATTAGGTTTTAAAAAATATTGTTCAAATTAGGTTTTAAAAAGTATTTCCCAAATTAGGTATTAAAAAATATTGTTCAAATTAGGTTTCAATTAGCTACTATAGTTTAAGTATTTAAATTATAGTTCTTAATTCCAATTGTTTTGCCGTATGCAGGACCTCGACGCTACCGTGTTCTTCAGTTTTCAGGTGAGATGATGTTTTTGTGGTGATGATGCCTTTGTACGGAATGTGGTGGTGTTGCTTTTTGTGGTGAGAATGTGGTGGTGATGAGGCCATTGAGCCCTTTGTTTTGGTGAATGTGGTGAATGTGGTGGTGATGAGGCCGTTGAGCCCTTTAATTTGTTGTTGTGAATGTGGTGGTGATGAGGCCCTTTGAGCCCTTTGTGAAATGTTTGCAGGTACCCCATGAGGCCCTTGAGATTGCCGGAATGTTGATTAACTTCCGTTCCGGCAAATTCGGGTACTCCATATGCCCTATTTTTAGCAAAAGTCATGCCAAAATTCACGCAAAGGTCATGCCGAAATTTTCCGTGAATTTTGGCATGACTTTTGCTATACAATAGGACATACGGAATACCCGAAATTTCCTGAGATGGAAGTTAATCGACATTCCGGCAAATTTGGACTCATGGGGTACCTTAGTATTTAATTAAGTGGGTTTTTCTTATATTTTTTGTACTAAATTTGACTTAATTTCCTTGTTAGTGCGAAGATGGCTCACAACGACCAGGTCGGGGATTCTCGGACAGGAGGCGATGATGCGTAACTATCGATGCTTGGATAGTACACCGGCACCGACGAGGAGAGAGAGCATGCCGATGATGAGATGGAGGCCCCATCTGCTAGTGAAGCCGAGCGTGGTGATGTTGGGACCACTACTACTGGCGCCGAGGAGGGCGGCCCTTCTGGTAGCGAAGCCAGCAGAGAGCATAAACGCCAGAAGAGGCAACCAAACAAGCTCTCCAGCACCCAACATGCATTCACAGAGGTGGACCCTAAAAGCGGTCTTCCTACAAAGCCGAAAAAATATGTAAAAGGGTACGGCCTCCAGCTTGGATGCATCGCTCGGGAATGGGGGAAAATCAACGACGACAACCTAAAGGCGAAGGAGAACGAAGGTTTGGATGCCTACCTCATTAATAAGCTGCACACACGATACAAGTTCCCGGCACCCTACGATAACAAAGATCTCAAAACCAATATCGTTAACACACAAGCCCTCGGCAAGTTGGGCAAAGCCTTTGCAACTTGGAGAGGAGATGTGAGGAAGATGATTGATGACGAAGGTGCCGGTTTCGACGAGATCCACAAAGTGTGGCCCAGCATTTATGAAGAGGACTTTAAAGAATTCAAGGCCATAGAAGCCACTTCTGCAAAGCAGAAGCAGAGGCAGTGGGGGAAAGACATGAAGAAGAAGAACATTGCTCCCCACAATCTCGGAAGTCGGGGTTACGCTAGAAAGGAGCCAGTTTGGCAAAAGGAGGATGCACAAAGGGAAGGGTCGAACCCCTACGACAAGATCCAAGACATGCTCGCCCGAAAATTTATTTGTCAGGGCCCAATTCAGGGATCATCCCAAATCGCCCGGGGAGCTTCTCTTGAACGCCAAGGTGCAGGAACTTGAGAACAAAATTCTCGAGGAACAGAAAAGGAAGAACATCATCAATCTAAAGGCTCCTCAGACCAGAAGGGCCCGTATCAGACACCTTTCCTTAGGTCGCTAAACGAGACAAAGAAGGTGTCGTCGGATAAAGTGCCGCATTGTGGCCGTGTGGTCGGCGCCGGAATGGGTCATAAACATTCCTATTACTTCCCCGACTCCAAGGAGAAGCGAAAGGAGCAGAAGATGGCCGAGCAATCAAAAATGGATGCGTCTATCGATGCAGCAGTGGAAAAAAGGCTCAACTCCCTCCTGCCCAACATCTGTATGTCCATCGGGGCTTGGTTTGAGGGGTGCAAACAAGGGCCTCCCCCCGTGATCAGCTTAGCAGGCTCTAGCAACTCGAGCGGTGTGGTGCCTGTTGTGCAGAGCCCGACCGTCAACCCTAATTCTAGTAGGGACGACCATACGACGACCGACAACAATGCAGATGGTAGGGAGGAATCGCCAGCTGTCACCGCGCCTCGAAGATCAAGCCCTCCCGTCTTCATTACCCCGCCGGGCGGTCCGTCGCCATTAGCCGAGCTCAACGCCCTCATGGTAATTAAGCGTCGTAAAAGACTCGACAAGTTACATATTACTTCATTCTTTGGCGCCCTCTCTAACGCCTTACACATGTTTTCGCAGGCCGACGAGATGAGATGCACATTGCTCCTTGGTGTGAATGGTGAGCTCAAGGACGTGGCAAAGGGTAAGATCGTGACACCTCTCAACCGCGTTTTCCACGGCAGCCCTATGGCCGATGACGTGTTCAGGGTTACAATTAGCCGGGCTTTACCGGGTTCTGGTAGTTTGTATCCTCCTTTTCAACCAGACGAAGCCGATAGCGAGTTAAACCTCAAACAATGCGTGCTTCGGCCCATGATATGGCCAAAAGCACTGATTTGTGTGGACCCTTCTGTCACCACCCTAGTGCAGCAAACACAGGATGAAGAGGAAGCCAATGATGGCGATGATGACCCCAATGACTTCCTCGCTGATGATCCTTACGATGACGGAGCTCACGATGACAGATATGCTGGCGAGGGTCCAGTTGACCATGATCTAATGCGTACGGATATCGGGCAAGACGCTGATCTCCTAGATAAATATCAGTGTACGAAGCGTCTATTCTGTTCTCAAGATATGCCAGAAGCTTCCCCCGAGCAAGCTGGTTTGAGCCAGGACACAGTCAAAGAGGTGATCAAAGATGCGATGGCGCCGAAGGAGTCTAAGAAGACGGGACGGAAAAGATCTAAGAGGAAAGATGACTTTGACTCCAACAGCCAGCCGGCGCCAGGTACTAAGTCGAAGCCTCCGCACCGTGTAATGGACAGGGTACCCATCCCCGACTGGCATTCGGTCCATTGTATGGGTAAAGCGATGATGCCGCCGAGGCTGGTAAAACTCTTGACTGGGGATATGAGGAGCCTACATATGATGATGTTCTTTTTCAAGAGGAGAGGCTTCTCAAAGAGAAAGATCCAACATACCCGGTTTTCTCCGTAAAGGTACCAGAGATAGATGCCTTGGGCTTTGTCACTAAAGACTCCGGGGATGTGATCCTCATGAGATTTAATGACATCTTCAACATGTATCACATGTACCCGCTAAACCCATCGATCGTTGATGCATGTAAAATGCATACATGAACTTTGCATTATAATTCTCATATTTCAATCATATTTGCATCATATAAGGGTTATATCATTGTTTTATAATGATTTTGGGGATAATTCATAGTTTCCCCATTTATTTGGAATTAACCCTGCACTGGCAGAAAACCCTATTTTCTATATTTTGATGTTTCAGGGACCCAAACAACGTCCAAATGAGCTGAAAATTTACGGGGATCGTTATTTTGGAAGAAGGAAGACCTAGGAGCGAAAGAAGCAAGCGAACGGAGGCCGGAGGGCCAAAAGGGGGTGCCCCACGCGACCTGGTACTGTAGCCGCGTGGGCCCACCTATTTCTGCCCTCGTGGCCCCGTTTGCGTCGATCCTTCGCCCTGAAGCATCCTCGTGACCTAAAAACGCCTATATAAAAGGTCCCCCGACGTTTCCCAGAGGGTAGCGGCGGAGAAACACAAAACCAGAAACAAAGAGACAGAAGGCTGCCGTCGGAGAAGATCGGAGGGGGGAAACGCCGCTGGAACCACCTCTGGAGGTCTTCTCCATCCCCCCTCCGGAGTCTCCATCAACACCACCGCCAAGACCAGCACCATCTTCATCACCATCTTCGTGATCCACTTCATCCCCCTCATAGTTTGAGATTGGTTGATCCCTAGCCATTGTCTAAGTGCTATTTTACATGTTTGTGAATTGCTACTTGTCATTGTTTTGTGGGGAGATCATAGTTTCAGATTGTGTTGTATCACTTGTACCACTGAATCATATCATGTCTTGGCGTTGTGAGTCGTTCTCTCATGTTCCTGGGGGCATAGGATGAATTGGCAATGATTTTTATATAACATGTGTTGGTATCTTGTCTAGTTTTTATCTTTGATGTAATTCTATGATGGTGTTGTGCGAACGTCGACTGCATATCACTTCACCTATATGGGCTCATAGGAGAACACTATGATGTAATGAATTGAGGAGGTCTTAGGGGGGACATGTAAACCTGAGACCAAGTTATGAAGTTACTTTATGGGGTATTAGTATCGGGGACCTTAAAGATTAATGCTATGGTGGGACTTTATGTCTTAATAACTCTTGTGTAGTCATTTACTTGGCACCTTGATCCATCATAAGAGGTGTAGTTTATTTATTAGCTATTCCTAATTATGGCTCCGTCCAAAGAAGATTAAAACTTGACAAAATGTTTACCTTGTTGTTCTAGAAATATTTATGCCATGAAGTCTAGGTAGCCCTTGGGAACTCTCTCCACCTATAAGAAAAACACGCTTGAGCTTGTTCTCTTGATGCATAGAGGATTGAGCTTTCTCTCTTTGAGAGCTTTCACTTGTCATATTGCATTTTCAGCATTTTACTTTGTTGCAAACTCTACACTAAAAACCCAAAAACACTTGCATCATTTAATCATTTTAGTTTGTCTAGTGCATAGATAATAAGGGAAGTGACACTCTTATTTGAGAGGATAAATACTTATACCTTCTACTCCTCGTGGGATCAATACTATACTTACACATCGAAGACTTCAACGATCCCCTATACTTGTGGGTATCAATCGTCCGCCTGGTTGCGCTTAGTATGGCGCACCAGCTCTTAATGGAGAATACCCCGGACATCGTGATAATTGACCCGTACTATATGAAAGAAATGTTCCTGAGCACACCTAGGGCTAGGGAAAAGGTGACGTGGTACATCGAAGATTGCTTCAAGGTGCATCCTTCCAAGAGCATCTTTCTCCTGCCTTACTTTCCCGAGTAAGTCATTCGCTAACCGCCATTACATGGTTTCGTAGATTTCCATCGTTAAGTTTGCATGGTACATATGGTTAATTTGAGGATGATGGTCTCTTTTGAACTATTTTGCGCAGTAACCAATACGGCACCCTCATCATTCTATACCCAAAGACTCGCATGCCGTGTATCTCGACTCTGGGAGTGATGTGACGAGTAAAGACTATACAAAAATCAAGGCTGTTCTGAATGATGCTCTTAGTGCTTACGCCGAAAAGGAAGAAGGCATCATTAAAAGAAAAAACACATGGCGAGGCAAGAATATATATTCGGCCACAAACTTGTGTTCCCGTGCATCAAGCAGGCGCCAGGCACTAAGATGGAGGCATGGTACCTCATCCATCACATGCGGGAGTACATAAAGGATCAACAACGTCTGCAATTTCCGTCTGCTCTCGACAGATGGTGCAAGAACTTGGCAGAAACCGGTGATGCTGTTATTAGAAAAGAGTTCGGTTGCATCCGGGGTGTTCTTCAATGGCTGGGCAGTACCATCGAACACCGAGATACAAAATCGCCTAATAGCACAGGGTGATCCCAGGCCACTCACTATAGATGGTGTTCTCCCGTTCCCGCCGATGCCGAAGCCGAGCAAGAAGAAGCAGTGATCGACGAACTTTGTTGGTACGATCGATAAACTTCTGTTGTTAAATTATATTCGTAAATTAACTTGCCTGGATACCTCTTGCTTCAGAAGTCGTTGAACTTGCATGTGTGATCGATGTTATTTACAGTTAGATATGAAGCGATCCAAATCATGTTTGTTTTGTTTCATCTTTCTCTTTGAATGCCGATGAGTAAAATGAAGTGAAACCGTGTGATACAGGGATGGTCTAGCGAGCCTTGTGATATGCACAAGTACACACATCTTGTGCATCCTACTTGGCTCGCTAGCACCATCTCTGTAATTTGTGTGTCCAACCTATAGCTGAGGCATGCTTTCGATTTTGGTGCACCCATTTAACTATTATTTGATTTATGCATGAACTCTTGGTCTTCTTTACCTAACACTTTTATCTTTGCATGTCTCGTGTACAGAGAGATGAAGAAATGGTTTATACGCGTCACCGCTCGAGTGGGCCGAGCCGGAAGATGTCTCAAGCAAGCGGGACGAGTTTACATGTGATTGTAGTTTACATTACTAGCTACTTGCTTTTGAAAACTTGCGACCTAAACTATCGACTTCCGGAGATGTGTGTGTATTCATGCATATGTATGCAAAATATTGGGTTTCACTTGTACATTTCGGCTTGTAATGCATGAATATATATGATGAACCAACAATTTGGTCACTTGTCTATTTGTATCTATTGAAATTCTGTCAATTATATTGTTTCTGTCAATTATACTGTTTCTGTCGATTATATACTACTGGAATATATATGTATTTACCTGTATATATTGCTGTAATACATTTCTGTTTTTATTTGAAAATAGAAATACATATTACTGGCGAACAGGAGCCCGACAGTGGTAAGCCCTGGGAATACCGCTGGCGAACATGCGACTGGTTTGCCAGTGGTAGGTGGCCTACCGCTGGCGAGTGAGATAGTGGTTCGCCAGTGGTAAGTTAATTACTTACCGCTGGCGAACAACATGTTCGCCAGCGGTAAGCTGTTACCACTGGCGATATGAGCGCTGGCGAACCACACGTTCGCCAACGGTAGGCTATCCAGGTTCACCAGTAATAGCCCTTTTCCTACTAGTGGTTGGACAAGTATGAGAGTAACAATTACAAATCGTCTCTCGACAGGAAGCAGAAGCAAGCTACTTTGGCTTTCGACAGCAAGAAAGTCACGACAATCATAAAAAGGGGAACGATCTAGCTCAGTCGGCCTAGAATTATGAAGTAGCTTGCTTCTGCCTCATGTGTATACTCAAACGCGACACACCTTTATTTTTTTCCAAATGTGGATACCCCAGCCTCTGCATCGAAGAGATGCATGCAGCTCCTTTATTTCATTTATTCAACATAGCTAGTAAAAGCCTTACAAACAATGATCATACAAGCCGAAGCCGCCAATCAGTAACAAACCACCACAACTAGCACAACCGATAGAGTAAAACAGGGCCTTGTTCCCCATCCACAGCCATCGTCGACCCAACGAGCAACGCAAGAGATAGCACCTTGTGCGCACACTCCAAACGTCGCCTCCGCCCTCTTCCTCCAACCCGTCTTTAGCAAATAGAACGAAGCGAAGACCCTTGCCAGGCCTGCCATCGATGCCACCATGACGTCAAACTGCGCCACCACCCCTACGCATGTACATCATCATGCGCCCGTCGTCGAAACCCCGCAACACCATGCCGCCGAGGCTCGATCTCGTCGACGTGATAGACAAACATCGCTCCACCTTCTGGAACACCACCATCTGCCACAGGTCCCCCAAGACAGGTCCAACTCCCACATGTTTCCCCCAAGGGGGAGAACGACGCTAGGCGCCGACAACGTCCAACCTAAAAGGATCTAGGGTTTCCCTCTGAGCGATTTTGGCAGAATCGTGTACTGCGTCGCCGACGCCTTCAAGAAGGGTACAACGCCGACGGGCGTCACCGTCGGAGCTCCGTAGTCCCACATGCCCGCCTTGATCCAGATCTGGTTGTCCACCGGTTACTCGTCACCGCTGGCAGCAGCCCGGCCGGAACGATCCGATGGCCATGAGGCCGCCGCCACCAGCACAAGCCGCCGCCGATGCGCGGGCACAGGCGCGCGCTGGGCCCAACGACCGGCCCCGCATGGGAGAACAGTGCCAGCACCGTCGGCAGCCAAGCCGGCCTGCGCGTATCACAGGGAGGAGCATCGCAATGCCACCCGGCCGGAGCCGCCGCCGACGCGCGAAGACGGACCGAGGGGTCGAAATCCGATGCAGCCTCCTCCAAACAGCGGCACGAGATCGCGGGCGGCAGATCCCCGCTGCCCCCTTCACCGGCAGCGCACAGTCGTTTCCGATGGCGTCCTCTGGGAACGGCGAGCGAGGGAGGTGGGAGGGACGGAGGTGGCGGCGGAGGGGCTAGCTAGGGTTTGGCCCTCCCGTCGCCTGGAGGAGTTGTATAAGTTAGGATCTGAGGAGTTGTATCAGGTGATGGTACATATTGATAGAATACACTTGCTCAGCATGTCAACTTCTCTAAAAATATGTACTAAACAATTTTTCCCTGCACAATAATTTGCTGCAGGCTGATATGTGGCTGCCTAGGTTAAAACTGAATCTTGCACATACAAGAGTGCATACCGCGACCGGCACCGACCAGCGACATATGGGTTGTGCCCCTGCAACCAAGCAGGGTGCCGCGAGGAGGGAGCCGACATCAGAATTGGTCCTCCAGATCCGCACAAGGCTGCCTACGCCACCATGGGATGAGTTGCAACGGGACTTGCCCCACCTCTACCACCCCGAGAGCCATGCGGAGCCAGCAGCGCTGATCCATGGCTACCGGAAGGTTTCCGAGCGTCGACCAAGGAATTTGGTGGTAGTGGTGGTGGTGGTGTGTGTGTGTGTGTGTGTGTGGGGGGGGGGGGGGCTTCTGCTGCATGCTGGCTAGCGGACGCCGGCGAGGTGTACAGACTGGGTGGAGGTGGGACTAGGTGGCGATGATGGGGAGCGCCTCGTGTGTAGTAGGAGCGGCTCATGAGATGAAGCGTTTTTTTAGAGTCCGCCACACCGGATCATACACTTAGTACTTGTGACAAGTTTTGGTGTTTTCCTTTTTTTTTCCCGACCAAAGATAATTTACTATCTACTTCCGTGTTTCGGTTGATGTAGAATTGAATGACATGACATGAAATTTCTACATTACAAAAAACTACAAACCAAGAAAACATTACAAGTGAACAAGCGTAGAGGATGGCGTTTTGGCTCCCGGGTGCACCTGCCCCCGGTATGCCTTTTGATTTTTTAAAAATTGAAAATGCTTCGAATTTTTTTGAAAAAATTGGACAGAAACATACGCAAGTGTCGAACACTCGTGAAACATTTCGACAGAAAATACCAATTTTTCTGTCGAAATTTTTCACGAGTGTTCGAAACTTGCGTATGTTTGTGTCCAATTTTTTCAGAATTTTTTAAAGCATTTTCAAATTTTTAAAAATCAAAAGGCATACCGGGTGCAGGTGCACCGGGAGCCACCGGGAGCCAAAGTGAATTTCCGACAAGCGTAGACCTATTTACTCGTAATTTTTGTTTTGCAGGAGAAGTGTAGTTGCGCGTACTTTGATCGCGAGTCAAAGTACTAGAGCTTAGAAATGTACGCCGAACTTATCTTATGTTCCCAGTGGCATATTACAGTGCGACGTCAACTATCCGAGTTCTCGTGATCGACACCGCGCACATATCGATCTATGGGATACAAGAGCTTCATGTCAACGCTGCATGCATGTGCCATTGTGCTGTCGATCATTACTACTTCATCGATTAGGGAAGTGACAATTTTTCATCAGGGGGAGAACGTCAAGTTGCATGCCAAAGAAATATATCTGTATCAGGAGATGGAATCTCTAAGCTTGTAGGAGTAATTAGTTAGGCTTTGGGAGAAACCAAGTTGTCAGTTCCTTCTGAGCCTTCTACAGCTGACCACTTCCCTTCTGACCCTTCTACAGCTTACCGCTTCTCACGAATTAACTACTGACAGAACAAAGATATGCAGGGATTTGCTAAGAAATAAATGGTGTCCAGATTTTGTTACTCAGCCTATGTCAAGTTACAGGCCAACAAAATACATATCTGTGTCACGACATGGAATCTCTACCAATGAGTTAGGGTCCGTTTGGAAGCTCCATTTTTTTAAAAGTATTTTAAGAATACTTTAGTTTCTAAAAATACTAAAATACAAAATACTTTGAGGAGTTTGGATGCAACAAAAACTACAGTTAATATACCATGGTAAACATAGTTTTTGTTTGCACTAATAAAATTTCACTCTTGAACTCCTTTTCTAAACCGAAGTATTCTCCTGCCTACCACTAGAATACTCTGGTTTACGAATACTACAGTTTTCCAAAACTGTAGCTGCCAGACTTTGAGAGAAAGAAAGTTGTCATTAACTTCAGACCCTTCCACAGTTGACCGTTTACCATCAGTTGCTATAGTATATGCAGAGTGTTGCTTAAGAAATTAATGCAGTCTAGCTGCAAGATCGATGCTAGTGCAAGTCAGCGGTACTGCGTGCTACTGTGGTTACACAATTTCTTACCAAATCAACTACTCAATTAACAAGCCAAAGCGTGCGTTCGGCCTGCAAGATATCGCCCCTTGCACGATCTCGCTCCACCTCTATATATACCCACACTACCATGTCTGCTAAGCATCACAATTAATCTCTCACATCACCGAGCTCACTCACAATGGCTGCTAGTACTAAGCTTGTAGTTCTTGGCTTTGTTTTCCTCGTAAGCATTGGGTACACCAATGCTTCACGTATGCTAGCTAGCACATCTAGTGCCGCAGGAGGAGGCGGGGGAGGCGGAGGCGGTGGTGCTGGGTCAAATGGGACTGGGAATGGATATGGCTTAGGAGGCGGAAAAGGTGGTGGCTTAGCATATGGCCAAACCGTTGTAGGTCCGGGTAGCACGCAGAACTATGCCAAGGGAATTGGGGGAGGAGAAGGAATAGGTGGCGGCGGTGGTTCAATAGGTGGATACGGATCTGGTTCCGGGTCTGGCTATGGCACCGGCACTGGTGGGAGTGGTTCTGCATCAGCCCCTAGTGGCAATGGGTATGCAGCGGCTAACGGTAACGGTGGGGGTGAGGGTAGAGGTGCTGGTGCTGAGGGGACTAGCGGACTCGGAAAAGGAGCGGGCGGTGGTGAAGGAAATGGTGAGAGTGGCATAGCAAGAGCACCAGCTCCTGGTGCTGGTGGTTTCAGCTACTCCGATGCCGGTGGTAGTGGTAACGGTGGCGGCGGCGGGAACAATGGAAATGGAGGTGGAGATGGAAACGGAGCTGGAAGGGCTGGAAGCGATGAAACTTCAGGCAATGCCAGTGGAGAGGGTAGCGGCAGCGGTGGGGGCATAGTGAAAGGTGTCGCTCAAGGGCCAAGTGTCGGAGTTGGTTCTGGTTCTGGCTCCGGAGGTGGACAGACCGGTAGCAGTGGTGCTTCTGGTTCAGGCTATGCCGCCGGAAACGGTGCTGGCGGTGGTGGCGGCATAGGTGAAAGCAGCAATGGCGGAGTCGCCAGTGGTGGAGGCACCGGAAACGGATCCGGATCTGGTGGATTCCCTTAAATTTCCTTTTTCGAACAAGCTAGAATTGGAGCCCACCACGCATTTTCATTTTTAGTCCCTTCATTCTAATAATACACATCAGTAGTTTCTCTTTATTTTTTGAGTTTTATTAGGCTCCTAATAAAGGGCTCCATGTTTGATTCTAGTGGAAGTATCTAGTTCTTCGAGCAATCAACTGAGATGTAATCGTTACTGTTGACAAATATCAATTTGCCGATTCTTCTCGCCTTATCGATATGTATGTGTTGATTTTTCCCAGTTAACCACTTCTTGTTTGTTCCTCTACACAACGTGCATTATATGAGTGAGTATTGACTCATGGACGTACGAGCAATTTTTTTGTTCAAACCATGTTGCCAGCTTTCACTGATGTCCTCGACCACCACAACAATACATTTGTTTATATTCCCTTTGTTCATAATTACCTTGCGCTTTGGATCCAATCAAAATCAAAATTTTGTAAATTATCATGTGTTATGGATTAATCAAAGTCATGCATACTAGACCACTCCACTCATGCACGTACGGGGTCGTGTCCTCGACTACTAGAACCCTCATTGTTTATACTCCCTCTATTTATAATTACCGCGTGTTATGGATTAAATCAGATTTAAAATTTGTAAATATTGACTAACTACATATAATTAAAAAATATCAAAATCATAATATTAGTGATTTGTATCATACCTCCTTTGTTCCAATGAGTGAAATGCATAAACTTAGTGAAAAGTTAACGACAAATTTGTTTGACCAATGTTATATAAAAAAGGACACGACTATTTGACGAATGTTATGTAATTAGTAGTAGGTACCGAACACTCTACATGCACCACTAGATACGGAGAAATTTTCACTCGATGAGTCGTGTTTTCTCTCATTTAATTGCATGCATGAGTATTGGACGAAACTGTTGATGTCATCAAGATTCTTTCCGGTTTTTAGAATTCAAAATGTTTTATCTCTCAAACGATAGAACTGTTTTAAAATCCGTTTTCACTACTGAATGAGTCGCGACGAGATAACTAGATCCCATGTTGATGGGTTTGGAGAATATTTTTTCTTGGGCTAAAAGTTACCAACCCGCGGTAGGTAAGTTACCCGGCTAATCATGACAAGTTACCAGCTTCAAATCGTGTGCTATTTTTAATGTTTTGACGGTCTTTAACTCAACATCTAGTAACTACATCATAACTAGTTACAATCGTAACTATTTACTCAACATTTTGGTAACTACATCATCACCGTGATGGTAACTATATGTTCTCTGAACACATTGGTAACAACGCCATCCCTACGGTGCTACCAATTTACTCAACACCATGGTAACTACATCACCATTGAAAATTGCCACTCAACACCTTGATAACTACATCAGCGCCACCTTAGTAACTATATCAACATCACATTGGTAACTACTTCCTCACTATACCAACATCATGTTGGTAACTATATTAGCACCATGTTGGTAACTATATTATAACCATGTCGGTAAGTATATTAGCACCATGTTGGTAACTATTTACTCAACATCTTTTTAGCTACATCAATAGTATGTTGGTAACTACATCGACAACATCTCGGTAACAACTAGCCCAACAACCTGGTAACTACATCAACAACATGTTGGCTAAACACCTTGGTAACTATATCAACACCACCTTGGTAACTTCTACCTAAACACCCTGATAACTATATCATCACCCCCTTGGTAACTACATAAGCACTACCTTGGTAACTACTTACTCAGCACCCTGGTAACTACATTAGGACCATGTGTGGCCACCCATTTATTTCGTTTGTTTGGTGGTTCATAGGGCAAAACCTGAAAGTTTTTAGTAGTATTGTGTAGCAAACTATGCTATTAAGGGTGCGTTTAAAACCATGCTAGAACCTTCTAGCCTTCCTCGGCTAGGTTTGTTGTTTGGTACTACACATTACTTTTGTAGACTTCGAGGGCCAACTAGCCAGTGTGGGCCAAAAATTTCTCACTGAGGAGGGAGGGCCAATTTGGCTCGCCTTCGGTGAAAAAAACGCTTCACAAACATCGTGCGGAATGGACAATAGTAACCTCGTCCCATCGTCCACAAAACCACTGCCCTAATGTCACCGACTTCACTACGTCTTGTTGCGTCTCTTCCGAAATCACGTCTGCGACCACACGCGCACCTATGAACACTTCTTCGCATCAAACTCCATTGTCGATCATTAATTAGCTACAAGGTCCATGAAAAATCCCCGATCAATGAGTGACGGCTTCAAGGGTCCACACCAATGAGTCTTCATGTTTATTCCATACCTAAATCACATTTAATAGTTTTGCAAATGGCTCTTTTAGTGTAAAAATCAGCAAGCACCAACACTTGTGCTCAAAAGTAATGCATAACAAATTACCATTGTCTTTTGCCATCAATCAACAGTGATCAATCAAAACATGCATTCGTGTCAAAGCGACATAGTTAGCTGGTCTAGCTGAACAAACGCTAACTAGCTAGCTGAGCAAGGATCAAACTGTGATAAGAACTAATCTCATTGTAGTATCGCATACTGAGTCACGTCCTGCTGGTTTCCGCAATGTACAGCGCAGCATAGCTCCCACAGTGGCGGAGCTTCAAAAAATATTTGGGGGGGACGATTTTTTTTAAAGCCAACGTAACAATAAACCTGAGATAAATTTATATTGATACTGGCCACTCTTGTAAAGGATTTTGTGGTGGTGAGTCTTCCTCAACTGCCCCCGACCTCAACATAGCTCCGCCATTGGCTCCCAGGTTCGATCCCCGCAGAGCGCGTAATATTTTTGAATACTATTCGGATCGCGCGTGTCGGAAACTTATCCCGACCGGAAGATCTCGCCCTTCCAACCCTGATCCGACGCTTGCGAGCGCGTTCGTGCGTAAGACAATTCTCGGAACGTTCTCTACGTAGAAATTCCGATAAAAAAATTATGAATATTTACAAAACTAAATCAGTATGATTAAATTCACCATAAAATATTTTCATAATTTATTTAATTATTATTGAATATGGTGATATCTTCTTTTATATATGTAACATCCCAAAAACTTTGCAATGTTTTAAAAATCACAAAAATTTAAAACTTTTGTTATTTGATAAAGAAAGTCTCCAAAAATCAAGAAAATCAAATATAGAAGATTGTTTTGACGTCTTCAAAGGTATACTATTTTAAATATTCATTTATCTTCTATTTTGAAGTTTTTAAATAAAATATTAATTTGGGATGTCTATAAACCCTAAAAACATTTTGGCAAAGTATTTCCCATACTTTGATAAGGCCCATGAATAAATGGGTATTTTTTTAAAGGATTTAAGAAACAATAATTTATAAAATGTTTTGACCTAAATTATTTTAATGTCAAAAAGAGTGTATCATGGTTTATATTGAATGATATTACTCATACCATTTTTTCTGGATTTTATTGAGTTCAAAAGAAAATTATAAAATCATATTTTATAAATTTACATAAAAGTGTCAGATAGGCCTTTAGGCATTATTTGAATTTTTCAATTATTTGAAAAATTATGGAAAAGGTTCCAAAATATTTAAAATGATTTTTAAATTTATAAGAATTCTTATAAATTGGTTTAAGTTGATTGAAAGCTATATTTCAAAATTTACAAAAGAAAGCAGAAAAAAGAAGAAAAAAAAAGGGGTGGCCGACCCAAACTGGGCCGACCCAGCGGCCGACCAGGCCAGCCCGACAGAACCGGTCCTCTTCCTCCTCACGAACTTGATTTAGGCATAGCCATTACTTCTCCTCTTCAATCCCATCAATTGTGCGACCGTTTACTCTCGGCATAAACACGAAAGTTACTCCGAATTACATGGGTGTTTCATTCAGAGGAGTTATTTTCTTAATTAATGGTCTTTATCACCCAAATTGACGCGGTGGACCGAATGTCACCCGTCGGCATTCACTTCCTGATCTCCCTCCTCATATCATACCAAACGAAACCGAGCACGTCACTTCGTGCCCATCTTCCTCCTCTCTCGTTTTGGTTCACAAATTTTTCAGGAAGGAGCCCTCTACAACCCGTCCCAATCATGCCAACATCAGTATCAATCCGAGTTCATCGTCAAATCTTGTCATCCACGATGACCACCTTGTCAATTCCTCCCACAAGAAGACTCTTCTCGTCAAGGCATACCTCCTGGACATGATGGTGCATCATTTCTTTGTAGTTGGTCGCACCACCACGAAGCCCGAGCAACGTTGCCACCTTGCGCAAGATCCCGACGAGGTGAGAACTAGCCATGCCCCACGATGATGTCCTGCGTGGTCTATGTGTCCTCCTTCACTTTTCTTAATTTTTCCAAATTTTTCCCCGCAGCCCAACCATGGAGAACGAGCTCAACCGATCTCACCGGTGACCGACGTCGCCGCTCTTCTCCTCTTCCGGCGAGGCTAGTAACCGCCCGAGCGGGAGACCTTGTCGTGTCTCCTCCTCGTATTCACGCGAACCTCATGGACATCACTCTGCGCCTCGAGGGACACCGAGACAACGAACGCAATATCGACCACTTCGTCTATCCCGCATCACGTTGACGTCATTCTCCTCAACACCGACAATATTCGTTCCTTTCGGTGAGCCTCCCAAACGTGTTCTAACCTTACCTGTAGATTATCTCCAATATATTAGATCAGACCACCCTGTTATGCCTAAACAAAATAATTTTTGGCCATACAAAATTTCCCAAGTGTCAAAACCTTTTTATTTTCGAATTTGACTTTGGACAGATTTTAGTCAAATTTTAAAAATTCATATCAATTCAACAGTAAATCCAAATTCAACAAATTTGTAGTCTACAGATTCAGAAAAATGTGTAGAATACGGTTGTACAATAAAAACATATATTTTAATCGTGCACTAACTTGTTATTTACATAAACATGTAAAACATTATTTTAGTTATAGTTTTAATTCTGTAAATTATTTCGAGGTGATTCTTTTTGCTAATGTTAGCATTTGAGACCCTCTGTACCGTAGTATAAAACAATAAATTTTGGAACTTATATTTTATTATTGGTTATTCAAATGCATTGTTTATCTTTTACAAATCATCAAAATTGTTTTAATCATTAAAATGATTTTCACTTTTAAAACTTGTTTAGTACTGACCTTTAGACCAGAGAGTTTACAAAAATACTTTTGTGATGTTTTGGTGTGAACAAAATTGCATTCATGCATGCATACGTGTCTATGTAATGTTGCATTTGTGTGTTGTGTGCGTATTTGTAGATTGCTCGGAGCGTTATGTTTGTGACTGTGATAGCTGTGTTTACCCCTCCGGATACCAAGGCAAGTGATACTCCAGCATAAATATCCTATTAATTTTTTTCTATTGCATTTAGCGTTTTCAGTAGTATGCATAATAGGTTTATTAGTAGTTATTATGTTATGCTATGCAAACCCAGTAGAATAGCTATATGTATCTTGACTAAGTTAGTATAAACCAATATAGAAACAAATTGCTTAGCCATGCTTTTAGACGTTGTGGATATCAATTCAAAAGATTGTTATAGATGATGACATATTTTTGCTTATTAAAGCAACACTTGTTTGATGAATTGTGTGAATTGATTGGGTTAGATTTTGCAAGTGCCAATTGCAGGCGGTATATGACCTGACCTGTTGATATGTGCCGAGTGACATAAGTAGGTGGCTAATAGCCTGGCTGACGAGTAGTGGACTCGGCAAATCCCAAGGTTGTGTACCCCGGGTTGATTGAGGGGGAGAGAGTATGAACGTTGGTGGTTAAGACGGCTAACAGGGGGCGAGTTTTACCCAGGTTCGGCCCCTCGAGGTGAGGTAAAGACCTACTCCTGCTTGTCTGGTATTATCGAGATGGCTACAATGGCGAGATGCAATCTCGCTAGGGTTTGTGTGCTGCTTGCTTGACCTAGATGACGCACCCTCCTGGCCTTTATATCACAGGCCAGGTCTCGGGTGGACGGTGCGGATTGCACGTTACAGAATAAGGAAGATCATCACCGGGCTAACCAGCTACTTGGGCCACATGGTACACTTCATGGGCCTCTCCTGGCGTGACCCAGGTACTACCACCGTGGGTACCCGAAAGGTAGCCCCACAACAGTAGCCCCCGAGTGCTTAGTCGAATCGCAGAGTCGAGTAAAGGACTCCTTCCTCCGGGCACGCCACCTAACTCCTTCGCGAGCTAATATTCAGCTGCTACTGTCTTGAATAATCGAGTGCGCTTCATGATCTTCTTGACTCGCCAGCATTCGACTGTCGTTGTCCTTAGTCATCGGGTGCGCGAACAGCGCTCCCGATGGGAGTAGCCCCCGAGATTAAGCTGAATTGCTTGCAATTGAGGTTAAACTCAATTTTTCTTCAGTCGAAAAGCCCGCTCCTGATGGGAGTAAAAAGATGACTCGAAATGCCCAAGTCAACACTGGCCTTGTTCGACTTACTTTGTATTCAGCCTTGATGGCCTACAGAATCGACTTAAACTCAGCTATGAAAGCTTACTGGTTGGAATCCACTCGAATGATGAATTCGGGTGTCATCAGCTTTGTAAAGCTTACTATGTACTTGTCTCACTCGAATGGATTATCAAGTCGACTCAGCTCTCAGAGCTTACTGTTCCTTGTTGCACTCGAAAAAACTGTCCGGGTGCTCCATCAGCCCGTTAGCTTACTTGACACGCCTCCGCTGATGACGTCAAGGCTGACGTTTTCGGCGTGCTCTGCATCCGATGGGACGTAACAGAGTGGTCCCGGTGTCAGTATTGAATGTTCTGACCGTTGGGCGCGAAATTTTCGTGGTATGATGATGGCGCCTCGATTCCCGCGCGTAGTGGGCGGCGTGGCCGGCGACGGTTGCTATCTCCGCGCAACACGTGGACGGCCGGATGTTGCCTCGAATTGCCGCATCGTGGAGGACGGCCAGGATGAACTGACCCCGCGGTACATAATCTTCACCGCGGTGGGGAATAGTTCACGCCTTCCTCATTTCGCCGCCATCTCCTCTGCTTCTTGCTTTCTCCTCCAGTGCTGCCCTTGCGCCCCGTTCACCAGAAAACTCTCTCCTCCCCCGCTAGCACCATGGGCCAGAAGAGGGTGAAGGGAGCGGAAGGCTCCGCCGCCGGCGACGACGCCGGCATGAAGAAGTTGGAGGGCGACTGGGGGAAATCGTCCGTGAAGGCGGCGGAGCTGGACACCCTCCGCGAACAAGGATTGCTGCCGCCGACGAGCACGGCGACGACGCGCGCCCCCGGTAAGGATGTGATCCCCTCTCCTCGCGATGGGGAGCGCGTGTGCTTCGTGGAATTCCTTCCACGAGGCTTCGGGTTCCCCATCCACGATTTTGTTCGTGGTCTTCTCTACGCCTATGGGATTCAGATGCATGATCTGAATCCCAACAGCGTATTGAACATTGCGAGTTTTATTGTGTTATGCGAGTGCTTTTTGGGGATCGCACCCAACTGGAATCTGTGGAAGTCGCTCTTCATGGTGCGACGGATGGTGGGGCGGTCGAAGCAGACGTTCCCCGTGGGCGGCTTCGGAATCCAGCTGCGCGGCGACACAAGCTTCTTCCAGCTGAAGAAATCCGACTCCGTCCAGAACTGGCGGAAGAAATGGTTCTACATCAAGTGGGACCAAGAAGGCCTTCCCGAGTTCGCCGCTGATCGACCTCTGCGAAGGACCAAGGCCTGGTCGCACCCTCTGTCCAAGGAGGACAAGGAGTCGACCAAGCCACTGCTGGCGCTGCTCCGCGGGTTGCTGACGACGCTCGGACGCGAGACAGGTGGCATTCACCTTATCGCAACTTTCCACAAACTGAAGGTGCAGCCGCTGAGTCGACGCGAGCCAATGTGGGAGCTTGCAGTCGACACCTCGCTTGATGACGCACAGATCGCGACTAAGGTGAAGAACATCACCAGCCTTCGGGCCGCCGATCCGTGCAACGTTAGCTGCCCGGTCGAACCATATGGGCCAAACAATCCCGTGCCTGAGGTAAGCACCTTGAATTCTCTTTGCTTTGCTTTAGTCGACTGTTTTTCTTAACTCGCTTTTCTTCTCGCTGCTCGTCAGGATCGAAGGGCTTATGTGAGCCTTCCTCCGCTGATGGAGAATGGACCTCACGACGAGGCCACAGTCGTCAAGCAGGACGACGATGAAGATGAACTCCCTTCTGCTCACTCGCCGATGAGGAAGCGGAAGAGGATGATGAAGACGAAGAGCCGCTGCGGAAGCGGCTAAGACGAAAGAATATCGACTCCGCCTCGGGGTCGTCACCTTTGAAGGTAGTTGTTGCGGAGGACAAGGAAGCCTGCGACTCATCCTCCGATGCGAGTGAGCCGGTGGATCCGCTGTCTGTGCCTCCACTGAATTCAGCGCCGCCCGTGGGTTTGGGGGGATGGCATCTCCTCCCATGAGCAGCGAGGATGAAGATGTCAGCAGGTAAGCCTCTGCGAGTACGCCTTTTTGTCTTTGTTCTTCTTTCGACTCCTCGGACGCTTTTCTGAAGTTTTGCTTCTTTACACAGCCATCACACTGGTGGAGATGGCTCTTCACCTCGAGAAGAGGAACATCAATCCGCGGCTGTCCCGGAGCGAACCACTGGGACACCCGAAGAGGCGCCTGAGGCCAATAATCCCTTGACGTTGAAGACGTCAACCTCCAAGGGGCCAGAAAGAGCTGCTGATACGACTGCAGTGGATGCTGAGCTGCTTGAGCATGTAAGTATATTCTGTCTTAGCCTTGCAATTTCTTGTGTCGGGTGCGCGAACAGCGCTCCCGATGGGAGTAGCCCCCGAAGATGTGCGTGACTAGGATAGTCGGGCACAGATTGACACTTTTGCTTCTTTGCACAGCCGTTTTGTCGTCAGCTGCTGGAGGGAGCCACAGCCTTCATGCGAATGGAGAAAGAGGAAGGTCGACTCCGCACTGCTCTGGAGCAAGCCAACAGTGAGTATTAACCTTTTGCATTCGAGCGGTGCTTCGATCGTCTTCATTATTGACCTTGCTCCGATAATCCACAGGCGAAAAGGAGAGCATGGCGAAGCGGATCGCGGAGCTGGAGAGATCCCTTGGTGCAGCTCGACAGCGTGAACAAACTCGGGGTGATCTAGAGAGGACCCAGGTTGAACGCTTGCTCGGACTCGCCAATGCGATCGGAGGTGAGTATCTCGGCTCGTTGCCTACTTTGTCTTGTGTCGACTTCTGATGTGTCATAAATGCGGTCATCCACGTTGTTCAGAGCCGTGCGGAGGCGCTCCTCCAGAAGAGTCTTCCAGTGAGAATGTCGACCTGGAGACGGCTGTTGGCTTCGTTGACCGTGCCCATGCGTATGCTTCGACTGCACTGCAGCAATCTTCGGCGGAGCTGCAGAAGTCTAAGGATGCTCTGGCGAGTGTGCATCGGAGCATCTTCCCCAGCCAGCCGTTGCCGACCGATGTTGACGCGCTTGCGTCCCCGTTTGAAGGCGAGGCGACCACCCTGGCGGACTACACGCATGCCTAGACGGTACGCGGCTCAGAGTTCACTTTCCGGCTTTTGCTTGGTCATGAGGTTGCAGGCGACTTCGAGGCAGTTGTCAGCGACTTTCCTCGAAAGCCCGATGGCAAGACCAAGTCGCTAAACAGCGTCAAGGCAAGAGCAAGTCAGTTAGCTGTTAAGCTGATTGATACCTTTGAGTGGAAGCTTGCCAGAGCTGCAGAGTTGGCCTCCAAGAAGAGTCGCTCGCAGTCGGAGTCTGCAGTGTAGTCTGTGTAGTAGGGTTCCCTTTTGATTCGCCTTTTGTAGTGAACATAATGAAGTCTATTTATCAATGCAATTCCTGATTCCTCCATGTCAATGTACCTCTTCGAGTCTTTTGCTATAATGAATATGGCTTCTGTTTGACACCACTTAACTTGGCAGCCTGATGAAAATGCTGCTCTTGAAGTCGCCGAGGCCACCCGTGTAAATGAGGGTGAGGGTACCTCTTCTGCTGTGCCCGCTCGCCAACAGGGCCTAGCTGATCCAACTCCCAGACGGAGCGTGAACGACCAGCGGGTGTTTAACTATATGAGGAACAAGATCACTGAACTTGAGTCGAAGCTGCGGATAGCTGGAGTGGAGCTTGAACGCCTCAGGGCGCGTTCCGCTGGGCCGTTCAATCAGCGCGAACGGTTCCTTCTTGACCAGATTGATCTGATATGTCGACAGCTACAAGGTTTGGGCTCTAGCTGCATCGCTTTGATTTCTTCATGCTTGTGTTGTTCTGCACTTTGACCCGTTAATTGCAGTTGTTAACCCCGACTGGCAAGCCGAGAACGCTCGAGTGGACGAGCGCGTGGAGAGTGAGGCCACCGGTAATTCGGTCGAAGCTCGCCAATTCTGGGTACATAAGGGAGAGGGCCGTATACTCGTGCGGATGCTGGATCGCACCTGGCGAGCTGCGTTGATTCTTGAAGGTTGCAGGAAAGCACTCTGGCAAATCAACAAAGTGTTCTTCCCCCTTGATGAACAGCCGGAAGGGTTGCCCGCGCTGTTGGAGAGGTTCCGCAGTAGCAGGGCGTTGAAGGGGGTCGTCTTCGGTCAGCTTGTTGCCGGGGCAAACACGGCGTTTGCCTATGTTCGACTGCATCGACCTCATGTTCCCTTGGACAGAATACTTGATGGCTTGCCTAGGGATGTTGATTATGCTGAATCCCTTGAGGCCGCACGTCAGGTGATGCAACAGGTCCTGAATCATACAGAGCGACGTGTAGGGCCACTGGATGCTCCAAAGGAAGAGCCTGTCGACTAAGAATAGTAGTTTGTTGTATGATGTTAGCTTGTAACATAAATATGCATGTATGTATGCCCATATGATGTATGTATGTGTGATTTTGCACTTGTAGACCTGTATGGCGCGAGCCCCCGAGTGAATCGAGTGGCGGACCTAGGATTTTTGAGTTATGCCTGTGTGGCGCAGCTCCCGAGTGATTCGAGTGGCGGCCATGGGCTGGACTTAGACCTGTATGGCGCGAGCCCCCGAGCGGTTCGAGTGGCGGCCTAGGATTTTCGGGTTATGCCTGTGTGGCGCAGCCCCCGAGTGATTCGAGTGGCGGCCTAGGCTGGACTTAGACCTGTATGGCGCAAGCCCCCGAGTGGTTCGAGTGGCGGCCTAGGATTTTCGAGTTATGCCTGTGTGGCGCAGCCCCCGAGTGATTCGAGTGGCGGCCTAGGCTAGACTTAGACCTGTATGGCGCGAGCCCCCGAGTGGTTCGAGTGGCGGCCTAGGATTTTCGAGTTATGCCTATGTGGTGCAGCCCCCGAGTGATTCGAGTGGCGGCCTAGGCTAGACTTAGACCTGTATGGCGCAAGCCCCCGAGTGGTTCGAGTGGCGGCCTAGGATTTTCGAGTTATGCCTGTGTGGCGCAGCCCCCGAGTGATTCGAGTGGCGGCCTAGGCTGGACTTAGACCTGTATGGCGCGAGCCCCCGAGTGGTTCGAGTGGCGGCCTAGGATTTTCGAGTTATGCCTGTGTGGCGCAGCCCCCGAGTGATTCGAGTGGCGGCCTAGGCTGGACTTAGACCTGTATGGCGCGAGCCCCCGAGTGGTTCGAGTGGTGGCCTAGGATTTTCGAGTTATGCCTGTGTGGCGCAGCCCCCGAGTGATTCGAGTGGCGGCCTAGGCTAGACTTAGACCTGTATCGCGCGAGCCCCCGAGTGGTTCGAGTGGCGGCCTAGGATTTTCGAGTTATGCCTGTGTGGCGCAGCCCCCGAGTGATTCGAGTGGCGGCCTAGGCTAGACTTAGACCTGTATGGCGCAAGCCCCCGAGTTTTTCGAGTGGCGGCCTAGGATTTAGGTTGATTGTTCACAAAGGAAGAAATGACAAGTCTTTTCCTTCAAATATCTTTATTGATTCTCGCAAACAGGCCGCCTCGTTAAAACCCTTCCAGTCCCCTTAGGTACCCTGGCGAGGGAAAGAGTGCGTAAGAAACCTGCTGCTACTTAACAAGGTGAACTTACAAGCTGGGGTTGATCAGGCGTAGAAGCGGCGTAACTGTGCCACAGTTCCACGGATTGCTGCAGACTGTCCCTGTCTTCGAGTCCTTCAGGCGGTAAGCTCCGTTGCCGATTGCCTCTGTCACAATGTATGGCCCCTCCCATGGGGAGGCGAGTTTGTGCACCTTCTTCTGCTTGAGTCGGAGAACCAGGTCCCCTGAGACGAATGCTCTAGGTCGCAGTCGCCGACCGTGGTAGTTGCGCAGGTCTTGCTGGTACACGGCTGTGCGGCTGAGGGCGATGTCGCGTGCCTCATCCAGGACATCCACATCATCTTCAAGTGCTTCTTCAGCATCAGACTCGTCGTATGCCACCACTCGTGGAGCGTCAAATTTGATGTCGCAGGGCAGGACTGCTTCGGCACCGTACACCATGAAGAATGGTGTATACTGGGTAGATCTGTTTGGCGTGGTGCGTAGGCTCCACAGCACACTTGGTAGCTCCTCCACCCAGGCTCCTGCGGCTCGTTTCAATGGTACTCGCAGACGCTTCTTGATGCCTTTGCTGACTAGACCATTGGCCTTCTCGACTTGCCCGTTGGACTGCGGGTGCGAGACGGATGCATAACTGAGCTTGACACCTTGTTCAGAGCAGAAATCCCTGAATTCTTCGGCTGTGAAGTTTGTCCCGTTGTCGGTGATGATGCCGTGCGGCACACCGAACCTGAAGATGATTGACCTGATGAAGTTGACTGCTGAGGTTGCGGTTGAGCTTGTGATTGGGACCGCCTCGATCCACTTCATGAACTTGTCGACTGCCACCAGGAGGTGAGTGTGCCCGCCTGGGGAGGATTTCTTGAAGGGACCTACCATGTCGAGTCCCCATTGCGCGAAGGGCCACGCGAGTGGTATTGTCTTCAGTGCCGACGCTGGTGCATGCGGCTTGTTGGCGAACTCCTGACAGCCAACGCATTTTCTGACCAACTCTTCTGCGTCTTGCATTGCGGTGGGCCAGTAGAACCCTGCTCGCAAGGCCTTGGCCACCAGTGCTCGACTGCTTGCGTGGTGCCCGCATATGTCGGCGTGGATATCGAGTAAGATTGCTTGGCCGTCGGCTGGATCGATGCACCTTTGGAGTACTCCTGAGATGCTTCTCTTGTAGAACTCGCCATTGATGATGGTGAAGCCTTTGGAACGGCGGACGATGCGCTTGGCTTCGACTGGGTTCTCCGGCAGCCGCTGGTGCAGCATGTAGGCCAGATACGGGCTTGTCCACGTGGGCTCGACTAGCATTATCTCCATGACCTCCTTCTCCGTGCTTGGCGGGTTGGCGGTGCTTGTTGTCGATGTAGAGGGTCCCGGCGGGGGCCGGACCTTGATTGAGCGCTGTGTGATGCACTCGAGGAAAACTCCGGGTGGCACCGAGCTCGATCCGATCCTAGATTGGCCAGGATGTCAGCTTCTTCATTGCTTTCGCGGCCGATGTGCCGCAGTTCACAGCCGTCGAAGAGGCCTTCCAGCTGATTGTACAGCTCCCTGTAGGCTATCATGTTGTCAGCGATGGCATCACACTGCTTCATAGTTTGCTGCACAATCAGATAGGAGTCGCCGTAGATCATGAGGCGAGTGGCGCCGCAGTTCTGGGCCATCCGCATGCCGTGGATCAGGGCTTCGTACTCTGCTTCGTTGTTGGAGGAGTTGGGAACTTCATCTGCAGCACGTACTTCAGCTTGTCGCCTTTGGGTGAAATGAGCACGACTCCTGCTCCGGCTGAGTTGAATTTCTTGGATCCATCAAAATACATTGTCCATGCATTGGACAAGTCGGGCTCGTCGGGCAGTTGTGCTTCTATCCACTCTGTGGTGAACTCTGGGAGGACCTGGGCCTTGATTGCCTTCGGGTGTGCGTACTTCAGCCCCCACGGCCCTAACTCGACAACCCACTTGGCGATTCTTCCTGTCGCGGCTGGGTTAGTGAGGATGTCGGATAGGCAGAGGAGCTTACCACCGTGATCGGGTGCTCGGAGAAATAGTGGACCACCTTCCTGGACGTCATGAAGACTCCGTATGCCAGCTTCTGGTAGTGCGGGTACCGCTGCTTGGAATCGGTTAGTACCTCGCTGAGGTAATACACTGGTCGCTGAATAGGGTGACTCTTTCCTTCTTCCTCCCGCTCGACTACGAGTACGGTACTGACCACCCTGTTCGTGGCTGCCACATATAGGTACAGTGGCTCATTCTCATGTGGTGCCACCAGCACTGGAGGGGTTGTGAGGGTCTGCTTCAGTTTGTCGAATGCATCTTGTGCCTCCTCTGTCCACTCGAATTTGTCTGCCTTTTTCATCAGTTGGTAGAAGGGCAGGGCCTTTTCTCCCAACTTACTAATAAATCGACTGAGCGCTGTGACTCTGCCGGCCAGGCGTTGTACTTCGTGGAGCTTGGTCGGTGCAGGCATGTCGAGTATGTTCTGCACCTTCTCAGGGTTGGCTTCGATTCCTCTCGCAGAAACAAGATACCCCAGTAGTTCTCCGGCTGGGACGCCGAAGACGCACTTTTCTGGGTTTAACTTGATCTGGTACTCGTTGAGCGCGTCGAAGACCTTGCGGAGGTCGTCGATGAGGCTGTCCTCTGTGCGGGTGGTGATGACTATATCGTCGACGTAGACCTGGACAGTCTGTCCTATGAGCTCCTTCAAGCAAGCCTGCATCGTGCGCTGGTATGTGGCTCCAGCGTTCTTCAACCCGAAGGGCATCATCTGGTAGCAGAATACACCGTGTGGTGTGATGAATGCCGTCTTCTCCTGATCCTCGACTTTCATCCTGATCTGCTGGTACCCAGAGTAGGCATCCAGGAAGGATAGGCGTGCACAGCCTGCAGTCGAATCGACGATCTGATCAATCCGCGGGAGCGGAAAGTGATCCTTGGGGCAGCATTTGTTGATGGCGGTGAAGTCGACGCACATGCGGAGTTTCTTCGTCTTCTTCTTTTCCACCAGTACCGGGTTTGCTACCCACTCTGAGTCCTTTATTTCCCAAATAAATCCGGCATGAAGCAGCCGGTCGATCTCCTTGCTGATAGCATCTCTCTTAGGACCCGCGAAGCGCCTCAAGGTCTGCTTGACTGGTCTAGCGTCTTTTCGGACGCGTAAGGAGTGCTCGGCGAGTTCCCTTGGTATCCCTGGCATGTCAGAAGGTTGCCAGGCGAATATCTTCCAGTTCTCACGCAGGAACTCGACGAGCGCGCTTTCCTATGCGCTAGTCAGGCTTGATGACACCCTGACCGTCTTGTCGGCGTCCGTCGGGTGTACCTGATGGTCCCTTGTGTCGTCGCTTGCGTTGAATGCAGATTCCTTGGATGATTTCTTCCGTGGTGGAAACAGAGTCCTGTCGTTGTCGACTGCCATCGTCTCCAGGTGCTCGTCCATCCCGAAGAACTCAAAAATCCTGCTGAACTCGCGGTCGCAGCTGTCAGACCGGTCGAAGTCGCCTTTCACCGTGATGACACCCTTTGGTCCCGGCATCTTGAGCAGGAGGTAGGCGTAATGTGGCACTGCCATGAATCTGGCGAAGGCCGGACGACCCAGTATGGCATGATATTGTGACTTCCAGTCGACTACCTCGAAGTCGATCGCCTCTCGCTGGAAGTTTTCGGGTGTGCCGAATATGACGTCGAGTGTAACTGTTCCCATGGGCGTGACTGCTTGCCCTGGTACAATACCGTGGAAGGTATTTGCTGACGGCGTTAGGTTGGATGTTGACCTGTTCATCCTTCTCAGGGTGTCAGCGAAGATGATGTTTATACCGCTGCCTCCATCCATGAACACCTTCTTCAAGGTGTACTCCCCGATCTGAGCTTCGACTACCAGAGCAGCGTGCCCGGGTCGTGGTATCGCCGGCGGGTGGTCCGCTCTGGAGAAAATGATCGCTGTTTCTGATCCTCTCAGGTAATCGGGTACTGCAGGTGGATTGGTGAGTGCTTAGTAGACCTGGCGGGTGATGATTTTCTGGGTCCTGTTGGAAGGACGTCCCTTCTGTATCATGTTGATCTGCCCACGTGCTGCCGGGAACGCGTTAGCAGGATCCTGCGGCTGTGGCTGTGGCTGTTGTTGCTGTTGCGGGTAGAAGGGGGCGAGTTTTACCCAGGTTCGGCCCCTCGAGGTGAGGTAAAGACCTACTCCTGCTTGTCTGGAATTATTGAGGTGGCTACAATGGCGAGATGCAATCTCGCTAGGGTTTGCTTGCTCGTTGCTTGTCCTAGACGACGCACCCTCCTGGCCTTTATATCACAGGCCAGGTCTCGGGTGGACGGTGCAGATTGCACGTTACAAGATAAGGAGAACTCTCATCGGCCTAACCGACTACTTGGGCCACCCGGTATACTTCATGGGCTTCAATGGGCTTCACTTGGCGTGACCCAGGTATCACCACCGTGGGGCACCTGAAAGGTAGCCCCACGACAGCTGCGAAGACGGAGGATTAATGGCTCCTCTTGATGAACCGCCAACTGCTCCGCACACTCACGAGCCCGCTGGTCAAGCAGATAAAGCTGCGTGCACAAAGCGTCTGTTCAATTCTCAAGAGATGCCTCCAGCCAACGACTTCACGCATAAAGAAGCAACACAAGCTATCCTGATCCCCAGCACACTACTTGGGACCTGTCGTGAAACGCTAGCGGCCGGAGGAGGCATCCCTCCGAAGCCTAAGAAGATGCGGAAAAGAACTAGGAAGAGCGACTATGCATCCGCCAGCCAGCCGTCACAGCCTCCAAAGCCGAAGCAGGGTGCCCATGCCTCCAGCAGCCAGCCGGCGGCTCTGCGGCCGATCTGGTTTAAGTATGGGCCAGGACCCAGCAAAGATGTTACGTAGGAAATGCATATTGCGGGTCGACCGATGGCACCCCGTGATGTGCTCCAACTCATGAGTGGGGATATGCAGATGGTGCATGAGCGTGTTCTGACACGAGAGCTAGATCTTCTTAAAATGAAAGATCCAACACACCCACACCCGCTTTTCACTGCCAAGGTGCCAGAGGCAGTTGATGGCTTTCTCAAACAAGACCCAACGGATTTGATTTTCGTGCGATTTGATGACATCTTCAAGATGTTTAACCTCAAGCGGCTCCATCCTCATTTAGTCCGCCTATTTTGTCTCAGTACAGCCCACCAGGTCTTAAAAGAGAAGATCGGGGGCGTCGCGATAGCGGACCCCTACTTCATGATCGAGACCAACTTCAGAAGCCATGATGGCTGGCAATTTATGACGAAACACCTCAAAGAAATCATGGTGGAGAATAAGTGGAAGGATTACATTCTCTTGCCTTACTATCCCGAGTAAGTAGTCATTCTCTACGCCATAATGAAGATGTTTTATTAGATTTCTATCATTATTTTTCTAACACTCTATCTAAATTGTTTTGCCCAGAGACAAGTACTGCGTCCTGCTCGTTCTTTGCCCGACATATTCCGTAGTCACATATTTGGACTCGGGTAGGGAGGACAAGTCGAAAGACTACACCAACCTCAAGAAGGCTCTGGATAATGCTCTAGTTGGCTTCAGTATGAGGGGAGGCGTCTTCAAAAGGAAGAGACCCGGAAGAGGAGGTGTGCTATCATTCCACCATATTATCTTCGCGTGCGTCACGCAACCAAAGAACAGCGAAAGGGATGCCTACTACGCCATCCATCAGATCCGTGCCTTCGTACGGGATGAAGAGAAACTCAAGTTGCCAGATCAACTCCAACGCTGGGCCGAACACTTGGCAACGATCCAAGATCGTGATCTCCGACAAGAATTCTATCGCATCTAGGAGACGTTCGCGCGGATCATAGTACACGATGTCTGCACCATTGGAGGCATGTTCTACTACGACGACGCTCCACTCGATAATACGGAGGTGGAACGGCGTATAAAGGCACAAGGCGACATCCGGCCCTTCACGACGAAAGACGGCGTCCGCCCCTTCCCGGCCCCGAAGACCATCGACGCCTAGCTTATCTTTCATTATGTTGTCTAGCTGTGTATAGTTTATGTTCAAACAATCGATGAAATTTGTGTTTGTAATGTGATGATCTAACTTGCTACTCGATTCCGATGGAGACACATGTGTGATGTATATAATTTTGTCTACTTATATCTATTTTCAGTTATAATGCATGTGATCTATGTATTTTATTTTGCAAAATGTATGATAGAATATATGTCTATAAATACCTGTATTAGCATCTATATAAATACGCAGTATATAAAAAAATACAGAAAATACCTTAGCCGTGGCGCACCTGTCAGTGTAGCCGTGACGCACCTTACCCGTGGCGCATGATGGGGTTGTGCGCCACGGGTATGCTTCATTAGCCATGGCGCACACCCAAGCCTGCGCCACGGCTAACTACGCGTGGCGCACCAGGTCCTGTGCGCCACGGCTAACGTAATATACCTGTGGCGCACCGAGCTGCCTACGCCACGGCTAAAACTTACCCGTGGCGTGGTAATCAGTGGCACATGCCCCTGCACCACAGGTAAGCAATTTTGGTGCACCACGGGTAAGCATTTTCCTACTAGTGACACCTAACATGGAGAAGGTATCCACAACGTTGCTTCCAAGAGGGTAACGACACCCTGAGTTTTCACTCACAAAAACATTCGCGCCACTCCTAGTAACTTAAATCGCCCACTGTCCTTGAGTCAGGCCTCCAGATCGCCATCTGGGAGCCGCCTTTGCCGAAGTGCCACCAACACCGGGATTCCCTCCGTCCACTTATCGCCATCCACATGACCAAAGAACAAGACCATCACCACTGACACATCACTCGCTTTAGAGTCGCCTACGTAGTCCATCTTCCGAGGCCGCCGCCCCAGCATCCAAGATCTCGCACCCACGGTGTGCGGATAGGAGAAAGCCAGAGCTGGAGAATCGGCTCTAGGACATCGGGGGTACCATGAGCAGGACACACCCATAGAGCCCGAACAAACGGGACTATCGGGCAGTCACTGGATCTAGGCCATCCTGGCCCGGATCCAGCACCCAATCCACTCCATGGCCGGGGGAGCGGGAGCTCGGAGCCTCTAAAAAAAGCAGGCCCAAATCTGGGTCGTGAGCCTCGTTGTCGCGATTCATCTCCACCAGCCACCATCCCTGAGCTGTGCCGCTCCGACCCTCATCACCTCCATCGTCGGACCAGAAGCCGCCATCGCTCCAGGTCCCTTAGCCATGCCATTGTGACCACCCCGCCGCCAGACCACCGCGGTCACGCCGCACCACCACCGACGTCTGCCACACACGCAACACCACGGTGCCGACGACCCCGCCACAGACCGCCACGTCCGCGACACGCCGCCATTGTCGGGATGAGATCCCGACCCAAATCACGCACCGTCGCCTAAGCGAGACTGCCGTCACGACACTCCACGACAAGAGAGGAAGGGCGTGTTGGGATTTAGTCCCACCTCGCCAAGCGAGGGAGCTGGGCACCAGCTTATAAGGCTGGGCAAACCTCACCCTTTACCTGGACATGGTATCGATCACTTCCTGACACGTACACGCTTCCACTTCTTCTGATGGCGCTCGCTGACACGCTTGGTGCCGCGCTTTTGAGCAGGCTACATCCCGCCGACGGTGATGGACTCGATGAAGAAGACGCAGGACAAGAACTCCCGGAAGGTGGTGGCCCGCGCGCTGGACGTCTGCGCGCAGAGGCAGGTGACGGCCAAGGCGACGGCACTACTAGGAAACAGGCTACCAGTGGCGCACCTTTTCACCCTTTCTGTGGCGCATCCCTGGAAATAGTGGATGCGCCACTAAATCCTCGCCACTAAAATATATTTCTGTGGCGCACGCCGGTGGTGCGCCACAGAAATGCCAAATTCTGTGGCGCATCCCAGCACCGTGCGCCACAGAAATATTTTAGTGGCGCATCCCACCTTGGTGCGCCACAGAATTTTTTTTGAATTTCAAAAAAAAGGGCGGCCAGATCTAGATCCAGATCTGGATCTAGATCTGGCCGCCGAAATTTCGCCGGAATTTCGTCGGAGCTCGTCGGAGACCGTGTTGCCGTGGGTGGAGGAAGGGGTCGTCGGAGGTCGCCGGATGAGGTTGCCGGAGTGGAGGAGGAGGTCGCCGGAGTGGAGGCTGAGGTCACCAGAGTGGAGGAGGAGGTTGCCGGTGGTGGAGGAGGTCGCCGGAGGTGGAGGAGGAGGTCACCGAAGGTGGAGGTCGTCGGGGTTGAGGTCGTCGGGGTTGTGGAGGTGGTCGCCGGGGTGGTGAGGAGGTCGCCGGAGTTGTGGAGGAGGAGTAGAGAAGATGTGGAGTAGAGGAGAAGAGATGGAGGAGGGAGGAGAAGGGGAGAGAAGTGTAGAGGAGAAGGGAAGAGGAGAAAGAAAGAGGAGAAGTGGAGAAAGAAGTGGAGGGAGAACTGGAGGAGATGAGGAGAAAAGGGGAAAAGAGAGGGAGATGAGGGGCGCCGGCGGGATTCAAATTTTGAATCTCACAATTCTGTGGCGCATGGGCTAGACATGCGCCACAGAATTTTTTTTTCCTTTTTTTGAATTTTTTTTGATTTTGCTGGGAAAATTCTTCTGTTGCCCGTAACTTTTTTTTGGTTTGGAATTTGAGGATTCTGTGAATGGCTGACCGGGTAAACCCCGGTGCGATCGAATCCGACATTTTCTCTACTTTTTTTAAGGTATTATACGCATTTTTTCGACGTCGTATGCAAAAGTTATGGCCAATTTAATATTTTTCACCTACTATTGGAAAAAAGGTCAAAATGTGTATTTCAAATTTTTCCTACAAACTAGACCCTAAACCTTCCATATATCTAAAAAGATTTTATTTTTTGAATTTTTTATCATTTTCTTTCACTCCGTGCAAAACTAAAAAGGCGATCTAGGGGGGGGGGTGGGATCTGAAATCCGGGCACAATTCTGTGGCGCATGGGGCCACATGCGCCACAAGAAATCACAATTCTGTGGCGCATGGGGCCACATGCGCCACAAAATTTGGTGCCGGGGCCACCATATTTCTGTGGCGCATGCGTCTAGATGCTAGAAGATTATCATTAGAGCTAGATAGCTTTTCATGACTTGCTTCCAACTTCTCATACTTGCGAGTTAGCAACTCAAGTTGAGCCCTTAGCTCAACAATCTCCTTCAAAGTAGATGCTTCACACGAATTAGAGTTAGTAGCACAAGCATCATTTACAATAGGAATAGAAGAAGAAATCTTAGCAAGCTCTTCATTTAATTTAGCATTTTCATTTTTCGTGACTTTATATTTAGCATGAGCATGGTCACGTTCGTTAATGATTTTAGCAATTATATCATTATGAGACTCCTCGATAGATTCTAGTTTCTCCTCTAGAGAAGCACGAGTCTCTTGCTCTTCCACAAGAGCATCTTCTAATGATGCTTTCTCCATAGCATCATCTCTTTCGATCTTACCTTTTTCTTCAAGGCTTGCTTCCAAGGCCTCAATAGTTTGCCCACGCTCAATAAGAGTGCTCATGATTTCAAAGAGGTTAGCTTGGGCACTTTATTATTAGGAAGGGCTTTGAGGATCATTAGACCTTTATTTTGAAGCCTAGCATTAATTTTTTCAATATCATCTTCTTCATCATTATTATCATCATCATTATCATCATCATTATTATCATTGCTAGAAGAAGATTTAGCCATAAGGCAATAAGTGATGGATGAAGAAGAGCAATTAATTTTTGAACCACTCAAGTTCACATCTTGTTGCATAGCAAATTGGGTTTCCTCTACATTATTTTTCATGCAAGAGTTAGAGGAGACACAAGCATTTTTATCATGGCAACAAGATAAAGCAAGCATATCATCATTAGATTTATCTAAACAATTTTTGGATGATATGCAAGGACTATCAACACTAGCATGTAAATCATTTATAGTGCTATGTGTGTTTAGGTCCAAAGATGAAGCAATGCAACAAGATAGAGATGAATGATCATCAACAATGAGCTCACTATCCAAATTGCGAAGCCTATCACTACTCACCATTACATTGGATTGTGGCTTACCACATTTTGGTGAAGTAGGTGAAGACGAGAACTCGTCACGGCCGGAGGTGGAGGGAGAGCAATCATCCTCAATAGAGTTGGACAAACCATATTTATCTTGTAGCTTGGTCCAAAGCTCATGAACATCCCGGAGAGGCATGATTGACTCGAAAACTACACCACTCACAAATTTGCAAAACTCGTTAGATGCTAGAGCATCTAGATATAAGTTTTTCTCATCCTCTAAAGTCGTACTTGCGTAGTCCTTTGGAGGAGAAAAACCTATATCTAAGATACGCTCAATATTGGGGTCCAAGACCCGTAAGTGATTAAGCATATGAGTTTTCCAAACATTAAAATTTGTGCCATTAAATCTAAACAAAGAATTGTGCACTAAATCCCTAGACGACATCATTACTCTCTAGGCGGTAAAGCCAAACAAGAGAGACGAGGCTCTGATACCAATTGAAAGAACAAACAATGCCCGGATGTCGCCTAGAGGGGGGGGGGGGTGAATAGGCGATTAAAACTTTTTCTAATTAGGGGCTTGATAATTGCGGAATAAAACTATGTGTTTAAATTAACAAGCCAACAACCTAATATGCTAGGGTTACCTATGTGCACCAACAACTTATGCTAAGCAATTAAAGCAACAAGGTGATAGCAAGATATGAACTTCAAGCACGAAGGCTATCACAATGTAAATTGCATAAGTAAAGCTCGGGTATAGAAATAACCGAGGCACGCGGAGACGAGGATGTATTCCCGAGTTCCTCCTTGTTAAGGGAGTACGTCTCGTTGGAGGGGTGTGAGCTCGCCACAAAAGGCCTACTCAAGATGCCACAAAGGCCTCACCCTATTCTCCGATGAACCTCACCCAAGGGATTGGTTCACCTTCCACTATCGGAATCCTTCAAGGCGGATTCCGAAGCCCTTTACAACTCTTCTTGGGGCACACACCCACAAATCAATTGGGGGCTCCCAAACTCGTGCCGAAGCTTCACAAGCGAAGTCTTCGCGGCACCTCCAACCGTCTAGGGTACACAATGCACCCAAGAGGCAACAAGCTCTTGGGAACACAATGCACCCAAGAGTAACAAGCTTCTCAACTTCGATCTTCATGTATCACGTAGGGAGAGCAACCCAATGCAACAAATGCAAAAGGCAAGAGCACACAAAGTGGTCAAGTCCTTCACTCCGAAATCCAACCAAAGCAACTAATGCTATGGAGGGATTTGAGAGGAAGAACAAAGGGAAGAACACAAAGCAACCCTAAATCTAGATCCACTAGGTTCCCCTCACTTAGAGGAGAATTTGATTGGTGGAACGGTAGATCTAGATCTCCTCTCTTGTTTCCCTAAAGATGGGCAAGAATCATTGGAGGGAAGTGGAGGAATCAAGCTCTCAAAGATGTGCAACAATGGAGGAGAGAGAGAGCAAAAGGTTCACAAAAGATCCATTGAACCGTTGGGAAAGAAAACCCATTTAATAGGTGCCCTGGGAAATCTGGCCGTTAGGCTCAGATTCCCGCAGGACCGGTAGTACCGGCCTAAGGGGCGGTACTACCGCCCCATGTAAAAACAGCCCCAACGGCTCTCTTCAGAGAAGAAAACCCGCAGGACCGGTAGTACCGGCCCAAAGGGCGGTACTTCCGGCCCACCCAAAACAGCCTTCCAACGACAAGAGAAGAAAACCCGTGAGGTCGGTAGTACCGGAAGAAGGACCGGTACTTCCGGTATAGCGGTAGTACCGGGGCTACTTCCGGTCAAACAAATAGGAGACCCGAGACATCCAGTACCTGAAAAAATAAGCGGAAGTTCCTCCGGAAATTTCCACCGGAAGTAGAGAGCGGAAGTACCGCCACGGTCACCGGTACTTCCGGTGGCCCGGTACTTCCGGTTCTACTTCCGGTCCAAATTTCGGGGGAACTCAAGGTTCCAGTACCTGGGGAAAATAAGCGGCAGTGGGTCCGGAACTGGGCACCGGAAGTGCCCAGCGGTAGTACCGGTCCAGGGACCGGTACTTCCGGCCAGCAGAGAAAACAGGCAAACCCTGAAACTGAATAACTTTTGCGTGGCAACTCCGAATCGAGTGAATCCAATTTTTTTGGAAAGAGGACGACAAGGGCTACCCTACAAAAAGTAAAAATATTGAAACCAAGCAATGGAGATTTTGCTAAAAAATGGAAGAGTGAAACCTTCCGCATAGATGAACCGGCAAAATCTCCAAAACCGAAAACGCACAAGTTTTTCATCAAGACTCCGTTTTCTATGATCTTGGGCTTGTTTCGAAGATAATCACAAGCCCTACAAGATCGTGCATATACACATCATAGTCTATCATGTGAGGAGGAAAACATAAGGAGAGAGTTTGACCTCTCATAGAAGAGACAAACCGGTAAAGCCTCCGATATCAAAAACGTAAGGAGATATTCATGAGATCCGTTTTTGATGAACTAGAGCTTGGTATGTAGATGAACACAAGCTCTAAATTCTCACATGGATAAAAGACAAATAAGAACCAATAAAGATGATTGCATGGATGCAAAGGTTTGAGCTCTCCACGAACGATACGATCACGATACTCGGTCGAGAGCCCCTCTTGATAGTACGGCTATCTATCCTATAACCCGGTCTCTCAACTAACATCATGAGACCGGTAAAATGAAAGCCCTATCAAGATCATACCTTTGCCTTGCGCATTAATCCACTTGAGGTCGATGAAGACGATCTTCATCTCCGCAAGACGAACCACCTTTCTTGATTGCGCTTCGCTTGGTGAAGAATCACATGACGCTCCCCCATACACCAAGATGGGGAAACCACTCTTCAGCATATCATCACTTGAACTTGAGAGTTGATCAATCCGCACAAAGCCTTGATCAACCCAAACCTTTCTTCCCTTGAGCTTGACTCCAACAAATGGAGATCAAGCAAAGCACCTTGACTCCAACACATGGAGACAAACTTGGCCTTGATCAACAAATGATCTTGACACAAGCTAAAGGACAGCCTACACATAGAGCTCAAAGCAAATATTAGTCCATAGAGATTGTCATTAATTACCAAAACCATGCATGGGATCAACCATGCACTTTCACCGTGGTGGCGTATGCTGGTGGGTGGCAAGTTTGGTGAATTGCTATGGAGCGTCCGGGGGCGTGGTTTTTTGGAGGTCGGGAGAAATCCTTGTCGTTTGGACACCACGCGGTGACGCCTGCGGGTGTCGCCATCCTTCCTGAAGGGCGTCGGGTGCACCTCTTCCCTACCCCCTGTCGCGTACCGGGGAAACCCTAGAACGCGCACCAGGGTTACCCCTGGGGCCGGTCGGGCAGCAGCGTCGTCATCGTCCTTCACCTTCTTGGAGGTGCTGCTTGGTACGCAATGCTTCAGAGTGTTAGGAGCGCGGTGGAATTTCTCCGGAGGGCGCAGCGGTGGCGAGTTATCTCCGTTTTCGTCGAGCCGCCGTTGTCGGCGTTTTTTTCCTTTTCCTTTTCTTTTCGTTTTCTTTTCTTGTTTCTTTTGGGCGTACCTTGTGCTGTTTGTCCCAGCAGTGGTCTCGGTTTGTATCAGATGGTTGCTATATTAATATAGCTGGACGAAAGCCTCTTTCGAAGAAGAAGAATTTGGGAGACAAATTATGTGGAGGAGCAGTGAGTGCATAGCTTCAGACTCCGCCTTTCATGCAGAAAAGCAAATGCTTCTTGAAGACAAATACACAGTACATGCGGGGCCCCCAAGTGGACACATGCACCGAGCCAGCCTAGTTTCGTGTCTAGTTCTTTTCACTGGGTTTTCTTTTGAGAACTATTGCTAGTCACAATATGTACTAGTTATGGATACTCCCGGTTTTAATGTTTTTGTCTACTCCCGGTTTTAATGTTTTTGTCCATGTGATAGAAAAAATGGTGAAAACCATTGAAAATGGCGGTGGATAAAAATGTAAAAGTTAAAAACCGAAAACATGAAACATTAAGAAATCTAATGTGTTTTTAAGATTCAAATGTTCTCGTACTATTTAGGTGCGGCAAAAAGGAGAAAGTGCAGTTTTGAGACAACATGTTTGCATGATCTTAGATTTGAGCTCGTTATGTTTGCATAAATATAATTGTTGCTTAGATCGTATCTATAAGTTGTATGCACCTGTTACTTGTCCAGAACCGACGAGCTCGAGGTGACAGGCCGGGGTATCAATGGGGATGCCTTTTAACTTGAGGATTACATGTGTTCATTAGGTGTTAATGCTTTGCTTCGCGGTGCTTTATTAAAAGGAGCACCTCAATTACCAAAAGTTCTTTTATTGAGCTGGCTAAAATCGGATGGTAGGACAAAAGATGTTGTGCGAGTTCTCATTACGAGTAAAATACAACTATATATGAAATACTTGCCTACGTATGATTCATAGACTAGCTTGCTTTGTCATAACTAATTAGTGCAATTCTGTAAATTGTCCAATTGTAGATTGTTCACCCAATGCATGATTATTTGCTTAGAGAGTTAACTCTAGTAAAACTATGAACCCCGATCCATATTGCACCATCATTGTTTCTGTGTTAATTCTACTATTGCTCTCAAATCATTGCTGCTTTCACCCCTCTTGTGTTACTTTTGCTTCTCTAGGTGTGACTGAATTGACAACTCTATTCTTTGGCTTCCTTTATATCGAATCAATAAATGAGGTTTCACTTCCCTTGAAGACTGTTGCGATTCCTTACAGTTGTGGGTTATCACCCCATGACGGGCATCCCCCTGGACATTTAAGAAGACTCAAGTGTCTAATCTTGGAGATGCCTTGGACATCCCCTCTTCTTCATCGACAACCATCAGGTCGTCTTCGTTGAAACTAAGTTTTTTGGAGATGCCTTGGACATCCCCTCTTCTTCATCGACAACCATCAGGTCGTCTTCGTTGAAACTAAGTTTTTATCACTTCACATATTATGTACTATTCTTGGAGCGTCAGTTTGTTTTGCTTTGTTTGCTGGTCATTTGCAATGTTGGATCCTAGCTATCTTGCAAGGCATCCCCTCTTCTTCATCGACAACCATCAGGTCGTCTCCGTTGAAAATAAGTTTTTATCACTTCACATATTATGTGCAATTTTTGGAGCGTCAGTTTGTTTTGCTTTGTTTGCTGGTCATTCGTAATGTTGGATCCTAACTATCTTGTTTGGGAGAGAGACACGTTTTTTATTATTATAATACTTCTGCTTATCTTGTTTACTTGTTGAGTATTATTAGCTACTGTTTGTTTGCTAGTAAGCTCTCGCTTTTAGATTTTATCTTGTCTAGAGCTGCTAGTTTATTTTGTAGAAAGTACTCTCTTGCTTCACTTATACTTGTTTGGAGAGTTGTTTGAGTTGGTTTGATGCTTGGTTGATTTGTTAGAACAATAAAATGCAATGCATGTGGTAGTGGTACGATAAAAAACATGCATAGTCTTGTAGATCATGTTTGTGATAATTTGATACTTGTCAATTGTTTTGAGGTGTTAACTGAACTAATGGTTAAAATATGTTGTTTATTCATGTTAGAACTGAATAGTGGAGACGTGTTAGTAGAGTGTGGAGCCGTACTTTTCTGAAATAAACAACCAAAGTCAATAATGTTTTTTGTATTATGAACTCTACTCAGTTGAAAGTAGTTCTTAGTGTTTAGTTACCGCTAAGGCCAAGGAAGTCAACGGGACATTGTGTCGCTGCCACGATCCCTCTTGGAGTGTTTTAATCACTTGTGGAATGTTGAAATTGCTAACTGTTTATAATAGAAATGCATTGTTGAGCTCTTTGTTTTGGCACTTCCACCTCCATATTTTGCTAGCCTCTTCGGTGCTATGCAATCCCTCTCTCTGAGACTTGGTGCATACTTCGCAAGTATATCCAACCCCGTGGGAGGACTTCATCTTGTTCTCCTACACATTTCTCGAAACAACCACCATATCAAACTACCACGACATTTCTACAGCCTTCTTGAGATACATTGCCATGCAGAATCCATTTTACATCACATGACTTGGTGTCATTCTTCATTTTTTATATTGCTTTGCGTGATCATATATGTCACATCCTGAAATTTGGCCCTTTAAAATTTTCTTTGACAAAACCAAAATTTGGATTTGGATTTGGATTTGGATATTCTGATCTTTGCACCTCTATTTTCTTCTACATTTCCTTGTTTTACTTTCTGCCCAAAACATTAATATTTTTTGGAAACCCTACTAAACATTTTTCCAAAAATTCCAAAAACCCCAAGGTAGATGCTGTCGGAGATTGTCCCCAGGAACTAGGGGTGTCTCCAAGGTATCGTGTAAGGGGCTGAACACGGAGTCAAACAGTCCACAACGTGCTCCGGCGACGGTGCTCGTCAGGCTCGCTGCGGACGACACTGCAGAGATTGACACAAGGTATTACCCAGGTTCAGGGCCCTCTTGTGGAGGTAAAACCCCTACGTCCTGCTATGGTGTATTGCACTGCTTGAAGAGTTTACAGTACAAGGAGAGCCTGTCGAGCTCGAGGTGGCTAACAATGGCTACTTACTAGTCTTTAGATCTAGGGTTAGGGTTTGCTAGAGCGGCACCAACCGAAGATCGAACCCTTTGCTTGGGCGTGCTCCTCCTCCTTTTATAGGCGTCCTGGGCCTCTTCTGCCCAAACATTTGGGCGGGAAGGGCTACCACATGGCGACGAAGGAGGAGGCACGGTGCACCGTAAAGGTGAGGTCTACCATAAAGCTAAAGATCGTGGACGCGGTCCACGGCAGGGGAACGGCGTCACCAAAGCTGAAAAGGGGCACCGACCAGCTGGACAGTGGGCTGGCGCTTGTCGAGGTGGGAGGTGACCCACGGTGACGTCGTCCTTGGAGCGTAGCTCCAGACAGTCTCTTTATCACCAAAGTGGCAAGTCTTGGAGCTCCTTTGCTTGGTGCAGTCTGGTTGACTGCTTTATACATGGGAATGGCAACTGTGACGCTGGCGTCACCACGCGCTGGCGCGCCCGTGACTCTGCGGAGTGTGCAGAGCCCATGTGCGCTCTGCCGCGGAGGCAGAGCTGGCTTCGTGAGGAAGTAACCTCGCCAGGCTTGAAGAGCCTCACCAGGCTTGGAGAGCCTCGCCAGGCTTGAAGGGCAGCCTCACCAGGCTTGGAGAGCCTCGCCAGGCTTGGAGAGCCTCGCCAGGCTTGGAGAGCCTCTCCAGGCTTGAAGGGCCTCGCCAGGCTTGGAGAGCCTCTCCAGGCTTGGAGAGCTTGAAGGGCCAGGTCCTTAGCAGAATCTGGGGCAGACTCCAACGTGGCTTGGAGAGCCTCTCCAGGCTTGGAGAGCCTGGACCTTGGTGAGATCTTCTGAAGAGTGTCGTGGGCCCTGGCAGGCCGGCTCATGGTACCCTGGTTTCCACTATGCCGACAGTAGCCCCCGGGCCCGCGATGGGCATGCTGGAGTCCATTGGGCGTAGGCGAACCGTCGCGGGCCCAAAAACAGCCTGTCTGGCCCGAGACACGCGGGGCGCGACGGCTGTGCCGGTACTTGTTGACGAGGTTGGTCGATGTAGAGACGAAGGCTCCACAAGCTTGGGGAGCACCCTGGCGTCGTTGTGGCACTTGTGACGCCCACGGCTGACGGGCCATGGTGCGCAGCTACCCCTCCTCCTGCGGATGAACACCGCGAGGAGAGGGAGGTTGAAGAGGCGGCGACCGAGGCCGTGAAGACGCCGGAGAGGCCTGCCAAGGCCGCGGCGAGAGCGGCCGCGGCAGGAGGGGATGACGAGCCCGAGGCCGCGGCGGGAGCGGCCTCAGCAGGAGGGGCCGACGAGCCCGAGGCCGCCCAAGGTGCCTCGACAAGCATCCAGGCTTCTGCGCCCCGTGACGGTGCGGGGACCTTGGAGGACGAAGAAGCTGCCGCTTGAGCCTTCCTGTAGCTAGGTGTGCATGAGGCACAAATTAACTTAGTTTTGCTTGTAATGCCTTGTTGTAAGGACTTGAAAGCACTTGCGTGTGCCCCTCGGGAGACTTTTTATTTCCTGCCTCATGTCTTTTCCGCTCTACGTCGTAGGACCCTTCTCTTAGCGCTACACCACCGCCGCTTCGGTATGTGAGAGTCAGGGCTCCACAAGGCCGGGGGGTGCATGAGGCTTCGAGAGGTAAGGGCTCCCGAGACGCGATGCTCGGGGCTCCCCTTTGACGCGCAAGCAGCCCATGAGGCGTAAGAGAGAAAAAGAGGCTCGAGGGACGAAAACCAGCGAATGCCCCTCGGGAGGCTTTTTATCTCCCCTTTCATGTCTTTTTCGCTCTACGTTTTAGGACCCTCTCTTAGCGCTACACCACCGCCGCTTCGGTATGTGAGAGTCAGGGCTCCACAAGGCCGGGGGGTGCGTGAGGCCTCAAGAAGTAAGATCCCCGAGGCGCGATGCCTGGGGTTCCCCTTTAACGCGCAAGCATCCCATAAGGCATAGGAGAGAGAAAAAGAGGCTCGAGGGACGAAAACCAGCGAAAGGAAATTTAACCAAGTGTTTGGACTTAGCTTCGAGCGCCGTTTTTGCTTGAAGAGGGTGTTGGTTCCCTGATGAGGCGTTTTTGCCTTGGAGAGGGTCTTGGTTCCCTGGAGGGGCGTTTTTGCCTTGGAGAGGGTGCCTGAGGCTTGTTTTTGAACCTGCTTTCCTGCGTTTGGACAGATAGGCATACCCACAAGCAATACATAGCTAGATAACTTAAGCGTGCTCGTAGGTTCCTTCATGTGTGTCTTGCGAGGGGAACATGCACCAAGGTCCTTGGTGAGTTGAGGTGCACGGGAGCTGGTCCATGAGTTCAGAGCTCCTTAGGAGTTGACATGCATGAGAGCTGACCCACAAGTTCAGAGCTCGGATCCCTTGGGTTTGAGGCGCTGCCGGGATGCTCCCGTGGCATGGCACCATGCTAGCCCCCGCTCGTGAGATACACAGGAGGGATCGTACGAGCGAGAATAAACAGCAATATCATAACAGCTTACCGAAGCCGCAAAATATGCTGGCGCGATGCGTAAAAGTTCAGTATGACCCGAAGTAGTTGTTCATTACACTGGCGTGGCCAGTAGTGCAAAATCCGCCATGTCAGGCATGGGGTTCCACATTCAGTGGCTGAGACTCTCGCGACCCGAGGGGACGCATGTAAAGAGAGCTCAGAGAGGGGGCCCCTATGCGGGGGTGGCTTTCATTGAGCCTGCGGTCCACCATGTCCGGCATGGGGATCCACCTCGCCAAGGCATGGTGCTTGAAGAAGTCACCTTGCCGAGGCGTGGTGGCTTGGGAGTCTTCTCGAACGGCCCCAGGCAACGTATAGTAGAGAGGGGAGCCCGAACTTTTTCCTCGTGGAGGATGTGACCTTGGCCACGATGTTTTTACCGTGGCTGCACGGGGTGGCTGTCAAGGAGAGGAAGCTTTGACGTTTTTACCGTGGCTGCACGGGGTGGCTGTCACGGAGAGGAAGCCTTGACGTTTTTACCGTGGCTGCACGGGGTGGCTGTCACGGAGAGGAAGCCTTGACGTTTTTACCGTGGCTGCACGGGGTGGCTCCAGCGAGGACCGGGGCCTCGCGAGGGGATCAACCTCGTGAAGGCCGGCGCCTCGGGAGAAAGGCTGGAGCCTGGACGTTTTTACCGTGGCTGCACGGGGTGTCTCCGGCGAGGACCGGGGGCCTCGCGAGGGGATCAGCCTCGTGAAGGCCGGCGCCTCGGGAGAAGGCCGGAGCCTGGACGTTTTTACCGTGGCTGCACGGGGTGTCTCCGGCGAGGACCGGGGGCCTCGCGAGGGGATCAGCCTCGTGAAGGCCGGCGCCTCGGGAGAAGGCCGGAGCCTGGACGTTTTTACCGTGGCTGCACGGGGTGTCTCCGGCGAGGACCGGGGCCTCGCGAGGGGATCAGCCTCATGAAGGCCGGCGCCTCGGGAGAAGGCCGGAGCCTGGACGTTTTTACCGTGGCTGCACGAGGTGTCTCCGGCGAGGACCGGGGGCCTCGCGAGGGGATCAGCCTCGTGAAGGCCGGCGCCTCGGGAGAAGGCCGGAGCCTGGACGTTTTTACCGTGGCTGCACGGGGTGTCTCCGGCGAGGACCGGGGCCTCGCGAGGGGATCAGCCTCGTGAAGGCCGGCGCCTCGGGAGAAGGCCGGAGCCTGGACGTTTTTACCGTGGCTGCACGGGGTGTCTCCGGCGAGGACCGGGGCCTCGCGAGGGGATCAGCCTCATGGAGGCCGGTGCCTCGGGAGAAGGCCGGAGCCCGGACATTTTTACCGTGGCTGCACGGGGTGTCTCCGGCGAGGACCGGGGCCTCGCGAGGGGATCAGCCTCATGGAGGCCGGTGCCTCGGGAGAAGGCCGGAGCCCGGACATAGGTGGCGCGAGCCCCCGAGCCTTGATGAGAAGGCCGGGGCCTCAGCGAGGGGTGACGCAAGCCCCCCAGAGGCTGCACGATTTGGCAGTCATGCGGCGACGAGGCGTGCGAAGCAGCACGGTTGTCGCGAGGAGGAGCCGCCGTTGGAGCTGGTTGCGGTGGAGCTGGAGCAGGCGCGGGATGAAGAGGAGGTGCGGGAGGAGCGCCGTGCGCTACGTCTCCCACACGCCCTGAGAGAACCAGGGAGTGGGACGATGCAGGAGCGGCGGCGCGAGCGGCGACGCCAGCGGCACCGACGAGCTCGGAGAGGCGATGGAGCCAGGCTTCTTGAGCCTCCGGCGTGGGACGGTACCGCAGCAGCTCCTGCGCCATGAGAAGCGCAGTTGCTGGGCTGGGCGCAGGGAGGCCCAGCGAGGAGGCAGCACCGTCCCGTGACGGGCGCAGGGAGGAGGCCTCCTCTTTGCCGAGGTCGTCCTCAGCGTGGTCGATGTCGTCGTCCTCCGGGTGCTCGACGCGGGGCTCGGGGTCGACGCGGCGCTCCGGAGCAGAGCCCCCACGCGGGCGGCCTGCGGGAGCGGTGGCGGCGCTAGCCGTCCGGCGAGCGAGACGTTCGGCACGAGAACCGGCCATGGCTGTGTCGAGGATGAAGACGCGCCTCAGCCCCCTACCTGGCGCGCCAAATGTCGGAGATTGTCCCCAGGAACTAGGGGTGTCTCCAAGGTATCGTGTAAGGGGCTGAACACGGAGTCAAACAGTCCACAACGTGCTCCGGCGACGGTGCTCGTCAGGCTCACTGCGGACGACACTGCAGAGATTGACACAAGGTATTACCCAGGTTCAGGGCCCTCTTGTGGAGGTAAAACCCCTACGTCCTGCTATGGTGTATTGCACTGCTTGAAGAGTTTACAGTACAAGGAGAGCCTGTCGAGCTCGAGGTGGCTAACAATGGCTACTTACTAGTCTTTAGATCTAGGGTTAGGGTTTGCTAGAGCGGCACCAACCGAAGATCGAACCCTTTGCTTGGGCGTGCTCCTCCTCCTTTTATAGGCGTCCTGGGCCTCTTCTGCCCAAACATTTGGGCGGGAAGGGATACCACATGGCGACGAAGGAGGAGGCACGGTGCACCGTAAAGGTGAGGTCTACCATAAAGGTAAAGATCGTGGACGCGGTCCACGGCAGGGGAACGGCGTCACCAAAGCTGAAAAGGGGCACCGACCAGCTGGACAGTGGGCTGGCGCTTGTCGAGGTGGGAGGTGACCCACGGTGACGTCGTCCTTGGAGCGTAGCTCCAGACGGTCTCTTTATCACCAAAGTGGCAAGTCTTGGAGCTCCTTTGCTTGGTGCAGTCTCGTTGACTACTTCATACATGGGAATGGCAACTGTGACGCTGGCGTCACCACGCGCTGGCGCGCCCGTGACTCTGCGGAGTGTGCAGAGCCCATGTGCGCTCTGCCGCGGAGGCAGAGCTGGCTTCGTAAGGAAGTAACCTCGCCAGGCTTGAAGAGCCTCACCAGGCTTGGAGAGCCTCGCCAGGCTTGAAGGGCAGCCTCACCAGGCTTGGAGAGCCTCGCCAGGCTTGGAGAGCCTCTCCAGGCTTGAAGGGCCTCGCCAGGCTTGGAGAGCCTCTCCAGGCTTGGAGAGCTTGAAGGGCCAGGTCCTTAGCAGAATCTGGGGCAGACTCCAACGTGGCTTGGAGAGCCTCTCCAGGCTTGGAAAGCCTGGACCTTGGTGAGATCTTCTGAAGAGTGTCGTGGGCCCTGGCAGGCCGGCTCGTGGTACCCTGGTTTCCACTATGCCGACAGATGCTCTGGACCTATATCTAACTCCGGGAATTTCCATGGCCAAGTATCTTTTATTTTAATTACCCAAAACCCATTTCCCCTTTTCAGCCGAATGTGTTCGATGAAATTTTTGTTTAGGCCAAGTTCGGATTTTGGGAAAACTTTGTTCTGCAAAGTCGTGGAAAATTTAATTTGGCACCAGGTGACGTGATTAGTTTTGCGTTTAGGGTCTTGGGTTGAGGAAATTGTCCTAATGCCGATGTCGACATGGCCAGGACGTGGGCATGGTCATGCCCGGCGGCACCGCCAGTTCTTGGTCGTCGCCGGTGACCTCCCCGTCACTCCTCCTCGTGCCCCTTGTCTCCCCACCTCCAGGACGACCCCAAACGCCACTCCACGCTCCCCATCCCCTCCTGTGCACCATCGGCCGAATGCCGACATGCCGCCGATCAGGAACCGTCGCGGGACCCTCCCCTCACCAGTGCACCGCAGGACGCCCGTGCTATCCACCCCTCCGCAAACTCCGTCGTCAAGCAGGTGTCCCACCCGCACGCTGACGCGCCGTTCCTACAGCATCGACGCGATGGTCGCCGGCCGGGGACACCTCACCCCGCTCGCCAATGCCCAGCCCCGGCCGTCCCTATCCACAAGCACGAGTTTTCCGTCGACCAGCTCCCCCCTGCTGCTACACCGACGACACGAAGGCCGTCGTCTCCCCTCTGCCACCGGCCACCACACCCTGCCACCTCACCGCAACCCTCCATGGCGACCGACCCCTCGATCCCCTATAAAAGGGAGCCCTCAGTCCCCTTTGAGCAACACACCACCATCCTCTCCCTCTGAGCACTCTCCCCCTCCGTTATCGGCTCCCAGGGAGAACTAGAGCGCCGGCGACGAGCACGCCTCCGCCACTCAGCCTCCGGTTAAATTCCCCCACTCGAGAGCCTCTCTGCCTCCATCTCCTCACCCCATCTCCAATCCACACCGCTAGGAACCCAAAGCCACCCTCGCCCGGGTGATTGACGGCCGACAACCTCACGCTCGTCCTCGACCACCGCTCGGCCGCCACGGTCGATGAGACTGCCAGTGCTCCCAACCTCCCCGGCACCCACAACCACGCCGACGACCTGCGCCTCCCCTCCCTGATCCACCCTGCTCCCACTCCCTCGCCTCCCTATCGCCGCAGCCGCCGGGAAGGGCCGCTGGTGAGTACGCCGTGCCGGCGACCCCATCCTCCCCTCCGTTTCCTTTTCTTTTTTCTCTGGCGCGCGTACCGGTTCGGCCTAGCAGCCGCTGACCAGTGGGCCCCGACTGTCAGGATTTTAAACATTACCGAACCGTTTTCTTTTTTATTTTCTCTGTTCTTAGAAATGGCAGATTCTAGGGTTAACTTTGGAAGGTCATATCTTTCTCAAAAATGATCAGAAAATTATGGATCTTTTTGTCGTAGCTTTGTTTTGAAATTCTCTATCCAATGGCACTGGTTTTGAAAGATTTGAAGCTTATTTGCTTGGGAAGTTGTTGTGTAGCTTTTGGAAGGTTTATAATGCCTATTTTTGATTTCTCTAATAGATTCCGACCATTTTATCGAAGGAGAAGTTGATCCCACAACAGAAGGCAAGCCATCAGCCCCCAACCATCTGTTTCCAAGTTGTAGATATTTGGTTTGCCATGATCATTATTTGCTTGCGCGTTAGTTTGCATCCCACATGCCATATTCATGTCTATCATTTTATGTGATCTATCAATGCTACTTTTATTTCCTGCAATAGGATAAACTCATGTTCTGTGAGTTGAGTTCCGGTACCCCGTCTAAATATACGTTGGGTCCTTCCCAAGTGGATTGAAGCGGCTACTTTTCTGTAGAGTGGGGCGTTGTGTTGGATGGTACCATGCACCACTCCCCATTCCGGCGACGATGGACTGGGGGAACCGCCGCAGTCAATGGAATGGAGGAACGGGATCGCGTGGACGCCTCCACTAACTTATGTAGTCGACCTGGGGCTGCTACTGGCCGGAGGCACCTCCGTCCTCTCCCGGTTGACGCTAACCGATTGTGTTATTTCATTTTCTTTACTCGACCCGTGGCTGCTACTGGCCGGAGACATCTCCGTCCTCGCCCGGTTGATTTTGTTATTTTATTTTCTTACTCGACCCGTGGCTGCTACTGGCCGGAGACATCTCCGTCCTCGCCCGGTTGATTTTGTTATTTCATTTTTACTCAACCTGTGGCTGTCACTGGTCGGAGGAAACTCCACCATCGCCCGGTTGACTTTACTTTATCTTACTGAACTACTATTATCTGATTATTTTATGGTCATGTATATCTTGTGGACTAACGTTTGTTGTTGTCTTATGGTTGAGAAAAAAATTTGATTAAGAATATAATCACCTCCATCGACTAGATTGAGTCTTATAGTGCCACTCGCCAAACACCACCCGCACAACTATACGTCGTTGAAATGGGCAGACCGTAGCTTAGTAGCCTATCAAGTCTCTTTTGATGCTACCCACTTGGCAAGTCTAGTCGGTTACTGCGTAGTTGTGGTCGGGGCTAGTCTTGTGAAGGTTTCGGAGCTAGGCGTTGCTCATGAGTTGGGGACGTGCCGGATTCACTTCGTCATAAGACTTAGCCCGAGTGGTAAGTCGGTAGCTACACAAGGAGTGTCTTGGTAGAGCGGACGGCTACGGGGGGAATAGGTTTGTGCTACAGGTACCGGCTGTACAAGCTTAGACCCCAACGTGTGGATAAACGTTCAACCTCTCGAGAGTGTCAAATCTAGAATCTAGTATTGTTCCTACCCAAGGAACGGTGTTAGGTCCAGTCACACTAGAGTCAGTCCAGTCGAACACGGAGAAATAAATTCACCAAGTGGTCCGAGTTGGCCAAAGTTGAATGAGCTGAAAAGTGGACCATAGTTGGTCAAAGCTAAGCCTCGAGGTGGACCAGAGTTGGTCAAGCTTGAGAACCTATGTGTTGGAATATGGTTGTGTGGTAATGAGGCTCGTTCTCATATGCCACGGTTTCGTCACAGGTAAGTAGGTAAGTTAAGTCCAACCATTAAGCTTGGACTCGCACTTGCACATGCCATGCCATATAGGATCGTTGGTTACGGTTGATTGTGGATTGATGTCTTGCGAGTACATTCCATGTACTCACCTGGCTTTTCATGTGGCCAGATCCTCCTACCCCCGTCGCTGAGTACCCCTTGTACGGGAACTAGACCCGGTATCCGGGCAGAGCCCTGTGGAGTTAGGCCCTCTTCATCGCACGCTTCCGCCATTCCGCTGACGCCCTCTGATGAAGTCATGTTCGATAAATAATGTACAAACTGTTGTGTGCGCTAGGGCGCAGCCTTGTAATAAGACCCTTGTAATATATCGTCGGCCCTCGACCCCTTAATAAAGTGGTTATGATCTGTTATCAAGTTGTCATATAATCAGTGCTCTTGGGACTGATATATGGGGTAACTCCATCCCTCGGATCGGGGTGCCACAGAGCTTGGTATCAGAGCCTAACTGCCCGTAGGATACCCTAGTTCCAACGGAAGCCTTAGATAGCGAACATTGCTTTGCTTGCTTTTAATTGTTTCTCTATCTGTTCGTGCTTATCTTAACCATGCAACTCACCTCTTTTGTCCATAAGTACAGATGAAGTTCGAGCTACCCGTAGAAACCCCCGCCTTGAACGTTCCCGGCATACCGCAATTCCTCCGCGAGATTTGGGCACACCTCTACCCATCCTTCCCTTCTCCGATCTACCGCGTGCTATGCTCCCGTCGTGAGGGGACTCACTCGGTGTACATCGCCACCGTCTACTTGTGCGCCTCGCCCGTGGGCCGTGGGCACACATACTCCCTCTCCTCCGACGTCCACCACCAGGAGATCCGGGCCATCCAGGAAGTCGCTGCAGATGCCATCATTCTCTTCCGCACCCACGATCCCCTCATGAAGAAGTGCATCCGCTATGTACACCTCCCGAGGTTGGATTTGAGCGATGGGGATGTCCTTTTTCCCAGCCCATGGAATCCCTCTCCAGAACTCACCACCCTACTCCAGTACACCTCCCACATCCACCAGTATCTGCATGACACTCTTCTTCAGCTACCTATGCTTCACAACGGCATGACTGCAGCCGAGTTAGTGAGAGCACCAGGACCTAGCTCTTCTCGTCATATCCCTCCATACCCAGCTCACCTTCCTCTTACTCTTGACCAGCTTAGAGGAAGACTCGCTCCCACTCCCCCTCGAGCCCCCGCGTTCCTTAGTTCTAGCGCCCCTCCTCGCTTCTTCACTGGATACACTCGGGAACCTCAGGCCCAGTGTCTCTGCGTCGACATTGGCACACCCTTCCCCTCATACACCCCCAGAACACTGGGAAGGAGCATCAACGGCATCGACATCATCGCACCTGCTACTCCACTCGAGATGTAGTTCTAGGCGCTAGCCTCAAGAACAATAGCGCTTGCATCCTAGTTATGTAACGTAGTCGATGATCGCGTAGTCCGACGCGCACATGAATAAAGTAGGAGTAATGGCTTGTACCTTGTATGATATTGTGTACCATGTGTCAGGTAACCCAACTCTCCATTGTATATAAAAAAACGCCTTGGTTTCATTTCTTGCTTTTATTTGGATCTTCTTGGGTGTTGCATTTCTTTCTTCCCTTCTGGATGCTCATGGCACACGTCAACCCCACCTTCAACCAACCAGGATGAGGCCCAGTGCAGGTACAAGTGGCAGCCAAGGAACCCCAATCCGCCGTTCAGCCCGACAAGCCGGCATGGACCCAATGCCCCCACAGGAACAAACCCCAAGCCGATGATGGATGAACGCCACCAGCTACACATGACTCAGATTATGAGGGAATTTGGTACCTACATGCAAGCACAGAATGCCCCTCGCCCGACCCGCTCCAAGCTGCAAGACTTCTAGCGTACTCGGCCACCCAAGTTCTCGCAGGCCACCAACCCACTCGAAGCAGATGATTGGCTCCGCACCATGGAAAAGAAGTTAGAGACTGCTCGCGTTGACGAGCAGGAAAAGGTGCCTTTCGTCTCTCACTATCTTGAAGGACCAGCCGATGTGTGGTGGGACAATCAGAAAAATATGAGAGGAAATGGAACCACTGTCACCTGGACTGAAATCCAAGAGATCTTCCGTAAGGCCTACATACCCTCAAGCCTTATGAAGATGAAGCAGCAGGAACTTCTAGCACTCACTCAGGGCAGCTCAACCGTAAGTTTGTACCTGACCAAGTTCAACGACCTTGCCCGCTATGTCCCTGAGGATGTCAACACAGATGAGAAGAAAAAGGACATATTTCTCCACGGAATGCACCAGGCCATCAAGACCCAGCTCAGCGTCCTAAAGTTTCCGGATTTTCAAGCCATGGTAAACACCGCCCTGATTTCGGAAAGGGAACACCGCACCATCTATGATTCCCACAAGAGAAAGTTTGAGTATCGCGAACACCAGCCAGAAGAAGCTCACAAGAAGCCACGTACCTGGCCACCCAACTCACAGGCCCCTGCACCTCCAACTACCTGGACCCTGCCCAGAAAGGAAGGATACCCCCGAAGTGAATTCTACCACAAGCGTCCTCTCGTGGATGACTGCAAGAGGGAAAATTCCTGCTTTAAGTACGGTAAGAAGGGGCACTACATAGCTGATTGCCCGTTGATCCAGAACAACAATGGTAGCAACAACAACCGCAACCTCAACGGCCCTTCCGTCGGAACAATAAAGCCACCTCAAGTCGCTCGTGTCCACCACATAACCACCGAAGAAACCTACGAAGCCTCCGAAGCGGCGCTGGGTACGTGAACTATCCAACACTAAACTTGTGCTAAGATTATTTGACTCCGGAGCCTTCCACTCTTGCATCTTCCAAGAATTTTGTTGCAAAGCACCGCTTCCCGTTTTTCCCTGGACTTGGAACCAAGCCACCAAATTATGTGCGAGGAATTTTCCATTAGATTTGGATAAGTCAGAACACTGCACCCATAGCAAGGTCACAAGGACCTATAAGGTACAACGGGGTAAACACACCGATGGGTCAGCTACCAAGAGAAATAAAGGATCTGTTAGATGCCAGTAAGCCATACCTATTCCATGAGCAACTCGAATCTCGGGGACGAGATTCATTTTAAGGGGGAAGGTTTGTCACATCCTGAAATTTGACCCTTTAAAATTTTCTTTGACAAAACCAAAATTTGGATTTGGATTTGGATCTTCTTATCTTTGCACCTCTATTTTCTCCTACATTTCCAAAACCCCCAAGGTTCTCAAAATATTTATCTTTTCTTTAAAGGTAAAAAGGGCCTAAACCCTAGCCTTCCAACGGAAGTGTGCCAAAGGTGACTTAAAAAATTCCCCAAAAATCCCAGAGTGATCCCTAGCTAGGGTAGAACCTATTTATGCAAAAATATTGGGTGACTTGTTAAGAAAAGATTTGACCCTTTTCCCTGATTTGTTTTCTGCCTAAAACCCCAAAACCCTATCTTTCCAAAGGAAGTAGGTCAAAACCATCTTAAAAAATTCTAGAAAAATTCAGGGAGTATCCCTAATCAGTATGTAACCCAAATATACAAAAATATTCCATACCTTGTTAAGAAAATATTTGAGTTTTTCCCTGTTTTACTTTCTGCCCAAAACATTAATATTTTTGGAAACCCTACTAAACATTTTTCCAAAAATACCAAAAACCCCAAGGTAGATGCTATGGGCCTATATCTACCTCTAGGAATTTTCCTGGCCAAGTATCTTTTATTTTAATTACCCAAAACCCATTTCCCCTTTTTAGCTGAATGTGTTCGATGAAATTTTTGTTTAGGCCAAGTTCGGATTTTGGGAAAACTTTGTTCTGCAAAGTCGTGGGAAATTTAATTTGGCGCCAGGTGACGTGATTAGTTTTGCGTTTAGGTTCCTGGGTTGAGGAAATCGTCCTAATGCCGATGTCGGCATGGCCAGGACGTGGGCATGGTCATGCCTGGCGGTGCCGCCAGTTCTTGGTCGTCGCCGGTGACCTCCCTGTCACTCCTCCTCGTGCCCCCTGCCTCCCCACCTCCTGCACGACCCCAAACGCCGCAACACGCTCCCCATACCCTCCCGTGCACCGTCGGCCACATGCCGACACGCTGCCGAACAGGAACCGCCGCGGGACCCTCCCCTCACTAGTGCACCGCAGGACGCCCGTGCCTATCCACCCCTCCGCAAACTCCGTCGTCAAGCAGGTGTCCCACCCGCACGGTGACGCGCCGTTCCTACAGCATCGACACGATGCTCGCCGGCCGGGGACACCTCACCCCGCTTGCCAGTGCCCAGCCCCGGCCGTCCCTATCCACAAGCACGAGTTTTCTGTCGACCAGCTCCCCCCTGCTGCTACACCGACGACACGAAGGCCGTCGTCTCCCCTCTGCCACCGGCCACCACACCCCGCCACCTCACCGCAACCCTCCATGGCGACCGACCCCTCGATCCCCCATAAAAGGGAGCCCTCGGTCCCCTTTGAGCAACACACCACCATCCTCTCCCTCTGAGCACTCTCCCCCTCCGTTATCGGCTCCCAGGGAGCACCAGAGCGCCGGCGACGAGCATGCCTCCGCCGCTGGGCCTCCAGTTAAATTCCCCCACTCGAGAGCCTCTCCGCCTCCAACTCCTCACCCCATCTCCAATCGACACCGCTAGGAACCCAAAGCCACCCTCGCCCGGGTGATTGACGGCCGGCAACCTCACGCTCGTCCTCGACCACCGCTCGGCCGCCGCGGTCAATGACACCGCCACTGCTCCCAACCTCCCCGGCACCCACAACCACGCCGACGACCTGCGCCTCCCCTCCCTGATCCACCCTGCTCCCACTCCCTTGCCTCCCTATTGCCGCAGCCGCCGGTGAGTACGCCGTGCCGGCGACCCCATCCCCCCCTCCGTTTCCTTTTCTTTTTTCTCTGGCGCGCGTACCGGTTCGGCCCAGCAGCCGCTGACCAGTGGGCCTCGGCTGTCAGGATTTTAAACATTACCGAACCGTTTTCTTTTTTATTTTCTCTGTTTTTAGAAATGGCAGATTCTAGGGTTAACTTTGGAAGGTCATATCTTTCTAAAAAATGATCAGAAAATTATGGATCTTTTTGTAGTAGCTTTGTTTTGAAATTCTCTATCCAATGGCACTGGTTTTGAAAGATTTGAAGCTTATTTTCTTGGGAAGTTGTTGTGTATCTTTTGGAAGGTTTATAATGCCTATTTTTGATTTCTCTAATAGATTCCGACCATTTTGTCGAAGGAGAAGTTGATCCCACAACAGAAGGCAAGCCATCAGCCCCCAACCATCTGTTTCCAAGTTGTAGATATTTGGTTTGCTATGATCATTATTTGCTTGCGCGTTAGTTTGCATCCCACATGCCATATTTCATGTCTATCATTTTATGTGGTCTATCAATGCTACTTTTATTTCCTGCAATACGATAAACTCATGTTCCGTGAGTTGAGTTCCGGTACCCCATCTAAATACACGTTGGGTCCTTCCCAAGTGGATTGAAGCGGCTACTTTTCTGTAGAGTGGGGCGTTGTGTTGGATGGTACCATGCACCACTCCCCATTCCGATGACGATGGACTGGGGGAACCGCCGCAGTCAATGGAATGGAGGAATGGGATCGCGTGGACGCCTCCACTAACTTATATAGTCGACCTGGGGCTGCTACTGGCCGGAGGCACCTCTGTCCTCGCCCGGTTGACGCTAACCGATTGTGTTATTTCATTTTCTTTACTCGACCCGTGGCTGCTACTGGCCGGAGACATCTCCGTCCTCGCCCGGTTGATTTTGTCATTTTATTTTCTTACTCGACCCGTGGCTGCTACTGGCCGGAGACATCTCCGTCCTCGCCCGGTTGATTTTGTTATTTCATTTTTACTCAACCTGTGGCTGTCACTGGTCGGAGGAAACTCCACCATCGCCCGGTTGACTTTACTTTACCTTACTGAACTACTATGTGATTATTTTATGGTCATGTATATCTTGTGGACTAAAGTTTGTTGTTGTCTTATGGTTGAGAATAAAATTTGATTAAGAAGATAATCACCTCCGTCGACTAGATTGAGTCTTATAGTGCCACTCGCCAAACACCACCCGCACAACCATACGTCGTTGAAATGGGCAGACCGTAGCTTAGTAGCCTATCAATTCTCTTTTGATGCTACCCACTTGGCAAGTCTAGTCGGTTACTGCATAGTTGTGGTCGGGGCTAGTCTTGTGAAGGTTCCGGAGCTAGGCGTTGCTCATGAGTTGGGGACGTGCCGGATTCACTTCATCATAAGACTTAGCCCGAGTGGTAAGTCGGTAGCTACACAAGGAGTGTCTTGGTAGAGCGGACGGCTACGGGGGAATAGGTTTGTGTTGCAGGTACCGGCTGTACAAGCTTAGACCCCAACGTGTGGATAAACGTTGCAACCTCTTGAGAATGTCAAATCTATAATCTAGTATTGTTCCTACCCAAGGAACGGTGTTGGGTCCAGTCACACTAGAGTCAGTCCAGTCGAACACGGAGAAATAAATTTACCAAGTGGTCCGAGTTGGCCAAAGTTGAATGAGCTGAAAAGTGGACCATAGTTGGTCAAAGCTAAGCCTCGAGGTGGACCAGAGTTGGTCAAGCTTGAGAACCTATGTGTTGGGAATATGGTTGTGTGGTAATGAGGCTCGTTCTCATATGCCACGGTTTCTTCACAGGTAAGTAGGTAAGTTAAGTCCAACCGTTAAGCTTGGACTCGCACTTGCACATGCCATGCCATATAGGATCGTTGGTTACGGTTGATTGTGGATTGATGTCTTGCGAGTACATTCCATGTACTCACCTGGCTTTTCATGTGGCCAGATCCTCCTACCCCCGTCGCTGAGTACCCCTTGTACGGGAACTAGACCCGGTATCCGGGCAGAGCCCTGTGGAGTTAGGCCCTCTCATCGCACGCTTCCGCCATTCCGCTGACGCCCTCTGATGAAGTCATGTTCGATAAATAGTGTACAAACTATTGTGTGCACTAGGGCGCAGCCTTGTAATAAGACCCTTGTAATATATCGTCGGCCCTCGACCCCTTAATAAAGTGGTTGAAAGAGCATAGTTGCCCCCATGTGTTGTTTTGGTAATTAACAACAATCTCTATGGACTAATGGTTGCATTGAGTTATACTTGTAGTGTTTGTCCATAGGAGTGCTTGAAGACCATATGTTGGTTTCAAGGTGGAAAGAAGAATATTAAGTGATGACCAAGAGGTTTAAAGTGTTATCTGAAGAATGGTCGTGATGGTGTTGAGCATAGTGCAAGTATGTCTTGAAGATTAAGATTGAGTGAATGTTCATGTTGATCTTCAAGACATCATCCTTATGAAGAGATAAGTAAAGATACAAGTTGATTAGTGCAAGTCCAAGAAGAGCATATTGAAGAGATCACATGCTTGGAGCTTGTCACCCTTTTGGAGATAATGGTCATGTGAAGATGATCTCCCATAGTGGCGTATGGGGGAGCAATCTTTGAGACTTCACCGAGCAAAGCACAATCAAGAAAGGTTATCCACTTGAGAGGAGATCAAGATCGTCCTCATCTAGCTCAAGTGGAATGCGCAAGGCAAAGGTATGATTTTGTTAGGGTTTCTATTTTACCGGTCTCGCGGTGTAGTTGGGAGACCGGGTTTTAGGATAGGTAACCGTACGATCAAGAGGGGCTCTCAAGTGAGCTTTAGCGCATCGGTCATAGAGAGCTCAAACCTTTGCATCCTTGCATTCTTGCAATCATCTTTATTGGTTCTTATTTGGCTCTTATCGTGGTGTGGTCTTGGTGCTTGTCGTTCTTGTCATGACAAGACCAAGTTCACCGAAAACAGATTTCGTTGCATCGTCTATTGCGTTTTCGGTGGTGGAGATTTTGCCGATTCACTAAGTGAGGAAAGGTTCACACCTTCCTACCCATACCAAAATATCCATTGCCTACTCTTATGTTGCTTTTATCTTGATGTGGTTTTAGAGCTTGTCTTGATCTTCAATACAAGCTCAAGTTCATCAAAAATGGATTTCGTATGAAAGACTTATTGCGTTTTTGATTTTGGGGGTTTGCCGGTTATTCATTTAGAGAGAGATCCCATTTGGTTTTTAACCTCCCATGTTGGACTATGATGTTTCTATGCATAATATTGTGGTGCTCGTTGTGGTGATTCCAACGAGTCCAAGATTATCAAAAACGGAGTCCGGATACAAAAGTTATTGCATTTCCGGTATCGGATGTTTTCTAGACAGAAAAAGAAAAGAAAAGAAAGAAAGAAAAAAAAGGGGAAAGAACCTGGCCAGCCACTTGGCCGGCCTGGCTAGGCAAATGGCCGGGGCTCCTCTGTAGGGGGCCGGCCATCATGGCCGGGCTACTGGCTGGGCTACGCAACGCCCTAGCCAGCCATTTGGCCAGCTTGGTCGGCCTCGTGCCTTTTGCCTTCGACGGGCAGAATTTTACCCTTCCTATTTAAGGAGTTTCTTCCCCAAATGAACTTGACTTTTTGCCCAACTCTTGAGATCATTTTCCTCCATTGTTGCCATCCCTTTGAGCTTTGCTATCTCTCAATCCCTCGAATAGTTCTTGCTAGTTTTTGAGGGAAAAGAGAGAGGAGGTCTAGATCCGCGTTTCCACCGATCGTTTTCTCCTCTAAGTGAGGGGAACCCTTTGGATCTAGATCTTTGGAGTTTCTTAGTGTTTCTCCTTTGTTCTTCCTCTTAAATCCCTCCATAGCATTAGTTGCTTTGGTTGGATTTTAGAGAGAAGGATTTGACCACTTGGTGTGTTCTTGCCATTGCATTAGTTGCATCGGTTTGAGTTCTCCACGGTGATACGTGGAAGTGAAGTTGAGAAGCTTGTTACTCTTGGGTGCTTTGGTGCCCTAGAGCTTGTTCCTCTAGGGCAAGTTGGTACCCTAGACGGTTGTTGATCTCTTGGAGTCTTGGTGGCTCACGGGATTTGTTGGGAGCCTCCAATTAGGTTGTGGAGGGAGGCCCAACCTTGTTCGCTTCGGAGCTTTGGTAGCTACGAAGACATTGCCGGGAGACACCAATTAAGTTGTGGTGTGTGCCTCGGCCTTGGGCATCGAGTCTTGATGGCTCGGTGCATTTGGTGAAGACCCTCCAACTTGTGGAGTGTGCTTCGTCCTTGTAAAGGTTCTAGTTGTCAACCTCAACGGCAACATAGTGACAAGTGCCTCACCACATCGGTGGTAAGATACAACGGAGATACGGTGTGCCATATCAAGGCTACTCGGTGTTTCACATCGGTGAACACCGCGCCGCTCCAACGGAGACTAGCTTCCATTGGGAAGTGAACTTCGGGATAAATCATCGTCTCCAAGTGCCTCGGTATTTCTATATCCGAGTTTCTTACCTATGCTATTTACTTTGTGATAGCCATAGAGTTTGAAGTTATATATCTTGCTATCACATAGTTGATTATTGCTTAGCATAAGCTGTTGGTGCACATAGGTAAACCTAGCTAGTTTAAGTTTTGGCTTGATAAATTAAACGTTAGTTTTATTTCGCATTTATTCAAGCCTTAACCGTAATAATTTTAAATCTCCTATTCACCCCCCCCTCTAGGAGACATCCGTGTCCTTTCAATTGGTATCAGAGCGGGTTCTCTCTTTATAGGGATTCACGGCCTAGAGAGAAAAGATGTCATCTAGTGGTGTAGTGCACAATGCCTCCTTAATATTCGATGGCACTAATTATAATGATTGGAGAAATCGCATGCTAAATTATTTCAGGGACATTAATCCATATATAGAGCAAATTTAATATTATGTCCTAGATATTCTTCTCCATGAATTTGATAATATTGTTGCAGAAGCTCGTAAAATATTGTTCGTTATGGTTTTCTTGGAGCCTATCCCAATGTTCATTATTCCATAGATGTTAGGGATGCAAACTTTTAGGGATAGTTGATGCTCTGATAGATAATTTTGCTTGGATCTCACTTGGAAATCTTTTTGATGAAGAGAGCAAGCCCACAAAGGACAACAAGGATGACTCCCAACCCTACATAACTGAGGTTGATTGTTTATGTGAGTAGTCTACTGGAGGTAGTAAAAAGGGTAATGTGGTTCACAAATATGACGATGGTTTGGATAATGATTAAACTTGAATTTGCCCTTTTACCTAGCTAAAAGGCGTTAAAGAAAAGCGCTTATGGGAGGCAACTCATTTTTACCTTCTGTTTCTTTTTTGTTTTTTCTTGTTTTGGGTGATGTTACCTCTGTAACAACTCCCTTGTATCTTTTTGTTTTGGTTTTTGGTGCCAATAATAGCCTCTAAAGAGAGGAAGACTAATTTGTGAGTTTGCTGTCAAGAAACAGATTTCTGTTCTTCACTATTCAAAAATCATAAAAATCACAGAACGTCATCTGTGGCTGCACATTTTTACAGAAAGAATCAGGGTTTTGTCTACCTTTGTTTAGTTTTAAGTTTTCTGATTTGAGGTCCAGAAGTAGCCCGAATAAACTTCATCTTTACAGTATGTTCTGTTTTTGACAGATTATGTCCTTAGTTTTGCATTGCTTTTTTTACGGGCAAAGTGAAGTTCTTTTGAGGTCAAGAGCTTTACTTAGACCTTTGTGATAGTAGCTAATGTTTTTTTTAAATAAGTTCATGATATGTGCTTTGGAACTTGATACGTGTCAAACGTATCTATAATTTTTGATTGTTTCAGGCCACTTTTATGCTTTTGACACTTGTTTTTATACTAAGTTTATGATTTATTTTGACTAACCTACTAATTGTTGCAAAAGTGTAGAATGTTCTTGTTTTACACTTTGATGTGTAGGAATCACTTGGAAATTGGCAAAAACGCAAAAGGAGCCTTGTTGGAGGTGGACTTTGACTTTCCTAAGATCTGTCCTCCTCACAGATTTAAGAGACTGACAGTTTTAGACCAGAAGACGACGTCAACTGAAAATAAATTTGCCTGCAAAGTTGTGGGAAATTTCCATAACTTTTATTTAAGCCCAAGAACAGCCCAATCGGAGGTCTGTAGCTCCAGGAATCCCCATTTTACTGAAGGCCAAATATCTGATTACGGGATTCCGAAATTTGGTGACGTGATTGACTCCAACTCTTACCAAACTTGGAGGATTCGACCAAGACATGACTTTGGGACCTCATTAAGGATATGAGGGGTCCCTAGGAAGGTTCTATAGGTGCCCAAGAGCCATTGGATCAAGGAGCCATCTATCGCAGGGCCGGGAAGCATTGTCTCCACCTATATAAAGAGAGGAAACCCTAGTTTTGGGGGCAGCCACCAAAAGCCACGAATTTTCCTCCCCCTTGGCCCTCATCTACAAGGGGGAGGGCTCCTCTACAGAACCAATAAGTCATGGAGGAAGGGGGTTAGGGGCGGCGCTCCCACTTGGCCGGCCGGTCGCCGCCACGCGCCGCCGCCGGCCGCCCGCGCCGCCTTCGCCTTGACCTTTCCTCCATGACCACCGCCTTCACCGCCATATCCATCGCCAATTCCTCCATAGCTACAGCGGTCAACTCTCTCACAAATCTCTGTAATCCCCTATGTAAACATGGTGTTTGAAGCTATAAAATATTATCCTATGATCTATGTCATGTTTATGTAGTTCCTTGTTGTCTTATGGTTGAATTATTGAATGTATTTGGTTGATTCGAGTTGTATGTAGATATGGTACAGTCCTATGGTGCCCATTATATACTTATGCACGCATGGATAACATCATAAGGTTTGCAGTATGTGAAGGAGGCCGGGGGGTGGGCTGCCGGAGCGACAGAAACCTAAGCCCCATCCCGGTTTTTGACATTGTATGGGATAAAGAGGACCGTATGATCTTAATGCTATGGTTGGATTTTACCTTAATGAATATTAGTAGTTGCGGATGCTTGATAATGTTCCAATCATATAGTACATGTAATCACAAGTAGTTGAGAACGTGTATGCTTTGCCTCTCCCACATAGAAAACTGCATCGAAGACAATGAATCGAGTAGCTTCACTAATTAATTATGGACAATTCTGCCACGCCTTCCACCACTTTTCCACACTCATGGTTCTGTTATTTATGGTATTTTAGTATAATTTATTGCTGTAGCAACTAACTTTTATCTTCTTGTTCTTTATTATATTGCAAAACTATCCTTTCATACCCATTTTATTCCTATTGTTTTATTTCCTAGATAGAGCAAACGTTTGGTGTGCGTAGAGTTGTGTCAATGGTTGATAGAACTTGAGAGAATATTAATCCTACCTTCGCTCCTCGTTGGGTTCAACACTCTTATTTATCGAAAAGGCTACATACGATCCCCTACACTTGTGGGTTATCAAGACATTTTCTGGCGCCGTTACCGGGGAGCAATAGCGTGGGGTAGATATTCTTGTGTGCACTTGTTTACTTTATCTCTAAGTAATTTTTACTTTCAGTTATAAGTTGTTTTCTATCTTAGTATGGATAGGGAGCATGAATTACCAAAAAAATTAGTTGTACTTGTTATCTAAAACTTTTTCAAAAAGAGAAGTGATTGGAAAAAGGTGCAATGGTTAAGTGGGGGTCGACCTTGAACACTTGTGTTCATGCCTATGAAACCAAAGAAAAAATTTCCATGGAAGCTTCTCAGCGAAAAACATGTATATATTGTGTATATACCACTGTAATATAAAAATAAAATGTATATATGTCCTTTAGTTTATTTATGATGCAAGTTTGTTGTTTTGCTATCCAGAAACAGATTATGTGCCCCTGTTGCATGAAATTTCTCAAATCACCAGAATTTTATCTTTTTCTGATAATTTTTTACAGCAAGGCTTATACTTATATCTAACTTTCATTAGTTTTGACTTTTCTGATTTGAGCTACGTAGGTGCCTCTTAAAAATCAATCTTTCCTGACTGTTCAGTTTTGACAGATTTGTGTGTTTATTCAATATTGTACTTAGGGTTCAAAAGTTTCCTTTGTTTTTTGACGGACAACGGAAATAATAAGAAACCTCAGTATTACAGTGGCTAATGTTCAATAAACATTGTGAAATTTGCCAATGCTTGAACATGAGTGGACTTTATTTAACAAGTACTAACCCTACTAATGAGTTTTGTGAAGTTTTATGTGGATATAGTCTAAAAGATCCAATCAATATGGTAATATGAGATGAACAAAAAGACGCAAGAGCTCAAGCTTGGGGATGCCCAGGTACACTCCAAGAGCATATTCAAGAAGATTCAACCATCTACGTTTGGGGATGCCCGAGGCATCCCTCCTTATTCATCAACGTATATCAGGTTGTCTCGTTCATGATCTATATTACTCATATTGTCCTTATATAATAACTAGCACATGTGCCCGTGCGTTGCATCGGCGGAGAAAAAATTACATCACATATACATAGTTACATAAAGTAAGATTTTGTTAGTAAAATCACTACGTGTAGCATTGTTTGCATTTGTGAGCAGATTTCGCAGCAAAACATAGTTTGTACAGATGAACCCAACAGTAAACACATATCGGATAGAACATACAACAACAAAGCCTTTCAGTCCCAAACAAGTTGGGGTAGGCTAGAGTTGAAACCCATAAGATCTCGAAACTAAGTCATGGTTCTGGCACGTGGATAGCTAACTTCCACGCACCCCTGTCCATGGCTAGTTCTTTAGTGATGTTCCAATCCTTCATGTCTCTCTTAACGGACTCATCCCATGTCAAGTTTGGTCTACCACGACCCCTCTTAACATTCTCAGCCCGCTTTATCCTTCCAATATGCACCGCCGCTTCTGGAGGCCTACATTGTATATGTCCAAACCATCTTAGACGGTGTTGGACAAGCTTCTCTTCAATTGGTGCTACGCCAACTCTTTCACGTATATCATCATTCCGGACCCGGTCCTTTCTTGTGTGGCCACATATCCATCTCAACATGCGCATCTCTGCTACACCTAGTTTTTGGATATGTCGCCTCTTGGTTGGCCAACATTCAGCGCCATACAACATCGCAGGACGGATCGCCGTCCTATAGAACCTGCCTTTTAGCTTTTGTGGCACTCTCTTGTCACAGAGGATGCCAGAAGCTTGGCGCCACTTCATCCAACCTGCCTTGATCCGATGGCTCACATCTTCATCGATATCACCATCCTTCTGCAACATAGACCCCAAATATCGAAAGGTGTCTTTCTCAGGTACCACCTGCCCATCAAGACTAACCTCTTCTTCCTCCTCCTCCTGCCTAGTAGTACTAAAACTGCACCTCATGTACTCAGTTTTAGTTCTACTAAGCCTAAAGCCTTTCGATTCCAGAGTCCGCCTCCACAACTCTAACTTCCTATTAACCCCCGCCCGACTATCATCAACTAGCACCACATCATCCGCAAAGAGCATACACCATGGGATATCTCCTTCTATATCCCCTGTGACCTCATCCATCACCAAAGTAAAAAGATAAGGGCTCAAAGCTAAACCTTGGTGCAGTCCTATTTTAATTGGAAAGTCATCGGTGTCGCCGTCACTTGTTCGAACACTTGTCACAACATTATCGTACATATCCTTAATGAGGGTGATGTACTTTGTTGGGACTTTGTGTTTCTCCAAGGCCCACCACATGACATTTCGTGGTATCCTATCATAGGCCTTCTCCAAGTCAATGAACACCATATGGAGGTCCTTCTTTTGCTCCCTGTATCTCTCCATAAGTTGTCGTACCAAGAAGATGGCTTCCATGGTAGACCTTCCAGGCATGAAACCAAATTGATTTTTGGTCACGCTTGTCAAACTTCTTAAGCGATGCTCAATGACTCTCTCCCATAGCTTCATTGTATGGCTCATCAGCTTAATTCCACGGTAATTAGTGCAACTTTGAACATCTCCCTTGTTCTTGAAGATTGGCACTAATGTACTCCGCCTCCATTCTTCGGGCATCTTGTTTGCCTGAAAAATGAGGTTGAAAAGCTTAGTTAGCCATACTATCGCTATGTCTCCGAAGCCTCTCCATACTTCCATGGGAATACCATCAGGGCCCATCGCCTTGCCTCCTTTCATCCTCTTCAATGCCTCCCTGACCTCAGACTCCTGGATACGTCGGACAAAGCGTCTACTGGTATCATCAAAGGAGTCGTCTAGCTGGAAGGTAGAGCTCTCATTCTCTCCATTGAAGAGGTTGTCGAAGTACTCTCGCCATCTACGCTTGATCTCTTCATTCTTCACAAGAAGTTGATCCGCTCCATCCTTGATGCATTTGACTTGGTTCACATCCCTCGTCTTCCTCTCCCGGATCTTGGCCATCTTATAGATGTCCCTTTCGCCTTCCTTCGAGCTTAAACGCTGGTAGAGGACCTCATACGCCCGACCCCTTGCCTCGCTCACCGCTCGCTTCGCGGCCTTCTTTGCCCCCTTGTACTTCTCCATGTTGGCTGCACTCCTGTCTAGATATAGGCATCTGAAACAGTCCTTCTTCTCCTTAATAGCCTTCTGGACCTCAACATTCCACCACCAGGTATCCTTAGCATCGCTTCTCCTTCCCCTGGTCACCCCAAACTCCTCTGAAGCCACCTTCCGAATGCAACTCGCCATCCTCATCCACATATTGTTTGCATCGCCTCCTTCCTCCCAAGGGCCCTCCCTAAGAAGCCTCTCCTTGAAAGTCTGAGCTTCCTCCCCCTTTAGCTTCCACCACTTCGTTCTAGCGACTTTGGCGTGCTTGTCCCGCTGGATACGAATCCGAAAGCGGAAGTCAGCCACCACCAGCTTATGTTGAGGGACCACACTCTCTCCAGGTATCACCTTACAATCAAGGCAAGCTCGTTTGTCTTCCCTTCTAGAGAGGACAAAATCAATCTGGCTAGAGTGTTGCCCACTACTAAAAGTCACTAGGTGGGATTCTCTCTTCTGAAAGAGGGTGTTAGCTACGACCATGTCGTAGGCTAAAGCGAAGCTTAAGATGTCTTCTCCTTCTTGGTTCCGGATACCATTGCCAAAGCCACCATGCACCCCTTCAAAACCTGTGTTAGATGTACCCACGTGGCCATTGAGGTCTCCTCCTATGAAGAGCTTCTCACCAGTAGGTACACTCCTAACCAAGTCCTCGAGGCCTTCCCAGAACTCTCTCTTGGTGCTCTCATTGTGGCCTATCTGCGGGGCATACGCACTGATAACATTGAGGACTAAGTCCCCAACAACCAGCTTGACTAGGATAATCTGGTCCCCTTGTCTCTTGACTTCCACCACTCCATCCTTGATGCTCTTGTTGATCAATATGCCTACTCCATTCTTGTTCGAAGTTGTCCCCGTGTACCATAGCCTGAAGCCGGTATCCTCCACCTCCTTCGCCTTCTGTCCCTTCCATTTGGTCTCTTGGACACATAGGACATCAACGCGCCTCCTTATCGCCGCATCAACTAACTCCCGTAACTTACCTGTTAGGGACCCTACGTTCCAACTACCTAAGCGGATCCTCCTAGGCTCGGCTAACTTCCTTACCCTCCGCACTCGTCGAGTCAAGTGCGAAGACCCTTGCTCACTTTTCACAACACCCGGCCGTCGGTGTAGCGCGCCACTAAGGATGCGACGACCCGATCTTTGCTCACTTAACACCGTATCCAGATCACGACACGGCGCGCCACCAAGGGGGTGGCGGCCCGGCCCTTGCCTATTTGACACCACACCCGGGTTCCGATATGGCGCATCGCTAAGAGGGTTACGCCCCAACGAGGTTCTTTTGGGTTTCATCTCCATGAGAGTAGCTAAGTTTTGACGTTGGCTCGCCACGCCTATCACAACCCTCCTCCTTTATCCGGACTTGGGACCGGCTATGTTGAGACAACATAGGCGGAGTTATATCGGATAGAACATCTTTGCAAAAAAAAAACCCCAAACAGAACTCTAAATGTAGAAAGATAAACGACTCTTTTGTTAGCCACTCTCCGCAGTAGCCACAAATTTGCAACACGGTTTAATAAAAAGGAAAACACGATAAATGAGAGATCTACAATATAAATAGTTATGCCAACACATATCATGGAAATCTTGGCATCAGTTTTATGGGTAACTTTACCTGGATGGCAAGCTCCCTTGTCGCGCAAACAATTATAAATTCCCCCCCTTTATCGCTTAACGCCGAGCTCACGGCCTAAATCTTTCGGATGAAAAACTTTGGCGCGATCCAAATTTTATCTCAAAATCAATTGACCCTCCTAACCATAGCCACAACGTGGACACCACCTCCGCCTCACCGTCTGCAAACTAGACGATTCCTACTTTGGTACCAATTCCCTGCCCCTTTTGGCTAATTCCCCTGAATTGTTTGGGTGTTTGTGTTTTTTCCCTAGATTAATTCCTGACGCGGCGTGGGGATGATTGGGATTCTTTTGACATTGTGTGTGTCGCTGCTGATTGCGTAGATGTGCAAAGTGCGAGGTCCGCCGCTGTGTGGGAGCTCAAGATGTATGTCCATCGTTCTCTACGATGACATGGATAACGGCGTCACCTGCTAATTGGTATATACTGTAGAACGGATCTGATGCCATGCTAGGTTCTGTAACATACCAAGTTGTTTGCTTTTGACTTGTGCTGCCATATGGAGAAAATTATGAAATTAGATACAGACTTTTTCCCGTGACATATATTGCAGGAAAGGACAAGTTAGATATTACCATGTCATATTTAACTGAACTCTAAAGCTTGGATGGTAATTATCATGGGTATGTGGATAGTTGTGTTGTAATTATCATTTTGGTACAGATCGATGGAATTTAAATAGTGAGAAGAATTGGAGAGTCCATCAGAATGTCAATACCATGGGGTCGATTCGGCACACTAAGGCCACAAACACCACCCACACCGGCGGTATCACACGAGCACCTGCGCACGTCCCGCAACCATGGATTTCGGCCTTCGCGTGCGAGCTCCAGGTGTGTCCCCTCGCACCTCGCAGCACGGCGGCGCTCGAGACCGGAGCGCTAGCGCTCGCCATCGTGCGCCGTCGAAAAACGGCCAATCGACCGTCGACGACCATCCTGCGGCTCTAGAGAGAGGACTTCGAGCCAGATCTGTACTCAAATGGGCTCTCCCCGTGCTCCCTGCCTTATGCACCGTCGACCGGCTAAGGCCACGTACAACGCCAGGCGCTTAGCCAGGCGCCAGGAATTAAATCCTGGCCGTTTTGTGCAGTTGCTAGTCATTCCCTTGGTATTGATGAAAAACTAAGCATCAGACGCTAGGATATTGTGTGTAAAATAGGACGCTAGGAGCCGGACGCTTCATGCATTAGGAAACCGACTAAATTAAGCCTCCAACAAAGAGGCTAGCGATGTACATGCCCTAACACGTCACCGCCGGAGCTCTTGCGCGCGCTGCCGGATCGGGATGGGACGTGCTGTCCCTCCTCTTTGACCAGATGCGGATTAGACGGGCAGAAGAAAAAAACGAAACGGTATGACCTACCGGTGGCAGTGGTGGGTAATATGCGATTTTAGGGAAGGGTAAAACGGTAAGAAACGGACGAACGAATCAAAGAAGGCTTATTGCTTTTATTATTAGGGAACAGTTGTTACGCGATACATTTCTGTCTGTTGATGTTAATCGCATTCTAAGTATACCTCTTAATAGCCAAGGTTTTGAGGATTTTATTGCCTGGTCTGGGACAAAGCACGGCAAGTACACAGTTCGTTCTGGTTATTACTTGCAATGGAGGCATCAGTTTGGTTCCTCTCCTACTTCGTTGTCCTTGCCTGGCAGCTCGGCTATTAACCCAGTTTGGAAAATTTTGTGGAAACTGAAAATCCCAAGTAAGGTAAAATTTTTTATTTGGAGAGCGTTACATGGTATTCTGCCTTTAAAATGTATTTTGGCAAATAGACACATTGGTACGTCTGGCGAGTGTCCCATCTGCCGGTCCGGCCCTGAAGATATTCGTCATCTTCTTTTCCAATGCCCGGTTGCGTTGGACCTTTGGAGTGCTCTGGGATTAAACACGATTATTTCGGAAGCCACTCATGAAGATATGTCAGGTTCGGTAATTCTGGAGATTCTTCTTCGTCGTCAAGATAATTCTTTCCAAGGTATGGATAATATTGGTTTAAAGGAAACACTGGCTATTGCTTGTTGGTACCTCTGGTGGTTGAGAAGGATACGTACCCATGATGAAACTGTGCCGCCGGTCAATAAATGTCGAACTTCTATTTTGGCGATGGCAGCAAATTTTGCTAAGCTTGCCAAATCGGCTGTATCGGATACTGATGCTACATGGACTAGGCTAGAACCGCGGTATGTCAAACTTAATGTAGATGCTTCTTTCGATGTTGATGTGGGTGCAGGTGTTGTAGGTGCTGTTCTGCGTGATTATCAGGGTCATTTTGTTGCTGCGAGTTGCACTTATATCGCTTTCTTACCTTCAGCGGCGATGGGAGAGGCTTTGGCGATGAAGGAAGGTCTGAACCTAGCTTGCAGGCTTGGGTGTGTAATACAATCATTGCTGAATCTGATTCGCTTGAAACCATTGAAGCCTGCACGGGACAATCCACTTGGTGGAATGATTCGGCGGCAATTTTTGCAGATATTGTGGACCTGGCTACAAATATTAATGCTGTGGAGTTCAGGCATATTCCAAGAGATGCTAATAAGGTGGCTCATGAGATTGCTAGGCAGTGTTTCATAGATAAAATCCAATGTAACTGGGACGATGATCCCCCTAGGTTTTTGCTTAGCAGTTTGATAAACGATGTAACAATTGATTCTTAAAGCAGCAAGTTTCAGACTCACGCTTTTCCTTACCGGGGTACCTACGGGGACCGGAAGGTTTTTAATGAGGCGGCTTGCTAGCTTAATATATTGGTTCCAGTTTCAAAAAAAAAAGGTAAAGATTAAAGAGGTGAAATTGACTATAGAAGGGAGTAAAGCGCCGACGGTGAGTTTAACTGAAAGCTAGTCTGCAAGGGCGAATTTTTACTGGAGTCTAGTCTGCTGTCACCACCTACGTTCGCAGATCAGTTCTTCCCTGAAAAAAAACCTCACAAGTTGGCACTTTCAAAAATAAAAGGACGGTGGATAAATGTACGAAGTATGCATCAAGCTGCTTACCGTGGTTGATTGAAGTACACATCCAGCCCTTGATCTTACTGCACCCATCTTTTTGTGACATTTTCCTCAACATCGGGCACTTGCACGTGCATGTCGAGCAACTGATTGATATCCTTCCCAAACGTAGAGATGAGTCGTACCTCCAGAAAAGGCAGCCTTAACAATGGATTGGTCAGACTGCATGTCCTTGCAGCGATTAGGCGGACGTATACGTGAGCCATCTGTGAACATCCACTCTTTGCGATCTGATGATTCTGATCCCGCGTCGATTCCTTGCCATAGTTGGAGGCGTCGCCATGGCGGGATTGCGACGCGCGTTGCCGGATGGACTCGCCGCGCGCCTCCGGTCTTGGTCCGGCGTGGTGGCAGCCACACCCGGAGCCTGACAACCAACACAATGGTGATAACCTCTGAATTTCTTCTTCTTTCTTGTGGACGTAATTTGCTCTCGACAGGTTGTCGCTGCGAGGCCCTGGTTGAGTGATTGTTTCCTTCTCTCTTATTACGTCGAGGTCTTGTGGATACGAAACAAACTCACCTCCTCGTATGTTTATATGTGCGGCCGCTCGTCTCTGTACAATGTTCGACTTTGAGTAGGATACGGTGAAGGGGTGAAGGCAGAGGCGAGATAAAAGGAAAAGACGTTTCACGACCGACCGACGGAATTGGGCCAGGCCCACGAGTGGTGAGTGCTGACGGGCGAACGAAACAAGCGGACGGGCGAACGTACGAACAGAAACAGTACATGACATGATGGACGAATCAAAAAAGACTTATTGCTTTTATTATTACTAGCAAATATGCCCGTGCGTTGCAACGGAAAGAGAAAAAAATCATACCCCTAATAATCCACAAACCAAATCAAATGAAACATCTGGTTGGTTCTCTAGACATGAAGAACAATAATAAGGAGAAAAAACATAGCAGATGGCAACTTAATCATTTTTTTCCTGCATGTCTTCTTTATACTGTTTCTCTGCCACAAATTCAGTCTTCTAGACCCTGAAAAGTATCCCACACAATATGTTGTTGTTTGTACCAGTTTAGGTTTCAACGCACACTACGACATGTTTCAACGGCCCGGAACCATCTCTTATATACTGGCTCCGTAGTATACGTAGCTACATTTACCTAGTGTAGAAGAAATATACAGTATAATACATGGTGAGGTTTGGAAAAAATGATGGGATGTGAATTTCTGATCATCCAGTAGTTAGTTAGCTCCAATTAACGAACTAAGTATTCCGCAAGTCGTCGTGGAGCAGCATAAGCAGAGGGGCACGCCCAGTGGCCGTATAATACCATAACGAGCACGGAGACGGAGACGGAGCCGCCGGGAGGGCTCGCTGGTACCGGCAGGTAGCAGCCTCTGTAGCCGCGTCCTGGAAGGCGCAGCAGGGCATCAGTGCTAACAGCACGCCCGCGATCACCCATGCGCAGCCGATGCAAGCCACCATCAAGTCGTTGCCGCAGCTAAACCGTTGCCGTCATTCTCCGCCGTGGTGAGCCGCCGTCGCCCAGATGCATGTACGTATACGTACTTGATCGACTGTAGGGCCGGTGCAGTGCGGTGGCGGTGCTACTGTACAACTTACCTGGCGATCACCCAAGGCTACCGTCGGTGCTCAGCAGCCAGTCCTTCTGCGTACGCGATACCGCTGCCGACGTTGATGCTGAACCGCTCGAAACTCGTCCCTTGCTCCGTGTCTCGTCGTCGTCCTACTTACTGGTCAAGGGTCTTGTGTCCTTTTTATTGCGGCTTTCTGAACGAGCAAAGGAGTCCATGTCGGCCACCATGGGCGCGTGCTCTAAGAGGGATCCGTGTTGGATTAGAGCTCGTGTTGGATTAACTGACGGGAGGCGCCAGCCAACCACGGAAACCTTTGGCTGATCTCTTTACTGGGCCGGCCCATGCCGAACGATCGATTAATTGAACTAACGCGACCTGAGCGGGAGCTCCTATTTGCCGCTTTTAGCGGCAAAACAGGAGGTCGCCGCACACCCTTCACGCCTAATGGGCTCGGCCCATATTCTCCGTTATACTGTTTCATCAGATTGGAGCGTTTGATTGGGCCGCGGCCCATCAGGTATGTCTAGTTTTTTTCTTTTCTTTTTTTCTGTAAAATCCGGTACAAAATAAATCTGAACGTTCTGTTAAAATTGAGCATTTTAAAAATCAGAACATTTTTCATATTCAAAAAACTTTTTTAAAATCTTACATTTCCAAAAATGAATATTTTCTAAAATTCGAACATTTTTTTAATTTTGAATATTTTTCAAATATGAACATTTTTCAAAATTTATTTAATTTGAACATATTTTAATATGAAAAAAATCGAATTTGCTTTTTTATATCTAAACATTTATTAAAATTTAAATATTTTTAAAAATCATATACAAGTGACAAAAAAATATGAAAGAAATAAAAAAGAAAAAAGTGAACAGAAAATGGCGGTGAACGGAAACTATTTTGAACGATTTAAAAAATGAATATGCAAGATCTATTTTTGAACGATTTTTAAAAAGTAAACAGAAAAATTATGCTAGAACATATATTTTAAATTGAAGTTTTTCAATTAGAATATTGACCTCATCTGAGCGGTTTTAAAAAGTGAACAGAAAATGGCGGTGAACGAAATTTATTTTTTGAACGATTTTAAAAGTGAACAGAAAATGGCGGTGAACGGAAACTATTTTGACCGATTAAAAAAATAAACATGAAAGATCTATTTTTGAACTATTTTTAAAAAGTGAACAGAAAAATTATGGCGGTGAACGGAAAGTATTTTGAACGACTTAAAAAATGAACAATTTTTAAAAGTGAACAATTTTTAAAACATGAAAGATCTATTTTTGAACGATTTTTAAAAGTGAACAAAAACTATTTTGGAACAATTTTAAAAGTGAACATAAAATATCGGTGAACAAAAGCTATTTTTGAACGATTTTAAAAAGTGAACAAAAAAGGTCAGTGAACAAAATTTATTTTTGAACAGATTTAAAAAGTGAACAGAAAAAAGATTTACGAACGAAAGTTATTATTGAACGATTTTAAAAGTGAACGATAATTATTTTTGAACGATTTTAAAAAGTGAACAGAAAAAGGTCGGTGAACAATAATTACTTTTGAACAGATTTAAAAAGTGAACAAAAAATTTTTATGAACAAAGTTATTTTCGAACAATTTTAAAAGTGACGAAAATGATTTATTTTTGAACGATTTTAAAATTGAATAGAAAAATGAAAATGTCGGTGAACAAAAAATATTTTTGAAGTGAACAGAAAATATCGGTGAACGGAAACTATTTTTGAACGATTTTAAAAGTGAACAAAAACATATCGGTGAACAAAAACTATTTCGAAAATGAATGAACTTTTTAAATTTGAAAGATAAACATTTTTTGAATATGAACAAATTTTAAATGTAAACATTTTTGAAACATTTTTCAAAAATCATAAAAAGGTGAAAAATGAGAAAAGAAAAAATATTGAAAAAAAACGAAAATTAAAAACAAAAAATATACGAAAACAAAAAAGAAATAGAAAAGAAACGAAAAAAGTAAAGAAAAAGAAAACGAAATTAAAAAAGGAAACAGAAAAAAAGAAAAACAAAAAAGAAAGAAAAGAAAAAGAAAACAATCAGAAAAAGAATCAGGAAAAGAAAATAAAATAAAAAGAAGAAAACAGGAATGAAAAAAGAAGAAACTTAAATGGGCCGGCCCATTGATGCGCGGCGGTGCGCGGCGCTACATCCTTTTGCCGCTAAAGGCGGCAAATAGGATTCGGCGACCTGAGCGGACGTATAAACACGTACGAACCAAAGAAGGCACGTACGAACCAAAAAAAGGCTTATTGCCTTTATTATTAGGTATAGATTAAGTAAAGACTAGCAAATTTGTCCGTGCGATGCTACGGTTTGATGACGGCCACAAAAAAGTTAGTGGGAGTTCAATCATCATTTTGATTCAATTGGTCCATTTAGGATTGCCGTTCGAACTCTTTGTAAAACTAATATGTTTCATTATGCCTTTACAAAAATTTCTTCCATAATTGTATTTCCCCGGTTCTAAATTATGTGGCTTAAATAACTTTTGTAGATTTTTTTAGTTTCACCTTTTCAATATAGTTTGTCTCTCATATAATATTATGCCTATTTATTTATCTATTTTTATATCTGTAAATTCAGAATCTTTTTTTACTCAACTCATAATTTGGATTTGGATATTTGTAGGGTTTATATGCTTTTTTTTTTCCTCCGTACCCAATTTTGTAGCCAAGTATGGTTAATTTACTCAAAACAAATCATGCGTACAACTTGTATTTTATCCAACCATTTTTTCTCACATATTTGTTTGGGGGCATGCTCCTTGTCCGTGGGTAAAATACTTGTGTCAATATATGGAGCACTGTAACAGTAAATCACGGCGCAACCACACTCATGTGCACATCTCTCTCTTTTAAAAAAAGCAAGTAAGAAAAAATCGCCTTTCTTTCTTTACCGCTTATTCGACTAAACCGAGTCTATTGGCTTGTATAGTTGTATGTGCATCTCCAATGTTTTCCTGGCCTTAGGCCATCTCGAGTAGATGGTCTGATTCTCATAGTCCATATCTCCGTATAGACTATAATCATTCGTTCGTCTATATGTTTTCATCGTCAATAATACCGACATTTACAATGTACACAATAGCTAGGTTTGATATGCACAAAACCAATATTCCCATTTTAATAATGAGATTTAGTTGCAACAAAAAAACCAATAATGTAAGTATCCTTATGTGCAGGAGGCAACAAAATCAAATTTTCGGTAAGGAACGATACGTCTCTGTACGAATCAGCGAGCAGTCAGTAGGAAAATTCAGTAAACAGTAGCAACAGTAGGAAAATTCAGCGAGAAAGAGGTGGCAAAATTCAGCGAGTAATAAACAGCTAGGAGCCTCACATCTATGTAAAATCCATAGTACTAATTCTGCCCCAAATTAGCGGTGCCTCTCTCTGTCTGTCACTCTCCCTAGTACTTCTTTGAGTCCACGGAAGCAAAAAAGCAGCAGCAGCAGCGGTATTCTTCTTCCTCCGTCAAGGCCTCTCCAAAATTGCCAGCGGCAGGGGAAGGAATCCATCCCCATGACCTCCTCCATTCCTCTAGGCGGTGACCCGTAAAGCTCTGAATCAACTTCTCGTTAGTGCGAGTGGGGAGTGAGGCAGGACGAATTTCGAGGTGATTTCTGGCGGCATCCATGTCCTACCAGATGCTGAGCAGCATCAACGTGTCCTCCTACCTCGAGCGCCTGGGAACCACGGAGGAGCAACTGGCGGGGAACTTGAATCGGCGCCGAGAGCTGGACGAGTGGCGACGCCGGCGAGTAATCAGGCCGCGCCGGGTTGCGGCGACTACATCTGATTCGTGTTTAGGAGAAGACGTGGGGATGGAGAGGTTTCTTTTTTGGTATACAGGGGATGAGCAGGCACCGCAGCGGATTCCCTTTTCGACGGCTCGTCGGACACAACTGTGGCGGTGGACCCGCGGACGTCCGGTCTGGTAGCGAGCCGTAGGAGAGGTCGGGAGGTTGGGGAGTGAGGTAAGTCGAAGAAAGCGAAAGAAAAAATAAAACACTGAACCAGTACGGCGGTAAGTTTGATGTATTATGTGATTTGGTGGGAGGGTAAACCGTAAAATTTAGACGGACGAACCGACCGGAAGAAGGCTTACTCTTTTTATTATTAGGTATAGATTGTATGTATGTGGACTTTTGCAAGAATTTTTATTGTGAAAGCTATATTATTAAAATTTGCTTATGATGCTACTGAAAGTTATTTTGAGAGAGGAAAATATGGTTTTAAATATCTCAATAGTGTTTAGTCACCTCTCTTTATGTTAAAAGTTTTGAAGTTGCATTTGTTTTACCTTCCTATGCTAGTCACATTATTTTTCAATGATTTATTTTCTTACAAAATTACTATGCATAGGAAGAGGGTTAGATTTAAATGTGTTTGATATTTATTCCTTGATGCAATCCTTATTGTTTCAACTCTTAATCTTATGAGAGCATCATTAAAATAAGCCAAGCTAAAAGGCATTAAAAAAGCTCTTTTGGGAGGCAACCCATTTGATTCTTACTTTCTGTTTCTTTTTGTTTTACTTTGTATTTGGGTGTTGTTACCTCTGTATCAAATCCCTTGTATCCTTTTTGTTTTGGTTTTTGTGCCAAGGATAGCCTCTATAATCATAGAAAAGTTAAAATTTTGAGTTGCTGTCCAGAAACAGATTTCTGTCTGTCACCGTACGAAATTCTAAAAAATCACAGAATGTGATCTGGGTCTGAATTTTTTTGACAGTAAGCATCAGGTTTTTTTTTCTAACTTACATTAATTTTAAGTTTTCTTATTCGAGGTGTCCTAATATCGCGAAAAAAATCATATTTACATTCTGTTCTGTTTTTGACAGATTATATCTTTGTTCTTGCATTGCTTCTTTTACGGGCAAAGTGGAGTTTTTTTTTTATCCCGGAGCATCACTTAGATGTTTGTGGCAGTATCTAATGTTTAGTAACAAGTGCATTTAATTTGTTAAGTGAGAACTGAAGGTGGATTATTTTGTTTGAGAACTAACCCTCTAATGAAGTTTATTAGAAGTTTTGTGTGAAGAAAGTTTTCAAGTATTCAAGAGCGAAGTGATGAAGGAAGATCAAGAGGGGATAAAAGCTCAATCTTGGAGAGATTCCCATGGACCTCCTCTGAAATATACAAGAAGTCACAAGCGTCTAAGCATGGGGATGCCCAAGGCATCCCCTTCTTCATCGACAATCATCAGTTTTCACCCGTGGTAATATATTTTTATTGCCTCACATATTATGTGCTATTCTTGGAGCGTTGGTTTGTTTTCACTTTCCGTTTGTTTTTGTTTTGCCCTCTGGTCTTTTATTTTTCCAAAAATAAAGTACCAAGTTTTACCCATTTGGTTTTAGTTGATGCATAATTAAAAAGTGGTTTTTCTGTTTTCAGTATTTTCTGTTCACTGCCCGATTTTTCATGTTTTACTGGAAGTTCTAAAAATCACGAAAATTTAACATATTAAGTACCATCTAGTCCTCTGCACGCAAAAAAATTGGCAAAAATTCCTGACATGATTAAGTGTACTTAAAAATTATGTTTTCCAGCTACTGTTTTTCTGGACAGATTCTGACTTTTGTTGCAAAAGTGGCCTCTTTGCGTTTTCATTTGATTCTTTTTGGATCTCATTGATTATTTTAAAGTTGGCCACTTAAGAAACCTCCCTATAACTTTAAAAAAAATTGTTTTAGTTTAATGGCAGTACTTTGGAAATATTATCTTTAGTATACTAATGTCTAACTGTAGAAAAAGAATGGGAGAGTTTTTGTGTTGAAGTTTTTCACAGGGAATGAAGGAACATCAAATTCAGAAATATCCAAGATTGGTCAAAACCATAAGCTTGGGGATGCCTTTGCATCCCTCTACATCAACAATCTCTCGGTTTGCAAACCTTCAAACTTTGTTTTTTGAGCAACATAGAAACTTGCATAAACTTGGTGCATTTGTATCTTAATTTATTATCTATTATATCTTTGTGTTAGCATCATGCACCATCACAATAATAAGCTGATTGTTATATCTTTTATTTATACCCTTTCTGGAGAGTTGATGGAGTTTTATTTGGTTGGTTAGTTATTTGTTTAAACTTAAAAATGCTTTGTGTATAATGTTGCTTCGTAGTTCATGTTTTCTAATGGTTAGTCTCAACTAGCTAAGAGGGTATAATATTTATTTTGATGTTAACATGCGTTATTTTGTTCATAATGTGGTATGGTGAAGTGGGATCCTCTTCCAAAAGATTTATTCAGACTGACTTGGCACATGTTCACACATGTTGAAAGACTAAAAATACAGTTTGTTATGCCTTGACGGTTTATTGTGCTTTAGAATTGAAAAACCTCTATTATGTTTTATTCATTAAGTATTTTGTCACAGAGCATGATTATAACAGTAACGCTCAAATTTGGTCGCTTTCCCCTATTTGTTAGCCTCCACTTGCACTGGGTGTAATGGTCCATCCGTGCATCCATATTCCTTAAGCCAAAGTATTCCATTTGAGTCCACTATATCTTCCTATATATGGTATTTCACCGCCATTCCAAGTAAATTTATCATGTGCTACCTTTAAAACAAATACTTCTTTTTGTGACACTGTTACTAGCTCATGAGGAAGTGGTAAGGAGTTTAGTATACCCTATATCAAGCAACTGTTTCTATTCTCATTTAAAATTACAGGAGAACTGGTGCTAAATAGCATAAGCTTAAATATAAAATATAAAGACACTCCTCCATGACCAGTGGAAAGTTGGCAGGCACCCGTGAATTCAGCTAGCCATGGTTTGTGAAAGACAAGGTGGGGAGGAGCGTCAGCTCAAAATAAAAATCCTAATGGAAACTGCTCTCAAAGTTTATATCTTGCTTGATACGGGTTATGCTAAGTTTATTACTGCCATTCGTTGACAAAGACATTCACTACTCAAAAGCTCTAGCACATGATTAATCCCTAATTCCCTCTGCGAAGGGCCTTTCTTTTATATTTATGTTGAGTCATCACCCTTCTTTGAGCACCATCTTATAGAGCATTGCTGTCATTCTGAGTATAATGTGCTTTGTCCCAAAGTCTTAATGAGTGGAGCATGTTTGAGATTCTATATCATTCTGAACACTTTACTCCTAGTCTCTGTTTAATATCTCAAGAGGTGCCCGGCATTTATGTTTTGCTCAACTAAAGGGGCAAGCGAGAGACCACTCTACCATGCTTTATTATGATCATTATAATCTTGTTAATGTTTATAATTTCATATTATTAACTCCTAGTTCGTTGTTATCTTTTCATTAGCTAACATAATTGCTTAAGTTTCATTATCTATATAGAATTTGTCATGCATTTGTTGAAGACATAATCCTAGCATTCAACATCAAAAATTATTTTGTTATCATTTACCTACTCGAGGACGAGTAGGAATTAAGCTTGGGATGTTGATATGTGTCAAACGTATCTATAATTTTTGATTGTTTCATGCCACTTTTATGCTTTTGACACTTGTTTCTATACTAAGTTTATGATTTATTTTGACTAACCTACTAATAGTTGTAAAAGTGCACAATGTTCTTGTTTTACACTTTGATGTGTAGGAATCACTTGGAAATTGGCAAAAACGCAAAAGGAGCCTTGTTGGAGGTGGACTCTGACTTTCCTGAGATCTGTCCTCCTCACAGATTTAAGAGATTGACAGTTTAAGACCAGAATATGACGTCAACTGAAAATCAATTTGCCAGCATTGTTGTGGGAAATTTCCATAGCTTTCATTTAAGCCCAAGAACAGCCCAATCAGAGGTCCGTAGCTCTGGGAATCACCATTTTACTCAAGACCAAATATCTGATTACGGGATTCCGAAGGTTGGTAACGTGATTGACTCCAACTCTTACTAAACTTGGAGGATTCGACCAAGCCACAACGTTGGGACCTCATTAAGGATATGAGGGGTCCCTAGGAAGGTTCTAGAGGTGCCCAAGAGCCATTGGATCAAGGGGCCATACATTGGAGGGCCGGGAAGCATTGTCTCCACCTATATAAAGAGAGAAAACCCTAGTTTTTGGGGCAGCCACCAAAAGCCACGAATTTGCCTCCCCCTTGGTCCTCATCTACAAGGGGGAGGGCTCCTCTATAGCACCAAGAAGTCATGGAGGAAGGGGGTTAGGGGGCGGCGCTCCCCCTTGGCCGGCCGGCCGCCGGCGCCGCCTTCGCCTCGCCCTTTCCTCCATGGCCGCCGCCTTCACCACCATCTCCATCACCAATTCCTCCATAGCTACAATGGTCCACTCTCTCACAAACATCTATAATCCCCTATGTAAACATGGTGTTTGATGCTATAAAATATTATCCTATGATCTATGTCATGTTTATGTAGTTCCTTGTTGTCTTATGGTTGAATTATTGAATGTATTTGGTTGATTCAAGTTGTATATTGATATGGTACAATCCTATGGTGCCCATTATATACTTATGCGTGCATGGAGAACATCATAGGGTTTGTAGTATGTGAAGGAGGCCGGGGGGTAGGGCTGCCGGAGTGACAGAAACCTAAGCCCCATCCTGGTTTTTGACATTGTATGGGATAAAGAGGACCGTATGATCTTAATGCTATGGTTGGGTTTTACCTTAATGAATGTTAGTAGTTGCGGATGCTTGCTAATGTTCCAATCATATAGTACATGTAATCACAAGTAGTTGAGAACATGTATGCTTTGCCTCTCCCACATAGAAAACTGCATCGAAGACAATGAATCGAGTAGCTTCACTAATTAATTATCAACAATTCTGCCACGCCTTCCACCAATTTTCCACACTCATGGTTCTGTTAGTATACTTTATTGCTGCAGCAACTAATTTTTATCTTCTTGTTCTTTATAATATTGCAAAACTATCCTTTCATACCCGTTTTATTTCCTAGATAGAGCAAACGTTTGGTGTGCGTAGAGTTGTGTCAATGGTTGATAGAACTTGAGAGAATATTAATCCTACCTTTAGCTCCTCATTGGGTTCGACACTCTTATTTATAGAAAAGGCTACATACGATCCCCTACACTTGTGGGTTATCAGAACTGAAGGAAGATATTGTTTTTGTGGACTAACCCCTCTAATGAAGTTGCTATAAGTTTTGCATCAAGGTAGTTTTCAAGTATCCAGGATCGAGGTAATGAATGAAGATCAAGAAGGGATAAAAGCTTAAGCTTGGGGAGGCTCCCCATGGACCCTCCTCCGAAATATTCAAGAAGTCACAAACATCTAAGCTTGGGGATACCTAAGCTTCCCCTTCTTCATCATTATGTGCTGTTCTTGGAGCGTCAGTTTGTTTTTACTTTCAGTTTGTTTGTGTTTTATTCTCTGGTATTTGCAATAAATTGGATCCTTGCATACTTGTTCGGGAGGGAGACACGCTCCGCCTTTTCATTAAACACTCATGTTCTTCACTTATATGTGTTGAGTGTTTAGCTTTTATTATTTTTGCTTCTAGCTCTTGTTTTTCATGCATCTCTTGTATAGAGCTAATAGCTTTTGAAGTTAGGAAGTATTCTCTTGTGGTTTCACCCTTTTAGTTTGTTTCAAATAAGTTGATTGGTGTTTGGTTGAATGGAAATTATCATGGTGGAAGTGTGAAAAGTGCTTGCATAATCTTGTAGATCATTATCTTGAATATTTGATACTTGTCAATTATATAGAGATATGAAGTAGATTAAATGCTTAAACTTGTGGATCATCTAGTAATAATGGATTAGTAAAGAACTACCATAAAGCTTAAAATTATGGTGATTGTCCTGCTTGGTAGCTCTCAAAGTCTAGATATTCTTTTTGCAAAGAGTTGGTTTGGATAACAAGGTAGACGGTGTGAAGTCTAGTGGTTATGCATAATGTATATCTGTAGTCATTCACTGAACCAAGTTGATGTTATGTGTTTGCTTGATATCCTACTAAGCCGAAAAGTTCCGTACTGAGAGGGAATACTTCTTGTGCATCCAAATTCCTGAGGCAAATATCTTTTCCATTTGTGTCCACCATACCTACCTACATGTGGTATTTCCTTGTCACTTCAAGTAAATTTGTCATGTGCTACCTTTAAAACTATTAAAAAATTTCCTTTTTGTGTCTCTGTTTTTAAGCTCATGAGGAAGCAGCAGCGAAGCTAGATATAACCTGTGACAAGCAAAGTGATTTCCCCCCTTTCGCCCGGTGTGGATGGATTACGTGCTCACTTGAATTTGCCGAGAGCTGGCTTAAGAAAAATATAAACATAACCCACCATTCTCCTCCGCATAGTGTAAACTGGGAAAATCAGTCAAACATTGGTTAGTGGTGAAACAAAGGAGAACGTGGAGTGACCTCATTCCTCTAAGTACCGGCCGCTCTCAAAAGTCTAAAAGCCTTGCTTGGAAAAGGGGACTAGTTAGTTTCTTTACTGTGGAGTCGTTGACGAAAGCATGCATATCTCAAAACTGTTTTACTTCTTTTAAAAAAATTAAAAAGCTCTAGCACAAGACTAATCCCTGCTTCCCTCTGTGAAGGGCCTTTCTTTTACTTTTATGTTGAGTAAATTTTCCTTCCCCTTCTTTACCTCTCAAGCAGTCACTTGGTGTCAACTTTGGTTCAAGTTTTACTTCATGTTATCTTTATGTCTAACCATAAAAACTTTGTATTGACTTTATCTTGAGATAAACAAGTTGCAAGTTGAATCTTTTGCTGAAAACTTAAATCTTCCTTTGTGTTGGTCAAACTCCTTTGCTGAAAGAATATTACTCTGTGAGATATCAATCATTGTCAAGTGCTATACTTTTAGGTCTCCAAAGTACTCTTTTCTAATAAGTTCTTGTTTAGATGTTACGCCTGGTTAATCATTGTTTGTTTCATTCAATGAACCATTGTCTTGGATCAATGCAATCAGTTCATGTGCTTTACGTTATTATTTGATCAAGATTGTGTTAGTAGCACGTCACTGATACGTCTCAAACGTATATATAATTTTTGAGTGATCCATGCTAGTTTTGTGATATTGTCACATGTTTTTACTATCAATTATATCATTTTTATGCATTTTGTCGGACTAACCTATTGACAAGATGCCAAGTGTCAGTTCCCTGTTTTTGCTGTTTTTGTATTTCAGAAAAGTCACAACAGGAAATATCGTCGGATTGCCCTCAAAATTTACGGGGAATTTTTATGCAAACTAAGAGACCACCACGTCGAAGGGCAGCCAGGGGGGCCACCCAGGGGCCAGAGGTGACCCCCAGCCGCGGGCCCACCTAGGGGCGCGGGTGGGACCCGCCCCTGCCCCCTGGGCACTTCCTCGGCCCCCTCCGACGCCTATAAAATCCCTCTTGACCTAAAACCGAGAGGGCGGCCATTAATTTTCAGAAACTCGTCCCCGACGCGCCGTCACCGAAAACCCTAGTTCGGGGTCCAATCTGAAGCTGACCCCGACACTCTGCCGGAGGGGAGATCGATCCTGGAGGGCTCTTCATCGCCATTCCTTCCTCCGGGATGAGTTGTGAGTAGTCTCACCTTGGACTACGGGTCCATGGCAGTAGCTAGTTGGTAGTCTCTCTCTTGTGCTTCATGTCTTATGATCTTGTGAGCTGCCTAACATGATCAAGATCGATTATTGTAATGCTATGTGATGTGTTTGCTGGGATCCGATGGATTATGAAGTTATGTTCAGATTGTGCATGATTCTTATATGTTGATTTATGTTCTTGCATGCTCTCTGATGTGCGTAGTTACTTTGGCCAAGTGATTGTGTGTATCTCCAAGAGAGAGTATTTATGCTAGATATTGGGTTCATGCCCCTTTTGTTCCTGGGCACGAGTGACAGAAACGTCTAAGGGCGAGGGTGTGCTGTTGGTACTAAGGGTAAACCAGCGGTGTTAATGTCTCTTTTGATATTAGTATTGCTTACATCGTGCATTTTACTTAATGCAAATGTCTGTTGCTTGCAACTTAATACCGTTGGGTGACAGGCTGGATAGCGATCCCACGGTGGACTTTTTAGACAAAGACGCAGTTGGACTCAATGGTCTTTGTTCCTTGTCGTGATGCCTCCATAAATATTATCATGTTCCTTATGTCATAGCTAAATTGGGTTTGTGTCATGATCTTGTCAATTGCCTAGCTGTAATTCGTTCACCCATCACATGCATATTTTATTTACTTGAGAGACTCCACTAGTGAACCCATGGCCCCCGGTCCAATCTTTTGACATTGTTTACAACCTCATTTACTTGCTTTTCATCATAATTACTCCACTGGTCACTTTCCATTATTTCATCTATTTCATCATACAATTAACCGCTTTGTTTTCTGCGAGACCGGAAAGATTGACAACCTTTCCGCCGTTGGGGGCAAAGTATTTGATTGAGTGTGTGCAGGTCCACGTCTGTTGAAGATTAAGCGCCATAGATCTTCAATATTCACCTCGGTGTTGATTTCAAAGTCCTACTGGTTCGATAAACCTCGGTTCGTTAAACGAGGGAAAACTGCTATTAGCTACAATTCCGCCTTTGCTTGGGGCACTACCCAACTCTTTTCAATAGACCATCAAGCAGTTTTCTGGCGCCGTTGCCGGGGACTTTGGAGCTACAGCAAGGGGAGTCTCATACCCTCAATCTTTTTACTTTGTTTTTGTCTTGCTTGCTTTATTTCTCGTTTAGCTTATTTTCCTGTTTCAAAATTTTAAAACCCAAAAAAATTAGTGTAATCTTTATTTTCGTTTTGTTATTATGCTAAGTTATGTACTTGTTCTCAATGGTCAACCTCTTTGAAACTAGATCTTATTGGCAAGGCGGGTTCACAGAGGCACAAAAAGAATATTATAAGGAATACGACTTGTCTCAAAAAGGGATACACTTATTGAAAATAATAAATCAACTGAACAATTATGTTAGAGACTTGTGCTTTAAATATGACATATCTTATTGTCGCGATGAATCTTTATGTTGCTTGAATTTTGAACACCTTCCTTTCCAATGTGCGTACAATGAGACTGAAACCTTAGCATCTTATGCTAAGGGAAACTATGATTTTTATGATGTGGAACAAATAGAAGAATTTGTTGCTTGGAAGGGTGCTTATGAAATTACTTGTTTGCTTGAAAATGTTGATGATGCTCCTTATAAAACTGAAAGCTTTGCTATACTTAGCTATTGCATGGATAATTACGGAGATGGTAATGCTTATATTACGGAGGGTTTATTGATACGTCTCAAACGTATCTATAATTTTTGAGTGATCCATGATAGTTTGGTGATATTGCCACATGTTTTTACTATCATTTATATCATTTTTATGCATTTTATCGGACTAACCTATTGACAAGATGCCCAGTGCCAGTTCCCTATTTTTGCTGTCTTTTTGTTTCAGAAATTTACTTCTAGAAATATTTTCGGATTGCACTGGAAATTTACGGGGATTTTTTATTTGCCACGACGAAGTACCAGTCCGAAGGAGAGCGGGTGGGGCCCGTCCCTTCCCATGGGACCTCGCCTCGACGCCCTCCGATGCCTATAAATTTCTATTTGACCTAAAAACGTCGAGGCGGCCATTATTTTCCAGAAACTCGACCCCGACACGCCGTCACCGAAAACCCTAGTTTGGGGTCCAATCTGAAGCTGATCCCGGCACTCTGCCGGAGGGGAGATCGATCCCGGAGGGCTCTTCATCGCCATTCCTTCCTCCGGGATGATTTGTGAGTAGTATCACCTTGGACTACGGGTCCATGGCAGTAGCTAGTTGGTAGTCTCTCTCTCTTGTGCTTCATGTCTTATGATCTTGTGAGCTGCTGATGCACCTAAAGTGCATATACTTTTCCAATCACTTTGCTTCATAATTTGCTCCGGAATCTTCCCATATTTGAATAAAAACTGCTGAATCTGACGCTGTTTTTAGCAAAGTCTTGTTTCTGATTATGTTTGCAGGAAATTAAATCAGGGAAAAATACCACGTCATTTTTTATGGAAAAGAAGGCCCATGAGCGAAAGATGGACACGAGGAAGCGTCGGAGGCCCAAAAGGGAGGGCCCCACGCGGCCAGATTCTTTGGCCGCGTGGGCCCACCCATCTGGAGCCTCAGACACCTCCTCGCCTTCGGCTTCGACGTACCCCTTCATATATACGAAAAAGTGGATGCCCTAGGAGGAGAGAGCTATTCGCGAAACAGAGCGCCGCCACACCCACGATATTCGTTTTCAGAGACAGATTGATCCAGGATTTCTCCCCCGGAGGAGGGATCCGGAGGCCGTCTTCACCGCCATCATCACCGCCTTCATCTCCACCGACCATGAGCTCCCTCACCATCACCAAGTGTGAGTAGTCCGCTGTAGGCACATAAGGTGGATGGGGATTGGATGAGATTGATCATGCAATGATAATTGTTGTTAGAGATTTTAGGGGTTTATCTTGAGGATGCTTTTGAATTGTGTTTGATGCACCTATGCCATGTTTAATGCTTGCTACTAGGGCCCGAGTGGCATGATTTCAGTACTGAACTTATTTTGCCTCATCATATAATTGAGTTTGGTATCTATCTGCAAAGTGCATCACCTGCTAATATGTTGAACCTGCGAACCCTACATGTGACATATAGGGAAAACAAGGGGGAGATGTTTTAGTTTGAGGATTCTATGTGTTCATGAAGTGTTAATGCATTGTTCCGGGCTATTCGAAAGGGTAGACCTTAATTACCTGTAGTTCCAAGTTGGTCCCGGTGAAATGGGTAGGTAGGACAATAGATGTTGTGCAAATTCTCTTGGTTAGTACGCACAACTAATTATGGAACACATACCTACATATATCGAAGTTAGAGATAAGTCCCATTGCTATATGAATCTTATTATATGATCAATCTTATTCATGTAGCACCCCGCTGTCACCTCATGCCTACAGTTTTGAATCTCTAAGTTACACTTTCACTTTTCCGGTGAAAACTGGGAAACCCTTGTCACTACTGCTGTTTTACTGTGGTTACTTGAATCATATTGTTGCCATCACTATTACTGCTGCAAGTTTATTGATATACAGGTGTGGTTGAGAGTGACGTCTCAATTGCTAAAGTCTTATTGGTATTCTTGTGTTCCCATCGTATCGAACTATAAATTTGGGTAATACTTCCCAACGAAGATTTCAGCGACCCCCTATACTTGTGGGTATCAAGAACTTTTCTGGCGCCATTGCCGGGCAACCTAGCTTTATTGGTAAGACAACTTGTTATCATTTATTTGCTGCATTTACTTGTTCCTAACCATGGGAAAGGAAAAAGGTACTCCTGAGGAAGTGAGGCCTTCCAGTACTCGAGGAGGTAAGGACTTGCCAAGTAGGCAAAACTTTTCACCTGATGTTGCTTCTGCTATTGTTACTAAAAAGAAAGGTAAAAAAATATCTAGTTCACCATTGTCTAAGATGTCTACTAATACTGAAAATGATTTAATATGTGGTAGCATAGACAAAGAAGTGACACCTGAAACAAATTAAACATCTGAGATAATTGAAACACATGAAATTCCTTAATCTTCTACTATCGAAAATGTGAAGTCTGAGTTAGAAGATATTGAATATTTTGATGATGAGTATGAAACTTCTTCTGAGGAAGAAGAGGCTTTTACTATGGCTTTTATGGATTCAGGATTTGATAAATTAGAGAAACTTGATAGTTATGCAAATTCTCCTCTTGATAATTATTTCCCTGTTGCTAAGAAAATGAATGCTCCAGCTATTAAAATTAAAGATAAAGATTATGAGTTTAGTGTTGATCCTGAAAAGATTAAAGAAGCTGAGAAGTATAAGTTTATGGGAGAGATAATGAGTTTCCTTTTGAACACATTGCTGATTTGCATGATCTATCTGTGGCATTTGGTAAGGATGAAATACACCAGCGCTATTATTTCTTAAAGTTGTTTCCTTTCACTTTGGGAGGAAGTGCTAAAATCTGGTATAATCATTTAGAACTAGGATCTATTACTAGCAAAGAAGAATGTTTGCAGGTCTGCTATAATAAATACTTCCCTGCCGGTAAGGTCCATGGTTTAATTATGGAGATTAGCAACTTTTCACAGAAAGAGAAGGAGGATTTACCCCAAGCTTGGTGTTGGGGTTATGCCGAACAGGTGTCCTCACAGAGAAGTCTAAAAGCCAGCAGACCAGGGTGGCCCAATGTGGTGGTAAGCCGAATCCGGCTTAACCGGGCGGCCCAGTATGCTGAAGCGCAGGAGGCCCATCCGGCTAAGGGAAGACTCTAGAAGCCGGCCTGCATTGCGGAAGACTTAGCCCACAAGGCAGGGCCAAGCCGGATTAGAGTAGGACTCTGTTCTTAGTCGGTTAGGTTTCCTCCTGTAAGCCCAGGGTCTGGACGCCTTTATAAGCCGGCCCCTGGGACGCCTTAGGGCACGTACGCTCTCAACCTTAATCCACTGTAACTCGGCGATTTAGCCTTATAGTGAATTATAGCAGCACGTAGGGTTTCGCCACCGTTGCGAGATCCGAAGCTGGGTAAACCCTTTGTCACCTCGTTGCCGGAACACCCCACGTCTCCAAAGCCCCTCTCTCTACCTAGCTTGATGGCACCCCTGCCGCGGCTAGATTTGACAATACCACGACAGTTGGCGCCCACCGTGGGGCAGGAGACCTCCGGGGTTTCGATCCGTCCAGGAGCCGCAGGCGGAGTCGGCGACACCATCGCGGTCGGCATGGTGAGCTACTTCGACGAGTCAGGAGCCGGCCACGTCTTCAACGACGGCCTCTGGACACCGGCAAAGGAGGATCCCGCCGGCTGGTCCACGGTCTCCATCGGTGGCTTCGACATCTTCGTCGGCTTCACCGCCCAGGCCTTGGACGATCTCGGCTTCACCTCGAGCTTGCCCACCACCCACCCAAGCAACCTCGACGAGGAGTCGGATCTGGACTCTGACGAGATAGCCGATCTGGATCTGGCTTTCGATGCTGACGATGAAGATTCTGAAGACGACGCAAGTTCCAACATGGCGGCGCCGGACTTCCACTTCGTCGGCGTCTTAGGAGAATCCGGCTCACATGAGTCGATGACTGAGCCTGAGTCGATCCTCCCTGCTCTGCAGTCTGGGGTTGACTCAGAAGCCGGATCAGGGGACACCGCTCATATGGAGCAGGACCTCGAATCTGAAGGTGAATCCGACGATTTTAGTCGGAAAGTTGCATCCTGCTTAGGACGCCCTGCCGAGGTCTTGATGGGTAGCGTCTCCGATCCTAAAGACGACCCCAATACCTCGAAAGCCGCCAATGGCGAAGAAAAATCTCCTCAAGCCGAAAAACTCAAGGTGGATTTCGTACCGCCACTGGCTCCATTGAAGGGGTCAGCTAGAGTACCAGCTGAAGGAGACGGCATCGATGCTACTGCCGGCGAGGCTGCAGAGGAGCACGAAGAAAGGATGGCGAAGTACAAGCAACTTCTAACGCCACTCCCTCCGAACGCATCGCTGGACGACATCGAGAAGCGCCGCGCACTACTTGAGGAGCAAGCCGCCCAGATAGCAGAGCGCGAGGTTGAGCTTACAAATAAGGAGACGGAGTTCATCCGAAAGCAGAGAGAAAAAGGGCTGACGATGTTTTCCGTCCGGCTCGTGATAAGAACCTGCATAAGAGGTTGGATTTCCGCAGCAAGTGGGAAGCCGACCATGTCGATTCAGTCTGGAGGAAGTACCACCACCGACGTGACCCGGTGACAAACCTGTGTTACTTCAATACCCCAGCAAAAAACATGGAGGCTGCCCATGAGGTCATGTTCGACAAATCGTTGGATCGTGACGCTCGGCTTAAGTATTCGGCTTATCTACTGGAGGTTGCACAGCAGCAGCAGAACGATTCGCAAGTCAAATCAGGACGGCTTGTTGACGATTCTCGCCTTTGCAAGTCGACTGCCAACAAGCCAATGGCTGCTGCCCCTGCCGACCCAGACGATGACCCGGCCGGCTCAAGCAGCCATAACAAAGGCGGCAAGGACCCGAAGGACAAGCAGCCTAAGGGCGAGGAGTCCCGGACAGGTTCTTCACGCCATTGGAGCCGAGAGCGAAAGGAGGATCCTCGCAAGGAAAAGGCGGCACCACCCCGTCAGGAGCGACGACGTGAAGGGAAAAATCAACCCCGAAGGGAGGATAACAGAGGTCATATGCCACCTCCACCGCCGCCTCCACCGCGCAAAGAGGGAGATAACCCTTCCAAATACATATCCCCTCCACGACGGCAAAGGACTCCAAGCCCTCCGCGTAACGCAAGCCGGGCGAGCCAAAGCCGTCACAGGGAAGAACCAAGACAAGAAAAGTCGGTCGCTAAACCGCCATCAGCCAATGATGTTCGAAGCCTAATTGAGGAGAGGAAGTCAGCTAGAGATGCCCAATACCTCGTCCCCAAGTGTTTTGGCAGAACAATCAGAGAGCAAATTCTACCTCCCACTTTGTCGAACGTAACAAAGATGGTTGAGAAGTACAACGGTACGGCTAATCCTGAGACCTGGCTCTCAGATTACGTCAGTGCCTGCGACATATATCAAGGCAGCACCGACTCCGCAGTGCGATTTTTTCCCCTGATGTTGACCGGGACGGCGCGAATGTGGATTGAAGGTTTGCCGGAAAGGACGGTTCATACCTGGGGTGACATGAAGCGTGTTTTTATCCAACACTTCCAGGGCACATATAAGCGCCCAAAGTCGATTTTCGACTTACAGCGGTGCGTGCAGCAAAAGAACGAATCTAGCCGTGAGTTCGTCTCATGATGGAATGAAATCAAGAATGCTTGCGAAGGCGTCTCAGAAACTCAGGCGATTCATGCTTTTAAGCAATCTCTGAGGAAGGGGACGACTTTTCGCTTCATGATTTACAGCGACGAGTCGGAGACTTTGGGGGGCTTACTCGCTTGTGCAAACAAGTATGCCGCCGCTGATGATGACAACAGGGAGGATGCCGAAAACCGCCGACGCGAGTCCGGGAAAAAGAAGATTGAAGACCAAGCCAGCCCTTCTCACGAAGTCGCTGCCGCCTTTGGAAAGGGTGGCTCAAGCAATGGCAAGTGGCAAGGCAAGAAGCCGGAAAATAACCAATCATCCCGGCCACCAGCGGTGAAGTATGACGACATCAAGCACAACCCCTGTGTCCATCATCTGAGGCCAGATGGAACAAGTTCCCACACGCTCCAGCAATGTCACATCAATCGAGACATCGCCAAGGACCCCAAAGCCGGCAAGTCAAGGAACAAGCACAAGTCCAGGAAAGACGACAAAGAGAAGGAGGAAGCTGCTTCAGAGTCGGATGACGCCGCCTCCAAAGAAAAAGGCAGCAAATTCCCTAAGCATGCCGAAAGTCTCATTGTCAACTTGGCAACAAATTCTTCACGCAAGGAAAATGCGGCTTGGCAAGAACTCAGCGCTACGGTGCCCGCAGTTCCTCAATATCTGGATTGGTTCGAGACACCCATCACATGGGATCGCAGCGATCACCCGGATAGAGTTCCTGCTAAGCGCACCTACGCCTTAGTCGTCAGCCCAATAGTCGACAAGTACAAGTTGACAAAGGTGCTCATGGATGGCGGTAGCAGTATCAACATACTTTATGCCGCAATGTTGAAGAGGATGCGTATTTCCGAGTCACAACTCACCCACAGTACTGTGAAGTTTCATGGGATTGTGCAGGGATGACAAGCCTCCTCGATGGGGCAAATTACCCTGAAGGTCACCTTTGGTGAAGCCGATAATTTTCGGACTGAGGACATCTCTTTTGAGGTGGTTCCCTTCAGAAGTGCATATCATGCAATCTTTGGACGTCCGGCTTTCGCCAAGTTTATGGCTCGGCCCTGCTACATCTACAGCAAGCTGAAAATGCCGGGACCCAATGGCATCATCACAGTTAAGGGAGACTTCAAGAAAGCCAAGGAATGCGAGGCCTCCAATGCCGTCCATGCTGAACAAGAAATCTGCAGGGAAGAGTTGGAGGATCTCAAGAAAACAATTGGTCCCGATGAGATGCCGGCGACAGAAAAGCCGTCCTCTAAGGTCGACTCAAGCTTCAAGCCAAAGGATGACACCAAGAAAATCAAGCTCTGAAAGGATGATCCGACAAAGGAGGCCATCATCGGTGCCGGTCTCGACGACAAATAGGAAGGCGAGCTCGTCAAGTTTCTCCGTGAGAACCGGGACATATCTGCCTGGTCACCATCTGACATGCCAGGTGTCCCGAGGAAACTTGCCGAGCACTCCCTAAAAGTCAACAAGGATGCAAAGCCGGTCAAGCAAGGCCTCCGCCGGCTCGGAACTGAGAAGCGCAAGGCGGTTGGAAAGGAGATCCTAAGGCTCACAGCCGCCAAATTCATTCGTGAAGTTGTCCACACTGACTGGTTGGCAAATCCCGTGCTAGTCCCAAAGAAAAACACCTCTGAGCTGCGTATGTGCATTGATTCCACCGGCTTAAACAAAGCCTGCCCTAAGGATCCGTTCGCCTTACCGCGTATCGATCAGGTCATTGATTCAACTGCCGGCTCAGAGATGCTATGTTTTCTGGACGCCTATTCGGGTTACCATCAGATTAAGATGAAGGAGTCAGATCAAATCAAGACGTCCTTCACCACGCCATATGGCAATTACTGCTATGTCACAATGCCTTTCGGCTTAAAGAACGCTGGTGCTACTTACCAAAGGTGTATGCAGCGGTGTTTGGACAAGCAGATTGGCCGCAATGTTCACGTCTACATTGACGACATAGCGGTCATGTCGAAGAAGCGGGGCGATCTTATCGCCGATCTGTCGGAAACCTTTGCAAATCTAAGGGAGTACCAGATAAAGCTTAATCCGGCAAAATGCGTCTTCGGAGTACCCGCAGGCAAGCTTCTGGGCTTCATTGTTTCCCAAAGAGGAATTGAAGTTAACCTGAAAAAGATAAAGGCGATTCAGAACATCGAAAGGACGTCTTGTCTAAAAGACATACAACGGCTTACGGGTTCCGCCGTGGCTGTAAGCCGATTCATTAGCCGGCTGGGTGACAAAACGTTGCCATTGTATAAGCTCCTCAAAAAGTCGGACAGTTTTGTTTGGACAGAGGAAGCAGAGGCAGCTCTAGCTCAGCTGAAGTATACATTGACGCATGCTCCAATCTTAGCAGCTCCAAGGGAAAAAGAGCCGCTTCTCCTCTACTTGTCGGCCACGAATTTCATCATAAGTGCCGTCATTGTAGTGGAGCGCCTGGAGGAAGGGAAGCAATGGCCGGATCAGCGCCCCGTCTATTTCATTAGCGAGGTGTTCTCAGATTCAAAGCAACGGTACCCTCACTACCAGACGTTAGCCTATGGTGTATTCTTTGCCTCCAGAAAACTACGGCATTACTTCCAGGATCACACGATCACGGTGGTCAGCAAGGCTCCACTAAGAGAAATCATCAACAATGCCGACGCAACGGGTCGAGTCGCCAAATGGGGCATCGAGCTAGCAGCTTTCGACATTCAGTACAAGCCGAGGACCGCCATCAAATCTCAGGTTTTAGCCGACTTTGTTGTAGATTGGACAGAGGCAATGGAAAGCACACCTTTGCCGGATTCTCAGTACTGGATAATGCACTTCGATGGCTCAAAGATGAAGGAAGGCTCGGGGGCTGGAGTAGTACTAAAATCGCCTAAGGGTGATAAACTCAGTTATGTCCTCCGAATCCACTTCAACGCCACCAACAATGTAGCAGAGTACGAGGCTCTCCTCCATGGTCTTCACATGGCTAAGGAATTGGGCGTACAGCGCATCCTCTGCTATGGCGACTCGGATCTGGTTGCGCAGCAACTTGATGGATGCTGGGACACGAAAAGTCCCACAATGGCGGAATACAGAAGAACAGTCGATGAATTCGGCCGATGTTTTGCCGGCTTAGAGGTTCGACATATCTCCCGAGATGACAACGAGGCTGCTGATGCCTTGGCCAGAATAGGCTCCAAGAAAAAGGCAGTGCCACCAGACGTATTTCTCCATCACCTTCACAAGCCGTCCATCAAAGGCGGCGACGAAGATTACCCCTTGTCGGCAGAATCAGTTCAGGTGTGCTTGGTAACCCCAGATTGGACCACGCCTTACATTGATTTCTTGATTAGTAAGAAACTGCCCAAGGACGATGAGGTGCTGAGCCGTCAAATTGAGCGTCGAGCAAAGGCGTACACGATTATTGACGGACAACTCTACAAGAGGAGCACATCCGGCATCTTCCAAAGATGCGTCTCTCCAGAGGAAGGACGGCAAATCCTGGAAGAAATCCACTCCGGCGAATGTGGGCATCACGTGGCGGCAAAGCCGTTAGTCGCCAAGGCGTTTCGGCACGGATTCTTCTGGCTGACGGCTAAGGAGGATGCTATCAACATCGTCAAGACTTGTGAAGGGTGTCAGCGCTACGCAAAGCAGGTTCACTTGCCGGCTCAGGAGCTCCGAACGATCCCTATCACTTGCCGTTTGCGGTCTGGGGGCTCGACATGGTGGGACCTTTTAATACGGCAAGGGGAGGCTTAACCCACCTGCTGGCGGCGGTCGACAAATTCACGAAGTGGGTGGAGGCAAAGCCCATCAAGAAACTCGACGGAGCTACAGCTACAAAGTTCATCGTCGAGATTACAACTCGATTCGGCATACCACATAGCTTTATCACTGACAATGGCACAAACTTTGCCGTCGGTGAGCTAGCGAAGTTCTGCAGCCGATCAAAGATCCGACTCGACGTGGCATCGGTGGCACACCCGCAATCCAATGGACAGGTAGAGCGCACTAACGGCATTATTCTGCAAGGTATTAAGCCGAGGCTTGAAACTCCTTTGCATCGAGCAGCCGGCGCTTGGGTTGAGGAATTGCCGGCGGTCTTATGGAGTATTCGTACTACCACAAATAGATCAACCGGCTTCACCCCTTTCTTCCTCGTCTATGGTGCAGAAGCGGTGCTCCCATTCGACATGATCCACGATTCGCCTCGAGTCGCAGCCTACGTCGAGAAAGACGCAGAAGAAGCACGTCAAGACGGCTTAGATATCCTCGAAGAAGAAAGAGAGTTAGCTCTCCAACGATCCGCCATCTATCAGCAAGATCTACGTCGCTATCAGAGCCGTAGAGTGCGGAATCGATCTTTTCGAGAAGGCGACTTAGTGCTTCGGCTTGTGCAAAGCCGGCAGCACAAATTATCTCCGCCTTGGGAAGGACCTTTCGTAATCAGCAAAGTTCTGAAAAACGGGTCATATTACCTCATCGACTTAAGGGATTCAAAGAAAGATCCCAGGAAGAAAGGTCGTAAGAGGAAAAGGCATGTAGATGACGACTTAGATGAGACGAAACGTCCGTGGAATATCGCTCAGCTACGTCCTTTTTACACTTAGCAAATTCTATTGTAACCATGTCAATGTGATCATGAAATAAAAATTGGTTTCTCTCATGTCGAATTCGAGAATCTGTACCATCCTTTATTTCCCTATGATCTTATTGTTATTATCTGTTTACCCGAAATTGCCTGTGTTGCTCTCGTTGGTAAACTTTTTCATGTTGAATCCGCCTTAAGGTGATGAAAAATCAACGTTTTGCCAAATTAATGTTTGTCTGCTAGCTTTTTGCGCCGGGTTGCTTCAAAGCGTTTCGGCACCGAAAGGCGGCACTTGTTCTGAGTCTAAACAGATTGGTCATTGCGTACCCTGTTGCTCAGTGAGTTAGCTTCGTCATAGGTTTGCCGGCGCTTAAAGGCTAAGGTGTCAAGGCCAGATTGAACTGAGGCATAAAATTGCAAGTTTGCAAAATATAAAGCTGATTAACATACAGCAAAAGGCTTAAGTTATATCTAGACATATACATTGTTTGGACGGCTTTACATGTTGCCTATTACATTTTCAGGACAGCCGGCTCAGCGAGCAAATTCGGCTCATGACGATTTCTCCGCCGCCTCAGTGTCATCATCTGATTGAGCAGGAGTTGGCGGGCACGGCATTTCTTTGAAGATGGTGGTCAAGGAGACCATGTTGGCAATCTTGCTGGCATAGCCGGAGACGGAGCGAAGGATCATCTTACGATCTTGGTCGTCCAGGGGTGTGCCATCCTCCTTTTCCAGAGGGAAGCCGGACGCCACCCGCCATGCTTCCACCTCCGGGTAATGTGCCATCATTAAGCCCAAGGCCGTCTTGGCACCTCCACGAGCGCTGGATCGAAGCCGTTCATCGAAGAATGAAGCCGCTTCGGCCAGTTCAGCTTCTAAGCTGGCAAGGTTCGTCGGGGGCTCGGGGTTGCCGGGAAAGAATTTCTCGGCAAGCTCTTTTCTCGAAGAAATAATCTTTGGGATGAGCTCCCCAACCTCTAGAATCCGGTCAAGCCGGTTTTCCGCTGTTAGCTCATGGCCATAACCCGCCGGAGCTGCAAAAGGCGAAGTTCAATTATATTCGGCTAAGACAGAAACCAATGAGTTTAAGTTATTTTGGAACTTACTCAGAAGCTGGTTGTCGATAGCCAGCGATTCATCATGGCGCCTGTTAAGCCGGTCCTGGATTTCATTAAAGGCATCCTTGTGGCTCTGCCTCTCTGATTCCAGAAGTTGTTCGGCTTTGGCAAGATTCTTCTTGGTTGCCTCCAGCTCTGCAGCCATCGATTGGTTAAGCTTATTCAGCTCAATATTTTCGTTGCGGAGCTGTTCGACAATGCCGGCGTTCTCGGCAAGCTCCTTGGCTTTGATGATTGCGTCTGCAAGACAAAAAATGTCAGCAGTATAAAAGAAAGCCTGAAACTCAAAGCTAAAGATTCGGCATTTGTACCTTGGTATTGAACCCGGTCTGCCTCAAACCCTTCGATGATGGCGTCTTTTGTCGCTAGTTCAGTCTTGAGCCGACGCATCTCCTGATTTCGCACACCCAAAGAATTGAGGGTTTCAGCGCCAATTTTTCGGTGGATCTGCGTAAGGAATTGCTAAAAGCCTAAAGCTATATTTACAAGTTAAGGTGGCTACATGACGACATTTCATGGCTAGGGGGCTAAGTGTATGCATGCGCATTAACTCGGATCACTATGACGGCTAGTTTTGATAACTTAACCCGGCATAGTGCTCGGGGGCTACTGGGTAAGATATTTTACCTGGTAGTGCTCGCGGAGAAGCGTCATGCCGGCCTCAAAGCTATTAGCAAAGTAGTTCTGCTGATCTTCAAGGATTTCTATGACATCAAAGGTGTCGTAGGCCTTGGTGTGATCCGGCTCGTCGTCCCGGACGGTTGTTCCCTTCTTCCGGGGAAACCGAGGTGCCTTCATGAACCGGCTCATGAATTCCGGCTTGATACGCCCTTCCTCGTCGAAGGCCTCGGCTTTGATTGGGGCATCATCAGCCGGAGCTTCAGCCCTTGGAGAGGAGGTTTCAGTCACTACCCCGGCTCTCCCGACAGATGGAGCCGTCACCATGATGCGCGTGTTCTCCTCTGTTGGGTTCGGCTCTGGAACCGGAGGAGTTGGTGGAGGGATGGCAGGAGAGGCTTTCTTCCTCATGGTGACCGTCTTTGTTTTCAACGGAGCGCCCTTCTTCATCCTAAAAGATGAAATTTAGCAAATCCGGCATTGCTGCAAGGGAAGGAGGAGATGTTATCAGTCGACTTACTACTTGCTGGGGATATTGAGCCCAGCAAGTGCATCGTCGTCTTCAGTCGACTTAGCATCGCTAGCGGTCGACTGGCCCTTCCTCTTCCGGCTTTCTGCAGTAGCCGAGGAAAGGGGGATGGGCCGCGTGGGTGCTTTGCTGGACGATGGCTTCCCAGCAGGGCGGACGTCGGTGATTCCAGGAATCTGACATATTACATGTTAGTCCGACAAAAGCAAACCCGAATCTCTCAAAGAATTGAACTCTGGTTAGCCAAAGTACCTTTGGGGGAGGGTTGGACGCCGTAAACATCGGCAATGATTCTGCATATTGCCGGCCTTCTCCAGGCCGGGCTTTGATGAGCTTGTTGAAGCGGGCCTCAAAGAGGCCCTGCTCCAGGTCTTTCTCGTTGATCCTCATATGATCAGAATTATCCGTGTACTCGCAGAGAAGGCGAGCACGATGTTGGAGGGGCTGGATCCGTCTCTTCATCCAGCAAATAATGGTGTCCTCCCCAGTCAAGGGAGGAGAGCCGGACGTCAGTTGAGCAATCCGAGCTTGAATGGCGGCATGTTCTGTCGGCATTCCGCTGGACGGCTTCTTCTTCCAAGAAGGTAGCGGCGTGCCGGCTTCGTCTGTGAAAGGGGCAAGCCCCTGCAGCCGGTTTGGAAACGCCACATCCTTGCAGTAAAAGAAGGTGGACACCCATCCCTTTGCCGAATCCACGATTGGCACTTGAGGGTACCAGTCGATGTCTCGGCGGCAATTGAAGCTGATTGTGCCGGCCACCAGCAGCTCCTTGTTGACGGTCTGCCTCTTGACTAAGAAGCAACGTTCGAAGAAGTCTAACCTAGGTTTTATGCCTAAGTATCCTTCGAACAGCGCTACAAAGCCGGAGATGTACAGCAGGCTGTTCGGGGTTATGTTGTGGAACTGGAGGCCGTAGTGATCTAAGAGATCTACCATGAAAGCCGATGGCGGCAAGGAGAATCCCCTAATTACATGGGAAGAAAGAAGTACCCGCTCGTCTTTGATGGGAGTCGGGTAGGGGTCGCCGCAGGCGGATCGCCAAGTCGGATTCGACTCAGAAGTTGGAAGAATGGCTCCATCGGTCTCCATCCCCTTCAATTCGACTTCATCCACAACCGAGCAGGCCCAGTTGCGAGACGGGTTGTTGACTGCATCCTTGCCGTTGACGGCTTCCTCTTCCTCCTCTTCGCCAACGCATGCGTCCTCGACGGCGGCTTCGGCGGTTGTGGCAGCAGAAGCCATCGTGGCAGCGGCTTCGGCTGCGGCTTTTGCCAGAGCCACTGTGACATGGCCCGAAGCGGCGGAGGAACTCACCGGAGTTGGTGAGGATGCAGGAGCAGCGGCGGATGGCTCGGTGACGGCGCCGGCGTCCGTGGATGTGGCTCCTCCCATCGGCGGAGTCGGACCGGCCGCGGCTGCGTCGACCACTGGAGAGCTTGGGGCGCTTGAAGCCATAAGGATCGAAGAGATGGAGTTTGTGCTCGGGAGAGAGATGAGATCTGGAGGAGTGGGAGCTAGGGCTGCGAATGGTGTGGAGATCGCGGAGGAGACGATGCGGCTGCCATTTATAGTGCTGCGCCGAGATGCGTGCAACGGTCAGCAGCCGGGTTACTCGCCACGTGTCTCGGATCAAGCCGTTGGAGATGGTTCCTTCTCTCCGACGCCTCGGTTCCAGCGCGGGAAAAACGGAAACTAGACCCTGCATTCAAAAGATGCTCCTCCACTCACACTGCCGGGTCTGACGCAACTGTCAAATCGGCGGACGCGTGTCATTGCACGCTCAAGTGTTTTTCCGGCATACAAAGCCGGCGAAGTTAAAATCGACAAAGCTGTTCGACATGATTTCAGGTTTCTGGGAATGCTCCAAGACTGAAGACGGATGATGAATTTTCCGGACAGCATATAGCCGGAAGATTGAAGCCAGCCACTGAAGTACTTGAAGCTTTCCGGGGGCTACTGTTGGGGTTATGCCGAACAGGTGTCCTCACAAAGAAGTCTAAAAGCCAGCAGACCAGGGTGGCCCAATGTGGTGGTAAGCCGAATCCGGCTTAACCGGGCGGCCCAGTATGCTGAAGCGCAGGAGGCCCATCCGGCTAAGGGAAGACTCTAGAAGCCGGCCTGCATTGCGGAAGACTTAGCCCACAAGGCAGGGCCAAGCCGGATTAGAGTAGGACTCTGTTCTTAGTCGGTTAGGTTTCCTCCTGTAAGCCCAGGGTCTGGACGCCTTTATAAGCCGGCCCCTGGGACGCCTTAGGGCACGTACGCTCTCAACCTTAATCCACTGTAACTCGGTGATTTAGCTTTATAGTGAATTATAGCAGCACGTAGGGTTTCGCCACCGTTGCGAGATCCGAAGCTGGGTAAACCCTTTGTCACCTCGTTGTCGGAACACCCCACGTCTCCAAAGCCCCTCTCTCTACCTAGCTCGATGGCACACCTGCCGCGGCTAGATTCGACAATACCACGACACTTGGGGGAGGTACAGAAAGATGGTTAGGAAATGTCCTACCCATGGCTTTAAGAGTAATGAAATACTTGATATATTTTATAATGGACTAACTGAAAACACTAGAAGCTATCTTTATAGTATTGCAGGTAATGTTTTCAGGGAAAGGACTATTGATGAAGCAACTGAGTTATTGGAGACTATCTCTAGAAATTATGAAGATTGGAATATCGAAGAGTTTAATGGAAAAGAGATATTTCCAGAGAAGAAAAGAGGCATTATTGAATTAAATGAAGAGGGAATGAAAGAAGCTTCCAAGGATATGGAAGAGAAGGGAATTAAAACCTCTCATCTCAAGCAATTAGCTGAATTGGGTGTTAAACTTCCTAATGACCAACCATGCTTTCCAATTCCAGTCAATGCTATTAGTTCTTTGGAAGGTAATGAAAAGGTAACTCCTCCTATTGATGTATCCTATGTTAATGATTTTGCTTATAATAATAATCCTGAGGAGCATGAGATTAGATTGAAAATTATGGAAAACTCTCATAAGATTAAATCTGTCCGTGAAAATATAAATGCTAGTGTGGGAGAGCTTAAAAGAATTGTTAAACATTGTGAGATGATGAATAATCAAGTTGAACAAATGGTTTCTCTTCAAAATCAATTGTATGGAAATCTTGTGGAAAAGAAACAGGTTTGTGGAGTTAATACTAGGCGTGGTGCAAGTACCCAGGATCCTGACTATCCTGAGAACCATCCTAAGAGGAAAGAGCAAGAGGCTCTCAAAAAGAAATCTTCTGCAGGAAAATCTCCCAATGAAAGCAAAGATACTGATGAGTCTCAAGAACAAGACAAGGATATTTCTATTTCTGATGATGAGACTGAAGATAATAATATTAAAGAAGAAGAATCACCTCCGCTTGAAGAAGAACAACAACAAGAAGAAAATAAGGAAGAACCTGAATCTATTAAGAAAGAAGACCCTCAATTACCTACTGAGAAGAATAAAAAGAAGAAGCAAAAAGGTAAAGAAATGGATCCATGGGTGCAAAGGCCCATACCATATCCCCAAGAGGTAATTAAATCTTTGGATGATGCTAGGTTTGAGAAGTTTTTGAATTGATTAAAACTTTGTGTTTGCAAATTCCTCTTGTTGATGCTATTAAAATTCCTCCATATTCAAAATATATGAAAGATATTGTCACTAATAAGAGGAAGATACCTAATGATGCAATTACTGCTATGCTTGCTAATTATTCATTTGAAGGGAAATTGCCTGAAAAACGTGGAGACCCTGGTATTCCCACTATTCCTTGTCACATTAAAGAAACTTATGTGAAATATGCCCTATGTGATTTAGGAGCTGGTGTTAGTGTCATGCCTTTTTCTTTATATAAGAAACTTGACCTAAACAAATTGGTTCCAACTGAAGTTTCATTACAAATGGCTGATAAATCAACTGCTGTGCCCATAGGTATATGTGAGGATGTTCCTATCTCTATTGCTAATGTTTTAATTCCTACAGACTTTGTTATATTAGAAATGCCTGAGGATGATAATCTATCTATTATTCTTGGAAGACCCTTTTTAAACACTGCAGGAGCTGTGATAAATTGCACTGAGAGCAAAGTGACATTTAATGTCAAAGGAAATGAGCATACTATCTATTTTCCCAAGAAGAATCCAGTCACAATGATAAACAAGAGTGTGAATTCTATTCAAACAAATACTCTTATAGTTGGAAGCTTTGAATTTGCACTACCACCTCCTGAACCAAAATATGCTACCATAATGATTGGAACTATTCCAATCAAATATGAGGTAACTTGATTTTTTCTCTTTATATAAAATAAGAATCATGTATTACATCTTTTGCATATTATTAATGAGACTTGATCAACCTCATTACTAATGTGGAAATGATGAAAACTTGATTCCCATAAAAATTGTGTTGTATTTAGATTTTGTTTATCTTAAAATATTAGAGTATATGCATAGACATAATTATTTCAGGGTTCAGAAATTTTAGAATATGAAGTTTTAAAAATTCTCTTCAGAAAATTTTCTCGAAAAATTCCAAAAAAATTTGGAGGTAAGTTATTTTACCAGAGGGACCAACAGCCAGAAGGGGGACACCAGAGGGCCACTAGGGACCAAAAGGGAGTGTCCCACGCGGCCAGATTCCTTGGCCGTCTGGGACCCACCAACTTGGCCCCCATGAGGAGTTAGGTGGGGGGCAAGTGCTCATCTCCTTCCCCTCGACAGAAAACCACCTCCAGGTATTTTCCCAAAATTTTCCCGTACTCGTTCTTCCTGGTATCCTTCGATCTCCAAGATTAGGACAGATTTTTCAAATCTGTTTGGTGGGATTACTCCTTGGTATGTGACTCCTCCGCCCATCCAATTACTTTTTGTTCGTATGCTTTATATATGAGGTACTTTGCTGCACTAGGTGCCACCTAAAATGCTTGAGAAGTCCATAGATTTAAGTTATCTAGTTGATATTGATGCATGATATTGATGTGGGGACTAGTAATGGAGGGCTCAATGTTGTTTTAGAGTGTTGCATCTTAATTTTTGTTGGGTGTTATTTTTGGACAGCAAGGTACCATGATGAACAAGGGGAAAGGGTTGCTTGGAATGACTTCAAGAACTAGGAGAAGAGAATCAAGAGTCTCAAAAAACTATGATGATAATCATCTATGGGAAGATAATGCAGTGTTCGCGGGGGAGAGACTTCGGATTCATGCAACCAAATGGCAAGACCCCGTGGTTCTTGAACATTGGGGAATAGAAGAAGACTTCTACGCCTTTGTCGCTGCAACCGGACTACTAGAGTTCTCTCAAAACCCAAGAAACACGTACGAGGAGCTCTCGCAAGAATTCCTCTCTACATTCCGGTTTGAGGGTCCCGAGGTCCACAAGCGCAGCAAGAAAAGTAAGCCGCCGCCTCCCACTTTTGTTGTTAAATTTACTATGAGAGGGCAGCGCTTAGTCATGTCACTTGATGAGTTCTGCAAGGCTATTCGAGTGCAAAACGCGGGTAGTTGGGATGAGACCCGTGCGGATACGAATCAGGAACTTGTTAATTTTGGCATAGCATTTCTGTAGATGTTCCTGAGAGACTCAATAGGGGTAAATTCACTCACATACAACACCCCGGTTTGAGATACTTTGCTTTGTTCCTAGCAAGAGGATTTCTTGCTAGGGATAATACTTCTGCTTGCACTGGACCCATGATATATTTACTAAAATGTGCAAAAGAGAACACACCAGGTGCTTACAACTTGGGAGTAATCCTTGCTAGATCTTTACACTCGGTTGTGAGTAGAAACAACACTGATGAAACTCCTATATATGCTGGTGCCATTGCTACTTTGGTTTGTGAATACATTAAGGAAGAGAGGGGTTTTAATGATAACATGGGTAGCCTAGTGAGAGAGTCTAATTTACTAGATTTTGCTTTACTCTCTCGCATGGAAATGAGTGAAAGGCACGGGAATCATTATTTGTATAGCTATAAGAGTTCTAATGGACAAAGTGAGTCCATTAGACTCCCCTGTGCTAACCTTTTTGACAGGACTACCGGGAAATGGACCGTAAAGGAGGTGCAACCCCAAGTGGAGCCTCAAAATCTAGGAATGCAAGGGAACCAATATGGTTACTTCCCTGGTGATGGAAGTGGTGGGTACGGATACCCATCGTCATACTAGCTTGATCGCAAGCTTGGGGGAGTTTTTCTCTCCCCTTTCCACTTCGTTGTTTTATATCATCTTTATCTTGTTATGTTTTAGTTTCTTGTTCTTAAAATCACAAAAACACAAAAAGATTTTACTTGTTTCTTTAGCTTATTTACTTCTGGTTATTTACTTTATGCATCTTAAAATAAAAAAGAACAAAAATATTTTCGTTTTCTTGAAACCAATGCAAAAATAGAGGTGCAGAAATTGCTGAAACCTGCTCACTGTTTCATTTTTCATATTTTTTCTGTAACTCCAAATGAGCTAAAATTTTAACCACTACTGCAACGTTTCATATCCTACACACCTGTACATTATGAGGTTTTTCTGAGGTGTTTAGGTAGGGTAAAAACATTACTGTATGCAGTAATATTTTTCTGGCAGACTTGAGTTTTATTGCACAGTTCATATTGGGAGAGGAGAACAACGATGATGAGATGATGTGCATGAAATGGATGAAAGGTATGACACCTTTGCTGTGCTTATGTGTACTTTTTAATAACAGCAAGTGTGCACATTATAGCTTCTTTAACATCTAGGGAAGTAGTAGCAAATGTTTATCTTTTTCGTGTTCTAGTATGTTATATGTTGATGCAAGTGAAATATTATTTAGTGATAGCACTTGGCTGTGGATTGAGTAACTGTGGCTCTAAACAAAGGTCTATGCATTCCATTGTGCTTACTAAACTTGCCAACCAAAGAGAGAATAAAAGAGTTTTTCAAACGTTAAAACATGTAGTCATATGCCTGACAAGCTTAGTGGTTGCTAGCTAGCCCAAATGTGCTGTCACATGGCAAGCTTTCAACATTGCACTAAATTAAACCTAGTTGATATCATGTACTTTTGTTTATGGATGCTTATCATGGTGCTAAATGAATGTGGAAATTTAGTAAGTTTGAGTAGTTGTATAAATGGCTAGAGAGACACCTGGGCCGCTAATCTAGGCCATGTTGTCATGGTGGAAATTTACTTACATGATATGTGAACCTTCGGTGATGCACCCACAATAAAAAGCTATCCCAATAGTAAAATAAAAAGGGTGTTGAGATTGTTCCTATGTTTGTTTGTCTTGTCATTTTGACATGGGCTTGTTCTATGTCATGGGACAAGAGGTACCCCAGTTGATCCTCTTGATGACGCTATTGTGCAATAACCTTTACTTGAACTTGCTTCATATCCCGAGTTGAGTAACACCGTGGTGTAGGCACTCGTATTCACGGGGCATGAGGCTCTCAACCATTAGTTTGTCAAGCATATGAATCATGAGGGGAACACAAAATAATTTGATAAATTCGAGAGCAAAGTTGTAAGCACAATGAGTTTACTAGTCAATAGAAGAAAGAATCAAAAGATCTCAAAAATCTTGACGTGATTCGATCTAAAGCAATGCAAGAACCTTTGTTTGTTTTTACAGTTGGGCAAACTCATCCAAGTATTGACACTTCATGTTATTTCACCTGCAACAAATATAAATGCTTTAACACCGATTAGATGCACCTTTGCTAGCATTTTGCTTTTTGTTGAGGAAGTTATGTTGTGAATATTTGTTGGTATTAAACGTTGTTACATATGCAAAGCAAAGTTCTTGTCAAAGTCTTTTCATCGCTTCTGCACTACGTTTGAGTTGTTTGAGGACAAACAACGAGCTAAGCTTGGGGGAGTTGATGCACCTAAAGTGCATCTACTTTTCCAATCACTTTGCTTCATAATTTGCTCCGGAATCTTCCCATATTTGAATAAAAACTGCTGAATCTGACGCTGTTTTTAGCAAAGTCTTGTTTCTGATTATATTTGCAGGAAATTAAATCAGGGAAAAATACCACGTCATTTTTTTATGGAAAAGAAGGCCCATGAGCGAAAGATGGACACGAGGAAGCGTCGGAGGCCCAAAAGGGAGGGCCCCACGCGGCCAGATTCTTTGGCCGCGTGGGCCCACCCATCTGGAGCCTCGGACACCTCCTCGCCTTCGGCTTCAACATACCCCTTCATATATACGAAAAAGTGGCTGCCCTAGGAGGAGAGAGCTATTCGTGAAACAGAGCACCGCCACACCCACGATCTTCATTTTCGGAGACAGATTGATCCAGGATTTCTCCCCTAGAGGAGGGATCCGGAGGCCGTCTTCACCGCCATCATCACCGCCTTCATCTCCATCTACCATGAGCTCCCTCACCATCACCATGTGTGAGTAGTCCGCTGTATGCACATGAGGTGGATGGGGATTGGATGAGATTGATCATGTAATGATACTCGTTGTTCGAGATTTTAGGGGTTTATCTTGAGGATGCTTTTGAATTGTGTTTGATGCACCTATGCCATGTTTAATGCTTGCTACTAGGGCCCGAGTGGCATGATTTCAGTACTGAACTTATTTTGCCCCATCATATAATTGAGTTTGGTATCTATCTGCAAAGGTGTATCACCTGCTAATATGTTGAACCTGTGAACCCTACATGTGACATATAGGGAAAACAAGGGGGAGATGTTTTAGTTTGAGGATTCTATGTGTTCATGAAGTGTTAATGCGTTGTTCCGGGCTATTCGAAAGGGTAGACCTTAATTACCTGTAGTTCCAAGTTGGCCCCGGTGAAATGGGCAGGTGATACATCTAAAATGCATACATGAACTTTGCACTATAATAGTTATATTCCATTCATATTTGCATCATATAAGGGGTATATTACTGTTATTTAATGATTTTTGGTAATTTATAATGATTTCCCCTTTATATGGAATTAATCCTGCGCAGGCAGAAAACCCCTATTTCTTTCTTTATTTGTTTCAGGACCTTAACGACGTCATAATGAGCTATAAATTTAGGGGAGTCATTATTTTGGAAGGAGAAGATTTAGGAGCGAAAGAAGTCAACGAACGGAGGCCGGAGGACCAAAAGGGTGGGTCCCACGCGGCTACAATACCAGGCCATGTGGGCCCATCCAATTTGGCCCTCGTGGCCCCGTTTGCATCGATCCTTCACCCAGAAGCATCCTCGTGACCTAAAAACGCCTATATAAAAGGTCCCCCGATGTTTTCCAGAGGGAGGCGGCGGAGAAACGCAGAACCAGAAACAGAGAGGCAGAGGGCTGCCGCTGGAGAAGATCGGAGGGAGGAAACGCCGCCGGAATCCACCTCCAGAGGGCTCCACCCCCCTCCAGCGTGATCATCATCAACATCTACAGCAAGATCGTCTCCACTCCGGGATGCACCTCTTCATCAACCTCTCCATCAAGCTCCTCATCTCCATGATGAAGGGGGAGTAGTCTCCCTCAGGGCTGAAGGCTCATGCCGGTAGCTATGTGGTTTATCTCTCTCTCCCATGGTGTGATCTTTATGTGATCATGAGCTTTGTAATCTAGTTGAATCCAAAGATGGTACTCTTCTTTATCTTATGAATTATGATACTCAAGTGGTTTTATTGATGTGATTGTCGGAGTCACCTTTGTCCCATGGTGTGAAGTTGACAGTGCGTGCACCGTGTGTGGCTCTTAGGCTAAAGATTACATGAATACTTATCATGAGTTATTATTTGTGTTGGGTGTCTCTATGATATTGTGGTGTTTGTTAGTACTATCTTTGGATGCGAATAGTGACCGCATGAAGTGTCCATAGATGTGGAATACGAACTTTAAGGTGTGCTTTTTGTAGCCCTACATAATGGATTGGTGTTCTTTATCCAACCAGAAATTAATTCAGAGTAGCATAATGAGGAGGAATTATCTATGTATTCAATTATATTATTATTGTTGAGAGTGTCCACTAGTGAAAGCATGATCCCTAGGCCTTATTTCCAAAGCACCGTTTACACCTTTGTCTTGTCCTCTTGCATTAAAGAGGATTGGGACACTTTCACACTCCTGTTTTGTTACATCAAACTTCCATCCATTAAATCAACCACCTTGTTCTATAAACTTGTTTAGTGCATAATCAACTAAAACTTGTGACACTTTAGTTGTAGGGAATAGATAACTTTTCCTTCTTGCTCATGCGGATTGATACCTTACTTCCACATTGAATTGTGATACAGTGATTCCTTGCTCTTGGGGATTATCAGTAGGTAGGACAATAGATGTTGTGCAAATTCTCTTGGTTAGTACGCACAAATAATTATGGAACACATACCTACATATATCGAAGCTAGAGATAAGTCCCATTGCTATATGAATCTTATTATATGATCAATCTTATTCATGCAGCACCCCGCTGTCACCTCATGCCTACGTTTTAAATCTCTGAGTTACACTTTCACTTTTCCGGTGAAAACTGGGAAACCCTTGTCACTACTGCTGTTTTACTGTGGTTACTTGAATCATATTGCTAGCATCACTATTACTGCTGCAAGTTTATTGATATACAGGTGTGGTTGAGAGTGACGTCTCAATTGTTAAAGTCTTATTGGTATTCTTGTGTTCCCATCGTGTCGAACTATAAATTTGGGCAATACTTCCCAACGAAGATTTCAGCGATCCCCTATACTTGTGGGTATCAAGAACTTTTATGGCGCCGTTGCCGGCGAACCTAGCTTTATTGGTAAGACAACTTGTTATCATTTATTTGCTGCATTTACTTGTTCCTAACCATGGGAAAGGAAAAGAACACTCCTAAAGAAGTGAGGCCTTCCACTACTCGAGGAGGTAAGGACTTGCTAAGTAGGAAAAACTTTTCACCTGATGTTGCTTCTGCTATTGTTACTAAAAAGAAAGGTAAAAAAATATCTAGCTCACCATTGTCTAAGATGTCTACTAATACTGAAAATGATTTAATATGTGGTAGCATAGACAAAGAAGTGACACCTGAAACAAATGAAACATCTGAGATAATTGAAACACATGAAATTCCTGAATCTTCTACTATTGAAAATGTGGAGTCTGAGTTAGAAGATATTGAATATTTTGATGATGAGTATGAAACTTCTTCTGAGGAAGAAGAGGATTTTACTATGGCTTTTATGGATTCAGGATTTGATAAATTAGAGAAACTTGATAGTTATGCAAATTCTCCTCTTGATAATTATTTCCCTGTTGCTAAGAAAATGAATGCTCCAACTATTAAAATTAAAGATAAAGATTATGAGTTTAGTGTTGATCCTGAAAAGATTAAAGAAGCTAAGAATTATAAGTTTTATGGGAGAGATAATGAGTTTTCCTTTGAAAAGATTGCTGATTTGGGCAGGTAGGACAATGGATGTTGTGCAAGTTCTCTTGGTTAGTACGCACAACTAATTATGGAACACATACCTACATATATCGAAGTTAGAGATAAGTCCCATTGCTATATGAATCTTATTATATGATCAATCTTATTCATGCAGCACCCCGCTGTCACCTCATGACTACGTTTTAAATCTTTGAGTTACACTTTCACTTTTCCGGTGAAAACTGGGAAACCCTTGTCACTACTGCTGTTTTACTGTGGTTACTTGAATCATATTGCTAGCATCACTATTACTGCTGCAAGTTTATTGATATACAGGTGTGGTTGAGAGTGACGTCTCAATTGCTAAAGTCTTATTGGTATTCTTGTGTTCCCATCGTGTCGAACTATAAATTTGGGTAATACTTCCCAACGAAGATTTCAGTGATCCCCTATACTTGTGGGTATCAGCTGCCTAACATGATCAAGATCGATTATTGTAATGCTATGTGATGTGTTTGCTGGGATCTGATGGATTATGAAGTTATGTTCAGATTGTGCATGATTCTTATATGAGTAATTTATGTTCTTGCATGCTCTTCGATGTGTGTAGTTACTTTGGCCAAGTGATTGTGTGTATCTCCAAGAGAGGGTAGTTATGCTAGATAGTGGGTTCATGCCCCCTTTTGTTCCTGGGCACGAGTGAAGAAACGTCTAAGGGCGAGGGTGTGCTGTTGCTACTAAGGGTAAAATAGCGGTGTTAATGTCTCGTTTGATATTATTATTGCTTACATCATGCGCTTTACTTAATGCAATTGTCTGTTGCTTGCAACTTAATACCGTTGGGTGACAGGCTGGATAGCGATCCCACGGTGGACTTTTTAGACAAAGACGCAGTTGGACTCAACGGTCTTTGTTCCTTGTCGTGATGCCTCCATAAATATTATCATGTCCTTTTTGTCATAGCTAAATTGGGTTTGTGTCATGATCTTGTCAATTGCCTAGCTGTAATTCGTTCACCCATCGCATGCATATTTTATATACTTGAGAGACTCCACTAGTGAACCCATGGCCCCAGTCCATCTTTTTACATTGTTTACAACCTCATTTACTTGCTTTTTATCATCATTACTTCTCTGGTCACTTTGCATTATTTCATCCATTTCATCATACAATTAACCGCTTTTTGTTCTGCGAGACCGGAGAGATTGACAACCTCTCCGCCGTTGGGGACAAAGTATTTTGGTTGAGTGTGTGCAGGTTCACGTCTGTTGAAGGTCAAGCGCCAGAGATCTTCAACATTCACCTCGTTGTTGATTTCAAAGTCCTACTGGTTCGATAAATCTCGGTTCGTTAAATGAGAGAAAACTGCTACTAGCTACAATTCCGCCTTCGCTTGGGGCACCACCCAACTCTTCTTCACCAACAATCAAGCAGTTTTCTGGCGCCATTGCCGGGGACTTTGGAGCTGCAGCAAGGGGAGTCTCATACCCTCAATCTCTTTACTTTGTTTTTGTATTGCTTGCTTTATTTCTCGTTTAGTTTATTTTCCTGTTTCAAAATTTTAAAACCCAAAAAAATAGTGTAGTCTTTATTTTCGTTTTGTTAGTATGCTTAGTTATTTACTTGTTCTCAATGGTTAACTTCTTTGAAACTAGAACTTATTGGCAAGGCGGGTTCACAGAGGAACAAAAAGAATATTATAAGGAATACCGATTGTCTCAAAAAGGGATACACTTGTGGAAAATAATAAATCAACTGAACAATTATGCTAGAGACTTGTGCTTTAAATATGACATATCTTATTGTTGCGATGAATCTTTATGTTGCTTGAATTTTGAACACCTTCCTTTCCAATGTGCTTGCAATGAGACTGAAATCTTAGCATCTTATGCTAAGGGAAACTATGATTTTTATGATGTGGAATAAATAGAAGAATTTGTTGCTTGGAAGGGTGCTTATGAAATTACTTCTTTGCTTGAAAATGTTGATGATGCTCCTTATAAATCTGAAAGTTTTGCTATACTTAAATATTGCATGGATAATTACAAAGATGATAATGCTTATATTACTGAATATCTTAAGGGCTTATTGATGTCTACTACACACTTCTATTCTTGTAGACTTGTTGGGCCTCCAAGCGCAGAGGTTTGTAGGACAACGGCAAATTTCCCTTAAGTGAGTAACCCAAGGTTTATCGAATCCACGGGAGGTAGAGGTTGAATGTATCCCCTCTCGAGCAATCCTGCAATTAAGATACAAGAAGTCTCTTGTGTCCCCAACTCACCTAATACAATGGATAATTGTATAGGTGCACTAGTTCGGCGAAGAGATAGTAAAATGCAAGTGATAATGATGGTAAAAGGTGATTTTGTAATTCTGTAATAAAAATGGCAGCAAGCAAACAAGTGACAAAAGTGACTAAAAACGGTGTATCAATGCTTGGAAACAAGGCCTAGGCTTCATACTTTCACTAGTGACTACTCTCAACATCATTAACATAATTAAACACATGATAGTTCCCACAAAAACACGTGCATGGTAGACGTTACTCGGAGATCATTCTTCGTGGATCAAATAGGATGAGAATTGCGTAGGGCTACGAAAAGCACACCTTAAAGTTCGTATTCCACATCTATGGACACTTCATGCTATCACTATCCGCATCCAAAGATAGTACAAACTCATGACGAAGATCCTTCCAATCTATTATCCATAGAGTCACACACGGCACCCACACTGTCACCGAGATACCGTGATCACAACGGTGACTCCGGAAATTGTACCAAATAACATCACTTGAGCAACATCATATCCATTACACAAAGGGAAACATCATATATTCAACTATATCAACAAAGCTCATGATCACAACTAAGATCACATCATGGGAGAGAGAGATAACCACATAGCTACTTGTATAAGCCTCAGCCCCAGTGAGGGACTACTCCCTCCTCATCGCAGGAAGCAGCGGTGTTGATGGAGATGGCGCCGGCAGTCGATCGCCGTCCCGGCAGGGTGCCGGAACAGGACCTTCTGAACCCCCGAAACTTGTCGGCGATGGCGGCGGAGCTCTGTTGCGTATTTTGGGAAAATCCTTCGGGGGTTAGGGTTTTTATATCGGGGATGATTTTATAGGCATCGGAGGCGACCGAGGGGGTGCCCGAGGGGCAGGGGCGACCTGCGGCCGCGGCTAGTACCCGCGGGGGCCCTTCTGGGCCTCAGCTGGACCTTCCCTTCTGGCTCCGGCCCTTATTTGTCCAATAAAAAATCGCCGTAAATTTTCGTCCAATTTCGAGAATATTTCCAGAAGTAACTTTCTGCAACAAAATCAGCACAAAAACAGGGAACTGGCACTGGGCATCTTGTCAATAGGTTAGTCCGACAAAATGCATAAAAACGATGTAATATGATATTAAAAACATGTGACAATATCACAAAACTAGCATGGATCACTCAAAAATTATAGATACGTTTGACACGTATCAGCATCCCCAAGCTTAACTCCTACTTGTCCTCGAGTAGGTAAGTGATAACAAAATAATTTTTGATGAGACATGCAACCAACACAATCATGATCAAGATAGTAATGTAAAGCATAGGATATGAATGAGGTGATACAAAACAATTATCTATAGTTGATAGCAAGAAAGCAATGAATAACCAAGTTGAATCATTCAAGCAAAACCTTTCATAAATAGTACGTTAAAGACATGAAAGCAATGTGATCCACATATTTGATTAATTCTCAAAGTTAACAATTCCATGACAAAAGTGTTTGAGAATCAAAACAAAGAAGATGCAAGTTTTAGCAAAAAGCTTCAACTTCCAATGGTAAAGTCAATATAAAGATTCATGTTTAATCTGACAAAGCAATATGATCAATGATACCCAGGGTCAATGCTAGATGTTTGCTTTGGTGGAGATAGAAGGAAGAGGGAAACTGTCTCAACATTAAAAGTAAAAGAAAGGCCCTTCGCAGAGGGAAGCAGGGATTAGTCATGTACTAGAGCTTTTTGTTTTTATGAAACAGAAGTAAAACAATTTTGAGACATGCATGCTTTCGTCAACGACTTCACAACAGAGAAGCTATCTAGTCCCCCATAACAAGCAAGGCTTTTAGACTTGTGAGGGCAGCTGGTTTTTAGAGGAGCGAGTTCACTCTTTCTCCTGGGTTTCACCACTATCCAATGTTTTGAGCTGATTTCTCAGATTTTCATTGCGCGGAGGAGAATGATGAGTTATATTTATATTTTGCTTAAGCTGCTCTCGGGTTGATTCAAGTGAAGACATAATCCATCGACACCGGGTGAAAGGGGGAAATGACCTTGCTTGTCACGAGTTATATCTAGCCTTCTACTGCTCCCTCATGAGCTTAAAACCAGAGGCACAAAAAGGAGTATTTTGAATTTTTAAAGATAGCACATGACAAATTTACTTGGAATGGCAGGAAATACCATGCATAGGTAGATATGGTGGACTCAGCTGGCAAGATAGTTTGGCTTTGGTATTTGGATGCACGAGTGAACCATACACTCAATACGAATTTTTGGGCTTAGCAAAGAAGGTATTTGAAGCAAACATCTAAAATTAACCGGTAACAGAGTAGCATAAGACATTTATCAATCATAACCATAAAAGCTCCACACCGTCTCCAATGTTAACCAAACAATTCTTTTGATGGAAAGATTAGCTTAATGAATTAACAACTACGAAACATCACACAGTTTCAAGTTTTTAACAGTATTTCTTTACTAATCAATTCCACTCAAAATAACCAGCAAGTTTAAGCATTCATCTTAATATCTCAAAACAAATGAGAAGTATCAATTATCCACACAACGATCTACAATACTATGCAGGCTTTCATTTCATTCCAATATCACATGCAAAGCATTTTATTGTTCTAACAAATCAACCAAGCAACCAAAACAACTATCTAACAAATATAAGTGAAGAAAAATTGAGTTTAATATCAACTACTAGCAGCTATAAACAAGATAAAAGCTAAAAGCGAGAGCTTTCTAGCAAACAAACAGTAGCTAAGAATACTCAACATGATATAAGCGAAGCGCAGGAGTATTCAAATGAAAAAGCGGAGCGTGTCTCTCTCCCACACAAACAATGAAACAAAGCAAGGATCCAACAAGAATATGACCAGCAAACAAACAAAACTGAAAGTAAAAAGACGCTCCAAGCATAGCACATAATATGTAAAGTGATAAAAACTTAGTTCAACGAAGACGACCTCATGATAGTCGATGAAGAAGAGGGGATGCCTTGGGCATCCCCAAGCTTAGACGCTTGATGGTTCTTGATATTTAGAGGGGGTGCCATGGGGGCATCCCCAAGCTTGATCTTTGATCCATCTTCAATTTCTTCATGTTCCTCTCCTTTGGAACTTAAAAACTCCCTTCACACAAAACTTCTCATAAACTGATTAGAGGGTTAGTGCTCATAAATTAAAATGCACATGTGTTCAACTCAAGACAAATTGCAAACAAATTTATTGGGAATTAGCTACTTTTTACTAAGCCTCAATGTGGCACTCCTTTTCTAGAGTATCACATTTGACTATAGTAAAAGAGACGAATACAAATAAAAGCAGAATCTGTCAAAAACTGAACAGTCTATAAAGATCGAATTGTTCGAGGCACTTCTGTAGCTCAAATTAGAAAAGTCAAAACTAATGAAAGCTATATAAAAGTATCAGTCTTGCTGTCTAAGAGTTTCAGAAAAAGATATAATCCAGAGGAATTTTAGATTTTCGAACAGTGAAGGACAAAATTCTGTTTCTGGACAGCAAAACAACACCTCGCACTTTCAATGCATTAGAGGCTAAACTTGGCACAAAAAACCAAAAGAAAAATATACAATGAAATTGCTACAGAGGCAAAAACTTCATGACTCAAGAAAAACAAAAACAAACTGAAAGAAAAGAAAACAAGGGTTGCCTGCCAACAAGCGCTTTTCTTTTAAGCCTTTTAGCTAGGCATGATAATTTTAACGATGCTCTCATAAGAATAAGAGTTGGAACGCAAAAGAGATCATCATGAAGCAAATATAAAACACATTTAAGTCTAACTATCTTCCTATGCATAGGCATCTTGTAAGAAAATAAATCATTAGAGCATAAAGCATTAAGCATAGGAAGGCAAAGCAAGTGCAACATTAAAACATTCAACATAAAGAGGGGAAACTTCATAAGATGAAAATTTATATAACCACACTTCCCTCTCTCATAATAACTTTCAGTAGGATCATAAGAAAACTCAATAACATAGCCATCACATAAAGCATTTTTCTTACGATTCACATGCATAAAACTATTATTACTCTCCACATAAGCAAAATCTTTATTATTAGTAGCATTGAGAGTAGGACTATCATATAGAACTTGGACATGATAGACTAATTGTGTATTAGAAAGATGATGTTCAGTAGGAGAGTAATAATTATGACGAGTCTCGTAGGGATGATCAAAATCATTCTTTATGGCATAGTTATCATCACAATAATCATCAAAAATTGGAGGCATAATATCATCATAAGCAAGGGGATAGTCATCTTTCCAAGCATAAATTTTTGTAAACAAATCATCATGACTTTCAATACCAAAAGGATTTTCAAACCCATCATCCCCAAGCTTGGGGTTTTCCACATTATGCTTAGAAGAAACATGAATATTCCCAACAGTATAACAATTATCAATATCATCATTTTCAAAATTGGTGCCAAAAAGATTTTCAAGATCATAAGTAGTATTATTTTCCCAATCATGATCATCACAATAAGTAACAGGCATAACATAATCTTCTTCAATAGTGCCTATAGACTTAACATCAAGATAATAATGAATACAATTAAGCGGATCATCTTCAATAATTTTTGATTCATGCGCATTAGGAACAACCATGATGGGAGAAATATGCTCAGGGGATGATACCGTTTCCTCTTTATTTTTACTCCTCCCTCTCTTCTTCTTCTTCACTACCTTAGGAGGGAGTGGTTGGAAAGGAAGCTTCTCCACATAATCTGATTCATTATTAGAAAAGACAGGAGAAACTTGGGAGAATCTCTCCCTTTCATTATTGGCAACATAAGAAACATGTGTCCTTTTATACTTTGGTGAAGTGATATTCTTTCTAATTTTTGCAATGTAAGCATTGTCACGGCAATTCACAACACAATAATGATAAGCTCCCTTGAGAATGCTATTTTTCCCAAAAGTACTACCAATGTTGGGGATATCGCTATCGGGAACTTATCGTTCGACCCAAGATAAGGGATAAATCGGCCGGTTTATCGGCATATCGGCCGATTTATCGACATATCGACAGATTTATCGGCTGATTTATCTTATCGGTCAGACACCGATAAGCGATAAACCGGACGATAAATCGGTATATCGGAAGATATCTTGAACAATGAGTACTACTATCTAACCAATAAGTTTTTTCTGATAACTCTTCACACCCCAAAAATAAATTAAGTTCATCATAAAGACTAGAGGTGATCATGTTATCACAAAACTGGCTAATAATTCTATCATTAAAGTACGAGCATTGGAAATTAAAATGACCTTCTTCATTGCAAAGTTCACACATAAAAGGATAGAGGTCATTTAATTCTCTAGCAAATTTATATAAATCCTTAAGCCATTTGCTAGTTCTTTCATGCTTATGTTACTTAAAATATTTATCTTCTTCAACCCGAGTGCTTTCACAAGGTCTATGCTCTCCACAAAAATTAACATGCTTATATGGAACATTATTTGTAGAGATTGGATCATGTCTATTGCAATCATCATTAACAATTTCATTTTGTTTGCAAATGTCTTTGAAAGGTTCATGATGCTTAGACTATTTCTCTTTAGGAATATTAATATGAGAAGCAAAAGATTTATAGATATCAACAACTATATGAGAGTCAAGTCCAAACTTAGCACTAAGCTTATTAAAACTATTAGTTTCAACAAAAGACTTAATGCAATCATACTCATAAGTTATACCTGACTCTTTACCTTTGTCGATCTCCCAATCTTCAATGTTGTGTTGAATCCTCGGCCGCCACCCGAACCACTCGGGGGCTGCGCTGTACAGGCCTAAGTCAAAACCTAGGCCGCCACCCGAATTACTCGAGGGCTGCGCCATACAGGTCCAACCCGAAAATCCTCGGCCGCCACCCGAACCACTCGGGGGCTGCGCTGTACAGGTCTAAGTCAAAACCTAGGCCGCCACAGCTGCGCCATACAGGTTCAACTCGAAAATCCTCGGCCGCCACCCGAACCACTCGGGGGCTGCGATGTACAGGCCTAAGTCAAAACCTACGCCGCCACCCGAACCACTCGGGGGCTGCGCCATACAGGTCCAACGGTCACGTCCCATCGGACACAGAGTGGGCCAAAAACGTCAGCGCTGACGTCACCTGCGGAGGCGTAGCAAGTAAGCCAACGGGCTGATGGAGCACCCGGATAATTCATTCGAGTGGAAAAGAAATTCAGTAAGCTCCATGAGCTGAGTAAAACTCAAAGCAGTAAGCCAAACCGGCCGAGTACAAAGTAATTCACGCAAATCCAGTTGCGACTCCGTCTGTTCGAGTCTCTCCTTTACTCCCATCGGGAGCGGGCTTTTCGACTGAAGAAAAAATTGAGTTTAACCTCAATTGCAAGCAATTCAGCTTAATCTCGGGGGCTACTCCCATCGGGAGCGTTGTACGCGCTTCCGAATGACTCAGAACAATCGCAGTCGAAAAATCACCGGCCAAAGCAATACTCGCAGTTTTTACCCTGCAGTCGATGTTTCGACTAAGGAATCCTCCATAAGCCCTGAACGGCCGGAGTCGACCAATTTTATTTGTTCCTTTCAGGTACCTGGTGGCGTGCCCAGAAGGAAGGAGTCCTTTACCCGACTCTACGATTCGACTAAGCACTCGGGGCTACTGTCGTGGGGTCACTCTTCGACTACCCCACGGTGGTGATACCTGGGTCACGCCAAGAACATCTGCCTTATGACGAGGGCCCAAGGAAGGCCCAAGGAGGACGACGTGCGGCCCAAGATAGTCGACGTTAGGTCATCAGCCTCGATCGTCTTGTAAATGCCATCGGCACCGTTCACCCGAGACCTAGCCTACCATATAAAGGCTAGGAGGGTCCCTCGTCTAGGGTAAGGCATACGCTCACGCTCATAGCCGCCATCTCAAACCTTAGCGAGATTGCCATCTCGCCATTGTAGCCACACTCAACATCAATACCAAACAAGCAGGAAGTAGGGTTTTATCCTCGGGGAGCCTGAACCTGGGTAAACACCTTGCCTGTTAGCCGTCGTGATCACCAGCGCTCATCTCTCTCCCCCTCAATCAACCCGGGGTACTCGATCCAGGGATTTGCCGAGTCTCAGCCTCGTCAGGGGATGACATTTCTACGACAGGTAGCTCGGGGATGCGCTATTCAAGGGTCTGGCGCCGCCATTGTTCTCTCCCGCCGAGGAGCTCGAGCTTGAGAGGGCTGGGTGGTAGCAGGGGAGCGGAGGCGCAGCGGCTGTGGGGGTAGGACCTGGGCATGGGAGCAGGGAGAGGAGACGCGGAGGCTGTGGGGGCAGGAGCTCGGGCGGGAGCACGGGAGAGGAGGCGCGGCGCCGGCGAGGAAGGGAAGCGGCGGCGGTGCCCTGCCTGCTAGGGTTTGGGCTGGCAAGAGGAGAAGCACGGGAGTAGGAGAAGAGATGAGGCTGGGCCTTTTTTCTTGTTTTTAGTTAGGGGCAAAATCGTCCGAGACAAAATACGTATCCAACTTTTGTACCAAAACTGAGCAGAAATGAGTGGAGTGGCATATGTAAAAGTATGAGAGAGTTCGAGTTGCATTTTTCGAAAGTTGCAAATTGGAGTGGCATTTTTTGATTTCGTATGAATTAGAGTGGCATATATCTAATTAACCCAAAGATAAAACTGCAGAATCTAAAGAAGATACCTTCAAGCGCTCACCTCCCCGGTAACGGCGCCAGAAATTAGCTTGATGTCTACTACACACTTCTATTCTTGTAGACATGTTGGGCCTCCAAGCGCAGAGGATTGTAGGACAGCGGCAAATTGTTTTAGCGAATCCACGGGAGGTAGAGGTTGAATGTATCCCCTCTCGAGCAATCCTGCAATTAAGATACAAGAAGTCTCTTGTGTCCCCAACACACCTAATACAATGGCTAATTTTATAGGTGCACTAGTTCGGCGAAGAGATAGTAAAATGCAAGTGATAATGATGGTAAAAGGTGATTTTATAATTCTGTAATAAAAATGGCAGCAAGCAAACAAGTGACAAAAGTGACTAAAAATGGTGTATCAATGCTTGGAAACAAGGCCTAGGCTTCATACTTTCACTAGTGACTACTCTCAACATCATTAACATAATTAAACACATGATAGTTCCCACAAAAACACATGCATGGTAGACGTTACTCGGAGATCATTCTTTCGTGGATCAAATAGGATGAGAATTACGTAGGGCTATGAAAAGCACACCTTAAAGTTCGTATTCCACATCTATGGACACTTCATGCTGTCACTATCCGCATCCAAAGATAGTACTAACAAACACCACAACCTATTTCTTGAACAGTCTCTTTCTTCAATAACACAAGCATCAAGAAACCTCATGATCTATTCAATCCAACAATAATAAAGAACAAACTCATGACGAAGATCCTTCCAATCTATTATCCATAGAGTCACACATGGCACCCACACTGTCACCGAGATACCATGATCACAACGGTGACTCCGGAAATTGTACTAAATAACATCACTTGAGCAACATCATATACATTACACAAAGGGAAGCATCATGTATTCAACTATATCAACAAAGCTCATGATCACAACTAAGATCACATCATGGGAGAGAGAGATAACCACATAGCTACTTGTATAAGCCTCAGCCCTGGTGAGGGACTACCCCTCCTCATCGCAGGAAGCAGCGGTGTTGATGGAGATGGCCCCGGCGGTCGATCCCCGTCCCGGCAGGGTGCTGGAACAGGACCTTCTGAACCCCGAAACTTGTAGGCAATGGCAGCGGAGCTCTGTTGCGTATTTTGGGAAAATCCTTCGGGGTTAGGGTTTTTGCATCGGGGATGATTTTATAGGCGTCGGAGGCGACCGAGGGGGTGCCCGAGGGGCAGGGGCGACCTGCGGCCGTGGGTGGGCCCTGGGCCGGCTGGTACCTGCGGGGGGCTTCTGGGCCTCAGCTAGACCTGCCCTTCTAGCTCTGGTCCTTATTTGTCCAATAAAAAATCGTCGTAAAATTTTTGTCCATTCCGAGGATTTTCCAGAAGTAAATTTCTGCAACAAAATCAGCTCAAAAACAGGGAATTGGTACTGGGCATCTTGTCAATAGGTTAGTCCGACAAAATGCATAAAAATGATGTAATATGATATTAAAAACATGTGACAATATCACAAAACTAGCATGGATCACTCAAAAATTATAGATACGTTTGACACGTATCACTTATCTCCNTCGCGACTAGACGAGTCTAGTTGCGGGGATCGACTAGCCAACCCCTGCACGACAAAACGCGTTTGTTGTCTCAAGGGTAAGAGATTGGATCTCACCTTCGCTATCTTCATCTCGTAGATCTCGATCCTTGGGGTTTATTCCGCTTTGCCGCGTAGAAAATTTTTGTTTTCCATGCTGCGACCCCATCAGCAATAGCTCATGGGAACTCTTAGAGCCTTTCAAAACCCTTCCTTTGTCCCCAGGAGTCCATAAAGTTGAACTATGGTCGGATCCATCAAATATGACAAGAGTAAGAGTTAGTTCCGTCACCCAATTCCGAAGTCCTGTAATGCAGTACTGGACCTTTGGTAACTTGGCACTCTTCTTCACATATAAACTCGAATTTGGACCTTCCATATATGGAAAAAAATTGTCTTGAATTTCTCCACAACTTACATGGTGTGACCTTTTCCGTTTGACATCATCTTAGGAAGTTCTGTGGCGATCTCTAAAAACTGTTCTGGAGGGACATATTTCGGGCAACTTTGAATTTTACTGCAAAGAGGGGCTACTTGTAACTTATCCAATACCAACGTCATGCACATAAAAGTTAAAACAAGAACTTGTATTTTTATAATTATTAACAGGTTAGTCCTCATAAATATAATAAAAGTTGCCAAATATCATAGATAATGATGCAATATTTCAAATACTAGATGTGTTTAACAATGTATTAGCCTTGCCACAAATCCATGTCCTTGTGCATCCGGATCCGCGTCCCTCATTTTAGGAACCGACTAGCACCCCGGTTGAAGGAAGCCATCACGGTCACCTTTGTTTGGTCAAAGTCCACTTTTCCCATCGACGAAGACTACGGCAAGTAGGATACCTCACGTGGGACGGGGATGAAGTGAGGATGGGCGTCAAGGTTGGGAAGGTCCGTCCCGACTACTGTATCAATTATTACCCGGAGGGGCTCACACCTACCCTCCTACAAAATCTACATTTTGCTATTAATCCTAAAAGTCACATGGATTACTCCGACACATAACATAAACAATAAGGCCTCCTTTGATTCACAGGATTTCCTAAGGATTTGTAGGATTTGGATCCTGTGGATTTTTCCTTCCGTGTGTGTCACAGGATGCTAACTTGTAGGAATTTTCTCGTAGGAATTTTGTAGTGTGTTTTCACAGAAAAACAAACATGAGCTAAGACCTCATGGAAAAATCCTTCATCTCGTTCCTATGCCCATAGGAATTCAGTGGACAGGGCAAGTCAATCCTACATCATTCTTATTCCTTTATGTTTCCTACCCTGTGAATCAAAGGAGGCCTAAGCCAGTTAGTAGTTATTAGGGTTAATTAGATATATGCCACTCCAATTCATACGAAATCGAAAAATGCCACTCCAATTTGCAACTTTCGAAAAATGCCACTCGAACTCTCTCATACTTTTACATATGCCACTCTACTCATTTCTGCTCAGTTTTGGTACAAAAGTTGGATACGTATTTTGTCTCAGACGATTTTGCCCCTAACGAAAACAACAAAAAAGGCCCAGCCTCATCTCTTCTCCTACTCCCGTGCTTCTCCTCTTGCCAGCCCAAACCCTAGCAGGCAGGGCGCCACCGCCGCTTCCCTTCCTCGCCGGCGCCGCACCTCCTCTCCCCTGCTCCCGCCCGAGCTCCTGCCCCCACAGCCTCCGCGCCTCCTCTCCCTGCTCCCGCGCCCAGGTTCTGCCCCCACAGCCGCCGTGCCTCCTCTCCCCTGCTCCCGCCCCAGCTCGAGCCCACAGCCGCCGCGCCTCCTCTCCCCTGCTTCTCGTCCCTCCGTGCAGCAGCGGTGTGGCTCGTAAATGGCACGGAGATGTGGTGCTGGATGGAGCTCGTCGTTTGCTTCTTCGAGCAACAACAATGGTGTCGTTGGTGGAGGCAGCGGTGACGAAGGCGACAGCGAAAAGCAGCTCCCCATCATCGACTGCCCACAATGTTTCCTTCCTGTGCAAGTTTTTTGTGTTTTTGATGTGCTTGTTGCTGCTAGTGGTTGTGCTCAAAGTAATGTAAACTTGCTGGTGTAATCATGTGTTGAAAGTGGTACAAATAAAGTTGTATTTTCTGGTATTCATATTGTGTATGCAAATGGTGGATTTAATCTTGTACAGATGCATTCATTTTCGGATTGTGTAGATGCAAATGGTCATGTACAGACCCAAATGGTTGAAAATTAGGGAGAAAAAATGGACATGACCTTAGCTGAAATACAGCTAGTTTATGCATCACAGAAAGACAGACCCAAACTTCATTACTTGAGCAAATAGTATTGCAACACACACTCAGGGTTCAGCTCCAGGTTGAGCATTTGACACACAAACTAGTTCAGCTCTAAGTTGAGAAATACACACACAAGTTCAGCTCCAGGTTAAGCAATACACACACACAGGTCGAGATTACAAGCAAATGAAGCTCAACCTCAGGTTGGCTTCTGAACAACACCAGCAGTAGACGATTCAGCTCCACCAGCAGTAGATGGTTCAGCTCCACCAAGCCAATAAAGCAAATTTCTCTTGGTTCCTAGAGTTAGCTTAAGAACAGCATCAGCAGTAGATGGTGTAACAAACTGGAGCTTGCTCTTTGCTGGAGGTTTGTTCACCGGCGTCTTCTTCTTCTTCACCGGCGTCTTCTTTTTCACCGGGGTCTCTTCTTCTTCTTCACCGGCATCTTCTTTTTCACCGGCGTCTTCTTCTTTTTTACCGGCGTCTTTTGTCTGCAAATACATGTGTGAGAAATCAGCACTGTGTGTTTCATGCAAAGTAAGTGAATTAGCATAAATGAATTTGATACCTCTTATAATTCGATATAGGTTCGTCGTCTTGCACGGTATCTTCCTCGATTGGAGCAGCATCTCTCTTCCTGTATGTTAGTAGGCGTGTTCCAAGTTAGTCGATAAATATTACAAAAGCATAGTTAGCTGAGCAAAATGACACCTTTTAGTAGGCGTGTGCTCCTGTGGTGCTGGTTCTTGAATATCTTCACATGGTAGCTCCTCTGGTGGTGGTTCTTGAGGTGGTTCTTGAGTTTTTTTCAGGCGGTAGCTTGCAAGTTTTTTTAAAATGGCCCTTCCCACCACATTTCTTGCATTTCACCACTTTTCTGTACTTCCAACTTCTGATTCTACACTTTCAGCTATAGGAGGAGGTGCAGGCTGAGTTGGTGTAGTTGGTGCAGGCTGGTCATTATTTGGGCCATTTTGAGTGCCCATAACCAATGGATCATCAACAGTCACAACAGTAATAGGAGCCCATTCTAAATTTTCATCGGCACCACTGGATCCAATTACATCCACCACTACGACACTAAGTGGCACTGTCTTCTCAGCTGCATACATCTCAAACATCAAGCTGGCTTGACTATCATGCAATAGGCGGACATCTTGCCCCAACTCTTTGTCAAAATACCAAACTGACACCAATTGATTACTACCAATGTTCAGTTCTAAAGCTAGCTGACATGTTAGTGCATCAAGGCTGAAGTTATCTATCTCTACGGTCCAAATCAGCTTCCTTCCCTTCACATAATTCTTTCTACCATCAACACTTCTACAGAGAAATGCCTCCACACCAATTTGCAAATTAAAAGCGTTGTTCCCACTGCACCTACCATGATCCAATGGGTACTCAAATCAAATGGAGAAGATTTAAACACACAAATCAGGTGAAACTCGAGCATGATTTGCAAACTTACTTCGATTTCAGGGGTGGGGATGACATTTCTACGACAGGTAGCTCGGGGATGCGCTGTTCAAGGGTCTGGCGCCGCCATTGTTCTCTCCCGCCGAGGAGCTCGAGCTTGAGAGGGCTGGGTGGTAGCAGGGGAGAGGAGGCGCAGCGGCTGTGGGGGTAGGACCTGGGCACGGGAGCAGGGAGAGGAGGCGCGGAGGCTGTGGGGGCAGGAGCTCGGGCGGGAGCACGGGAGAGGAGGCGCGGCGCCGGCGAGGAAGGGAAGCGGCGGCGGCGCCCTGCCTGCTAGGGTTTGGGCCGGCAAGAGAAGAAGCACGGGAGTAGGAGAAGAGATGAGGCTGGGCCTTTTTTCTTGTTTTTAGTTAGGGGCAAAATCGTCCGAGACAAAATACGTATCCAACTTTTGTACCAAAACTGAGCAGAAATGAGTAGAGTGGCATATGTAAAAGTATGAGAGAGTTCGAGTGGCATTTTTCGAAAGTTGCAAATTGGAGTGGCATTTTTCGATTTCGTATGAATTGGAGTGGCATATATCTAATTAACCCTAGTTATTATAAGCGGGTCATCCATGATTCTTTCACATGCAAGAATGGTTTAATCCAAGATATACCAGTATTAAAAGTAAATGCGAAATACTATCTTTGAAATGTCTACACGAAACCGCTAATGAAACTCTAGGCGAAACGCTAATGAAACCCACGGTACCGGTGCCTCGCATGGAAAAAGGGACGCACGAATGGAAAGCCAGCGCTACGGATTCCACACGAGCCCCTTGTGGGCCCGCCGCGACTTCCTCGCCTTCCGACCCCACTTGTCACCCTCACATGCGAACGACAAAACCACAAAAATTAAGAAACATTATTAACAGGAAAAAATAGAAAGAGGAATTAATTCCCTCCTCTCCCTTTCTCTCTCTTCCCAGTTCGTCGCTCTCCTCCTCCTCGTCCTCCCCCTCCGCCGATTCGTGAACCAAAAACTTCGATCCTTTTGGCCCCCTTCCGATCGGATTCTCCCACAGCGATTGGACCCGACCACCGCCGCTAAAAGACGTCCCATTTTATCGCGCGGCTCGCCGGCTCGCGTCGTGTGGCCCCGGCGGCGCCGGCGCCAATGCCCGGCGCGAGCAGCGCTGCCGCCGCGTGCCCGCCGCCTCGACGCGGCATTGGCGCGGGGCACGACATCGGGTGGTGACATCACGCTTTCTTTTCTTATAGGGAATCTGGCCTGTTGGCGCGGAGGAAATTGTTGTCCCGCTCCGTGGTGGTGGTGGTGGCGGCGGCGGCTCCAACAGGCGCCACCTGCCCGATCTTGGTTCTCTCGGAGGCCCTTCTTTGGATTCGTGTGTGATTTTTCCACGGCTCGGCTCGGACGGTGCTAATTCTGACCGGTTTTGTAGGAGGTATAGCCCCCGGCAACATCATTGATTCTGTATATCGCCATTGTATTGGAAGACCAAAATCAGATTGTTTTTGCTTAGTACTGTATCTGAACAAATTGGATACTTCAAATCTGTGGAATTTTCTCCCGAAAAAGAAATATGTGGAATTTTTCTAGGTGCTTGCTTGTAGTGATTTTGCTTAGCCTGTCGTTGATTTCTCGTAGCTCTTGGGTTAGAGAATGTATCTTCAGACAACTTGGTTTCGACAGTTTAAAACTGGAGGTAAATTACCATGTACATTGTACGATGTATAGGTAAATTACAGAATTCATAGTCCGGTCATGCTCCTGCTATTTAGTCCATTGAGAAAATTATTGGTTGTATTACCAAATGCAAACATTTTGTTGGTCGTGGGGGTATTATAATATGTTGTGTTAGGTAGTACTACCTACAAGTTCTTTGTTGGGAAAAGTCTGGCTTTATTAATTCAACAAAAAATAGTCTTCTTTACACCAAATGTCTCAAATAAACCACGAGCAACACCGCACTTGGACTCCACACAAGAGACATTACAGACACTTAGCGAACACATAAGTGAACTCACTTCCCACAAGATCAAATGTGCCATTGTGGCATGATGTACATGCATACAAAACATAACTGTGACCACCATTTTCTATTGCAATTCATATGCATAACCTAATAATAAAATTATAATATTATGAAAATGCTTTTGAGTAATCCACTCATAATTTTCATCGTGGTCTGATTTATAATGAAATATTGTTTGCTGAAATTAATATAGATTGACTGCATGCATTCCTGGGCATAACTCTTTTCTTTTCCAGGTACTATGTCATATTTAGTGTCTTCATTTTTAAATACATTTCTGTTGCAGAAGATGAGGATGCAAGCATGAGGATTTCTTTGAGGCGGTACCATTGCAGCCACCCATGGAGGCCTCAGATAAAACTTTTGCTGATGTAGTTAAGCTTTTGACATCATGGCTGCCTCGCCAGTCCAAACCAGACAATGTCTCGAGGGACTTCTGGATGCCTGACCACAGTTGTCGAGTCTGTTATGACTGTGATACACAGTTCACCATATTCAACCGCAGGCACCATTGCCGTCGTTGTGGGCGCATATTCTGTGGTAAGTGCACAGCGAATTCTGTCCCAGTTTCAAGTGGCCCTGATAAAAGTGACGATGATGGGGACAGAATTCGTGTCTGCAACTTTTGCTTTAAGCAATGGGAGCAAGAGCAAATTGCTGCTGTTAAGCAGATGCTGCCAGTGCTCAGCCCTTCCCTGTCTGAGGCGAGTCTGTTCAGTACAAAGTCAACTATCACCCTTAACAGTGTTAGTACACTGGCTGGATCATACTCTGTTGGAAATTATAAACATGTGGCTCGGGCTTCCAGCATTGGTCCTCCCCCTCCCAGATTTTCTCAAGACAAAGTTCCTCAGAGTACGCAAGACAGCCATGTGCCTGAGAAAAGTATGTCCATAATTTCAAACAGAGATGACTCTCCTTCGATTCAGTTTGGCTATTACACAAACAGGTATTCTGTATAAGACCTCATATCTTATAAAATTACCCAATATAATTGTAATTAGTACTTGTTTTCCTTAAATAGCCTCTATATCATAATACGCCCAATGTTTTTTCTTAAACACTATTGGATTATCTTCAGAAAAAGAGTAAGACATCATTATATTTTGGTCTGAAAATTGAATTGTATTGATCTTATTATGTGGTACTTGATTAATTAACAACTTATGATGCTTTAAAACACCAACTCTCATCATGGGACTTTCTTCTTCAGGAGTGATGATGAAGATGAAGAGTATGTTGCTTACGACAGGCCGGTGCAACATCAACAGCACAATAACCAATACTTCCGCTCAGATGATTTAGATGAGTTCGATGCAACGTACAATACAACAATATCAAGGACCGTTGAAGGAAATGTAATTCCAAAGGAGTTATCCCCTTGTGAAGTTGACCACGGATTTCCCAGCACATTGACGGTCACCAAAGTGGAGGATGAACCAGAACTTGATAATAGCTCAGAGTGTGGGGCTGAGTCGTCTATTTATGCTCTGGAAACTGCTGATACAAATTCAGTGGATTTTGAGAAGAATGATTATTTTTGGATTCCTCCTGAACCAGAAGATAAGAAGATGAGCTAGAAACTGATCTCTTTGATGACGACAATGATGACGATGAACCTTTATCTGATGGTGGGAGGTGTTACCTTCAATCATCAAGTAGTTTCGGTAGTGGAGAATTTCGAAGTAGAGATCGCTCAACTGAAGAACATAAGAAAGTAATGAAGAATGTTGTTGATGGACATTTCAGGCTTTGATTTCTCAGCTATTGCAGGTGGAGAATATTGCATTAGAGGAAGGTGATGACATGGGTTGGTTAGAGATTGTTACTTTGGTATCATGGGAAGCTGCAAACTTCCTCAGACCAGACACAAGCGAAAATGGTGGCATGGACCCTGGTGGATATGTCAAGGTTAAGTGTGTAGCAAGTGGACACCGCAGTGAAAGGTGAATTATCTCTTGTTTTTATACAATAGACCTACAATTGAGATCTTTGTTGACACTCATGAAGCTATCTGCAAATATTTTTCCCTCTTGGAGTCTACATCTAGTTAATGGTGATCCACTTGGTACCGCCAATTAGCATAAAATGACTTTCATGCTACATCGAGACATTATTTGAATATTATCTGAAGCATGTATCTATCCATTTTCTTTCAGCGGTGTTGTAAAAGGAGTAGTCTGTAAGAAGAATGTCGCACATAGGCGCATGTCTTCCAGAATAGAAAAACCTCGTCTCCTTCTACTTGCCGGAGCTCTTGAGTATCATCGAGTTACGAATCAGCTGTCAAGTATTGACACGTTGCTCCAGCAGGTTCATGAACTTTTTCATGTTTGCGGTTATCACTCTTAAGCTTGCATTGGTCTTATATATACATTCTATGCTATGCATTATGCAGGAAACAGATCACCTTAAAATGGCAGTCGCGAAGATTGTAGCTCAAAAACCTAACCTCCTTTTGGTTGAGAATACAGTTTCTCGCTATGCTCAAGATTTGCTTCTAGAAAAGAACATATCACTGGTTTTGAATATAAAGGAAACCCTCTTGGAGCGTATTGCTCGTTGCACAGGTGCTCAGATAGTTCCTTCTATTGATCGCTTACCGTCTCAGAAACTTGGTTATTGTGAGTTGTTTCATGTAGACAAACACATTGAACATTCTATGACATCGGATAATAAGACTAAGAAAATGCTGAAGACCATGATGTTTTTTGAAGGATGCGCAAAGCCATTAGGATGCACTGTAAGTGATGTAACTACTTCCTGTTATTTCTTCTAGGAAAACTGGGCTCCAAAAGTGCATGTAGTATATATTTTGCAGAAAGTGACATACTGCTACTTAGGGATTAGGGTGACCGTAACAGTAACTTATTAGCTTATCTCCCTTGCTTGTGAATGTATTGCAAACCGATAGATGTCAAAAGGTTAAGTTATTTTTCTCTTAAAAAAGATTTGACTTATTTGAGATGGTGGCTTGCAGAGCTTTTTATTTATTTTTTCAGCAAGATACGATAAAATTTCTCTACATTTTTTCCTGTCATCCATCCAGTTTGTCTGCATAAAACATTGAAACATAATCTCTTCCTGAAAATTATCTTTTTGGCATATATGATCTGCAGGTTCTGCTGAAAGGTGGTAGCATGGATGAGCTGAAGAGAATTAAGCATGTGGTCCAGTATGGCATATTTGCAGCATATCACTTGGCCTTAGAAACATCTTTCCTTGCAGATGAAGGTGCAACACTGCCAGAACTTCCCTTAAGGTCTCCACTGACTGTAACCTTACCAGATAAGAGATCTACCGCAGACAAATCTATTTCAACCGTGCCAGGTTTCACAATTAATGCTTCCAGCTACCAACAGGGAACTGATAGTTTGAGCACCTTGACACGGACTCTGTTATATCAGCTGACCCAAGTGGAACAGCTGTGGTTGAATCACCAGTAGACAGTGATTGCCTTACTTCTCAAAAGGCTAACCCTCATTCTTTTGGACCTTTGTGCACCAATGGTTGTAACTTCAACAACAGGACTGGTGATAAACTAGAGAAGGTGTCAACTGCAGATTCTGTATCCATGTCTTCAATAGCTACATCTGATGTTCTCACAGACCATTCACATATATATTCTACTGTAGAGAAAAGGTGTGTGTATTCTGGTGATTACCATGAGGATTATTCAACTAGTCCAGATGGTAAGATAGTGAGAGCAGATTCAATCAACTCTAGTCATCATCCGAGCATGCCCGTGGACAGCACAAATATAAGTAATTATTCTAATCTCAAGGAGCCATTAGAGGCTCCAAGTGCTTTGCCTAATGTGAGAATCATCAACACTAACAGTTTGTTGGGAGTGCAACCAGTGTCTACTCCCGCGGTACGAAATCAAGAAACCAGTCAGGGACATGACAGCACATCAAATAGGGAAGAAGTTGTGCCTTCTGACCATCAGAGCATCTTAGTCTCTTTGTCCATACGTTGTGTATGGAAAAGATCTATTTGTGAGCGAGCCCACCTGTTGCGCATCAAGTATTATGGTAACGCTGACAAGCCCCTGGGAAGGTTTTTGCGTGATACCCTATTTGAGCAGGTTTTTATCCTTTCCTATTTATTTCCTGCATGTGTAATTTCATAAACTTCCTTCCCATTCTTCACATGTATCACATCAGTTACAATGATTTATACAGGATCGCAAGTGCCGATCATGTGATAAGACACCTGAAGCTCATGTCCATTGCTACACTCATCTCCAGGGGAGTCTAACAATATCAGTTAGAAAACATACAGATGTTGTTTTGCCAGGAGAAAGGGATGGGAAAATTTGGATGTGGCACAGGTGTCTGAAGTGCCCTCGGAGTGGTGGATTTCCACCAGCGACTCCTAGGATTGTCATGTCTGATGCTGCTTGGGGTTTGTCACTTGGTAAATTTTTGGAGCTTAGCTTTTCAAATCATGCAGCTGCAAGTAGGGTAGCCAGTTGTGGTCATTCTCTCCACAGGGACTGCCTTCGATTCTATGGGTAAGCTGTCTTCAGATGTTAGCCTTTTCAGACTGAATTATTCTCAGTTGATTTTCATAGTTAGTACTGAGTAGGCACCCTGGAAGGCTGGCCATAAATCTCATATTGAATTATAGAAGATGATTGGCCATTTTAGTGTTTGATGTTCTGCTTTTGTATATAGGTTGGGAAAAATGGTGGCTTGCTTCCGATATGCACCTATTAATGTTCATTCAGTCCATGTACCACCTCATAAGCTTTATTTTACTCACCAGCCTCTGGAGTGGATACAGAAAGAAGTAAACGAGGTGTGTATCATACAACAATAGCAGGCTTGGTTTGCATAAAAATTGATTCTGTTTCTGCCTTTTGCAAGCATGTTAAAAGTCTCTTCAATTTTCCGGAGTTTGCCATTAAAGATCTGATTTGGTTGTCACCTCAATGACTAACATTTCATCAAATTTTATAGGTTATTGACCGGGCAAAGGTTCTCTTTGACGAAATATCACGTACTTTACACCTGATCTCTGAGAAAAAGGCTCACAGCAGTTCTCTTAGTGTGGAATGTACCAACTATATTGCTGAACTTGAGGGCATGTTTCGAAAGGAAAAGTTAGAATTTGAGGTGCGCTGCCTTTTGATGCTGCTTTCTTATACCATATCCATTAAAGTAGAGCTTAAACTTGTAATTTCAACTCACGGAAAAGGCACAACACTTGACAGCTCCAAGGTCGTGGACTTGTGGCACATACGGTTTGAACTGTACCACATGTACATACAGGGCTGAAAAAACCTGCCATCTGTTGATGTACAACTCAGCAAAATGTATCACTGACAACTGAAACCCCAACTCTTTTTTTTTTTTTTTTTGTAGAGGATAAGGCCTAACTCATTTCTCTCTTTTATTGTGTCAACAATCAGGATAAATTATTGCTGAACTTTCATGTCCACAGATGCAAATATGAACTTTTGGATAATGGCATATTTAGAACTACAAACATGACTACTTGACTAGTAAGTTTGAGATTTAGTCAAACATTCTGCATATCTAGTGATAACAAACACAAAAGGTGCTACCATGTCAGCCCTCTTGGTGTAGACATGAAATAAACTAGAAATTTTCCAGAACTTCTGTGAAACTGGTCCTTGAAATGATTTTAGCACCATAAAAAATTCAATTCCATTCCTTTAGTCCTGTATGTATGCACTGTTTATGAGGTAGCTGATTGATGCCCTATTTTTCTAATTAGGGATGTCTGAATAAAGTTTTGAAAAAGGAAGTACCAAAATGTCAACCAGACATTCTTGAGATTAATAGGCTGAGGAGGCAGTTACTCTTCCATTCATACTTGTGGGATCAAAGGCTGATATTTGCTGCAAGATCAGACAGAATTCGTCATGAACTATCTAACATCAGGCCAGGTGATAAGGAGACAATCCATTCCGTGGATAGTGTTGCTGAGCCAAATGCCACAGAACAGCCTCATAGTCTTAATAGTGGCACTGGGGCTGCTAATAAGGATGTTAAATATATTGAAAATCTTCAGGTGAGCGTTTGTGGACAGAATTGTAGTGGAGTTGATCCAAGCAATAGCTATTGTAATCTTGACCTTACAAGTGAGTCGGATTTCTTCCAAAGAAACATCCAAACACCTTTGTATAGCAGCGTTAGCGTGAACGTGGATTCAGTCCCTTTGGAGTCTGATCTTGCTGCTCGACGCACCCTTTCAGAAGGTCAGTTTCCCAGTATATTAGATGTGTCTAATGCACTTGATGCAAAATGGACTGGTGAAAATGACCCTGTTACTAGCAAGGTAGCAGTGCCAGATTCTACTGCATCGTCAGAGGACTCAGAAGAACACATCAGTGATACCACACCTTCGTATGCATCTGTGTTGCTAAACAAGCTAGGGGATAGTGCAGAGGACCATTCCAGTTGGATAGGGATGCCTTTCTTACAGTTATACCGCTCTCTTAACAAGCAGTGGAGTCGCTCAAAAAGGTTTGATGCGCTCATTGAATATACACCTGTTTATATTTCTTTCTTAAGGGCGGTGGAGCGCCAGATTGGGCCCAAATTTCTCTTTCCAATAGGGATCAATGACACCGTTGTTGGGGTATTTGATGATGAACCTACTAGCATCATCTCGTATGCACTTGCCTCTCATGAATACCATCTTCAGCTGTCAGATGAGCTCAGAGAAGCAACAGATACTTCAGTCCCACTCAGTGATTCCAGAAGTGTCTCGTTAATTGAATCAATAGATGAAACTACTTCTGAACTTCTAAGAAGTGTTGTGTCAACAGAGGACAATCTTCGCTCCATTCCAGGAAGCAAGAACCCATCCACGTCAGATCCATTTGTGTATGGTAAAGTAACTCACATAAAGGTTAATTTTGGAGATGAAGGTCCTCAAGAACAAGTGAAGTACACTGTGATTTGTTACTATGCAAAACAGTTCGATGCGCTGAGGAGAATATGCTGTCCATCAGAGCGTGAATTTGTCAGGTCACTAAGTCGCTGCAAGAAATGGGGTGCTCAAGGAGGCAAGAGCAATGTTTTCTTTGCAAAATCATTGGATGACAGGTTCATCATTAAGCAGGTTACCAAAACGGAATTGGAGTCTTTCATGAAATTTGCTCCGGACTATTTCAAATATCTGTCGGAGTCAATTCTCACAGGAAGTCCTACTTGCATTGCAAAAATTCTTGGTATTTATCAGGTAATTTCCATTAATGTTTTCTGCATGTATTCCTTTGCACTTTTGCACTGACTGCACAATAAAATTTATGTGCCGCGCCACGTCTGTACTTTTCCAGTACTCATGTTACCATATATTTAGGTGACATCATTTAATCGTGGATTTCTTATGTTGGAAAAACCTATATTTATTTGTGATCTTTCTTGATTGTGTTGAATATTCCATTTATACTAGTAGTCTTTTATCGAGAATTATTAATCAATGGATGCATGGGAGGGAACTATTGTTCCATAGATCTATACCGTTTTATTCACGTAGTCATATTTTCCAAACTTCGGGTGGTTGGCCATGTAGAAAATGGACATTTACATTTTGCATTGGAAGTAATGACATACTATACAGGAGTAATGCTTTGCTAACATTGCACTGTTTAAAAAGTAGTGGCCCAAGCTATATTCTCTTCGGAAGAATAAAATGGCATCCGTTTATGAGCGGCAGAAATAACTAAATATTTATAAATTTCTTGATTTAGTTCTGCTTACTGTCACACTGATGCCATGTGGGGCCGCCAGGACCAAGCATTACACACTCCTTGGCATATCGATACTATACAGAGAATAACATTATGACTCATAAGATGCAGCTTCAAATACTTCATTTTTCAAATATTAATTCACAGTAAGCATTAAGTTAATTTTATCCAAGTCATCCATTCAGTGATGTAAGCAGCCTGAAAGTGATCCTGATAGTTGGACTCAAACTTGTTTGGCATGTAATTCAACAGAAATGACCTTACTATTATTTAAATGATTGGAATAGTTCGTCTCATTGTGCATCCACTTCTTGTCACAACGCCGTTTGGGCTTTTTGTGCGAATTTTGATTTATATGCTTAATCTTCAGAAGTGTTTTTAGATCTCTTACTTAATATTACCATTTGAGAATGAATAGGTTAAGAGCCTGAAAGGTGGAAAGGAAGTGAAGATGGATGTTTTGGTCATGGAAAATCTTTTATTTGAACGTCGTGTGACAAGATTATATGATTTGAAGGGTTCAACAAGATCAAGATATAATCCCGATTCAAATGGTAGTGATAAAGTACTTCTTGATGAGAACTTACTTGAAATGATGCCAACATCCCCTATTTTTGTCGGGAATAAGGCGAAGCGGCTTCTGGAGAGAGCTGTTTGGAATGATACTGCATTCCTTGCTGTAAGTACGACTCAGCGACTCATCCGCATACTTGATTGACATCTATTATGTTCCTCTATAATCTATATCATATAGTATAGTCCATCCTATGTGGTAGATCTGCTGCAAGCTGTGATCTTTTTCTACCACCATGAGAATCTATTGAACTATTATTATTTTCTTCCAAAAGGAAAATATCTAGTTGTTACTCATAGGTCAATCATACCAATGCCAAATATATATATTTAGTTGCACCAGAGGTTCCGCGCCTCCAACTCTTTGTGGTGTAAAATCTCAGAGACTAGGTTAAATTATAGTCACCTCTGGCCTTTTTTCCGATTTGCCAGTCTGTTATCAGCTCTGAGCCACAATGTAGTTCATATTGACACGGTCTTAAAGGTAAGACTTTGACAATCAGTTTGAATGAAAACATGTTGGTTTCCAATAAAATTAATAAGTATATAATATGAAAGTATACTTCATGAAAGATACAGTAATAGAAATACAGTGTTGGTATTTTTTCTATATTAATTATCAAACCTATAAATGTTCGATTTGCTTAGATTCTAAGACGAAAAATGCAATATCATTGTAAGTCATTAATTTTGCTGCAGTAGGTATAAAAATATCAAGTTATTGATGTCTTGTCAGAGACTTATCTATGCAACGTAGGCCAGAGAGATATATGATGGTAATGATAGTTTACCCTTTACTTTGCAAAATAGACCCAGCATGTGTAACAGGTACTACTCTGCACTTATGTTCAGGCTACAATCGATAATTAGAAGATGGATACAAGCCAATTAGTATTTTATTTTCCTTGGTGTTCAACTCTTTCACTCTGTTATTATCAATGTATCACTCAATTCTCAGTATTGATAACTGAAGCCTACTATAATCTAGGCACAAAGAGGAATATATTTTTCTCAACAAATGCCTTTAGACATGGAACCCTTATAACATAATATCTAAAACTGAATATCATAACAAACAAATAGGTGATCTGATATAATATTTCCTTACAACTTGTGCCTCGTCTAAGAAGTTTCTAAATTCAACTTGTTATACATGCTGTTTTCGGCTACAACTCTGAATGAGTTATTACGACATGCTTTTGATCACACAATAAACAAGTGCAGATTCTCATAGAAACATTGGTAACTTTGTTGCAGTCCATCGACGTAATGGATTACTCTTTACTTGTTGGTGTTGATGAGAAAAGGCATGAACTTGTTATGGGAATCATAGATTTCATGAGGCAATATACTTGGGACAAACATCTAGAGACATGGGTGAAAGCTTCAGGAATACTAGGCGGGCCAAAGAATGTATCACCAACTGTAATCTCACCAAAGCAGTACAAGAAACGTTTCAGGAAAGCCATGTCGGCTTACTTTCTTGTTGTCCCAGACCAATGGTCGCCTCCAGAAATCATCCCCAGCAAGCAGGTATCTGAAAGCGGCCAAGATAGCGATCAGTTTGTCTCCACGGCATGATCAGGCATGCTGGATCGTTAAGCATAGGAGTATTGTGGAACAACTCCTTTTGATGGCGTACATAGATTTTGATTCGTTGCAATTTTGCCCATTCTTTTTTTGAAGTGCTCCATTTATCGGGTCCTTTCTTCATTCTTTTTCCTTCGGAAGATCAAGATGTACAAAATCTAGTGCAGTTTTTGAATGATATGGATAGAAAATTAACAAGTGTATAGGAGCGTATAAACATGAGTCTAGTGCACTGGGATATCATACCATGCAGAAAAAGATAGAATCATTTTTGTTGCCGTTGCAAACATTTTTTTCCTCGTGTTAATTTCTATGTTTTAATGTATGCTATTGCGTACATTTCTAGGAGACTGTCTGTAGAAACAACATGTTGGACAAGGAATGGGAGTGTAATTTTGAGTGCGGGGTTTCTGGGAATTGGTTGTACATCCACGGAATCAGCATGACGGTGCAGACATGGATTTGTATTGTGAGGGTGTAAATATTCTCTAATTTCCACGAACTTTTGATGCATATGCTAACTTAAACTTGTAAGTGTAGAGTTTCTGTCGACATAATGGTTTTCACTGATTACAGATACAACACAGATGAGGTTGCGACAAATATGACGGCTTCACTACATCACACAACTACAACTGAGCTTTGTGGTGTTGTTAAAAAAGAAACTGAGCTTTGTGGCAAAAAAAAAAATGTAGTGCCACTAATAAAACAGAATTTTATTTTTTGCGGGGAATAAAAACATAAGTTGTTGACAAGAAAATAACTGACAGAACTAACGAGTGAACACATGGACTGAAGGCCAACGCTGGCGCTGAATGCTGTTTGGAAGAGCAGGAAAAAAAAGGTTTGGAGTCAAACTATTGAGTCACCAGCGGTCAGTCAATCTGTCCTGACAAACAGACGTATGTGGCGGTTGGTCCATCGACAGGCCGGTTTATAGTCACCTCCGTCAATGGCTTTAATCAGCAGCCAGCGAACAATAGCAGTATATTGTGGGGTAGCTTCCGATGCTGTATCGAGGCTGCTCTCGCTGATATTTTGCCTAGACTGAAGCAAGTTTTTACAAATCTCATCCCCTACTTGCTTACCCATTTTTCTCAACTTACACAATATTAATTGGAGGTTTCTACTTTACCCATTTTTCTCAACTTACACAATATTAATTGGCAGAAGAAGAAGAAAGGTTTCTACTTTCAACACCTCTTGCAATTCATGTGTAATTGAGAGCATAGGAATGGATTCCATTGGATTATTAGTTTTGAGAACCTCAATCCTTTGGTCCAAATGATTCTCCTGGCAGTAGCTACTGTTCCCTACTAAACTCATCCATGTGTCTATAAATCTATAATACACTCCGTCTATATATATATACCACTGCTAGTACGTGCATGCATATTCAGTGCTGCGTGCAGTGCAGGTAGGGTGGCAGAGCAGAGGCAGGGTCTTCCTTTGCTTTGCTTTGCCCGTCTCGCTCCTCGCTCATTTGTTTCGAGTTTCGGGTAGGAGCTGCCTGCATCTTTCTCGGTTTCCAGGAAGTCTTGGCTCCTTGCCTCTGTCCTCCCATGGGCTGATGTGATACCACATGACCGGCCGGAGAGGTAACCAGAAAATTGTCCAAGAAAAAAAATGCAATGGACGAATATTGCAATGTTTAAGGGTGTCTTTGGAATACAAGATTTTATTAACGTAAAAATAGGAAAAACACATGATTGGGTTATGTATGTCACACATGGTGAATTCTTAAAACATAGGAATTTTCCGAGATGTTGGTTTGGATGGTGCACATGAATCAAACATTAAAAAATTCATAGGATTGAGGAGGCATAGTTGAGAGAGATAGAGAGTAAGTGCATTAGAGTTCTCACAAAGAAAAGGAAAAATTAATATCATGTAGATTCTATGAAAGAGAGGGCATAGGAATAGATTTCATGTATCGGGTGTTGGAAATCAATCAAATCTAACTTTGCATGTCAAGTCGTGGATATGACGACTAGTTCGGCTCCAGGCTCATCAACGCCGTCGAAAATAGTTGCCGGGTCGTCGATCGAGCGAGTGTTTGGCACCAACGCCCGCCGACATGAAGAAGGTTGGCTCTGTTTTACTCACACCGAAGCAGGTGTCAAATTTGGTTAGAGCATGGAAAATGTTATGGCCGTCAGCTGGCTATACGTAGAGGGGGTTCTTCATTAAACCCACTTCCCCAAAAAAAGAGAAATCCCGCCTCCACATATAGACAAAAGTTTCATATAGACGGGTTATAAAGCCTCTAAAGCATCTCGACCGGTACCCCTGAATACCTGATAATGTGTTCGGCACACCCAAACAAAGTTTGGTATCGGGTGTGTTGGGAACATCCCATTCCTTGGGAGAGGGATGACCGAAATGTTGGGCGCGCCGGACGAAAATTTTATCCGACACGCCCAATAGAGATATTGACGATCCTATCGACGCCCCGACTCCCCAACTGGAGATGCTCTTAGAAGATCGGGTCGCGAAAGGAGGAGCATACAAGGAGACAAGGACGCGGGAAAGGGAGAGAACAATTATTTAAGGTTTATTTAGGGCGTCTAGGTCTGACAAGTCCAAGTCCCATGATACGAGCGTTGAAAACTTTTGGTGGCCTGACCGACGGACCATCTGGGCCTATCTCTCTCTGCCTCTGCTCGCTGAGCCTTGAGCTAGCATATACTCACTCGAGTGTTGTAAGTGATGGCAGACTATGATCTGTGCTAGCATAAGCATACTCATAGAAAATATTCTTCTTTATTACGCTGGCAGCTCGTATATGCATCGGGAGTTTAGACGCGGGCACACCGGCTACTAGTGCGTGCTGTGCGCATCATGTTAACTCGGTCGCTGCAGTGTGATGGGCAGGGGACAGAGAGGCAGTGGTGGGGCCCGCGAGGCACGCACACGCACTGGATGGATGGATGGACGGCAGGGCAGTGCTGCGTGCGTGTCTCTGCATCCTCGAGATCTCTGCCGCGCCAAAGCTCTACTACTAACCAAAACTGTTTCGATCTAGATGCGACATACATGAATTATTTACCGCCGAGGAGCCCTAGGCTACGGCGTGAAATTTACCATATTTGACCCTTTTTCAAAAAGATTTCACGAAATGGACCCAAATTCAAAATAATTTCAGATTTGACCATTTTTCATGGCGCCCGGCCCTGGGGCGCCATACCAAGAAGCATGACGCCTTGGTCAAAGGCGCCATGGACCGGCCACGTCAGCCCCAGCTGAGTTCCATAACGCCCCAGGGCAAGGCGCCATACTAACTACCATGGCGCCCCAGCCCAAGGCGCCATGCCACTTAGGGTTATCAGCCGCCGCAGCGGCCCTGTGGAGGCTATCCCCACCCATTTCCACTCTCCCAGCTCGAAGAAGAGCCATACCCACCCGTCGCCCTAGCTATTGCCCTCCAAATCGGAGGGTTTTCTCCGTGGATTTCGTTTCCCTTTGATCCTCCAAGGTAATCTCCTCCGTTCTTCTCGTTTTTGTCCAATTTAAATCTTGACATTTGGTTGTTTTTGCATCTATTTGGAAACCCTAAGTTGTGTAGATTTTGTTTTTCCTTGACCTTATATGTTTGTTATGGAAGTGTAGGATTAAGTATTTGTATGGTATGGTGAGGGATTTGGTTCACCCAAACCCTAACCCTATAAATTTGTAACCCTAGATTAGTATGGTATGGTGAGGGATTTGGTTGACCCAAACCCTAACCCTAGAAATTTGTAACCTAAATTAGTATGGTATGGAGAGGGATTTGGTTGACCCAAACCCTAACCCTAGAAATTTGCAACCCTAGATTAGTATGTTATGGTTTGGTATTTGGTTGTGATGGATATTTTTTATTGTTTTGTATTATTAGATGTCGAGAATCGTGAATGTTCATCATGTGGACTTCGCGGCTTTTATGAAAGGAGATGTTGATTATGTCGATCCGGAGGAAATAGTGATGGTGTTTGAGAGTAGTCCTAGCTTTGTCGATGTTATGGAGAAGGTCCGAATTGAGTTGAATTGGATGGAGAAGAGTGATGTAGTTGAATTGAAAGGAAGATATAATGTTGGGTTTGATCATTACATTTGGTGGAAAATGATGCCTCTGGACAACGAAAATCGATGGCAAGCATACAAGGAGGTTGTTTTGAACTCACAAGACAAATCTTTTGAGTTATTTGCCAGAAGGAAGGTTCGTGATCGAGGACACATTGACTTGAATCAGCAAGCATCCGCAAGTGATACTAGTATCCCGGGTCGACACGATGAGGCACGTGTAGATCCGGAGCCTGAAGAGTATGACACAAGAATGAGCCAACCCCCAATGACCCAACCTATGAGCCCGGTCTTCAATAACCATTATGACTGTCATCAAGCATCCATGGAGGGTGATGAGTCCGATGATGACGAATATACGGGAGATGATGGTCAGGGTCATGAAACGGAAGCTTATCTCCATAACCATGATGTTGGAGATGTGGAAGCTAATTGCTACGAATCGGACATGGATCATGACACCCCATATGCCCGATCATACGCAATTGACTCGGAGGACGAAGGCCCAGAGGAAGAAATAGATGAGGATGGACTGACGGCTAAGGAAGCAAGAGCTTTTATGCGGGCATTTGGTCGGGATCACCGGACTTCATTGTTTGCTGATGTAAGTCTTGCAAATAAGGCAATTGTGGATGGTGGCACAAGTGATATTCTAGGTCCAAGGCCATATTCCAAGAAAGAAACCAATCTAGACAGCCATGGGGTTGGGAAAGGAACCATTTTCCAGAATTTGGAAGAACTTCAAAACTGGCTTAAGGACTACGTGGTGAAGCATCATCGACCATTTGTTGTGAGGCACTCAAACGAGAGTGTGCGTTACACGGTCAGATGTGAGGACTTCAACAACTGTCCGTGGATTGTCCGTGCAAGACCTTTGAAAGGTGGAACTGTGAAAGATGGGAAAGGGGGACCTCAATGGAAGCTTACCAATAGTGTTCTCACACACAGATGTCGTCCCAAGAATGTAGACAAGGCGAACGCTAAGAATGATCACCGTCAATTGACCTCCGAGTTTATAGGCCATCAAATTACCCATACCATAAAGATCTTACCGACATGCCCAATTAAGAGCGTTATCAGTTATGTCCACGGGCTTTACGGATACACAGTGCAGTACGGCAAGGCATGGAAGGCCAAGCAAGCCGCCTTCAAAATATTGTATGGTGATTGGGAAGAATCATACAACCGGCTCCCTCTTGTTTTGGGTGCGATGAAGGCTACAAACCCGGATATGGTTTATGTGGTTGAGCCCATGGACAATAAAGTTACAAAGCACAACGGTGAAGAAGTACATGTATTTGGACGCGCATTTTGGGCATTTGGTGTGTCCATAAAGGCGTTTAAACATTGTAGGCCGGTAATGGCCGTCGATGGAACTTTTCTGACCGGCAAGTTCAGGGGCACAATGTTGGTCGCCATAGCGCATGACGGTGGCAACAGATTGGTACCTATGGCATTCGCTTTGGTGTCAGCGGAAAACAATGTAAATTGGGAGTGGTTCCTTCGCCTAGTGAGAACGAAGGTAGTTGGACCGGGAAGAGAGGTCTGCATCATATTGGATCGACACCAAGGGATACTAAACGCGGTGGATATTTCTATTCCGGGATATGGTCGTGTGCACCATCGGTGGTGTATGCGTCATTTCGTCTCTAACTTCTATAGGGCATGTGCAAGTAAGGAGTTAGCTGACGAGCTTCAGGATTGTTGTCTCGCGTTCACACATCATCATTTCAAGAAATTGTATGACAAGATCTTCAGTCTTGCATCCGTTGGAGGTAAAGAGTTTCTTAATAGGAACTTCGAGGAAAGGAATAAGTGGGCACGGGCTTATGACTATCAAGGCAGGAGGTACGGGGCGATGACAAGCAATATGGCCGAATGTTTTAACAATGTGATAAAGGGTGTGCGTGCATTGCCAGTTACTGCAATCGTCGAATATACCTTCACGAAATTGAATGCGTACTTTCTGAAATATAGTCAAGTAACGGCTGAGCAAATGTCGCCAGCCGACGATCAAGCATACGTGTACAAATATGCACCAAAGTTTGACGATTGGATTGAATATCAGACTAGAAAGGCAGACACGCAAGTTGTGGAAGAATTCAATAGTACGGATTTGATATATCAGGTCAACGAACCCGGGGGGATCACCCAAGGGGGTGTGCAGTTCGGAGGAGGGTCCTTCAAGGTTCACCTAAGGGCAGGCGAGTGTTCATGTGCGAGACCAACAGTGTACCATCTCCCATGTTCACACCTTATGGCGGCAGGACGCGTAAGACGTGTGGGTTATGAATTTTCAGACAATATTAGGTTGGATGAGTATGCAATTAGAACAGTTCACGCCACATGGTCCGGAAGGTTCGAACCCTTCCTAGACCAATCAGTTTGGCCAGAATATGACGGACCGGCACTTTACCCTGATCCAGATACGAAGGTCACAAAACTAGGAAGACGTCATACGAAGCGCTTTAGAGGTGACATGGACGATTGGGATGGTGGTTTTCATGAATGGGGCAACTACCATTTTCAAGAGCCTCGAACAAGCCAACATGAATTCAGTGCAAGTACAAGTCATGAACAAGGGAGTACAAGAAAAAAATCAAGGGGAGATATTGCTGGAAGTAGTCGTCAAGGAGGTGGAAGTACAAGTCGACGACATAGAAGCCATAGTCGTGGTGGAAGTACAAGTGAACAACCTGGTACAAACCATGACGATGGTGGAAGCCATGCTCGTGGCTCAAGCACACATCAACAAGGTGGGAATTCAAGCCATGGTCGCAGTGGAAGTGCAAGTCATGGTCGTGGTGGGTCAAATGATGGTGGTAGGCATGGTTCAAATAATGGTGGTAGGCGTGGTTCACATAATGGTGGTGGTGGACACGCAAATGATGGTCATAGTGGTGGTCAAGCACATGGAGGATATGATCATGCCGGTAGTGGTGGTGGCGGCGGAGGTGAAGGACATGGAGGATATCATCATGGTGGTGGCGGTGGAGGACGGCGTGGTTTCCGTTTTTTACTAGGAATTTCTCCTAATAGAGGTAGAGGTAGAGGTAGAGTTTGAAAGTACACTCAGTAAGGTAAAGAAATTATTTATTTCGTACTACACTATTGTTAATTATGTCATACATTATTACATTTGTTGTACTAACATAAACCTTGTCAATTGTTATAGACATGGCCGCGTCTCAGCCCAACAAGCCAACAAGGAAGTGGGATAAGGATAGGGACGATGAAGGCGAGAGGCCGGGATGGTGGAAGGAAGCTGCGAGGAAGGTTAGGGAGAAGGAAGCAGCCGAAGAAGCGAGGAGGAAAGAAGAGGCTCGTCTTGCTAGGATAGATGCCTACTACAAAGGAAGGATAGAGGTTGTTGAGAGGGAAAAACGGCTTGTTGCTAAAGCCAAGGCAGCGAGGGAACTAGCTCAACAGGTCTTCGAGGAGAACTGGCGGAAGGCACAACTTGTGGAAAAAGAAAGGAGAGAGAGGGAGGAGCGGGAATTTGAGAAGAAGGTGCTTCATGAGGCTCGGCTTGCATGGGATGTGACTAAGCGTGAGGGGTCTAGCCGTGCAAGAGAGGAAGAAGAAGGTGAACAGGACTCGTTCAATCGTAAGGGCAAATATCCCCGTTCGACTCAATAGATTTCGCAATTGGAACTAGCAATGATGTTGTCGTGAACTTGTAATCGGAACTAGCCCTTATGGCTTAACGAAATTGTGAAACTCATGGATTTTGTAATTCGTACTCAACCTTATGTGGTGGCTTTTCAAACTTTGTGAACTCATGGATTTAAATATTTTGGGAGACCATCATTTGATTTGTATGGGTTGTGGTTAACTAAGTTTGGTTATGTCGACAATTTGCTGAGAAAACAAATTTGTTCACTACTTCTTTGCAAGGAGAAAAAGGCATGGCGCCTTGGCCGAAGGCGTCGTGGTCCTCAGCATGGCGCCCTAGCCCGGGGCGCCATGATGTCGACATCCGGAGACTCTGGTCTAACTCCGGATGTACTCCGGCACCTAACAGAGACCAACCGGAGTTAGCCCCGGAGGCCAGTACCATGGCGCCCTGCCCAAAGGCGCCATGTGTTCGAACACGACGCCCTGCCCAAAGGCGCCATGATAGTGGCCTCCGGGGCTAACTCCGGTTGGTCTCTGTTAGGTGCCGGAGTACATCCGGAGTTAGACCAGAGTCTCCGGATGTCGACATCATGGCGCCCCGGGCTAGGGCGCCATGCTGAGGACCACGACGCCTTCGGCCAAGGCGCCATGCCTTTTTCTCCTTGCAAAGAAGTAGTGAACAAATTTGTTTTCTCAGCAAATTGTCGACATAACCAAACTTAGTTAACCACAACCCATACAAATCAAATGATGGTCTCCCAAAATATTTAAATCCATGAGTTCACAAAGTTTGACAAATAGGTGGTCTGTAGCGACATACGGGTGAGTACGAATTACAAAATCCATCGAATTGAGAGTACATATTATTACACAAGATGAACAGTAGAACTAGTCTTCACTAGATCCGGACTCCTCACCCTCTTCGTGATCTGCAGCAAATGGCGGTGGCATACCAACAAAACCGCGGAAGTCTTCTTCATTGAGAGGTGGCATCTCAAATTCTTCTATGTCACTTGCATCTAGGTCGGGCCCATCATGAGGAACGTTGTTGAACCCACGTTGCCTACGGTCTTCCCGAAACTCGCGTAGATGTTTTTTTTGAAGAGCATGCATCTTATGCTCCCGCGTATGCGTGTCCTTGCACATAGACCACAATGAAGTGAAGTAGTTGAGTAGTCCACTTCCATTAGATGATTCACCCACGTGAACTTGTCTTGAGCGAGTTGGGGAGTTCGTCTTCGACTCTATGCGTTTCACCATAGGTTGGTACGCCGGATGCGGAACATCTTCCGGGAACAAATCCACAAGAGGTGGCGTACGTTCATATCGATTGGTCTTCACATATTTGATGAAGGCGTAGATGTATGGTCCATAACATAGAGACCGTCGCTTTATTATGACTTGTCTCATGGTCTCGTACATCCATTGCATGACATCTATCTCGCCATCACAATAACGAGCTTGGTACAAGAGCTGAATGACATGACCTCGAATCAAGCCAAAGTCGCCACCCTTAGGACAAATGGTCACATTGAGAAGCTTCATTAAGTAGTAGTATATGTGCTTCAACCCAACGATTTTGCCAACACCACGATAATCTTTCGGATAGTGACCCTTAAGACAGTTCTTACTAGGTGGAGCACCTCTCCCATAACATGGCATGCTCAGTCCCGATTCGAATTGTTCCTGGTACCCCATGGCTTTGGCAAAGTCGATGAAGGGGGCAGTAAACATTTCCTCACCGGTCATCCATTTCAACGTCTTCTCCTTGTCTTCAACAAAAAACACGGTTGCATAAAATTGCTTAACTACCTCCACATTGTACATTTGATTGAATTCCATGATCTTATAAAATCCCAAGCTTTGACATATAGAAATAAGATTAGGAAATTGGTGCGCATTCTCCTCAATATAATTGAAATCCACAGACTTTTGTTCTACAATCTCCTTGCTCTTCTTCTCAATCACAACTTTATATATGGTTGCTTGTTGTTCATTCCAAAAACGCCTATCACGGAGTTTCTCTCTTGGTGCGTACGGGTCTACTGTCAACCTATTTTCAATCCATTCTTTCAAACGCATGGTCATGAAATCATTTCCCTTTGGTACCTTTTTTTGTGGAACCTTCTTGGCAGTAGGACCAGGCAGAACTTCCTTCTGTTTCAATACCTTGTTCACACTCGGCCCGGGCACATCCTCCTTTTGTTTCAACGGTTGGGTTGCTTTCCGCTTGCCACGCGATTCCATTGTTCCGGTCTACATGATATAGGGAACCAGTTCATATTTGATAATTACGATTTCTCCAAAAAAAAATGTTGGATTTAATGACAATCAACATGACTCCGTACGTATTAACATGAAATCATGAAATATAACACCTAAATCCTCGTAGTGGACGAATTAGAGTTTATCCAAAATCATTCAAGTGTGAGGTTCTAAACCAATAAAAACAAGGAAAAATGAGGGGAATACCTTCAGATTTCGTGGAGGAAGTACATCCACCGAAGAAAAGCTCAGATCTGCAGATTCAAGAGAGGGATTTGAGAGGAGAGAGGTTGGGGCGGAAGGGGGGCGGCATCTGCTGGGCACGAAACAGAGGGGAAGCTGGACAAAGTGGCCTCTATTCGTGCCCGTGGGTAGGTATAGTTTAGTAGTATGGCGCCCCAGGGAAAGGCGCCGTACTTAACAGCATAGCGCCCCAGGGAAAGGCGCCATACAACCGAACATGGCGCCTCGGGGAAAGGCGCCATGACCTGTTTTCCTGAAAAAAATATCATTGAAATATAACAGTACACATAATTCATTGAAATATAACAGCTCAACAAAGTATCATTGAAATATAACAGTTCAACATTCACTTCAAACTAAACAAAGTACACATAATTCACCAACATACATCAAATTCAAGACACACCACATTAACGTACAATAGTGCAACAATAATACTACTACAACAAAGTCCAATACAAGTCTAATACACATTTCAAGCAGGCCCCTTGCCCCTCTTGGAAGCCCTCTTGGTGCGCAACCTCCTCACAGGAGGCTCCTCCTCTTGGGCCTCCTCCTCCTCCTCTTGATCTTGATCAACAACTAGACGTGGTCTTGACTTAGGCCTTGGCTTAGGCCGGTCATAGTCAGACGGGGTATAGATCTTCCGTTGCTTAGGCCTAGAACGAAGCTCAAAATCACGTGGCTCCTGAGTAATATCAGGTGCGTCGGACAGCTGCGAAGTGTTGATCTCATCATGAGCATCGGCCCCGTCACTTACATCCTCGTCCTCAAGAGAGAAACGGGCTTGGCTCGAAGATCCTCCGTGTGCATGGCTCGAGGATCCTCGTCCTCTGGATGCACCATGTCCACCGCTTGACGCCTCGCCCGACCATGTAGCAGCAGTGTCGTCGGTACGACAACCTAAAAGAGCACCTAAGCCGCGTGCCCAGGTCTTCGCACGCTGCAAATAAGATAAAATTACAGGTTTATATTTTTTAACCACTTTCGTAAAAGGATAACAACAAATAGTTTAATACCTCGGCAAATGCTCTAAGGGAGGACTCAGATTGTTCAGATCCAGGAGGGTAACGAAGGGCACGCCCGGCATTGTTAGCATGTTTCCCAAGTTCAGATTGCTGCAAAAACAAATTCAGATGTTAGTTATGAAATGAATATATGGTAGTATGGATATATAACACAATATCTCACCACGAAGTTTACTATAGGCGCTAATTCTTGCCGTCGACCCCCTCTTATGAGCCTGTTGTACTCAATATTGGCCAAATGGTCAAAACCAGGATTCGGCATATCCAAAATATCAGAAGAAACGAAAGCAGGAGCATTGAGCTTAAGACGAGTGTTAGCGCTAAGCCAAACAAGATATTCATTGAATGCTGCATCATCATGAGGGCGCTCCACCGACAGACCCCCATGCTCCATCTTGTATTCAATTGATGCAATCTTCTGTTCAAACTCATTTATGTACTTTGCATGCTTCCTTGGCCAATTCTTTTCAGTTTTCTGCTTCATCTTGTCCATCCTACATAGGAACATTCAATCTCAAATGTGGTCCGCAAAACAATTATAATATTAAAACGACAATACAAAACTTACTCGTGCAAATAGAAATCCGTGTCGGTATACTTTGGCGGAGTCTTCTGATATAATCCAAATTGTCTCATAACCCGGTTTGGAAGGTGCCACTCGACGGCATAAATACATATTAGTGGACATCTCATCCGCCAAAGATGTTGTTCGGCTAAACACATCGGGTTAAGAGGGTACGTGATCTCGATAGAACCAATCATGCCGGCCGGTCCGTATGGCTCCCAAGTAACCTTTCCAAAAAAAAAGGAAAATTGATTATTAGTTTCATACTTCCAATACGACAATAGTGGAACAGAATTACAGAAGAGAACGAGCTTACATGCTCCGGAGTTAGGATATCGAACTCGCTGCTGTAGCGCATGTACTGAGCCTTCGAGGTACCAACCATACCATCCACATTATCCCACCTATACGCCCATGTAGGAAAACGTGCTGGGTCGTTATGATCCTCCCATGGCGCCCATAACCCCGGAGTGGGTCTCCCAACAGGAAGGTGCTCCCAACTCCATATGGATAGGAGCAACATGCAGCCTCCAATATTGGATTCTTTACCAACTTGCCCCTACGGCACGCCTCATCCAACTACACAAGTAAAATGATGAGCACATTAGCACGAGTTAGATAAATACAAGTTTAACCACATCACAGTACTAAGAGATAAGTTATACCTGACGGTACAAGTAAGCTAGTGCCGCTGTACCCCAACTAAGACCGAAGTCCCAACTAGCTAACATCTGCAGCCACATGAATGGAGCGTTCACCCCTGTGCCATCCGGAAAAAGGACCCGACTCAAAACATACCAGACGTATGCTCGGCAATGTTGTTGCACAATCTCAGAATCCTCTGGTAAGTCCGGTGGGCATACTGCAAAGTTCTGAGCAATCCAAGAAAAGGGTGCGCCCGCGGCTTTGTTCGGGAGCCCCGGCTCCTGTCCAAGGAAGTCCGTCATAAGCCCACGCCATCCTGTAGTGTCAGTGCTCTTACACACAGGCTGCCCCTTGATGGGTAGTGCGAGGATCATTGAAACATCCTGCAAAGTCACGGTCATCTCCCCACAAGGCAGGTGAAAGGTATGTGTCTCGGGACGCCATCGGTCAACAAGTGCGGTGATGGCACAAGGGTTCATCTTTGGCATCCCGCGAGAAACCATAGTGATAAAAGGGAGAAGCCCGAGGCGACGGATGTAGTTTGTGTATCGCTCATCATACTTCATCTTCGGATGTCGCGCTTCATCCTTACTGTCAACCCTTGAGGACCTCAGGTGTAGGTGTGGAAAAACCACTCCTCTTTCCGCAATATACATAGCACGGTGATTCTTATCGTACACATCTTGAATAAGGCGAGACATCCTGCAATAACAAAACAAAAAAAGTAATATGCAAACATGTAAAATAAACATTTATGCAACCTAAAAATTGCTACAAGAATTCTACTACATATTCAACCCTAAGCATAGACCTAATAAAAATATACGGTGACAAATTCAATCATAATCATATACGTACTAAAATTGGTATAATAATTGTACTACAAAATCATTCCAGATTCATATACCTACTAGTACTAGTACCACAATTCTACTAAAAATTCAATCCTAAGCATGTCAAATTTACACATACTAAAACTATAATTCGGTGACAATTTCAACCCTAAATTGTACTAAAATTCTATTACCACAAACTATGACCCTAAACTATAAATTGGTGACAAATTCACCCTAAACTATACCTACTACTACCACAATTCTACTAAAATTACAGCCCTAAGCATACAAATCGGAGAATAGAAGAAGCTTACCTTAAGCAGGAACGGAGGAGAGGGGTAGCAGGACGACCGCGAGGGCGGGGGCGGAGGCAGGCTGACGGGCGCGTGGTCCGGCTCGTGCCCAACAGAGGGGATGGGTGGCGGCGGCGGTCAGCCGTCCTCCATTAGGACGGGGACGAGCCGGACTGGCGGGGATGGGGACGGCCGCTGCAGCACATGGGGCGGCGGATGGAGGTGGCAGATGGTGGCGGCGGCGTCGCCGGATGGTGCGGTGGCGTCGGGGTGGGGACGGTGGATGGGGGCGGCGGATGGGGACGGCGGCGTCGGTCGGATGGTGGCGGCGGCGTCGGGGGTAGGGGCGGATGGGGCGGCGGATGGAGGTGGCGGATGGTGGCGGCGGCGTCGGCCGGATGGTGGCGGCGGCGTCGGGGGTGGGGGCGGCGGATGGGGGCGGCGGCGTCGGGTGGCTCGAGTGAAGGTTTGGTCACGATCTGGGAGGCTGCGGGGCTGAAAACCCTAAGTGGCATGGCGCCTTGGGTCGGGGCGCCATGGTAGTGAATATAGCGCCTTACCCTGGGGCGCCATGGTACTGACCTGGTGCTGACGTGGACGGTCCATGGCGCCTTTGACCAAGGCGTCATGCTTCCTGGTATGGCGCCCTGGGGCCGGGCGCCATGAAAAAGGGTCAAATCTGAAATTATTTTGAATTTGGGTCCATTTCGTGAAATCTTTTTGAAAAAGGGTCAAATGTGGTAAATTTCACTCTCCAGCAGAGCAGCTTCACAAGTGGGCCGACCAAGGTAGTCCCTAGCCCCGTTTTGGGAAGCTTTCAATGTTTTTTTCTAGCTTAACTATTTGCCTACTGCTACCTGGATCGTGAGATCAGGGTCGCGAGATCGTAGAAGGCATACTGGTTAGTTCTAGGTTGCGAGAATGTAGACAAGGTTCATTCCAGCTTTGCTGCTATTTTTCTTCTGATTATTTCTGTTTCTTTTTACTTGAGCTAATTCTTTACTTTCTTTCGAGCTAACTTGGCTTAGTGCCAAGAATGGAATCACAACAAGAGACCGGGCTCATCGTTGGTACTTGGATCTGTCTACAAACAAAGTAGAAGCCAACTAGAGCGAAAACCTTACTTATTTGTTTTGTTTCTAAGGGTGGGTCAATAAAGTGAAAACTTACGTTTTACTTTATGGTATTTCTCCTGTTTTCTTTTTGGTTCGTTTTTTACGTTTCTTTTTTCTGTCCTTCTTTTGTTTCGTTCCCTTTTTTTATGTTTTCCTATTCTATTTTATTTTTATGTTTATGTTTAATTCTTATTTATTTTTCTTATCATTTTTGTCTTTTCTTATCTTAAAAACATATGAATACTATTTTATTCGAAATCTTTAATAATTTTAATAACAGTTCAAAAAAACGTTTTTGAACTTTTGAACAATTATTTAACCGCCCAAACATTTTCTAAATTGTGCGAACATTTTTTTTGAAATATATACATATTTTTAAACCTCACGCACAATTTTTTATACGCGTAAATATTTTCGTAGCACGTGAACATTTGATTAAATTGGACGAACAATTATTTTGACTATATGAATATTTTTTAACCAAAAAAAACTAAAAAATTGAAAGTTGCGAAGAAGATGGTCATGTTATTGGACGGCACTAGATGGCGGCCCGTTAACATGATGCTTCAGTTGTCCTGGTTGGACGTATACATGAGTTCCCCGACAGCGCTACAAGCCCCCTGGTAAGCTCCTTCGGCCAATGGAGGAGAGGCAAACCCTATTTGCCACGTAAAGCGGACGGGAATATCTCTCACGCAACCCCCCACACGCTAGTGGGCCGGCCCAGTAGGGAGCTATGCCTTTTTTTTCTTTTTTCGTTTTATTTCACGTTTGTTTTTCTTTTTTCTTTTTTTGTTTTATTTTTCTTTCTTATTTTTTCTTCTATTTTCCATTATTATTTTCTGTTTTATATTATTGGTTTTTCCCTTTTATATATTTTTAAACAAATATTTATATTGTGGAAAAAATGTTGGTAGTTTTTTTTGTTCATATAACATTAATGTTTCATGTTGAAAAACAGTTTAAATAAAATAAATTCTTTTTTGACAAATCATTCAAATAATATAAATGTTCATATTTGAGAAATTGTTCAAATAACACAAATGTTCATTTTTTAAAATCATTCAAATAAGTTAAATATTTATATTGGAAAATAATTCAAATAAGATAAATGATCATATTTGAAAATCATTCAAATCGTTCAAATTGATTCTGTCGGTAGATTGTTAGATAGAGGAGGAAGGAACTCGCACTCCCATCACCCACCGACGGTGTCAGAAGGGTCTCTGGTCCTCTCCCTTGTTGTGAGAGTCTCCCTTGTGAGAGTCGAGGAAGAGAAAATTGTTCTTTTATGTTCGTTCTGAGGCCGCTCCATTCCTACCTAAGGCGGTTCACAATATTAGGCATTGATCATTGTAGCAATTAAGATCTAGATCATTTTTCTACAAATACATTTCATCATCTCAATGTAATAGGAATCCTATTTTCACGCATTAGGAAGCAAACTTCTTTACCGTTTAATAGAATGTAGAAAATGTTGAATCAATCAATTCGGATCGAAGAACAGTGAACAAAACAGATAACTGGTTGCCTTCTCTGAACCAGATGTCATAAGGTAACACATAGTTTGGTTTATTACAAATTGCTAAGTCGAGATTATAGAATGGGAACAAATGATGTCGGCGCTGATGTTTTAACCCCTGTGCTAAAACTGAAAATGATCCATATGAGTGGTATACATGGGACTCAATTGTACTATGCAACCAAAACTTCAGAAACAATCATGTAGCGGCGGGTCTGTAAGTTTACAGAACTTTGCTTGCACTGTGGTCATGGAGTACATTGAGATTAAAATGCCAGATATATCCTGTGATTCCAATACACTGCAAGTATGCAAACTTATTGTTTATCAAGCACTGTGGTCATGGAGTAAATTCAAAGGAGCAAAACAACCGCGTCATACAATATTAACGACGACCGACAACGGTGCAAACAGAGAAATGATATCCAATTTCTTCAAAGTTCGAACCGCATCATAGATTCAGAAGTACTAACAGGACATCTGACTGATACGTCCAAAACGTATCTATAATTTTTTATTGTTTCATGCTACTTTTATGCTTTTAACACTTGTTTTTATATTAAGTTTATGATTTATTTGGACTAACCTACTAATAGTTGGAAAAGTGCACAATATTCTTGTTTTACACTTTGATGTGTAGGAATTATGAAAAATACAAAAGGAAACCTTGTTGGAGTCGAATTGGGAATTTCCTGAAATCTGTCTGAAAACTCTTTTTGACAATTGTCACGTACCTGGCAGAAGATGACGTCAAATGGAAAAAGCTTGGTCGCAAAAGTTGTATGGAATTTTGTCCTAATGAATCTGGACATAAAATTCGGCCCAATCCGAGTCCGGACGGCCGAGATAAGCCCGATCTACTAAAACCCTAGAGGGGATAACGGAAATCCGAGAAGGTATATAAGGGGAGGAAACCTAGGTCGCCAAGGACACCTAAGACCCACGAATGCCAGCCACCAAAGCCAAGTTTTTGCCTCCAACATGGATCCCATCTCCATGGGGGAGGGCTCCCAACATCACCAAAAATCCATGGAGGAAGGAGGCTAAGGGCTGCCCCTTCTTCATCTTCACCGCCATCTCCATCGCCATCTCCATGTAGCTACAGTGGTTCATCCTCCCACACACCTCTGTACCATCTATGTAAACATGGTGTTTGATGCTATAAATCAGTATCCTTTGATCTATGTCATGTTTGTGTAGTTTTCCTTTGTCCTATGGTTGGATAGTTGAATATCTTTAGTTTATTCGAGTTGTATGTTGATATGGTACAGTCCTTTGCTGCCATTATATTTATACGTGCATGGATCATCATAGGGTTTGTAGTATGTGTAAGAAGAAGGGGGAAGTTCTGCCGGATTGACGGAAACCTAAGAATTCGAGCCTGAATCTTACATGTATGGGATAAAGAGGACCTTAAACTTAATGCTATGGTTGGGGAAACCTTAATGAATTGTTAGTATTTGCGGAAGCTTTCTAATGTTCCAATCATATAGTATGTGTAATCACAAGTAGTTGAGTACATGTATATTTGCCTCTCCCGCATAGAAAACTGCATCGAAGACGATGGACTAAGTAACTTCACTAATTAATCTTGGACAATTCCATCACACTTTCCACTACTTTTCCATACTCATGCTACTGTTACTTTATGTGACCTTATTGCTGCAGCAACTAACTTTAATACTTTCGTACTCTTTATTATATTTGCAAAACTATCGTTTCACACCCGTATTATTCCTCTAGTTTTATTTCCTAGATAGAGTAAACGTCTAGTGCGCGTAGAGTTGTGTCAATGGTTGATAGAACTTGAGAGAATACTTATCCTACCTTTAGCTCCTCGTTGTGTTCGACACTCTTATTTATCGAAAAGGCTACACACGATCCCCTACACTTGTGGGTTATCACTGACATCAGCAAAGCAGCAGCAGATAGCTATGGTCGTGTCAATCTGTGCCAATTCCCTCTCACATTAGAGCAACTCCACCCGTTGGCCCCCTAGGCCGATTTGCCGGCGCTTTTTTTGGCCACTCGGGGGCCTCCGGCGGAATATTTCGGCCTGAGACGTGCCGATCCCAGTCGGCGCCCCAGTTCGCCCCCCTCCCCCCACAGCCAGCGATTTTTGGCGACTTTTGGTCGAAAAATAAGTCATACAACATCATTTTTAAAGCAAATTCATAATTTTTAAAGCAAATTTATCATTTTTATCAAATAATTTGACTTAAAATATAATACAAATAGTTTAACAAATCAACATGCTGATTGCTGTTGGGAAACCCCAAGAGGAAGGTATGAAGTAGCGTAGCGGAAGTTTTCCCTTGATTTCAAAACCAAGGTTGTCGAACCAGTAGGACTTGGAGAAGGCTTAGCAAGGTGTCAATAGCGCCGTTTCTCGATTATTGACGTGGACCTGTACACAATCACCAACAAACTACTTTGCCCCAACAAAACAGAGAGGTTATCAATCTCTCTGGCTTGCCAAACACAAAGAATTAAATGTGTGGATGTAAAATATGATGAAGATGAAATATGACCAGCGAGCAAATTATGATGAAAAGCTATGAAAACGGTTGTAAGCAATGTAGGAAAATAGGACCGAGGTCCACAGTTCACTAGAGGTGTCTCTCCAAAAGATATACATGATGGGTAAACAAATTACAGCATGGCAATTGACAGAATTGTAGGCGCACAACAAGGCTATCATAAAACAATATAGTTCACCGCTTCATCTAATATGGGCATTACGTCAAAATACATAGACCGTCATCCAACTGCATCTATGACTAATAATACACTCTGGAATCGCTATCCAGCATGTCACCCAAAAGTATTAAGTTGCAAGCAACAGATCATCGCAATAAGCAAAGTGCATAATGTAAACAATGTAGATAACATGAAGAAATCACACCGCTATTTTCTCCCTAGTGGCAACAGCACATCTCTAGCCTTAACCGTCCCTGTCACCGAACTCAGACAAAGAGAGGCATGAACCCACTATCTAGCATAAATACTCCCTCATACAACACTAACAATTACTCGGCCAAAGCAACCACTAGCATCGGACAGCATGCAAGATCATAGATGAAACACATAACTGAACAAAAGTAATGACTTCCACAATTCATTGGATCCATGCAAACACAATTATGTAGCAGTTACAAATAGATGATCTTGATCATGATAGGAAGCTCACAAGATCTAATCAATGGAGTACAAGGAGGAGAGACAACCATCTAACTACTGCTATGGACCCGTAGTCCCGTGGTGGACTAATCACACATCACTCCGAAGGCAGGCATGGTGGTGTAGATGCCTCCAGCGTCAATTCCCCTCTCCGGCAGGGTGCCAGGAAGAGCTTCTGAACCCTCCCGAACTAGGGTTCGAGATGGCGGAGCCCTCGGACGTATTCTGAAGATTATGATCATGCCTCCTCTGTTTTTAGGTCAGAGGAGAATTTATAGGCGAAGGGGCAACGCGAGGTGATCGACAGGGGCCCTAGGTGGGCCCACGTGCGGCCAAGGGGGGGCACGGCTAGGTGGCATCTGGAGCCCCTGTGCCTCCCCTCCAGCTGTCCTTCGGGTTCCGTCTTCGTTTCATGTTGGAAATAATTCCCGTAAATTATTAGAGCAATCCGAGAAACTTCCCAGAACAACTTTTCTGAAACAAAAAAAACAGCAGAAAACAGGAACTAGCGCTGGGCATCTTGTTAATAGGTTAGTTCCATAAATCATGCCAAAATGATATAAAAACATTGTAAAAACATGTGGCACTGATATATAATCAAGCATGGAACATCAAAAATTATGTCGGAGAACTGTCCCAGGAACTGGGTGTGTCTCACAAGGATCGAGTAAGGGGCTGAACGCGGAACCAAACAACCCTCAATGTGCCTCGGCGACGGTGCTCGTCGAGCTTGCTGTGGGACAACACTGCAGAGATGAACGCACGGTATTACCCAGGTTCAGGGCCCTCTAGGAGAGGTAACACCCCTACGTCCTGCTTCGGATGTATTGCACTTGCTTGAAGAGGTTTTAGTACAGAGGGAGCTTGGCGAGCTCAAGGTGGCTACAATGGCTACTGCTAGTCTTGCAGAACTCAGATCTAGGGTTTGGTCTAAGCTCCAGGATTGTGAACCGAACCCTTTGCCCGAGCGTGCTCCCCCTCCTTTTATAGGTGTCTTGGACCTCTTCCCCCAAATATCTTGGCGGGAAGGGTTACCACATGGCGACGAAGGAGGAGGACAGGTGCACAATAAAGGTGGAGTCCATGGACACGGTCCATGGCAGGGGCGGTGTCCCCAAAGCTGGAAAAGCCACCGTCCAACCAGGACGGTGGGCTGGCGCCGCTGAGGTGGGATGTGTCCCACGATGACGTCGCCTTTGGAGGGTAGCTGCAGACGGTTCCCTTATCACCAAAGTGGCAATTCTTGGAGCTCCTTTGCTTGGTGCAGCTTTGTTGACTGCTTTATACATAAGAACGACAACTCTGGCGCTGCCGTCACCGCGCGCTGGCGCGGTCGTCACTCTGCGGAGGGTGCAGAGCCCATGTGCGCTCTGCCGCGGAGGCAGAGCTGGCTTCGAGAGGAAGGAACCCTCGCGAGGCTGAAGGCCTCGCCGAGCCTTTCGGCTTGGTCCTTAGCAGAATTTGCAGGTGGCATCCGAGATGCCCTCTCGAGGAGAGGTACCTCGCCGAGGGAAAAACCCCTCGCCAGGCTTGGAGAGCCTGGTCCTTAGCGAAATCTCCTGAAGAATGTTGTGGGCCCTGGCAGGCCGGCCCGTGGTACCCTGGTTTCCACTGTGACGACAGTAGCCCCCCGGCCCGTGATGGGCACGCCGAAGCCCATCGATGGAGGCGAAGCGTCGAGGGTCCAATGATGCCTGCCTGGGCCGTGACACGTGGGGCGCAGCGGTTGCGCCCGAGGCCACGATCTCCTCGTCTTCAATGGGCGACCCGGTGGGGCCCGCCACGTCCTTGGTTTATTGGCCAATAAAGCCTGCGCGCACAGACAACGCCCGTCACTTCTCCCATAACTCCGCCGCTCGCTTCCCCCAAAAACATCTTCTTCTTCCCAGAGCACTCCGCCTCCAAGATACTCTTCTCCCGCGACCATGGCGCCCAAGAAAGCAACCGATCTGGCGAAGGGAAAGGCCACAATGCAGGCCGGCAAGTCCGCGGCGGCGTCGGGGAGCGCTGGACACGAGGGGGCGCTGCCGAAGTCCCGCATCCACTCGGCGGCGATTGAAAAGGTGCGCCACCTGGCGGCCTCGAGCACCAACGAGCACGGTGCCACCGGCATGAGACCGGCCGGCAGCTGGCTTTCCGAGGGGTACTACCCCATCTTCCTTCAAACTCTCTACGCCGGTCTTGTTCCTCCCTTCTCCGACTTCCTCCTGGGGATTTTGGAGGTGTACCAGATCCAACTCCTCCATCTTCATCCCAACTCCATCCTCATTCTCTCCATCTTCGCCTACCTCTGCGAGGCCTACATTGGCATCCGTCCCTCGGTGGCGCTCTTCCGCAGCTTCTACTCCCTCCGGTCCACCGCGCCGAACGAGCGGATCGGATGCGTCTCCTTCCGCATCGCCGCCACCAGAAGCGAGAACTACATTCCCATCGCATGGTGCGGTGAGAACGCCATCACCAAGGTGACGAAGAAGGTGGAGGACTTCCACAAGCGGTGGTTCTTCGTCGACACCAAGGGGACCAACCCTCTCCTGGAGGTGCCCGTGGCGCCCCCGAGGAAGTGGGCGCGCTGGGCGAGCGCAGGCTTCGAGGGCCCGAAGCTTGAAGCGGTGTACGAGTGCATATGGAGGCTTCGCGAGGCCGGAGTCACCGGCCAGATGGTGGCGAAGGACTTCACGAGGCGCCGAATCGCCCCCCTCCAGTGGCATTCAGAGTCGGTGTGGCAGTACATAGGCAGGGAGGACAGGATGCGCCTGTGCGCTGACAGCTTCACACCGGAGGTGCTGTACCAGGTCATGGGGATCCTCTTCGCCACGACGGACATCCCATCTCCCACCTGCGACGAGGCCCGGACGCTCTTCAGCTTTGTTGAAGAGAGCGTGCACGAGCACCGCAGGCGCCTGCCTGTATTCGACGAATGGGGGATCGTGCCCGCAGGACACTGCGGGCCCCGCACCAACCCGTGGGCGGCGGAGCCGGAGCATATGGACGAGTCACCGGAGCCGGACGAGGCTGAAGACTCTGGCGAGGATGAGGCCTCGAGAGGCGCTGACCCCTTTGGTGAGGACGAGGCCTCGAGAGGCGCCGACCCCTCGGGAGGCGACGCGGGCTCCTCAAGGAGCGCACTGGCTGGCGAGGACCTCCAGGTAATCTCCTCCAGCGATGACGAGGGTGCCTTCCGCGTGGCTCCCTCCCGACACACCACAGAGGAGGAGAGCAGCGGCGGCACGGGAGGACGCTGCGAGCCCCGTTCCAAGGCCGTCCACGACAGGAATGCCGCAGCCGCGAGGGGCGCTCCTCGCGAGGAGGCAGAGGCGCCTCGGGAGGAAACCAGGGCGAACAGCCCTCCGCCGCCGAAGGTGAAGAAGAGGGTATGGAGGATGGCCGACGAGTAAGTCCTGATTTCCCTTCTTTTCATTTAGCATTTTGCTTTCGAAAACCCTCCTAAAGGATCTTCCGCTTGCCTTTCTTTCAGCAAACCTGCGGCGCCGAAGAGGCGGCGGCTCCGCAAGCTTGGAGAGACCGCCAGCGTCGCCGTGGAGACGCCTGCGGCTGACGAGCCATAGCAGGTGGCTATTGCTCCCACGGGTGAGCACCGCGCGGAGGAGGTGGTTGAAGAGGCGGCGCCGTCGCCAGCTCGGGCCGCCACTCCTCCCGCGGTTGAGCACCGCGCAGAGGAGGTGATCGAAGAGGTGGCGCCATCGCCAGCTCGGGCCGCCACTCCTCCCGTACAGCAGGAGGCGACGGAGGAGGAGGATGTCGAAGAGATCATCATGAAGCCGCCTCCGGAGGAGGAGGCTCCCACAAGAGGGGCTGACGTGCCCGAGGCCGCGGCAGGCGCGGCCACCACAGAAGGGGCGGGAAGCGCCCCTGAGGAGTAGGAGGTGGAGGCGCCTCCGGAGCCCACAGACGCCGGAGCTGGGGGCGAGAGGACGCCCAGCCCCCAGAGGGCACCTGACGCGGGCGGCGAAGGAGGCGCCCACACGAGCCCCCAGGACGTGAGCCCGAGGCAGGGTGCCTCGGGCGCCTCGCTAAGGATCGAGGCCTCTGCACCCCGCAGCGGTGCGGGAACCTTGGCGCTGCGGGAGCCGCGGCGCCAAGCTGTTCGTCGCCACGCCGTCCTCAGCCAGGCGCGGCAGACGCTCGACGAGCTGGAGGCGCAGCTCGCCGAAGAGGAACTCGCCAGGGTGGAGGAGCGGACAAGACTCGACGAAGGCTGGGCCCTCCTCCGCGAGAGCGTGGAGAGTTGCCGCCGGCAGGACGCGGCAGCCCGGGCGGCACCCAAGAGGCCATGCGCTTCGCCAAAGAGACCCGCGACAGCGTGAAGCGGGAGGCGGCGGAGACCATGGATCAGCTGGACGCCGCACGGGAGGCGCTTGAGGCGGAAACTGCCTCCAAGTGACAGGAGGTTGCGGCCTTGGAGCAAAACTTCATCATGCACTCCAAAACCATGGAGAGCAGCTTGAAGGAGCTCCGCGAGAGGCTGGACGCCCGTGAGAAGCAGCAAGCGCAGCATGAAGTAGAGCTGACGCAACGCGAGGGAGAGCTCTCCCCCCGCGAGGTGGAACTACGCCGGCACGAGGAGCAGGTCCAGCAACTCGAGAAGGACCAGGCCATCCGCGAGGAGCAGCTGCAGGCCCGCGAGGGGCAGGTGGCCAAGGACGAGGCCACTTACGCAGATAGCCTCAAGGCGGCCAACACCGACTTCGCGGCGAAGCAAAAGAAAGTTCAGGAAGAGGCCGACGACAGGGTCAAGCTCATCCGCCTAGTTCTCGCCAAGGATTATGACGAGAAGGCCAAGAAGCAGGAGGAGCGCTTCAAGGAGAAGCGCAAGGAGCTCCAGGACCGCATCAAGGGGCTCGAGAAGGAGGAGGAGCAGATGGCCTCCCGCCTTCAGAGCGCCAGGGAGGCCCAGGCTCGCGCGGAAGGGAAAGCCGCCGCCCTGGAGAAGGACCTGAGCGAGCTCCACCAGCAGGTGGGGCCGGTCGTGAACCTCGTGGAGGAGGCACGGAGCAACGCGGAGATCGGCCGGACCATGTCGCGTCAGCGCCAGCTCATGCTCCAAGACCTGGTGCTCCGTGCGCGCGCCGTTGGGGACCGCCTGGGGGCTGAGGTCCCCGCCTTCGCCGCGGGAGGGAGCGACGATGAGGCCGCGTACACGTTCTTCTTCGAGCAGTTCCTCGCAAAGCTTGAAGAGACCGCAAAGGACCTCAAGGACCGCGTCGTGGAGGATAGCCGCGATCTCCTCGTCTTCGCCACCTGCCGAATCTTCGCCAACCTCGCGAGGCTCCAGCCCTCGCTTGACCTCGAGGCCGTGACAGCGCCGGTCGACCTCAGCAGCCGCGTCGTGCTGAGCGACAGGACGTGGAAGGCCACGGAGGCATACGCCAAGATATTCGACCAAGTCGAGGTTGAGGAGGACGAGGCCGACGACGAGGAGGATGTTGCGGAAGAGGAGGAACGTGCCGCCGCGGGCGACGAGGGCACCTCGGGAGGCCCAACGGCCTGAGCTTTTCCTGTGGCTGAATGTGCATGAGGCACACATTACCTTAGCATTTTGCTTGCAAAACTTTTGTAAAGACTTGTTTAAGTGTCATTTTAATGTGCTTGGTGAATTTCCCTCGGGAGGCTTTTATCTTTCCTCTTCATGTCTTTTTCGCTCTACGTCTTAGGTCCCTCTCTTAGCGCTACACCACCGCCGCTTCGGTATGTGAGAGTCAGGGCTCCACAAGGCCGGGGGGTGCGTGAGGCCTCGAGAGGTAAGAGTTCCTGAGGCGCGATGCTCGGGGCTCCCCTTTAACGCGCAAGCAGCCCATGAGGCATAGGAGAGAGAAAAGAGGCTCGAGGGACAAAAACCAGCGAAAGGAAATTTTAACCAAGTGTTTGGACTTAGCTTCGCGAGGCGTTTTTCGCCTTGGAGAGGGTGTTGGTTCCCTGACGAGGCGTTTTCCTCTCGAGGTTGCCTGAGGCTCGTTTTGAACCTGCTTTCCTGCGTTTGGACAGATAGGTGTACCCACAAGCAATACATAGCTAGATAACTTCATGCGTGCTCGTAGGTTCCTTCATGTGTGTCTCGCGAGCAGAACAGGCACCAAAGTCCTTGGTGAGTTGACGTGCACGGGAGCCGGTCCATGAGTTCAGAGCTCCTTGTGAGTTGACATGCATGAGAGCTGACCCGTGAGTTCAGAGCTTGGATTCCTTGGGTTTGAGGCGCTGCTGGGATGCTCCCGAGGCACAGGCACCATGCTTAGCCCCCACTCACGAGATACACAGGAGGGATCATACGAGCAAGGATGAAAAGCAATAACATAACTGCTTACCAAAGCAACAACATATGCTGGCGCGAAGCGCAAAGGTTCAAAGTGACCTGAAACAGAGGTTTATTACACTGGCGTGGCCAGAAATACAAAATCCGCCATGTCTGGGCATGGGGTTCCACATGGAGTGGCTGAGACTCTCGCGGCCCGAGGCGACGCATGTAGAGAGAGCTCAGAGAGGGGGCCCCTATGCGGGGGTGGCTTTTAGAGCCTGCGGTCCACCATGGCTGGGCATGGGGATCCACCTCGCCAAGGCATGGTGCTTGAAGAAGTCACCTTGCCGAGGCGTGATGGCTTGGGAGTCTTCTCGAACGGCCCGCGGCAACGTATAGTAGAGAGGGGATCCCGAAGTTTTTCCTCGTGGAGGATGATGGCGCGAGGCTCTCCCTTGATGCAAAAAATTGCTTGTCGAGGACGATCAGGGGTAGAACTTGCGCAGGTGCTGGATGTTTCAGGGGTTGGCGACAGGGATGCCGTCCTCCGTCTCGAGCCGTGCGGAGCCAGGCCGTGGCGATGTGCACGACTCTGTAGGGTCCTTCCCACATTGGTGAGAGCTTGTGGAGGCCTGCCCTGGAGAGGATTCCCCTTAGGACGAGGTCTCCTGCTTCAAGAGTGCGCGGGCGGATGTGGCGGCTGTGGTAGCGACGGAGGTCTTGCTGGTACCTTGCCGCTCTCAGGGCCGCATTGCGGCGGAGCCCCTCGAGCAGCAGGAGGTCATTGTTGCGGAGTTCGTCCAGCTCAGCCTCCTTGAAGGCCAAGACTCGTGGAGAGCGTGGGTGATCTCGCTGGGGAGAACGGCTTCAGCGCCATAGACGAGGGAGAACGGCGTCTCGCCGGTTGGCTTTGTTGGCGTGGTGCGGATGGACCAGAGCACCGAGGGGAGCTCATCGATCCAGTGCTTGCCGCTGGCCTTGAGGCAGGTTGAAGCTTCTCATCTTGAGGCCCTTGAGTACCTCGACGTTGGCTCGCTCAGCCTGCCCGTTGCTTCGTGGGTGAGCCACCGAGGCGTAGCAGATTTGGGCGCCGAGGCTGCCGCAGTAGGACTTGAAGGCACCGCTGATGAATTGTGAGCCGTTGTCGGTGATGATGCGGTTGAGCACGCTGAAGCGGTAGACCAGGCTCCTGATGAATTTCACCGCTGATTTCGTCGGAATGGTGCGCACGGGTTCCACCTCAGGCCACTTGGTGAATTTGTCGAAGGCGACGTAGAGGTAGCGGTAGCCCCTAAGCGCTCGCGGGAAGGGTCCTAGGAGGTCCAGCCCCCAGACGCGAACGGCCAGGAGAGCGGGATGGTTTGGAGTCCTTGCGCGGGCTGGTGGATCTTCTTGGCGTGGAATTGGCAGGCGTCGCAGGATTGGACGATTGCGGCTGCATCTTGAAGCATTGTAGGCCAGTAGAAGCCACTCCGGAAGACCTTGCCTGCAAGGGTGCGCGAGGATGAATGGTGGCCGCACTCTCCGCTATGGATGTCGTTGATGAGCGGGCGGCCTTCCTCGGCAGGGACGCACCGCAACGCAACCCCATTGGGGCACTTACGGTACAGGTCTCCGTCGTGGAGGCAGTAGGACTTGGCCTGACGAGCAACCCTTTCGACTTCAGCATCTTCTTCGGGGAGGACTCGGTTTTGCAGGTAGTTCTTGATCTCGTCGATCCAACCAGTGTCTTGGCAGTACCAGGGTCATCAGCAAGCAATCGCCTGAGGGCAGCCCGCAGTTTGGTGCTCCACTTGATGGGGCTGGTGGGAGCTCCTCATTGATGCTCATGTTGACCGCTGGTTGCTTGACGGAGGACTTGGCGAGTCTCTCCTCGAACACTCCAGGCTTCTGGGCTTCCCTTCTTGCTGCTCGCCTGGCGAGTTCATCTGCTTCTTGGTTCTCTCCTCGTGGGATATGCTTGAGCTCCATGCCCCTGAAGTTCTTCTCGAGTTTGCGTACCTCTTCAAGGTAGGCCACCATGTAGGTGTCCTTAGGCGTGTAGCTTTTGTTGGAGAAGTTGACGAGGAGCTGAGAGTCGCCCTTGATGAGGATGTACTCGATGCCGAGGGCGATAGCAGCTCTGAGCCCGGCGAGGAGGCCTTCGTATTCGGCAATGTTGTTGGAGACCTTGTCGTTGTCCTTGAAGCATAGCTGGATGGCGTAGTAGAGCTTGTCGCCTATCGGTGAGGTGAGGACAGCACCAGCCCCTGCACTCCGGGCCGCGAAGGCGCCGTCGAAGTGCATGGTCCAGTGGCCTGGTTCCGTCCCTCCTGAGGCTGTAGCTTCCTCCTCTTGAGGCTCTTCTTCACGCGTGTCCAGTCCATTCGGCCATGAAATCAGCCAGTGCCCTACCCTTGATGACCCTTGTGGTGTCAAACTCCAGCTCAAAAGGTTGTAGCTTGATGCCCCAGCTTGCGACACGATCTGTTGCGTTTGGGTTGCGCAGGACTTGCTCCAGGGGGTATGAGGTGACCACCTTAATGGGGTGACCCTGGAAGTAGTGGCGCAGCTTCCTGGAGGCGATGAGGAGCGAGAAGAGGAGCTTTTGCTGCATGGGGTAGCGCTCGCGAGCGTCCCGCAGCACTGTGCTGACGAAGTACACGGGATGCTCGACGAGGGTAGTTGTTGGCGTGGCAGCGGTTGGCTCCTCTCGAGGCTCGGTGGAGTCCTTGTCGAGGTTTTCTTAAGGCCCCTCTTATAGAGGCTCGGCATGAGGCTGGAGGCTTGTCGAGCTGCTTCCTTGTCGAGGAGTTCTGGGCTTGGCGAGGCAGGGCTCTGCTTGGCGAGGACTGGATCTTCCCTTTCAGCCACCAAGACCGCGCTTGCCCTTTGAGGAGTGGCTGCAAGATACAGCTTCAGAGGCTCGCGAGGGCGTGGGGCAACCATGATGGGTGGGCTCGCCAGGTATTTCTTCAGGTCCTCAAAGGCATTTACTGCTTCAGGGGTCCACTTGAAAGGACCGGACCTCTTCATGATCTTGAAAAATGGCAGCGCCCTCTCACCGAACTTGGAGATGAAACGGCCAAGGCTAGCCATACATCCCGCTAAGCGCTGCATGTCCTTGAGGCGACGAGGAGACTGCATCTCTTCTATGACTCTGATCTTCTCATGGTTTGCTTCAATGCCGCGATGAGACACCAGGAATCCGAGGAGCTTGCCTGAAGGGACCCTGAAGACGCACTTGGCGGGGTTCAGCTTGATGTTTACCTTGCGCAGGTTGGCAAAGGTCTCCTCGAGGTCCTTGATGAGCGTGTCCTCCTCGCGGGTCTTGACCACGATGTCGTCGACGTAGGCCTCTGCATTCCTTCCCATTTGAGCCCCCAAGGCGATTCTCATGAGGCGCTGGAACGTGGCACCGGCGTTCTTCAGGCCGAAGGGCATGCAGACGTAGCAAAACACACCACAAGGGGTGAGAAATGCTGTCTTCTCCTCGTCCTCCTTCGCCATCTTGATCTGGTGATAGCCTGAGAAGGCATCCAGAAAACAGAGGAGTGCGCAGCCGGCGGTGGAGTCCACGATCTGGTCGATCCTTGGGAGGGGATAGGGGTCCTTGGGGCAGGCTTTGTTGAGGTCGGTGAAGTCGATGCAGAGGCAGCTTCCTACGGTGTGCTGGACAACTTCCTTGATGATGCTGGCTTTCTTCAACTTTTCAACTTCCTTGACGATGAAATCTTGCTTCTCTGGCGCCGCGTCTTTTGCTTCACGGGGCGTGCGTTTGGACACATGGCTAAGTGGTGCTCGATCACCTCCCTCGGTACTCCGGACATATCTGACGGTGTCCATGCGAACATGTCAGAGTTTGCCCTGAGGACGGCGACAAGCGCGCTTTCCTATTTGGGAGGCAGGTTGGCGCCAATGGTGACGCTAGCCCCCGAGCCGTTTGCCTCAAGAGGCACTTGCTTCGTCGCGGCCTTCTCCTGAGAGAACAGCTGCTTCTTCTTCGCGGGGGGGGGGGGCTCGGGAGGGGCTCCTCGTCCTCGTCAGCGGGTGACGCCACCGCGGCAGCCTTGTAGGCCGCTTGCGCAGCGTACAGGCGTCTGAGACCATGCCGCGGATGACGATGGTGCCACCCGAGCCAGGGAGCTTGACGAGGTTGTAGGCATGGTGGGTCACCGCCATGAACTTGGTGAGGGAGGGGTAGCCGAGGATGGCATTGTAGGGCAGGCCGATGTGCGCGACGTCGAAGTTGATCAGCTCGGTGCGGTAATTGGCCTGCGTGCCGAAAGTAACGGCGAGCCTCACTTGCCCCAAAGGGGTGGTGAGACCCTCTGTCACCCCCGAGAAGGGCCTGGTGGGCATGAGCCGCTCGTAGGGCACCTGCAGCTTCTCGAAAGTCTCGACAGAGATGACGTTGAGGCCTGCACCCCCATCGATGAGCGTCTTAGAGACGGCAATGTTGTTGATGGTGGGAGTGCAGACCAGCGGGATGGTGCCAACAGTTGAAGTGGACTTGGGGTGGTCGCTGGAGTCAAAAGTGATGGGGTACTGGGACCACTTGAGGGGCCTGGAGGCCTCAACCCCGGGAAGCGCAGCCGCGATCTCGCGAGCGAGTTGCTTGAAGTGGCGATTGGAGCTGGGGGCCTGAGCCCCGCCGAGGATGCAAGCGGCCCTACGAGGCACCTGGTAGCCCTCAGGAGTCTTGGCAGGGAGGTTGTCGTTCACGGGCTGGGCGGCGTTGGCTTGAGGGTTATGCTGGTAGTTGTCGTCGTAGTTGTTGTTGTTCCAGCATCGCCCCCCGCGGCCGCCGCGGCCGCCGCCGCGGCCGCCGCGACCTCGCTGCCGCTCGTTAGCCTCACGAGCCTCGCGAGCCTCACGAAGCCTCTTGAGGTCGTAGCAGTCCTCGGTGGCATGAGAATGCCTGTTGTGGTAGATGCAGAAGGGACGGTCATCTTTCTTCTCGAGGTCCGCGGCTGGAGTGGCAGCGCGAGGCTGCTTGGCGTCAGGCTCAGCCGGGAGGACCGCAGTGGTCTTGCGCTTCTCGGTGGACTTCTTCTTCTTCTTGGATCCCTCGGCGGGGTCCCCTGGCTCGTTCTTGACGAACAAGCGGCCCTCCTCAGCCTTGGCGCACTTGTCCGCCAAGTCGAAGAGCTATCCGCACATCCGTGACCCCAGCCTGGAAGGCCGAAATGACCTGCGCGTCGGTGGCATTGGGGATCTTGTTGCGCACCTGGCTGAAGCGCTGGATGTACTTGCGGAGGGTCTCGCCAGGCTTCTGGCGTACGGCGCGGAGGTTGTTGTACGTGAGGCCGCGATCGTACGTGCCCTTGAAGTTGGCGACGAAGCACCGGCAGAGGTCCTCCCAGGTGTTGATGGACTCGGCGGGGAGGTTTGTGAGCCACGAGGACGCGGAGTCCTTGAGGGCCATGGGGAACCAGTTCGCCATGACCTTGTCGTCGCCCCCTGCGGCCTGGATGGCCAAGGTGTAGAGCTGCAGGAACTCCAGGGGGTTATTCTTGCCGTCGTAGCGCGGAGGAAGATCCGGCCTGAACTTGACCGGCCAGACGATGCGACGGAGGCTGCGAGTGAACGCGGCCATCGTGCCGTAGGTGACCGGGCCGTTGGCGAGAGTGGCGCGGAGGTGGCGCCCCACGGTGGCGACGTCATGGACGGCGCGGTTGTGGCGATCCTGGTTGCGCTCGATGCTCACGCGTGCGTCCTCCGGGGCTCGCTGCACGATTTGGCAGTCATGTGTGGCGACGACGCGTGCGACGCAGCACAGTTGTCGCGAGGAGGAGCCCCGGCTGGAGCAGGTTGCGGTGGAACTGGTGGAGCTGGAGCGGGCGCGGGGTGACGAGGAGGTGCATGCGGCGCGCCGTGCGCCACGTCCCCTGCGCGTGCAGAGAGAACCAGCGAACGAGACGATGCAGGAGTGGCGACGCGAGCGGAGCCGACGAGCTCGGAGAGGCGGTTGAGCCAGGCTTCTTGGGCCTCCGGCATGGGGCGGTACTGCAGCAGCTCCTGCGCCATGAGAAGCGCAGTTGCTGGGCTGGGCGCAGGGCGGCCCAGCGAGGAGGCAGCACGGTCCCGCGACGGGTGCAGGGAGGAAGCCTCCTCTTCGCCGAGGTCGTCCTCGGCATGGTCGTTGTCGTCGTCCTCCGGGTGCTCGACGCGGGGCTCGGGGTCGACGTGGCGCTCCGGAGCAGCACTTCCGCGCGGGCGGCCGCGCGGGTTGCCAGCGGGAGCGGTGGCGGCGCTGGCCGTTCGGTGAGCGAGGCGTTCGGCGCAAGAGATGCCGGCCATGGCTGTGTCGAGGTTGAAGATGCGCCTCAGCCCCCTACCTGGCGCGCCAAATGTCGGAGAACTGTACCAGGAACTGGGTGTGTCTCACAAGTATCGAGTAAGGGGCTGAACGCGGAATCAAACAACCCTCAACGTGCCTCGGCGACGGTGCTCGTCGAGCTCGCTGTGGGACAGCACTGCAGAGATGAACGCACGGTATTACCCAGGTTCAGGGCCCTCTAGGAGAGGTAACACCCCTACGTCCTGCTTCGGATGTATTGCACTTGCTTGAAGAGGTTTTAGTACAGAGGGAGCTTGGCGAGCTCAAGGTGGCTACAATGGCTACTGCTAGTCTCGCAGAACTCAGATCTAGGGTTTGGTCTAAGCTCCAGGATTGTGAACCGAACCCTTTGCCCGAACGTGCTCCCCCTCCTTTTATAGGTGTCTCGGACCTCTTCCCCCAAATATCTTGGCGGGAAGGGTTACCACATGGCGACGAAGGAGGAGGACAGGTGCACAATAAAGGTGGAGTCCATGGACGCGGTCCATGGCAGGGGCGGTGTCACCAAAGCTGGAAAAGCCACCGTCCAACCAGGACGGTGGGCTGGCGCCGCTGAGGTGGGATGTGTCCCACGGTGACGTCGCCTTTGGAGGGTAGCTGCAGACGGTCCCCTTATCACCAAAGTAGCAATTCTTGGAGCTCCTTTGCTTGGTGCAGCTTTGTTGACTGCTTTATACATAAGAACGGAAACTCTGGCGCTGTCGTCACCGCGCGCTGGCGCGGTCGTCACTCTGCGGAGGGTGCAAAGCCCATGTGCGCTCTGCCGCGGAGGCAGAGCTGGCTTCGAGAGGAAGGAACCCTCGTGAGGCTGAAGGCCTCGCCGAGCCTTTCGGCTTGGTCCTTAGCAGAATTTGCAGGTGGCATCCGAGATGCCCTCTCGAGGAGAGGTCCCTCGCCGAGGGAAAAACCCTCGGCGAGGAGGAGAGGTCCCTCGCGAGGGAAAACCCCTCGCGAGGCTCGCCAGGCTTGGAGAGCCTGGTCCTTAGCGAAATCTCCTGAAGAATGTTGTGGGCCCTGGCAGGCCGGCCCGTGGTACCTTGGTTTCCACTGTGCCGACAAATTATAGATACGTCGGAGACGTATCAGCATCCCCAAGCTTAACTCCTGCTCGTCCTCGAGTAGGTAAGTGATAACAAAATAATTTTTGAAGTGACATGCTACCAATCACAATCATGATCAACTAATCATGTAAAGCATATGAACTGAATGCAATGATCCAAAACAACGGTTCATTGAATGAAACAAACAATGATTAACTAGGTAAAAAATGTAAGCAAGAAGTAACTTAGAAAAGAACACTTTCAAGATTTAAAAGCATAACAATTGATAATGATTGATAACTCACAAAGCAATATTGATTCAACAAACGAGTTTGGCCAACACAAAGGAAGATTTAAGTTTTCAGCAAAAGCTTCAACTTGCAACTTGTTTATCTCAAGATAAAGTCAATACAAAGTTTTCACAGTTAGACACAAAGATAACATGAAGTAAAACATGAGCCAAAGTTGATACCATGTGATTGCTTGAGGATTTTAGAAGAAAGAGGGAGACTAACTCAACATAAAAGTAAAAGAAAGGCCCTTCGCAGAGGGAAGCAGGGATTAGTCATGTGCTAGAGCTTTTTATTTTTATATTTTATTTTTGATAGAAGTAAAACAGTTTTGAGACATGCATGCTTTCGTCAACGACTTCACAGCAAAGAAACTATCTAGCCCCCCATAACAAGCAAGGCTTTTAGACTTGTGAGAGCGGCTGGTTTTAGAGGAATGAGTACATTTCTCTTTCTCCTTTGTTTCACCACTAACCAATGTTTGAGCTGATTTCTCAGATTTTCATTGTGCGGAGGAGAATGGTGAGTTATATTTATATTTTTCTTAAGCCGCTCTCGGGTTAATTCAAGTGAGGACGTGAACCATCAACACCGGGTGAAAGGGGGGAAATGACCTTGCTTGCCACATGTTATAACCAACTTCTTACTGCTTCATCAAGAGCTTAAAACACAGGGGCACAAAAAGGAGAATTTTGAATATTTTAAAGATAGCACATGAAAATTTTACTTGGAGTGGCAGGGAAATACCACATGTAGGTAGGTATGGTGGACACAAATGGCAAAAAAATTTGGCTCAGAGAGTTGGATGCACGAGAAGTATTCCCTCTCAGTACAGAATTTTTGGGCTTAGCAGGGTATCAAGCAAACACATAACATCAACTTGGTTCAATGAATGACTACATATATACATCATGCATAACCACTAGACTTCACACCGTCTACCTTGTTAGCCAAACCAACTCTTTGCAAAAGAATATCTAGACTTTGAGAACTACCAAGCAGGACAAGCACCACAATTTTAAAGCCTTACGGTAATTCTTTACTAATCTATTCTTACTAGATGATCCATAATTTAAGCATTAATCTACTTCATATCTCTAAACAATTGCCAAGTATCAAAGATTCAAGACAATGGTCTACAAGATTAAGCAGCACTTTTTACACTTCCTACATGATAATTTCCACTTAACCAAACACCAATCAACTTATTTGAAACAAAACAAAAAGGGTGAAGCAACATGAGAAAAACTTCCTAACTACAAAAGCTAAAAGCTCTAAACAATAGATGCATTAAAACAAGAGCTAAAAGCATAAATAACAAAGGCTAAACACTCAACACATATAAGTGAAACACAGGAGTGTATAATGAAAAAGCGGAGCGTGTCTCTCTCCCAAACAAGCATGCATGGATCCAAATTATTGCAAGGACCAGAAAACTAACACAAACAAACTGAAATAAAAAACAAACCGACGCTCCAAGAACAGCAAATAATGTGTAAAGGAATAAAAATATAGTACCATGAGAAAAACCGGTGATTGTTGATGAAGAAGGGGATGCCTTGGGCATCCCCAAGCTTAGACACTTGTAACTTCTTGAATATTTCAGAGGAGGGTACATGGGGAGCCTCCCCAAGCTTAGGCTTTTGTTCCTTCTCGATCTTCCTTCATCACCTCACACTTGGATACTTGAAAACTTACTTCACGCAAAACTTATAGCAACTTCATTAAGGGGTTAGTCCGCAAAAACAATATCTTTCTTCAGTTCCAAAGCACATATCAAGAACTAATTTTTTACAACATTAGCTACTATCACAAAGGCCTAAGTAAAGCTCTAGCTTTGAAAAACCTTCACTTTGCCTGCGAAAGAAGCTATGCAAAACTGAGGACAAAATCTGTCAAAAAACAGAACGGACTGTAAAGATGAATTTTGTCGGGGCACTTCTAGACCTCAAATCAGAAAACTTAAAACTAGAGAAAGGTAGACAAAACCCTGATGCTTGCTGGAAAAAAATTGCAGCCACAGATGACGTACTGTGATTTTTTGGATTTTCGAACAGCGAGGAACAGAAATCTGTTTCTGGACAGCAAACTCACAAATTAGTCTTACTCTCTTTAGAGTCTATTGTTGGCACCAAAAACCAAGACAAAAAGATATAAGGGAGTTGTTACAGAAGTAACATCACCCAAAACTCAAAGAAACCAAAAAGCAATAGAAGGTAAAATAAAATGGGTTGCCTCCCATATGCGCTTTTCTTTAATGCCATTTAGCTAGGCAGAAAGGGCAAATTCAAGTTTCATTAATAGAACCAAATTAAAAACCACTCTTTGGCTTACCAATGGAATCAAAAGGTTTCTGTATTCTCTTCCTTGGGAAATGTTCCATCCCTTTTTTCAGTGGAAATTGAAATTTAATATTGCCCACTCTCATATCAATAACTGCACCAACAGTTCTAAGAAACGGTCTTCCCAAAACAATAAGACAAGGAAGCTTAAAATCAAGATCCATAACAATGAAATCAATGGGGACATAATTAACATTAACCAAGATGAGAACATCATCTATTTTACCCAAAGTTGTATGCGAAGTGGCATCAAGAAAATTCACATTTAAATCACAATCTTGTAGTGGTCCAAGATCAAGAGCATCGATTTTTTTTTTGGCATAATAGAAATACTAGAACCAAGATCACAAAAAACATTACACTCAAAATCATTTACTTTCATCTTAATAGTAGGTTCCCAGACATCCTCTAACTTCCTAGGAATAGAGAATTCACATTTAAGCTTTTCTTCTCTCATCTCAATGAGAGCATTATTGATATGCTTAGTAAAAGCCAAGTTCATTTTACTAGCATTAGGTGTTTTAGCAAGATTTTGTAAAAAAATTACGACTTTAGTAAGGTTACAATTATCAAAATCAATATCATTGTCATAAACAATAACAGGAGTATTATCACCTAAAGAATCCTTATCATCAAAACCGATTTCAGCATTTTTATCAACAACAGTTTCTGTGTTGACTGAGAGTTTTGGGTTCTTTTTAGGCATAGTAGAAATTTTTCCTACTCCAATTCTTTTACCCTTAGCATACTTAGGTGTTGTAGATGACTCTTGAGCATTTAACATTTCAATATCCCCATTAGTATAAATAGTGCAAATATTAGCAACCTTACTAATTTTAGCAATTTCAGTAGATTCAGGTTTGGCTGCCATTTTGTTTATCAATGAGTATTGGCCTTCAGACATGTTTGAAATGCAGGTTTTGGTATTGGAAAGCCTAACTTTCAAATTAGAGATTTCCTGGTTTAATTCCTCAAGTTGTTGACTTATGTTTATCAGCAACAAAGAATGATCATCAATTTGTTTCATAAAGCTCTTATTTTGCTCATATTGAGTTTGCATAAAACTTTTAGTAGCCTTCTCAATCTCAAGAACCCTTTCATCACTAAATGTCTTTGTATTACCAGAAAATTTACCATAATTATTTATATATGGATTTCCATATTGACTACCATTATTTGATGGATAAGGTTTATAATTATTATTACCAAATTTGTTCCCATAAGCATTGTTCTTGAAATTATTTTTAACAAAATTAACATCAACTTGCTCCTCTTGAGCCACCAAAGAAGCTAAAGGAACATTATTTGGATCAATAGGAACTTGTTTACTAGCAAGCATAGACATAATCATATCAACCTTATCACTCAAAGAGGAAATTTACTCGACAGAATTTACCTTCTTACCACTAGGAGCCCTCTCGGTGTGCCATTGCGAATAATTTGCCATCATTTCATCCAAGAGTTTTGTTGCAGCACCTAATGTGGTAGACATGAAGGTACCTCCAGCGGCCGAGTCCAATAGGTTTCCTTAAAAAAATCCTGCATAAAAAGTTTGGATGACCATCCAAGTAGTCAGTCCATGAGTGGGACAGTTTTTAACTAGAGACTTAATTCTTTCCCAAGCTTGAGCAACATGTTCACTATAAAATTGTTTAAAGTTCATAATGTTACTCCTTAGTTGTATAATTTTTGCAGGTGGGTAATATTTCCCAATAACAGCATCTTTGCATTTAGTCGAAGAATCAATACTATTCCTAGGCAAAGACAATAACCAATCTTTAGCACGTCCTCTTAAGGAAAAAGGAAAAAGTTTCAGTTTTATGATGTCACCCTCTACTTCTTTATATTTTTGCATATCACATAACTCAACAAAGTTATTTAAATGATAGGCGGCATCATCACCACTAACACGAGAAAATTGCTCTTTCGTGACAAGATTTAACAAACCAGGCTTTATCTCATAAAATTCGGCTGTGGAAGCCGGTGGAGCAATAAGTGTGCATATAAAGTCATCATTATTTGTGCTAGTGAAGTCACACAACTTAGTGATCTCAGCTGAACCCATTTCCACAATAAATAAGCAAGAAACTAAGCAAAACAAAAAGAGACTAGTTGCTGGAATTTTTAATATTTTTTGTGTTTTTCAGTTTTAAAGAAACAAAAGGCAAAGCAAGGCTAACAAAAAATGAACTAGGCAAGAGAAAAACAAAGTAATGTGAAAGGATGTGTGAAACTCCCCTAGTTGAAACTTCCAGGTCCCCGGCAACGGCGCCAGAAAACGTTTTGCTGATTGATGTTGGGAAACCCCAATAGGAAGGTATGAAGCAGCGTAGCGGAAGTTTTTTCTTGATTTCAAAACCAAGGTTGTCGAACCAGTAGGACTTGGAGAAGGCTTATCAAGGTGTCAATAGCGTCGTTTCTCGATTATTGACGCGGACCTGCACACAATCACCAACAAACTACTTTGCCCCAACAAAACAGAGAGGTTGTCAATCTCTCCGGCTTGCCAAACGCAAAGAATTAAATGTGTGGATGATTGCTACCGATGAAGAGTTGGGTGGTGTCCCAAGCGAAGGCGGAGATGTAGCAAGCAGCAGTTTTCCCTCGATAACGGACCAAGGTTTATCGAACCAGTAGGACCTTGAAATCAACAACAAAGTGACTATTGAATATCTCTGGCTCTTAATCTTCAACAGACATGGACCTGCACACACTCAACCAAAATACTTTGCCCCCAACAGCGGAAAGGTTGTCAATCTTTCCGGTCTCGCAGAAAACAAAGTGGTTAATTGTATAGTGAAATAGATAAATTATGAAAATGGACCAAAGGAGTAATGAAGGTGAAAAGTGATGAATAAAGGCTGCAACCAATGTAAAAAGATGGACCGGGGGCCATGGGTTCACTAGTGGAGTCTCTCAAGTAAATAGAACATTCATATGATGGGTAAACAAATTACAGCGGGGCAATTGACAAGATTATAACACAAACTTAATCTAGCTATGACAAAGAGAACATGATAATATTTAAGTAGGCATCACGACAATGAACAAAGACCGTTGAGTCCAACTGCATCTTTGTCTAAAAATTCCACCGTGGGATCGCTATCCAGCCCGTCATCCATCAGTATTAAGTTGCAAGCAACAGACATTTGCATTAAGTTAAGCGCATGAAGTAAGCAATATTAAATATCAAAATAGACTTTAACACTGCTGTTTTACCCTTAGTAGCAACAGCACACCCTCGCCCTTAGACGTTTCTGTCACTTGTGCCCAGGAACAAAAGGGGGCATGAACCCACTATCTAGCATAAATACTCTCTCTTGGAGATACACACAATCACTTGGCCAAAGTAACTACGCACATCGGAGAGCATGCAAGAACATAAATCAACATATAAGAATCATGCACAATCTGATCATAACTTTATAATCCATCGGATCCCAGCAAACACATCACATAGCATTACAATAATCGATCTTGATCATGTTAGGCAGCTCACAAGATCATATGACTTTAAAAAAATGCATACATGAACTTTGCACTATAATAGTCATATTCCAACCATATTTGCATCATATAAGGGGTATATTACTGTTATTTAATGATTTTTGGTAATTTATGATGATATCCCCTTTTTATGGAATTAATCCTGCGTAGGCAGAAAACCCCTATTTCTTTCCTTATTTGTTTCAGGACCTTAACGACGTCATAATGAGCTATAAATTTACGGGGGTCATTATTTTGGAAGGAGAAGATTTAGGAGTGAAAGAAGTCAACGAACGGAGGCCGGAGGACCAAAAGGGTGGGTCCCACGCGGCCAGGTACTGTAGCCGCGTGGGCCTATCCCAATTGGCCCTCGTGGCCCCGTTTGCGTCGATCCTTCGCCCAGAAGCTTCCTCGTGACCTAAAAACGCCTATATAAAGAGCCCCCGACGTTCTCCAAAGAGAGAGCCGCCACACGAGAGAAACAAGAAACAGAGACCAGGAGGCTGCAGATTGGAGGGGGAAAACTCCGGTGGAGCCCTGCCGGAGAGGTCTCCTTCTTCTCCATCGACATCTCCACCGTCTCCATGATGAAGAGGGAGTAGTCCACCTCTGGACTATGGGTTTGTGGCAGTAGCATATGTATCTCTCTCTCTCTTGAGCTTCACTAATTAGCACCATATGAGCTGCTGAACATGATTACGGTCACAGTTGTATTACCATTGTGGTGGATCTTTCTATGAGTTAATATATGTTGAGATTGCAATGTTATATTTCAGTTATGAAAGTAGATGCATATTATGTACCCCGTTCTTGTATCCTTGTTATGATCAAGCATGTTTATGAGAGCGCGTGTGGGGGAACGTGTGCATTGGTTGGAGTAATGGGGGTGGTGAAGTGATAAGCTGACAACTTAATATCATGATCCATTGGGTGTTTACCTTACTTTGTTACCTCACTAGGGATAAACCAAAATACCATGTTGTAGGGTAGGAGGAGTGACATGCCTCTACCTAAGACTAGATCCATCATGTGTTTATTTTCACTTCATGTCATTAATCTTAAAGATATACTCTGATGTTATCTTAATTACTAAGGTGCATGATTTAGTTCACATCTTGGTGGAGTATAAGTGAGACTAATAATCAAAAGGTCTCTATGTTAGGACGTGATGCCCATATAATTAGTAACATGTCATTAACCTTGTTTGCAATCTCATATGTTAAATCTATGTCTACTCATTTGCCACACTATATTAAAAGAGAGAGTGCATGTGTGAAACCATGAATCCCGGTCCATTTTTAATCATAAGAAACAACTTTCCAACCACTTTTAAGCATCTTTTACATTCAGCCATTTTAAAATCATAAAATACAAAAACACTTTTACTTCTTGCATTCACATATAAAAACCCCAAAAATACCATCCATCATCATTACTATCATCCTTGCATACTTATTCACCACCATTGCATTTTTATTTACTGTTTTGCATTCATTATCATCTTAATATCATTCTCACACCTTGTGCTTGACAACCACTTGGTGGGGTTGAGGGCACAAAGCAATCTATTTTGTTTGCAGGAAATCTAGAGAAGGACAAGAAGATAAAACCCACACTACTGATTCCCCGAGAGTTCGATATTAAACCCTCGAGTCACCTTCTTGGGGAAAAACTACCACTTCTACATACTCTGCACTTGGAGGCTCAACCTATCCCTAATATATTATCTTCCTTTCAGGGTATCAAGAGTACTTGTTGGCTTTGTTGAGGGAGAAGAATACTCTCATCAATCCCGTCATCAAAGGTTTTTCTGGCGCCGTTGCCGGGGAATCATAGCTGGAAGGGTTTGTCCAAGGATATCACAACAAAGTCAACTTCATCACCAACTTTTGCTAACACCTAAGCTTGGGGAGGTTGCACCTACGTGAGCATCATCTTGTCCATCTTTACCTTCAAGCATTTTATTTTGTTTTGTTTTTGTCTTGCATATCATATTTAGATTTCGGTTTGCATATTTTATTTTCAGTTTTGCATTTTGTTTTGCATTAGTTAATTCGGTTTGCATTGTTTTAGTGTCATTTTATTTTCAGTTTTGCATTAAAAATTCAAAAACACATAAAAATCTGCTAAAATGGGTGATAGGACTAAGTTGTGTGACTACACAAATACTCCAAATGATCAATTTATTGCTAAACCTATTACCACACCTGAGATACAAGCTGATAGCTATGAAGTAAGTCCTAGTTTATTGAACTTGATAACTAGGGAGCAATTTGGTGGTAGTGCTATGGAGGATGCCTCTATGCATCTTCATGATTTTGTTGAAATCTGTGACATGCAAAAATTTAAGAATGTTGAAAGTGATATTCTAAAACTGAAATTATTTTCTTTTTCACTTAGAGGAAAAGCTAAGGAGTGGCTGCATTCATTACCTACTAATAGCATTAAAACTTGGAATGATTTGAGAGAAGCTTTCATTAAGAAATATTATCCTCCTGTTAAAATTTTGCAAAATAGAAACAATATTCTATCTTTTAGGCAAAATGAAAATGAACATGTTGCTATGGCTTGGGATAGGATAAAACTTATGCTTAGAACTTGCCCATCACATGGAGTTAATGAATGGACCATCATACACTCTTTTTATAATGGTCTGAATTACATGTCTAGAAATATACTTGATTCTGCTGCTGGAGGTGCTTTTATGGGAAAAACTATAGTAGAGGCTAAGAATATATTGGAAAGCATTTTGCAAAACTATAGTCAATGGCATACTGATAGAGCACCTAGTTCATCTAAGAAAGTAAACTCCATAGAAGAAACTCATGATTTGTCATCTCAGATGGATACTATTCTTACTTTGCTTAATAAACCTAGTGTTGAAAATATCCCTTTGCAAGAACTAGTTGGTGATAATTCTGAAAATATTGATGTCAACTTCATTAGGAATTATGGAAACAATGGGTATGGTAACAACAATTATAATTCTTATAATAAACCTCCTTATGTTCCAAACAATCGTCCTTTTGTTCCATATCCTAATGCTAATGATAAATGGAAGCCTGTGTTATCAAGTAATGATAATTTTGAGACTAATAAAATTCTTATGGAACAAGTTGCTAGTCATAATACCATGATACAAGAGTTGAATAAGTCTGTTGCATCTATTAGTTTTGATATTAAAAACTTAGAACTCCAAGCTGCAGGACTAGACAAAGCCCTTTCAAAACTTGCTGATAATCAAGCCACTTTATTGAGTATGTCTGCTGGAAAACCACAGGCACCACCTGTGGTTGGATTGAATTCTATTAATATTGCTGAAAATGTTCCTCTTACTTTGGAAGAAACTATGAATGAATTGCTAAACTATCCTGAATATCTGTTGCCTTTTATGTCTCATCTTATGGCTTTAAAAGAAGAAGCTAATGAAACTGAATATGATGAAAGAACAGTTGAAAAAGTTAAGATGCTTAGTGAAGTTAATGATCCTTTGCTTGATCTGAAGAATAGTAGCTTGCATGAATTAATATCTATCTTACAAAAATTTGCAAGTGATCCTTCTATTGATGTTAACAAATCTGGTTTTGGTTCCTATATTGCTAATCATGTCTTGAAAGAGAAAATTGCTAGATACAATCAAGAAGCTATGATACCACCTAAGCTTGGGGATGTGTGGATCCCCAAGGTGCTAGTAACTATTGGAAAAGAGACACACCATGCCATACTTGATCTAGGATCTAGTGTCTCAGTTTTATCTAAAGAATTATATGAATCACTTGAATTAAAGAATCTTGAAAAATGATCTATTGGACTTGCACTTGCTGATAATACCATTAAACATGCTTTAGGAAAAGTAAGTGATGTTATGGTAGAGTTACATATGACTTTTGTACCTGTGGATTTTCTAATCATGGATATGGAGAATAAAACCTCTAGTCCTATTATTTTGGGAAGACCTTTTCTTCGTACCACAGGGGCTATCATTGATTCAAAGGAAGGGAATGTAAAGTTTCAGTTTCCACACAAGAAATGCATGGAACACTTCCCAAGGATGAAGGGCACAACTTTTAAGCTCCCTCATGAGCTTCATCTTCGGTAAAACAACAAGTAAGTAAGCCTAGCTATATGGCTATAAAGAAAGCGCTTTACGGGAGGCAACCCGGTTGTTTTTATTTGGATTTTCTTTGTGTCCTCTTGCTGTAACAAGAGATTGTTTTCTTAGTTTAGTTTCTAGAATTTTTAATAAAGTGCCAAGTTTTACCCAATTTGGTTGAAAAAGTTGCTATACCTATTCGGAGATTTTATTCCTGCACAGAGTCTGTGCACGGTTTGATTTTTAATTAATATTATGTAAATCCAAATGAGCTGAGATTTTTACTATAACTGAAACTTTTCATCCTCTGTATGTCTGAAGTTTTTCCAGATTTTTTCGACAAGTTTAAGTAGGACAGAAAAATACGTTTTGCTGCTGCTGTTTTTCTGGACAGATTCTGTCCCATATTGTATTATGCATAGTTTGAACTATTGAGTTGATCCAATTGAGTTTATGAGTAGGCAAACAACATTATACATTCTCTGGTAATTCATATGAATTTTAATCCATGGATTATATGCAGCAAAGAAACTTGTTTATTTATCTCTACTAATATCACCCCACAGAAAAGAGATGGGAGAAATTGTGTTTTGAAGTTTTTTCACAGGGATTGGAGGAGATGCACCATGAGTTATCCAAGGATGGTGAAAACCATAAGCTTGGGGATGTGAACATACCCACTGAACCAAAACACTCTCGGTTTGCACACGTCTAACTTCTGTTTTTCTATCATTGCACTTTATCGCATAAACTTGGAGCGTCTTTTAGTTTGTTTTGCTTTGATTTTGTGAGACCACCACACTATCTTTTATATATGAGAATGCTACTGGAAATTTGGGTTGAAATATCTTGCATGATTTTATTGTATTGGGAAAAGGGATGTCTAAGTTGATTTTTAATGACACATATAGTTGCATGATTCATGAGTTTCGTTATGAGTAATAATTTGCAAATGCTTTATCGTGAGCTATCTTTTATTCATGTTTTGATGCTGTATGTTATTTCACTTTGTCTGACATGAATTAGTTAGTTCTATGGACACTCATGCATGCATCTAGATGGTCATCTTTCTCCCTTTTGCTAGCCCAAAAATTTCAACAAGTAAAAACTTGTTTCCAACACCTTCAGCCCAAGTTTTTCCAGTGAGTCCACCATATCTACCTATTAGCTTTATGCTATTCCAAGTATGTCTATCATGTTATTTGTGTTATCTATGCCTCTAAATGAAAATGATGATGTTATTTATTGTAATGGTAAAAGTTGGTTAAAAAGCTCTCGCGAACTTGATGCACACTTTACTTTTATTGCATTCAAAAAGATGAACCATTGTGATTAATATTATGAAGATAGTGGCTTGATAAATGTTTAAGGTTGGGAGTTAGCCCATATGTGCTGTCACATACAAAGCTTTCAACATGTTTCATCATTTGTTTAGTTGATATCATGTACTTTTGTCTATGGATGCCTATCATGACGAAATAAATGTGGAAATAGAGTTAAGTTTAAATGAGTTTGTATAAATGGTTAGAGAGAAACCTAGGCCGCTAATCTAAGCCATGCATCATTCATGGTGGAAATTTACTTACATGCTATTTTGAACCCTCTGTGATACACCCTACAATAAAAAGCTATATCAAGTGGTAAATAAAGAGGGTGTTGAGATTGTTCAATATGTTTGTTTGTCTTGTTGTTTTGATATGGGCTTGATCCATATCATGGGACAAGAGGTACCCCAGTTGAGACTCTTGATGATACCGTTATTACTTACAATGATAGATAACTTAAACTTGCTTTGTTTCCTAAGTTGAGTAATCATGGTGTAGGCACTTGTATTCAAGGGGCATGAGACATCTAACCTTTACTTTATCAAGGCCACTACTCATATTCGCTTTCACATTCAACTTTAATCATTCAAGATGCTATGATAGGGGAATGAGAGCTTGACACCAAGTATTACCATTGCAATCAATAACTTAAGTAGAATAGTTTGGAGGATAGATGAAACTTATGCATGCTTTACCTCTACTTATTTATATATCATTTCCAAAGTGTCCACCTTTTATATTCAGATTTTCTACACTCTATGGACCACAAGTATGCAAAAGTAAGAATGTCCATAGTACTATCTTTTATGTTGCACTTTGTGAACTATCATTGATCATCTTTTCATTTGAATACTTGATATCACTTTATAAACTATTTGCATATTGCTACTTCTTTGAAATAATGAATCATTTGACTTTATGTAGCAGTAGCAATCATCTTTTATATCCATGTTTTTATTATATTGCAAAGTTCATGTTAGTTTTATCACTTTCATACTCGAGGACGAGCATGAGTTAAGCTTGGGGATGTTGATGCATCTAAAATGCATACACGACCTTTGCACTATAATAGTCATATTCCAACCATATTTGCATCATATAAGGGGTATATTACTGTTATTTAATGATTTTTGGTAATTTATGATGATATCCCCTTTTTATGGAATTAATCCTGCGCAGGCAGAAAACACCTATTTCTTTCCTTATTTGTTTCAGGACCTTAACGACGTCATAATGAGCTATAAATTTACGGGGGTCATTATTTTGGAAGGATAAGATTTCGGAGCGAAAGAAGTCAACGAACGGAGGCCGGAGGACCAAAAGGGTGGGTCCCACGCGACCAGGTACTGTAGCCGTGTGGGCACACCCAATTGGCCCTCGTGGCCCCGTTTGCGTCGATCCTTCGCCCAAAAGCTTCCTCGTGACCTAAAAACACCTATATAAAGAGCCCCCGACGTTCTCCGAAGAGAGAGCCGACACACGAGAGAAACAAGAAACAGAGACCAGGAGGCTACAGATTGGAGGGGGAAAACTCCGGCGGAGCCCTGCCGGAGAGGTCTCCTTCTTCTCCATCGACATCTCCACCGTCTCCATGATGAAGAGGGAGTAGTCCACCTCTGGACTATGGGTTTGTGGCAGTAGCATATCTCTCTCTGTATCTCTCTCTCTCTCTTGAGCTTCACTAATTAGCACCGTATGAGCTGCTGAACATGATTACAGTCACAGTTGTATTACCATTGTGGTGGATCTTTCTATGAGTTAATATATGTTGAGATTGCAATGTTATATTTTAGTTATGAAAGTAGATGCATATTATGTACCCCGTTCTTGTATCCTTGTTATGATCAAGCATGTTTATGACAGCGTGTGTGGGGGAACATGTGCATTAGTTGGAGTAACGGGGGCGGTGAATTGATAAGCTGACAACTTAATATCATGATCCATTGGGTGTTTACCTTACTTTGTTACCTCACTAGGGATAAACCAAAATACCATGTTGTAGGGTAGGAGGAGTGACATGCCTCTACCTTAGACTAGATCCATCATGTGTTTATTTTCACTTCATGCCATTAATCTTAAAGCTATACTCTGATGTTATCTTAATTACTAAGGTGCGTGATTTAGTTCACATCTTGGTGGAGTATAAGTGAGACTAATAATCAAAATGTCTCTATGTTAGGACGTGATGCCCATATAATTAGTAACATGTCATTAACCTTGTTTGCAATCTCATATGTTAAATCTATGTCTACTCATTTGCCACACTATATTAAAGAGAGAGTGCATGTGTGAAACCATGAACCCCGGTCCATTTTAATCATAAGAACAACTTTCCAACCACTTTTAAGCATCTTTTACATTCAGTTATTTTAAAATCAGAAAATACAAAAACACTTTTACTTCTTGCATTCACATATAAAAACCACAAAAATACCATCCATCATCATTACTATCATCCTTGCATACTTATTCACCACCATTGCATTTTTATTTACTGTTTTGGATTCATTATCATCTTAATATCATTCTTACACCTTGTGCTTGACAACCACTTGGTGAGGTTGAGGGCACAAAGGAATCTATTTTGTTTGCAGGAAATCTAGAGAAGGACAAGAAGATAAAAACCACACTACTGATTCCCCGAGAGTTCGATATTAAACCCTCGAGTCACCTTCTTGGGGAAAACTACCACTTCTACGTACTCTGCACTTGGAGGCTCAACCTATCCCTAATATATTATCTTCCTTTCAGGGTATCAAGAGTACTTCTTGGCGTTGTTGAGGGAGAATAACACTCTCATAAATCCCTTCATCACATCACAAAACTAGCATGGATCAATCAAAAATTATAGATACGTTTGACACGTATCAGCATCCCCAAGCTTAACTCCTACTCGTCCTCGAGTAGGTAAGTGATAACAAAATAATTTTTTATGAGACATGCAACCAACACAATCGTGATCAAGATAGTAATGCAAAGCATAGGAGGTGAATGAAGTGATACAAAACAATTGTCTATAGTTGATAGCAAAAAAGCAATGAATAACCAAGTTGAATCATTCAAGCAAAACCTTTCATAAATAGTACGTTAAAGACATGAAAGCAATGTGATCCACATATTTGATTAATTCACAAAGGTAAAAATTCCATGACAAAAGTGTTTGAGAATCAAAACAAAGAATATGTAAGTTTTAGCAAAAAGCCTCAACTTCCAACGGTAAAGTCAATATAAAGATTCATGTTTAATCTGACAATGCAATATGATCAATGATACCCAGGGTCAATGCTAGATGTTTGCTTTGGTGGAGATAGAAGGAAGAGGAAAACTGACTCAACATTAAAAGTAAAAGAACGGCTCTTCGCAGAGGGAAGCAGAGATTAGTCATGTGCTAGAGCTTTTTATTTTTACGAAATAGAAGTAAAACAATTTTGAGACATGCAGCTTTCGTCAACGACTTCACAACAGAGAAGCTATCTAGTCCCCCATAACAAGCAAGGCTTTTAGACTCGTGAGAGCAGCTGGTTTTTAGAGAAGCGAGTACGCTCCTCTTTCTCCTTGGTTTCACCACTATCCAATGTTTAGAGCTGATTTCTCAGATTTTCATTGCGCGGACGAGAATGGTGAGTTATATTTATATTTTTGCTTAAGCTGCTCTCGGGTTGATTCAAGTGAAGACGTAATCCATCGACACCGGGTGAAAGGGGGGAAATGACCTTGCTCGTCACGAGTTATATCTAGCTCTCTATTGCTCCCTCATGAGCTTAAAAAAGAGGCACAAAAAGGAATATTTTGAATTTTTTAAAGATAGCACATGACAAATTTACTTGGAATGGCAAGAAATACCATGCATAGGTACATATGGTGGACTCAGCTGGCAAGATAGTTTGGCTTTGGGATTTGGATGCACGAGTGAACCATACACTCAGTACGAATTTTTAGGCTTAGCAAAGAAGCTATTTGAAGCAAACATCTAATATTAACCGGTAACAGAGTAACATAAGACATTAGTCAATCATAACCATAAAAGCTCCACACCGTCTCCCTTATTGACCAAACAATTCTTTTGATGGAAGGATTAGCTTAATGAATTAGCAACTACGAAACACCACAGAGTTTCAAGCTTTTAACAGTATTTCTATACTAATAAATTCCACTAAAATAACCAGCAAGTTTAAGCATTCATCTTAATATCTCAAAACAAATGAGAAGTATCAAGTATCCACACAATGATCTACAATACTATGCAGGTTTTCGTTTCATTCCACTATCACATGAATAGCATTTTGTCACTTTGACAATTCAAGCAATTTATCAATAACAACTCTCCAACAAATATAAGTGAAGAACAAGAGAGTTTAACAACAACTACTAGCAGCTCTAAATAAGATAAAAGCTATAAGTGAGAGCTTACTAGCAAACAAACAGTAGCTAAGAATACTCAACAAAATATAAGCGAAGCACCGGAGTATTCAAACGAAAAGGCAGAGCGTGTCTCTCTCCCACATAAACAAAGCAAGGATCCAACAAGCATATGACCAGCAAACAAACAAACAAAACTAAAAGTAAAAAGACGCTCCAAGTATAGCACATAATATGTAAAGTGATAAAAAACATAGTTCAACAAAGACGACCTCATGATAGTCGATGAAGAAGAGGGGATGCCTTGGGCATCCCCAAGCTTTGACGCTTGATAGTTCTTGATATTCAGAGGGGGTTCCATGGGGGAATCCCCAAGCTTGAGGTCTGATCCATCTTCAATTTCTTCATTATCCTCTCCTTTGGAACTTAAAAACTCCCTGCACACAAAACTTCTCATAAACTGATCAAAGGGTTAGTGCTCATAAATTAAAATGCACATGTGTTCAACTCAAGACAAATTGCAAAAAAACTTTATTAGGCATTATCTACTGTTCACTAAGCCTCAATGTGGCACTCCACCTCTAGAGTATCACATTTGACGATAGTAAAGAGACGAATACAAAATAAAAGCAGAATCTGTCAAAATCTGAACAGTCTGTAAAGATCGAATTTTTCGAGGCACTTCTGTAGCTCAAATCAGAAAACTCAAAACTAACGAAAGATAGATAAAAGTATCAGGCTTGCTGTCTACACATTTCATAAAAGGATAAAATTCAGAGATTTTTTGGATTTTCAAACAGTGAAGGACATAAATCTGTTTCTGGACAGCAAAACAACACCTCGCACTTTCAATGCATTAGAGGCTAAACTTGGCACAAAAAACCAAAAGAAAAGGATACAATCAAGTTGCTACAGAGGCAACACTTGAAGACTCAAGAAAAGTAAAAATAAAACTGAAAGTAAAAAGATGGGTTGCCTCCCAACAAGCGCTTTTCTTTAACGCCTTTTAGCTAGGCCCAGTACTTTTAATGATGCTCACATAAGAATAAGAGTTGAAACGCACAAGAGAGCATCATGAAGCAAATATCAAATACATTTAAGTCTAACCCTCTTCCTATGCATAGGCATCTTATAAGAAAATAAATCAATGAAGCATAAAGCATTAAGTATAGGAAGGTAAATCAAGTGCAACTTCAAAACTTTTAGCATAAAGAGAGGTGTTTTAGTAACATGAGAACTCCGACAACCATAATTTCCTCTCTCATAATAATTTTCAATAGCATCATGAACAAACTCAACAATATAATTATCACTTAAAACAGGCTTTTCATGATCTACAAGCACATAATTTCGGTCCATCTCAAAAATAGTCGGATTAAATGAATCAAAAAGGGAAGTTTCAAATGAATCAATGGGATCATAGCATTCATTCTCCTTTTTTGAGGAAGGAGGACAATTAAATAATGTATGAGTTAGAGAGTTACTCTCATTAGAAGGTAGAGATGGGTAGCTACTCCATTCTTCCTCCTTTTGTTTGTCACTCTCCTCCTCTTTTTCATCTAATGAGCTTCCAATTTCAGCAATTTCTTCTTCCATAGGCTCCTGCATGGCATTAGTCTCTTCCTCTGGGGGAGATAAACCCTTAAGATATTCAGTAATATAAGCATTATCATCTTTGTAATTATCCATGCAATATTTAAGTATAGTAAAATTCTCAGTTTGATAACGAGCATTATCAATGTTCTCCAGCAAAGAAGCAATTTCATAGGCACCCTTAAAAGCAACAAATTCTTCAATCTGTTCAACATCAAAGAAATCAAAAATTTCCCTAGCATAAGAAGCTAAGGTTTCATTTTCATTGTCCGGACATTGGAAGGGGAGGTGTGGAGTGCGCCTCCCACAAGAACATTTTATATCATAGAGGAAACTTATATTTTCAGCATACAAGTTCACTTTTTTCAGAAATTCCCAAAGTTGTTTCCCTTTTTGCGACATGCGGTGTTCCTTATAGTATTTTTCCTGATCTTCTGTGAAACCACAACAAGATCTAGTTTCGAAGAAAGTAGCCATTAAGAACAACCAAAGAACCACGCATACTAATAAAACATGATAAAAGACTACACTAATTTTTTGGGGTTTTAAAATTTTGCAACAGGAAAAATAAGCTAACGAGAAATAAAACAAGTAAGAAAAAAACAAAGTAAAGTGATTGAGAGTGTGATACTCCCCTTGCTGTAGCTCCAAGATCCTCGGCAACGGCGCCAGAAAAGAGCTTGATTGCTACTGATGAAGAGTTGGGTGGTGCCCCAAGCGAAGGCGGAGATGTAGCAAGTAGCAGTTTTCCCTCGATAACGAACCGAGGTTTATCGAACCAGTAGGACCTTGAAATCAACAAGAAAGTGAATGTTGAAGATCTCTGGCACTTAATCTTCAACGGACGTGGACCTGCACACACTCAACCAAAATACTTTGCCCCCAACGGCGGAAAGGTTGTCAATCTTTCCGGTCTCGCAGAAAACAAAGCGGTTAGCTGTATAATGAAATAGATGAATTATGAAAATGGACCAGAGGATTAATGATGGTGAAAAGTGATGAATAAAGGTTGCAATCAATGTAAAAAGATGGACCGGGGGCCATGGGTTCACTAGTGGAGTCTCTCGAGTAAATAGAACATTCATATGATGGGTAAACAAATTACAGCTGGGCAATTGACAAGATTATAACACAAACTTAATATAGCTACGACAAAGAGAACATGATAATATTTAAGTAGGCATCACGACAATGAACAAATATTGTTGAGTCCAACTGCATCTTTGTCTAAAAAGTCCACCGTGGGATCGCTATCCAGCCTATCACCCACCGGTATTAAGTTGCAAGCAACAGACATTTGCATTAAGTAAAGCGCATGAAGTTGCAAGCAACAGACATTCGCATTAAGTAACTACGCACATTGGAGAGCATGCAAGAACATGCCAGATTATGTTCTTGCATGCTCTCCGATGTGCGTAGTTACTTTGGCCAAGTGATTGTGTGTATCTCCAAGAGGGAGTATTTGTGCTAGATAGTGGGTTCATGCCCCCTTTTGTTCCTGGGCACGAGTGACAGAAATGTCTAAGGGCGAGGGTGTGTTGTTGCTACTAAGGGTAAACCAGTGGTGTTAATGTCTCTTTTGATATTAGTATTGCTTACTTCATGTGCTTTATTTAATGCAATTGTCTATTGCTTGCAACTTAATACCGTTGGGTGATAGGCTGGATAGCGATCCCATGGTGAACTTTTTAGACAAATATGCAGTTGGACTCAACGGTCTTTGTTCATTGTCGTGATGCCTACATAAATATTATCATGTTCTCTTTGTCATACCTAGATTAAGTTTGTGTTATAATTTTGTCAATTGCCCAGCTGTAATTTGTTTACCCATCATATGAGTGTTTTATTTATTTGAGAGACTCCACTAGTGAACCCATAGCCCCCGGTCCATCTTTTTACATTAATTGCAACCTTTATTCATCACTTTTCATCATCATTACTCCACTGGTCCATTTTCATTTTTTAATTTATTTCACTATATAATTAACCGCTTTGTTTTCTGCGAGACCGGAAATATTGACAACCTTTCCGCCGTTGGGGGCAAAGTATTTTGGTTGAGTGTGTGCAGGTCCACGTCTGTTGAAGATTAAGCGCCAGAGATCTTCAACATTCACTTTGTTGTTGATTTCAAAGTCCTACTGGTTCGATAAACCTCGGTTCGTTAACGAGGGAAAGCTGCTACTTGTTACATCCATGCCTTCGCTTGGAGCACCACCCAACGCATTATTCAACACGCTAGCAGAACGCCAAATTACTTTTGGGCCAAATCCGGCGGAAAACGAGGCTCTGGGGGGCGACTGGGATCAAAATGGGCCGCCAACGGAAAAACGGTGGTCCTTGGGGGGGGGCTCTCGGGAGGGCGGTGATACGTGTCAAACGTATCTATAATTTTTATTGATCCATGCTTGTTTTATGTCATCGTTACATGTTTTTTTCATCTTATTATATCATTTTATGCATTTTTGTTGGACTAACCTATTGACAAGATGCCCAGTGCCAGTTCCATGTTTTTGTTGTTTTCTATTTCGGAAAATCTACTTCTGGAAATATTCTTGGAATTGGACGATAATTTACGGGAATTATTTTTACGCCAAGACGAAGATGGAGTCCAGAGGGCAGCATGAGGGGCCACCCACAGGGCAGGGGCGACCCCCAGCTGCGGCCAGAGGTGGGCCCGCAGGTGGGACCCGCCCCTGCGCCTGGGGCACCCCCTCGGCCCCCTCCGACGCCTATAAAATCATATTAAACCTAAAAACGTCGGGGCGATGATTATTTTCCACGAACTCCATCCCGAAGCCGCCGCCACCTCGAAACCTAATTCGGGGAGATTCTGAAGCTGTTCCCGGCACGCTGCCGGAGGGGAGATCGATCCCGAAGGGCTCTACATTGCCATGCCTTCCTCCGGGATGATGTGTGAGTATTTCCACCTTGGACTACGGGTCCATGGCAGTAGCTAGATGGTTGTCTCTCTCCCTTGTGCTTCATGTTTATGATCTTGTGAGCTGCCTGATACGTCTCAAACGTATCTATAATTTTTGACTGATCCATGCTAGTTTTGTGATATTGTCACATGTTTTTACTGTCATTTATATCATTTTTATGCATTTTGTCAGACTAACCTATTGACAAGATGCCAAGTGCCAGTTCCCTGTTTTTGCTGTCTTTTTGTTTCAGAAATTTACTTCGGGAAATATTCTCGGAATTGGACGAAAATTTATAGGAAATTTTGATTTGCCACGACGAAGTACCAGACCAAATGAGAGCTGGAGGGGAGGCGCACAGGGCAGGTGCGCCCCCTACCGCGGGTCAAGGGTCACCCGCGGGTGGGGCCCACCCCTTCCCCTGGGACCTCGCCTCGATGCCCTCAACTGCCTATAAATTGCCTTTTACCCTAAAAACGTCGAGGCGTCCATTATTTTCCAGAAACTCGACCCCGACGTGCCGTCACCGAAAACCCTAGCTCGGGGTCCAATCTGAAGCTGATCCCGGCACTCTGCCGGAGGGGAGATAGATCCCGGAGGGCTCTTCATCGTCATGCCTTCCTACGGGATGATTTGTGAGTAGTCTCACCTTGGACTACGGGTCCATGGCAGTAGCTAGTTGGTAGTCTCTCTCTCTTGTGCTTCATTTCTTATGATCTTGTGAGCTGCCTAACATGATCAAGATCGATTATTGTAATGCTATGTGATGTGTTTGCTGGGATCTGATGGATTATGAAGTTATGTTCAGATTGTGCATGATTCTTATATGAGTAATTTATGTTCTTGCATGCTCTCCGATGTGCGTAGTTACTTTGGCCAAGTGATTGTGTGTATCTCCAAGAGAGGGCATTTATGCTAGATAGTGGGTTCATGCCCCCTTTTGTTCCTGGGCACGAGTGACAGAAACGTCTAAGGGAGAGGGTGTGTTGTTGCTACTAAGGGTAAAATAGCGGTGTTAATGTCTCTTTTGATATTAGTATTGCTTACTTCATGCACTTTACTTAATGCAATTGTCTGTTGCTTGCAACTTAATACCGTTGGGTGACAGGCTGGATAGCGATCCCACGGTGGACTTTTTAGACAAAGACGCAGTTGGACTCAACGGTCTTTGTTCCTTGTCGTGATGCCTCCATAAATATTATCATGTCCTTTTTGTCATAGCTAAATTGGGTTTGTGTCATGATCTTGTCAATTGCCTAGCTGTAATTCGTTCACCCATCACATGCATATTTTATTTACTTGAGAGACTCCACTAGTGAACCCATGGCCCCCGGTCCATCTTTTTACATTGTTTACAACCTCATTTACTTGCTTTTAATCATCATTACTCCTCTGGTCACTTTTCATATTCATCTATTTCATCATATAATTAACCGCTTTGTTTTCTGCGAGACCGGAAAGATTGACAACCTTTCCGCCGTTGGAGGCAAAGTATTTTGGTTGAGTGTGTGCAGGTCCATGTCTGTTGAAGGTCAAGCGCCAGAGATCTTCAACATCACCTCGTTGTTGATTTCAGAGTCCTACTGGTTCGATAAACCTCGGTTCGTTAAACGAGGGAAAACTGCTACTAGCTGCAATTCCGTCTCCGCTTGGGGCACCACCCAACTTATTTTAATACAGCAGCAAGCTCTTTTCTGGCGCCGTTGCCGGGGACTTTGGAGCTACAGCAAGGGGAGTCTCGTACTCTCAATCCCTTTACTTTGTTTTTATCTTGCTTGCTTTATATCTCGTTTAGTTTATTTTTCTGTTTCAAAATTTTAAAACCCAAAAAAATTAGTGTAGTCTTTATTCCTGTCTTGTTATTTTTTCTTATCGTTATGTCTTCTACTAAAAACACCAAGTTGTGTGACTTTACTAGCACTAATAACAATGATTTCATATGCTCTCCAATTGCTCCACCCGCTACTAAAGCGGAATTTTATGAAATTAAACCTGCCTTGCTAAATCTTGTTATGAAAGAGCAATTTTCATGTGCTAGTATTGATGATGCCGCCTCTCATTTAAATAACATTGTTGAGTTATGTGATATGCAAAAGTATAAAGAGGTAGAAAGTGATATCATAAAACTGAAACTTTTCCCTTTCTCTTTGAGAGGGAGAGCAAAAGAATGGTTATTGTCTTTGCCTAAAAATAGCATTGATTTTTGGATTAAATGCAAAGATGCTTTTATTGAAAAATATTATCGTAACAGCCCCAGTTTGGTACTGAAAAATATGAATAAATTATCCACTTTTTCATCTCATGTTTGCATCATGGCATGCATTTGAAATTTTCTACTTCTAACAATCCACATATGAAAACATTTAAAAGAGGGAAGCAAAACCTCCCCACACCCCCAAGCCAAATGCAATTGCTCAACCTAGCAAACACATTAATTTGACCTTCCAAATTGTCCAGAAAGTTCCAAGTTTACATGTTATAAAATTTGTCAAAAGCAAATTCTTGACAAGCAAAAAATAAGAATTTGGAATTTTAAATTAGTTTAAGCAAGTTTTGAATTTTGAATTCAAGTTCAGCTTGTCAAAAATTCAAAATAAAATTATGGGGAGCTTTACTATTATATTGGGAGCCTCCATGAATATTCTCACTATTTTTTAAAATGCTTAAGTACTCCAAGTAAATGAATTTTGGAAATTATCAACAATGACCATATTTAAACACTATGAGCAAATGTTGATAAAAACATTTTATTTTGGAGCACAATTTTTTGTGGAACCTCTACCTGAGATGGGGAGCCTACTTGAATTTTTCCAGAATTTTCAAAAAGGTTTTAGTGCCCCAAATTAAATCCATAAGGTGATGCTGGAGCAGTTTGCAAATAACTTAAATTGGAGCCAGGGGTTTTCGGTAAAGCTGTCTTCTTTCTTCCTCACTATGGCGACAGTGGGCACTGGCGCCATGCCGCCGCGCCCATGCCGCCGTGCCACTTGCTGCGGCCGTGCCCCGGGGTCAAAGGCGTGCACACGGACGCCCACCTGCTCTCATCTCGCTTGTCCCTTCCCTTGCTTCCTCGCTCGCAAACCCTAACCCTAGCTCCTCTGTCCTCTCGATGACCGACGCCGCCCCGCCGGAGCCGCCGTCGTATCGCCGTCGGCTGGAATCTCCCCATCCGAATCTAAGCGGCGGAAAAGATCCCCTGTGTCGCCATCTACCTCCTCGCCCGCGGAATCGAGCCGGGGTGCCCCGAATCGCCGAAGCCGCTCGTACTTCCTCGCCTCCATCCGCCGCCGCCGAACACGATTGCCGTCGATTCCGGCCACCTCTGTCACCACCGCGAGCACCAACGTTTTCAGGGAAAGCATGCGAGCCTCCCGGGCGTCTTCGCCGTCCTTCCCTCCCTCTAGTTTCGCTGGTCGTCGTAGTTCATTTTAGCACCGCCGCCGGTCGCCGTCGTAACCCTCGATCCGGTGACCCATTTTTGGGCGACGCCGCCACCACTCGGTCGCCCTCATCGAGGTGCGTCCGAATAACTCGTCCGCACGTCCCCGCGCACACCCCATCGACGCGCGCGTGCTCGACATGCGCGTGGTCACCACCGCGCGCCGTGCCGGTCGCGGCACATCCGGGTCAACCCTTGCCCGGCCTGGGAACCGGTCTGGGCCGGCCATGAGGTCGGCTGGCTCGGGAACTTGCCCGGCCTGCGGACCGACCCGGCCGGCCAGGAGGCCGGATGTCTCAGGTCTGTGCCCGGCCTGGGTGCCGGTTTGGGCCGGCCAGGAGGCCAGCGGGCTCAGACAGGTGCCCGGCCTGTGAGCCGGCCTGGGCAGATCTGGAGGCCGGCCCAACAGTAAAAATAAAATAAAATAAAATCATAGCTAATTAAATATTGTTTCAAATTTAGCAAACAATATACCAAATTGTTCAGAAAAACAAACTCTACATGTTAGTATCATTGTACTGGTCTTTTGAAACTATTATTTTGCTTTTTATTAAAAATTACTAAAATAGCAAAAATAATAACAATATTGGGAAAAATCATAACTTGATGAATAATTACCTAAAAATTGTGAATAAAATATCAAAGTGCTCAGCATGACAAATTCTATCTAATCATGCTAATATCACATCATGACAACAACTTTTACTTTGGTGTGATTCTTTAAATGATTAAAAGAATTAAATTCAAATAATCATTTAATTCACTATTTAATCATCGAAAATTGGAAAATCACAAACGAGGTACCAAAATGATCAGAAGAATAATACCTATCTATTCATGTCATGTTCATGCATATGTAAGCCACTTTTAGTAATGTAATAATTTATAAACAAAGTGGTCACTAAGTTAAATATGGGGTTGCTTCCAAATAATTGCACTAATTATTTGGCACTCCATTTAAATTGTTAGTTAATTTATATGATGATATCATTGCATAAACTTGACATGTCATCATGTTTGTGCATTGCACCTTGTCTTCGTGTTATTTATTTGTTCTTCTGTGATTGTTTGGGTATCGATAGATTCAGGAGTCGAGAGGGTTCCCCTACCTCCCCCGACGATCCGTACTACAAGCCCCGTCAGCAAGGCAAGAGATAACCTAACCTTCTTGGCATATAGCATCCTATTGTTTTCTACAATTCTTTTATCCACCAGAATATTGCATTCGATTCAATTTTCAACTTTTGGTCAATATTAGAGAATCCTATGAAATGCATGTCCCCTAAACCAATACATGTTTCCCCTCCTATGAACCATAGGTTTTATGTGTTGGTCCGAGATACTTTATATCTGTTGTTCACATGCTTAGTCAAATGCTAAATTGTCCGGTGATTTAATTCCATAATTATGATGTTGATGGAATGTTCGGACATGGTGGATACTTGTGGTTTCTTAATTAAGATGCTTAAAATGCTTGGATGAGTTGCCATCGGGGATGGTGCTTTGCCTCATTCTTGCCCCTAGGTGTGAGTTCCTATCTTCGGAACCAAGGTTTGAGCGTGCTGCCATTGGTGGGGGTATGGGCTCCTTACTAACTGAATAACTTGTGTTGGCGTATCCAAGGCTCCTCCAGTTTGCGCTTTCCATTTGCGTGTGCGTTGCAGGTGGAGGATGGCGCAATGAAGAGGGTGTGTGGTGGTGTTTAGGATGTGGCGATGGGGGCAGGGGCTGAAATAGGCTGGGTAAACTTGTACTGTCGCCACAGATGATCCTTGGATAGTCTCACGCGAGGTAAAGGTTTAAACGCGCCCACTTGCCAGCTTTCCCCGGAAGAGAGCTAATCAGGCGAGCCGGACGGTACCAATGGGTAAATTAGTACACCTCTGTAGGGTTTAATCTTTTCGAAAAGCCGTGTCCGCAGTTATGGACACCTTGGGAATGGATTTACGGGATCATAGTAAACTTGAAACTTAATTAAAATTTGGCAACTAGAGGTTGCAACTCAACATGTGTTAAAAGGTTCATTTCCTCGAGGGTGATTCGGGGGAGTGCCTTGGTGGAGATGAGTGATGGTTCCTGGCTACTATTGGTTCGATGTGGCCCGAAGATAAAGGTTTACTATCTCATCCCCTTTCGAAAACCCTTCTGAGTAGTCGATGCCATGAGTCATGTTTTGAAAAAGGAAAATCAGCTTTATGCAAATTAAATACTATACAGCTTTAGAGCCTTGTCATCATTGGGCCTATATCGCCCTACTAAACTTGCGAGTACGTTGTACTCGGTCTCTCTTTATTGATTATTAATTGTTTTAGAGGAGGACGTCACCGAGCAGGCAGGTGGGTTCTTCATTGACATCAACGAGTAGTCTGGGGTTCCCAGGTGGCAGCTTGGGACGTCGTGGAACAAGCTGGCTGTGATGTTTATTTGTAGGCCTCTTAGGCCATATTTTGGATCTTATGGTTTAGACAACATATTTGGCTTCCGCTTGTTGTACTGATGGGTCTGTGACCTTTGTGTGTAATTTGTATCTTTCTCATTATATGAGTTGCTATATGATCTCTTTGTGTTGTAGAGTCTGTGACGTGCCAGTTGTTCCACAAGTCTTGATCTCTTTATTATACATTGATAGCTATGCCAGTGTTTATGGCATGATCGAGGTGTTGCATGGGAGCGGTAACCCCATGCCCTTCGATTGTGTGGCATAGCATGTGGGTTACATAGCCTCTCTGTATAATTTCGGGGTCGGGGCGCTACAAGTTGGTATCAGAGCAGGACTGCCTGTAGGAAACCCGTTCTATTGGTCGATGTCGAGTCTAGTGTTCGTGAAAATTATTTATAACCTAAAAATGAGTTATGAAAACCTTCTTAGGATTCTTTTTACTCCTTACCCAACTCGCTCTACTCTGAGTTGTCTTACCTCTATTTGTTTTAATGTGGTGTCAAAGTTAGGTTCTCCGGGTTGGGTTCCTTATCGTCCAGTGCATGTCTCGAGTCCTTTACTTCTGTTTTCTACCGCCGCGTTGGCGTGGTGTCACACGTGGTTGTTTTGTTCTTTTCATTCGTGTTAGTGCCATCTTAAATCTCTATATCAGGAAGGACTCTAATGCTCCATCCTAAAATGTTCGGAGATGGTTACTAACTGTGTCCTTTTTCAAATCTTCAGAATGGCTCCTGCCCGTCGTGGTAACCAAGGTGATCCTGAGCCACCGCAGCCACCGTCTATGGCGGAGGTTCTAATGGCTATTGAGGAGAACCGTCTGCGAAATGAGCGCCTGCTCGAGCAGTTGGTGCAACAAGGGGCATAGAGGAACAATGACTACAACACTCTCACTGAGTTCTTGCGGTCCCAACCTCCTACTTTCTCTGAAGCTAGAGAGCCGCTGGATGCTGATGACTGGCTCCGAGCTCTCGAGCGCAAGTTTGCCGCCTTGCATATTCCGGTGGCTGAACAAGTGAACTTTGCCACCTACCTTCTGAATGGAGCCGCTGGCTCTTGGTGGGAGAGCCATGTGTCAATGTTCGATGTTGTCCATGTCTTCACCTGGGCGGAGTTCCACACCGCTTTCCGTGCGGTCTACATCCCCAAGCCCATCATGGACCTCAAGAGGAGGGAGTTCCTGGATCTAACCCAGGGACGCATGGACGTCCAATCTTATGGGCGTCAGTTCAACCACCTCTCCCGTTACGCCCCTAGGGACATGACCAATGATGAGGACAAGCAGTATCTGTTCCGCAAGGGGCTTGCACCGCGGCTCCGATATGAGCTCTTACCCTTCAAGTTCCAGTCCTACCAGGAGCTGTATAATCAGGCTCTCACTATGGAGCAGGGAAGGAAGGAGCTGGAGTCTTTCAAGAGGCCAGCTCCAATGGACCATCAGAGCTCCTCTTCTTCTGAGGGCAAGAAGCACAGGGTCTTTGTGCCCTTCAGTGCTATGCCTCGTGCTCCTTTCATGCCACGGCCTTCAGGGTACCGGCCACCTCCGCCTCGCCCAGCTACTTCGACCTTGGGTGCGGCTGGAAGTGGTTTCCGCCCTCAGCTACCTCCACCACCACCGAGGCCCACTTGCTACAGCTGTGGCCAGCCTGGGGACTACTCCAGGGAGTGTCCCCAGAAGGCACCGGCTACCGCAACACCGGCATCAGCTCCCTCTACACCAGCCGCCAAGGCCATGACTGTCAGCCGTGGCCGCCTGAACTATGTCTCGGCTGAAGGAGTGGAAGAGGACCCCGGTGTTCTCATGGGTACGCTTCGAATTAATGAATATCCAGCTTCAGTCTTGTTTGATTCTGGAGCTTCGCATTCATTCATATCCATAGCATATGCACACAACCATCAGATACCATTTGTGAACATGGACTCCCCTCTAGTAGTCAAAACACCAGGCTCTAGTTGGCACACTAACTGGATCGTTGATAGCCCTGAAGTCAGATGGCATAGATGCCATTCTGGGCATGGATTGGCTAGTAAAGTATCAGGCCAACTTGGATTGTGCTGCCAAGACTGTCACAGTGAGCCACCCAACCTACGGGCTAGTGCGTTACTGGTCCCCTTCATCCACAATTCCATCCGCTGCCACACCTCTCTCTCCGGAGATCAGCCTATACTTTATGGAAGGAACCACCCCACCTGAAATGCATGAGGTAGCGGTGGTGTGTGATTTCCCAGACGTATTTCCTGAAGAATTGCCTGGCATGCCACCTGATCGAACTGTGGAGTTTGTCATTGATTTGGTTCCGGGAACTGCTCCAATTTCCAAAAGGCCCTACCGCATGCCAGCGGAAGAGCTGATTGAGCTGAAGAAACAAATCGATGAGTTGGTGGAGAAGGAATTCATTCGGCCTAGTAGCTCGCCCTGGGGCTGTCCTGTCATCTTTGTCAAGAAGAGGGATTCAAATGTTCCTCGTCTGGTTGTCGATTACTGATACGTCTCAAACGTATCTATAATTTTTGAGTAATCGATGCTAGTTTTGTGATATTGTCACATGTTTTTACTGTTATTTATATCATTTTTATGCATTTTGTCGGACTAACCTATTGACAAGATGCCCAGTGCTAGTTCCCTGTTTTTGCTATCTTTTTGTTTCAGAAATTTACTTCTGCAAATATTCCCGGAATTGGACGAAAAATTTACGGGGATTATTTTTATGCCAAGACGAAGACGGAGTCCGAAGGGCAGCCTCGGAGGCGTCCCATAAGGCACACGCGGGTAGCTGCCGCGGCCCAGGGGGGACCCGCGGGTGGGGCCCGCCCTACCCTGTGGGAACCTCCTCGGCCCCCTCCAACTCCTATAAAATCACAATTAACCTAAAAACGTCGAGGCGGCGATTATTTTCCAGAAACTCGACACCGACGCGCCGTCACCGAAAACCCTAGTTCGGGGTCCAATCTGAAGCTGATCCCGGCACTCTGCCGGAGGGGAGATTGATCCCGGAGGGCTCTTCATCGACATGCCTTCCTCCGGGATGATTTGTGAGTAGTCTCACCTTGGACTACGGGTCCATGGCAGTAGCTACTTGGTAGTCTCTCTCTCTTGTGCTTCATGTCTTATGATCTTGTGAGCTGCCTAACATGATCAAGATCGATTATTGGAATGCTATGTGATGTGTTTGCTGGGATCCAATGGATTATGAAGTTATGTTCAGATTGTGCGTGATTCTTATATGAGTAATTTATGTTCTTGCATGCTCTCCGATTTGCGTTGTTACTTTGGCCAAGTGATTGTGTGTATCTCCAAGAGAGGGTATTTATGCTAGATAGTGGGTTCATGCCCCCTTTTGTTCCTGGGCTCGAGTGATAGAAACGTCTAAGGGCGAGGGTGTGATGTTGCTACTAAGGGTAAAACAGCGGTTTTAATGTCTATTTTGATATTAGTATTGCTTACTTCATGCACTTTACTTAATGCAATTGTCTGTTGCTTGCAACTTAATACCGTTGGGTGACAGACTGGATAGCGATCCCACGGTGGACTTTTTAGACAAAGACACAGTTGGACTCAACAGTCTTTGTTCCTTGTCGTGATGCCTTCATAAATATTATCATGTCCTTTTTGTCATAGCTAAATTGGGTTTGTGTCATGATCTTGTCAATTGCCTAGTTGTAATTCGTTCACCCATCACATGCATATTTTATTTACTTGAGAGACTCCACTAGTGAACCCATGGCCCCCGGTCCATCTTTTTACATTGTTTATAACCTCATTTACTTGCTTTTAATCATCATTACTCCTCTGGTCACTTTTCATATTTCATCTATTTCATCATACAATTAACCGCTTTGTTTTCTGCGAGACCGAAAAGATTGACAACCTTTCCGCTGTTGGGGGGAAAGTATTTTGGTTGAGTGTGTGCAGGTCCACGTCTGTTGAAGGTCAAGCGCCAGAGATCTTCAACATTCACCTCGTTGTTGATTTCAAAGTCCTACTGGTTCGATAAACCTCGGTTCGTTAAACGAGGGACAACTGCTACTAGCTGCAATTCCGCATTCGCTTGGGGCACCACCCAACTTATTTTAATACAGCAGCACTGCCCTACATGATCAAGATCGACTATTTGTAATGTTGTATGATGTGTTTGTTGGGATCCGATGGATTATGAAGTTATGATCAGATTGTGCATGGTTCTTATATGTTAATTTATGTTCTTGTATGCTCTCTGATGTGTGTAGTTATTTTGGCCAAGTGATTGCTTGTATTTTGAAGAGAGAGTATTTATGCTAGATAGTTGGTTCATGCCCCCTCATGTGCCTGGGCGCGAGTGACAGAAACGTTTAAGGACAAGGGTGTGCTGTTGCGACTAGGGGAAAACATCGGTGTTTATGTCTACGTGATTATAAATATATTGCTTACATCATATACTTTACTTAATGCAAATGTCTGTTGCTTACAACTTAATACCGATGGGTGATAGGCTGGATAGCGATCCCACGGTGGACTTTTTAGGCAAAGATGCAGTTGGACTGAACGGTTTTTGTTATTTGTTGTGATGTCTACACGAATATTACCATGAACACTTTGATATAGCTGGATTAAGTTTGTGTCATAATCTTGTCAATTGCTCAACTGTAAATTGTTTACCCGTCATATGGGTATTTTATTTATTGGAGAGACACCACTAGTGAACCCATGGCCATCGGTCCATCTTTTTACATTGTTACAACCTCATTTACTTGCTTTTCATATTCACTTGCTCGCTTGTCCGTTTCCATATTTTCATTCACTACACTATACGTTTAACCGCTTTGTTTTCAGCAGACCGGGAAGATTGACAACCTTCCTACCGTTGGGGGCAAAGTAATTGTTTGAGTGTGTGCAGGTCTACGTTCGTCAACGGTACGCGTGACAGCGTTGACGTTAACCTCGTTGTTGATTTTAAAGTCCTACTGGTTCGATAAACCTCGGTTCTTAATTGGGGGAAAACTGCTACTCGCTACATCCAATTGGGGGAAAACTGTTTTTCTGTGGATGACAACGGTGTTGTTTATTTTGGTGATCGTCTAGTGGTACCCAAGAGTGGGAATACAAAAGGGTTGATACTCTCAGAAGCTCATGAATCACCCATTTCCATTCATCCGGGTAGTACCAAAATGTACCAAGACCTTCGCCGTCAATTCTGGTGGTCTTGCATGAAGCGCGAGATCGCCGAGTATGTTGCTAAATGCGACGTCTGCCGCCGTGTGAAGGCTGAACATCAAAGGCCAGCGGGTACTCTTCGCCCCATAGCCATTCCCGAGTGGAAATGGGATGAAGTTTGTATGGATTTCATCACTGGTTTCCCAAGGTCACAAAAGGGCAATAATGCCATCTGGGTCGTCATCGATCGTCTATCCAAGGTAGCCCATTTCCTTCCGGTTCGCGAGGATATGACTGCAAAGCAATTGGCTGAGTTGTATGTTGCCCGCATTGTTCCTCTCCATGGTGTTCCACTGAGGATCATCTCCGACCGTGGGAGCCTATTCGTATCAAGATTCTGGCAGAGTTTCCAAAATGCTATGGGAACCCGTCTCAATTTCAGCACAGCCTATCACCCCAAACTAATGGACAGACTGAAAGGTTGAACCAAGTTCTTGAGGACATGATTCGGGCATGTGTTATCTCCTTTGTTAAGGGTTGGGAAAAGTACCTCCATCTCGCCGAGTTCTCCTACAACAACAGTTATCAGGCTAGCCTCCAAATGGCTCCATTTGAGGTTCTCTATGGGAGAAAATGTAGGACTCCTCTGAATTGGTCTGAAACTGGAGAGAGGCCACTCTTCGGTCCTGATGTGATCAATGAGGCTGAAGAGAAAGTCCGTGTCATTCGGGATAATCTCAAGGCTACTCAGTCCAGGCAGAAGAGCTACTATGATAAACATCATCAGGAGGTTCACTATGAAATTGGTGACAAGGCCTATCTTCGAGTCTCCCCCCTCCGAGGCGTTCGTCGTTTCAGGATAAAGGGCAAATTGGCACCTCGCTATGTTGGTCCTTTCACCGCCCTAGCCAAGCGAGGGGATCTCTCCTACCAACTCGAGCTACCCTCCAACTTCCCGGATGTGCACGATGTGTTCCATGTCTCCCAACTCCGTCGATGCTTCAAAGATCCTATCCGTGGGGTTGATCATGAGGTGTTGGACATCCAGGAGGATTTGACTTACCGTAAGCATCCTATCCGCATCTTGGATGAAGCGGAAAGGAAGACCCGCAACAAGACCATCAAGTTCCTCAAAATCCAATGGTCTAACCATTCCGAAGAAGAAGCAACTTGGGAGCGAGAAACTAGTCTCCGTCAGGAATATCCCGCCTTCTTCACTCAAGCTTAGAATCTCGGGACGAGCTTCCTGTAAGGGGGGTAGATTTGTAACAGCCCCAGTTTGATACTGAAAAATACGAATAATTTTTCCACTTTTTCATTCATGTTTGCATCATGGCATGCATCCAAATTTTGCTAGTTCCAACAATGCTACACTTGAACAAATTAAAAGGGGAAAGCAAACCTCCCCAAACTTCCAAACCTAATACAATTGCTTAACTTGGCAACCAAATTATTCTTGGACTTCCAAATTGTTTAGGAAGTTACAAGTTTACATGTTCTAACCAATTCTCCAAATCCAACTATTGCCAAGCAAGAATTAAATTTGAGAATTCAAAATTAGTTCAATTCAAATTCTATTTTTGAACCCATGTTAAACATTCCAAAAATTCAAAATAAAATTATCGGGAGCTTCTTTGTTATATTATGAGCCTCCACAAATATTTTCATAATTTATTAAATTGATTAAGTACTCCAAATAAATACCTTCTGGAAATTATCAAAAATGGCTATACTTAAACCCTGTTAACAAAAGTGGTGCAAAACATTTTAAATTGCAACACCAATTTTTGTGGAGGTTCTAAATGTGAAGGGGGGCCTACATGAATTTTTGTGGAATTTTTGAAAATGCTTAAGAGTTTCAATTAAATCGCTAGAGTTGCTGCTAGACCTGTTTGCAATTATTTTAATTGGAGCCAGGGGGTTATCGAAAAATTTCTTTCGTTACTTCTTCCTGTGGCGACAGGGCGCACTGGCGCCATGCCACCACCTCCTCCCCGCGCCCATGCCGCCGCCCCCACTCGCTACTGTCGTGCCCCCGTGGCCATGGACGCGCATGACTCGCTCACCTGCTCCCCCGCGTCCCATTCCACTCGCTCCCCTCTCCTCTCTCCCTCTCGTGCATCCTCCCGAGCTTCCCCTTTTCCGCCGCTCGCCTCCACTCGTCGCCGTCGTCTGGAGTCGCCCCACGCGGATCGAAGCCGACAGAGAGCTGCGCCTCGAGCTCCTCTCCCTCCCCACCGGCGGAATCGAGCTGGTAGGCTCCCTACCGCGAGCACGCCGTCGACCCCTTCCGCGCCGGCCGAGCTCTATCGAGGACGCGCTCGTCGCCGTCCTCCCTTTCCCGCCGTCACCGACCACTCCACTGGGCTCCGGGTGAGCTCCTAGACCGTTTTGGCTTCTTCCCGCTCCCCCTCTCCCTTTCGCCGTCACGATCCGTCGCCATCGGTCGCCGCTCCACCATTGCCGAGCGCCCGGCCTAGGCACCGGCCTGTCCAGCCAGGAGGCCGGCTGGCTCGGGTAGGTGCCCGGCCTGGTATCGGCCTGGGCCGGCCGAAGGCCGGAGGCTTCGGGCACCAGCCCGGCCTGGACACCCGGTCTGGGCCGGCCAAAGGCTGGCCGCTTCGGGCCTGTGCCCGGCATGTGGCCCGGCCTGGCCGACTGAAGGCTGGCCTGTCTGGCTTTTTGTTTTTCCTTTTTGATTTTAAAAATCAAATAAAACAATTGATAACTATTTAGATATTGCTCCAAATTTAGCAAATAAAATATCAAATTGTTCAGAAAAACATTACCTACCTGTTGGTAACATTTCCATACTCCTTTGAGAAAAATATTTTTGCCTTTATTTAGGAAATCCTAAAATGGCATAAATAATACCTAATTTGGGAAAAATCATAACTTGATAAATAATTAACCAAAAATTGTGAATAAAATACCAAAGTGATCAGCATGACAAATGCTATCAAACCATGCTAAGATCACATCATGTTCACAAATTTTACTCTGATGTCTTTCTTTAATTGGTTAAAGGAATTAAATTCAAATAATTATTTAATTCACTATTTATTCATCGGTATTTGGAAAATCACAAATGAGGTACCAAAATGATCGGAAGAACAATACCTAACTAATCATGTCATGTTCATGCATATTTAAACCACTTTGAGTAATTTATTAAATGTAAAAACAATGTGGTCACTAAGTTAAATATCGGGTTGCTTCCAAATAATTGCACTAATTATTTGGCACCCCACTTAATCGTGTTATCTATTATGTATGATGATATCAAAGCATAAACTTGACATGTCTTCATGATTGTGCATTGCACTTGCCTTCGTGTTATTTCTTTTGTTCTTCTGTTATTGTTTGGGTATCGATAGATTCAGGAGTCGAGGGTTCCCCTACCTATATCGACGAGCAGTACTGCACGCCCCGTCAACAAGGCAAGAGATAACCTAACCTTCTTGGCATATAGCCTCCTATTGTTTTATACAATTATTTTATCCACCATAATATTGCATTCGATTCCGATGTCACTTTTGAACAAGATATAGATTATCCTATGATATGCATTGTCCCCTAACCCATCACATGTTTCCCCTCCTATGAACCATAGGTTTGATGTGTTGGCCGGAGATAGAGATATAATTGTTGTATACATATGCTTAGCTATGCTTAGCCATGCTTAGTCGAATGCTATATTGTTCATTGATTAAATTCCATAATTATGATGTTGATGGAATGTTTCGGACATGGTGGTTACTTGTGATCCTTAATTAAATTGCTTAAAAGGTTTGGATGAGTTGCCATCGGGGATGGTGTTTTGCCTCATTCTTGCCCCTAAGTGCGAGTTCTTGTCTTCGGAACCAAGGTTTGAGCGTGCTGCCATTGGTGGGGGTATGGGCTACTTAGTAACTGAATAACTTGTACGGGCGTATCCAAGGGTCCTCTAGTTTGCTATTTCCATTTGTGTGTGGGTGTGTGAGTGGAAAAAGAAACGATGAGGTTGATGGTGTTTAGGACGTGGCGATGGGGGCAGGGGCTGAAATAGGCTGGGTAAACTTGTCCTATCGCCACAGATGATCCTTGGATAGTCTCACGCGAGGTAAAGGTTTAACCGCGCTCACTTGTCAGCTTTCCCCGGAAGAGACCTAATCGGGCGAGCCGGACGGTACCAATGGGTAAACTAGTACACCCCTGCAGGGTTTAATCTTTTCGAAAAGCAGTGTCCGCGGTTATGAACGCCTTGGGAATGGATTTACGAGATCATAGATAACCTTAACTTAATAAAAGTTTGGCAGCTAAAGGTTGCACTCAACGTGTGATGAAAGGTTCATTTCCTCGAGAGTGATTTGAGGGAGTGCCTTGGTGGAGATGAGGGATGGTCTCTGGCTACTGTTGGTTCAATGTGAACCGAAGAAAGTTTATTTATCTTACCTCCTTTTGAAAACATTCTGAGTAGTCGATGCCTTGAGTCATTTAAGTTTTTATAAAAGAAAACTAGCTTTATGCAAAACATCTACTATACAGCTTTAGAGCCTCCGTCATCATTGGGCCTATATCGCCCTACTAAAGTTGCGAGTACGTCGTACTCAGTCTCTACTTATTGATTATTAATTGTTTCAGAGTAGGACGACACCGAGCAGACAGGTGGGTTCTTTGTGGACATCGACGAGTAGTCTGAGGTTCCCAAGTGGTAGCTTGGGACGTCTCGGAACAAGCTGGCTGGGTTTATGTTACTGTAGGCCTCTTAGGCCATATTTTGGATCTTGTTGTTAGACAACACTACTTCGCTTCCGCATGATGTACTGATGGGTCTGTGACCTCTGTGTGAAATTTGTATCTTTCTCATATATGAGTTGCTATATGATCTCTTTGTGTCGTACAGTCTGTGATGTGCCAGTTGTTCCGCAGTCTTGATCTCTATATTATGCATGATAGCTATGTCTGAGCTTATGGCATGATCGAAGTGTTACGTTGCCGATGATCCATTCCGAGCACGCCTGCCAAAGGTTTTGGCCTGGGATTAGTAACCCCAGTAACTTTCGATTGTGTAGCATGATCGGTTACACATATCGTCATTGTATAGTTCTGGAGTCAGGGTGCTACAAGCCTGCACCAAACGGCAAAGCAATATCTATGGAGATTCAGCATCCAGATAACCTGGACATCAGATTGGACACTTGCGATTGGAGGTCCCTTCTTTCTTGAAAGTAAAGAACAGAAGCGCCACGCACAGCTCGATGGTTCTCCGTCCAGGATTGCTGAATTGTTCGCTGGAACTGAAGGCTTTATGCTTTGTTGCACGATGCATCAAGAAAGAAGCAAGCACTTTGATTATCCACGGCAGCCGGAGCAATGCCGTGGTGGTTCGCACATAATAATCTTATCGTGTGTACACACTTGTTGGTCGCTTTTGAGTTCTTGCCTGCGGATCTCTGATCTGGCGCGCTGCTGCTTGTTGCTGGTTTTGGTGGCCTTCGTTGGAAAAGAAACATGACTCATACAGGTACATCATTGTTCACAAGCCTATCTCGCTTTATTCTCTACGGAATGCAAGTCCCATTCAGATAGGCCCATGCATGGAATTAACGTGCGGCAAATACAGTACACACTTTGCGAGTTATTTTTTGTTTTCAAAGGAAAGTTTAATTCGCTCCAAATGGAAAGCTTTGAAGGATTTATTATTTAAGGAACTTTAATCTCCTTATGTTATGTTAGTATGAGATGGTGCAGATATTTGGACTGGACATTACTAATTGTTTGTGACAATTTTTCCAAGGAGAGGATTTGACATGATTTCTAGCACAAGACATCAGGGACGGAGTTAGGAAAAAATATCGATGGGTCAGCTCTATATTATCTTTAGTTCACTGGTGTCATCTTGTGCAGAATAGCATTACTTAGTACTAATTAGTGAAGAGTTTTCTAAAGTTCATCGGGGTCAGCTGACCCCAACGCCACTATGACAACTCCGTCCCTACAAGACATGAGTGGCCACATACATTGATCTCGTATAAGACGGCGATTGCCAAGTGAGGGGAGAAAGGAGGATGATGAAACTTTTTTGCTTTTCACATGCTTTATCTCAGAGTACAAAGGAACCAACATACCAATACACGGGCCCGACTTTGTTTGAGATTTTCTTTTAACGAAAATATGGAAGGGAAAAGGGAAACGGAATATTCAGCACGAAACAATGGGTTATCTCAAAAGCACAAGTGCCCACAGTGCCCACCCACGCACAAATCAATGATGCAATGCAAAATCATTAAGTTATCTATCCAGGAAGTTATGCACACAAAAACTAAACCACCTTTCGATTAGAAATAACTTCTATTTTATTTATGGTAGTTTAAACTTGTGTCTCTTATTTAGAACTTCGATATAGATAATTGGAGGCAACCTATTATATATTGATACAAAGGACACGGTTGAGAAGGCTCATTGGCCACAGTTTTAGGGTCCGTCTCCATATTCATGTCATTGGTGTGGGGATCTCAAAACTAACAGTTCATAAACCTTTTACCAAGTGAACACGAGAAACACCGGAAAAATACATATGTCAATGCACTGGCATACATAACTAACAAATAAATCAGAAACACTTGTTTCAGATGTGAAGCTATAAAAATATCAGCGACGCCGCACTTGCAACAAATATTTACCTTGTATATGCATGATATGGTGGTACATGAAAAACCTTAACATGTGCGCGTGCATGCACGCACGCATGCGCCAAGCTCCTCTTTCTTCCATATCACTGCATCGTCGCTCACCTTGTCCTCAATAGGTCACGGAATTTTCATGTTTTGCAGGTTATCAATATGGCTGCCTATTGGATTCAGCTATGGGAATTCCTCCTCCTACCGAACCAGTGGGAACTTATGGCTACTGTGTGCACAAGGCTCCTGGTGGTCGCTCAGGATATCTTCAGCCGGTCTACGTGGCAGCATATTAGTCGACTTACGGATGCCTAGTTGCTCTATATTGTCATTTTTTCGATGGTTGATAATGTCTCGATCTTAAGTGATCCATGATTTGTAAACTTAAGTACTTCTTCAAACTTCGCAATAAATGGTTGTGTGCATCAATTGATGCAGAGGCCAGGGTGTTCCCCATTTCAAAAAAATACAGAAGTGCACCAGTAAAGATAAGCACATAAGTAAACATAGCACACGATAATTTAAAATGCATAAGTTAATTAAGAACATAATCTAAACATGAGGAGAAGCTAATCTAAATAAAAGGCACAAGTAAATATAACACATAAGTAAAATGCATAAGTAACCTAAGCACATAATCTAAACATGAACATGAGCTAATGTAAATTAAAAATGCACAAGTACACATGAATGCGGTATTGTCTCCCAATCTCATATGCTTCTACCAGAGTAGGAAATTCTAAAAATTATTAGAACAATTCAAAACATATCTGAAATAAATTGGATGCAGACATATCCAAATATTCTACATACGTGCAAAATTTTGTGATGAAATGATATTTATGATGCTCTCTGCGAAAAAAATAAAATCAGTACTCTAAAAAGACATTTTTAAAATCTCATGTTGGCTCTCTTTTTTTTTCACAGATCACCACAAATATTATTTCTTTATGATACTTTGCACGTATGTAGAACACTTGGATATGTTTGTTGCCCAAGTTTTTTTTAGAAATTGTTTTACTATTTGTTTCAAATTTCCTACTCTAGCAGGAGCATATCAGCTCGGGAGCTGAGTTGAATTTTTGCAAGTTAAACGTATCACGTAAGAAAAAATGTATAAGTAAAGTAAGCGCATGATCAATAAATGATTAATGAGTGATAACTGATGAAATACCCATTTTATAGATAACTTTGCCGAGAAATCCTTAGATCACTTGATCATATGCCTTGAACAAATCAATATTATAAGCACCATATGGCCGTTGAAGATTTTCATCCAACTTAATAGACAAAGGCATTCAAATGCTATTATTTGCATTACCCGACAACATCCTTGGAAGAAGAATTGAACTCGGTTCTCTAAGACTATAAACCATCATTTAGTTAAGAAAGTATAGCGAAGCAAAGAAATCCCTTCGTCAACATTGTAATCCCGGCTTAAAGTGTGACTCCCCCACTTTCCATTTGAGCCGTGGGAGAATACAAATATTTGTTTGATAACAAATCTTATCAAATCAATCCTCTATGAGGAGCTTAAACAACCACTTCCCAACATGAAAGTGCTTTTTAGTGTCGAGATCGTTGATACCCAAACCAGCTTGGTAGTTTGGACATCATAAGATGCTCCATTTTTTCGTACGGTGACCCTTTCTCGTAGCATAAATAAATAAATAATAAATAACCAAACATGTCCAGATAAGCCATCTTCTATATTCGATGCTTGATTAAAGCATTTTTTTTCCTGTACCGATCCAGTGAACTGAATGGTGATTGGATACAAAAGTAGATTTACATTGTTCAGGGTTCTCGACTTATCATTTTCTTTAGGATTAAAAAAATTGTTTTGGGAGAGCAAAAGGGCGCTTTACAAATTGGAAGGAACTAGCCGGGCTCACACCTACTTGACTCAAATGTAAGATCCTCATCGGCGATCATGCTGACTGTGCCGTTTGGCACTAGTGAAAGCAAAGGCAACAAAATTTGTTGGAGGACCCGGCTTACATCAGCAACAAAGCATATATTCGTCCTTCCAGATAAGCTAAAAACTGGCTATCAGATCTCTTAGCTCCATCGCTACCTGAGGCTGTGAAGCAACAAGTACTTGTAGTGGCCAGCAGATTTCACTGGTCATCATAATGTTGTTTGACGGCAAGAAAAGTGTAACAACAACCAATTCGCATGGCCACTAATGGATACACTTTAGATTCTTATTACTTTTGTTGGGTTTTTGTAGCCTTCTCATATGTATATTGTGCAATAACAAGCGGAAATCCATTTCGGGTCATGGGTGCAGCTGCACCCAGGGCCCAAAAAAACCATTTTTCAACTGTCAAAAAATTTCAAAAATAAATCTGGACATACTTCAACATATTTCATGTTAGCACAAAAAAATCTGCGGTGAAAAGACTTTTTTGCGACCTGTGCAAAAAAGACAAATCCGGGGCGCTACAAAAGGCTTTTGTACGAGACATGTTTTTGTCTTTTTTGCACAGGTCACAAAAAATGTCTTTTCACAGCGAAATTTTTTGTGCTAACACAAACAATGTTGATGCATATCCGAAATTGTTTTTAGAATTTTTTGACACTTTGAAAAAAAATAAAAAATGTTTTACCCCAGCAGGTGCAGCTGCACCCATGAGCCAAAATGCCGCCTCTGTCTGCTCTTTTAATTCACTGTTGAGATTCTCTTTTGTTTGCTTGAAGGGATTATTGCTGAATCAAATGGTAACGTTGCATCTGAACTTCTGAAATGAAGGGTTTCTTGTGGTACAGTAATGTACATAACAAAGAAAAGAAGAGCACAATTCAGTGTGAAGCTAAGCCATAATGACAGGACAATCCAAGCTTAATCACAATCAAGATCAAGCCATAATAGCGTACTCCCATCCACAAAAAAGCTGTTATGTTATTGCTCTGTTGCGCAATCCTGTTTTTTCTTCCGATCAGTGTTATGTTTGCCTTATATAATAAAAACAGATACGCTATTTTGGTGGAAAAAAACATAGTGCTGTAGGATTTACACTATTTGCTAACATTTTTTTAGATGGACAGAACTGGTCCCGTCTCATCAGGAGAAATGAGTTGTGTTGCGCTGTTTCTAGTATTCCTACGAAACTCTTATGTAAATACTCACGTCAAGTGCTTACATTAAGTTTCATGCACACTAATTCGTATAAACTGCTAAGCGGGCAAGGAAATGTGGACAATATCCTGATACTTCAGCAGAACGAAATGACCGAAGACGAAGCATGTGAACCACGATCTAGCATCTTACTTTATCTCAAAGGATTCGATCATTGGCAGTTGCAGATCGCCGGATTTTTAAACTTCATCCGATAGATCCTGTGATGATTGAATATTTGATTTGACAACATTCTTCCCTTCCTCCCTTTGGAAGAGTCCCCTAAAGCAGCTAAGGGCATATACTAGCTAGGAGAGCTTTGCAGTCCTTCTCAAGAATATGTAGAATATGCAAAAGGAAAAAAGACAAACGAAGCAAAAGCAACTATGCAGAAGAGGTGGACTACATAAGTAACTGGCCGAGCGATTACAGTTCTATGACAGAGCCATGACAATGACATATGATATATATACATACCATAGTGGAAGTTTCAGCAACACAATTGTAACACTTACATATACGGAAATCCATTTCGGGTAGTGGGTGCAGATGCACCCACTGCCCAATAAACAAATTTCCAAATGTCAAAAAATTCAAAATAAAATTTTTGCATATACTTCAAGACATTTTGTCCCAGCACAAAAAAAATCGTGGTGAAAAGACATTTTTTGTGAGCTGTGCAAAAAAGACAAATTTAGGCAATACAAAATGAATTTGTACGGGACATGTTTTTGTCTTTTTTGCACAGATCACAAAAACTGTCTTTTCACCACGAAACTTTTTGTGCTAACACAAAATTTTCTGATGTATATCCAAAAAAAATTAGAATTTTTTGACATTCTGAAAAGTTTTTTTTTTTACACAACGGGTGCAGATGCACCCGCTACCCGAAACACCGCCTCCATATATAACTATATAAGAGTTGCTTGAAGTACCACTTTCAGAAAATCTAGTCATTTTAGTAGGTACCGAAATATTTTATTTTGTTCAAAATATTAAATATTTCTATCATTTCTGTGCGTACACACGATTCAAATAAAATTCAAACTTTGGTCAAATCTCTCACGCATTTGTTGGATTTCATAAATTTCAAGTGAATTTTAGTCAAAAAGCAAATCTAAATATTAGAAATTTCAGATTTCGGTGGTGTATGAAATATTTTTGAAACTGACATTTGAACCAACATCTAGTTACGAACCATTTCCATCAAAATACTTATTGTTTGGAAAAATGAGTCTTATACATTTTAAAGAAATAAATAAGCAATGGATAAATCGAATCCCGCTCAATGTGGTCGCCATGGGCGAGGAGGTGGCCAAGGCCACCGAGGGACTGGAGGACGGACAGAAGACAAGAGAGAAGGAGAAGAAGGAAGAGATGCGATCTCCCCCGGAAAGTATCTGCTCTTCTTCTTCCTCCTCATGACCACCAGATCTAGATCCTGGGAACTACCCTTGTAGCCACCTCCACGCTCATGGCGACCACCATTTATACAAACATGCAAGAGTAGGGTTTTACGCTTCCGAGCGGCCTGAACCTAGGTAGATCGGTGTGTTCCTCTCTCTGTGTTGTGACCCATGAATCTCGGCGACGTTGCACTGAAGCCGTTCGAAACCTCCTATTGGGTATCAGAGTTAGAATCTTGTAATAATATTTTTTTTATAATACATGCACTTTTTTCGCCCTGTGCTTCCGCAGAGCCTCGGGTAGAATTTGTTATTCTGAAAAAAGGTGAGCTCCAACCACGTATTGACTAATGAACTTGCCATTTTTGCTGCGGAGTTGCAGTACATGCATCATAGTAACTTAGAGCATCTCCATCGGCACCCTCCAAACAACCCCTTAAAGTCCCATTGGGGGGTCCAGGCGCAAAAAAGGCCCCAGCCCCCCCCCCCCCCCCCCCCAACGGTCCAGGTAGGACCAGATTTTTTCCGGCACCCCGAGCCACCCTCCAAAGTTGGGTACCTGATAGGGGGCGTCGGACACTATCCGGACAAGGCCTCTGACATGTGGGGACCCTTTGTCATAGACACGGAGTGACAATCATTTGCTCCCAACCACCATCGACCATTTCCTATGGCCTCCTATTCACACCATCGCCACCACTCTTGTGTCACCAACTCCCGCATACTCATCGCCGGGAGTGAGCAGCGACCAGGCAGGCCGACTCGCCGCCAACCCAAACAACTCATTATGTAGGTGTTGTCTCTTCCTCCATGTTGCCCCACGAGCAAGGTGTTCGACCATCTGCCAACTAGTATATTTGATTGATTATTGATTCATTGCCTAGTTTCATTGCTTTATTGTTGTCCAATAGGCTATGGATAGCGATGAGGAGATCATGTTTCACCAAATGATAGCAGAGGACGCCGCCCTTGATGACAACGGAGAGAATCATATGGTGCTCGCCACTCTTTTGGATGCGCAAGCCTAGTTGGGAGCCACTCCCAAGCATGGAGGATCACAGACATGTCGGCTAGTCATCAAGAACCATCAAAGGACAACAGGTCATATGCTGTTGTTCAATGAATACTTTTCGCAGAACCCGGAAAACACTGCTCTTGAATTCCTTCGGCATTTTAATATGAAGAGGGAAGTGTTCATGGAACTCATGCATGGTGTTCGGGAGTATGATGACTACTTCAAGCTAAAGAAAGATTGCACCAAGCTTTTTGGATTCTCGTCCATTCATAAATGCACAGTTGCTATACGATGTCTTGCATATGGAGTTCCCGCGGATTCATTGGATGACTACCTCCGTATCTATGAGTCCACGACCGTTGAAGCTACTTACAGTTTTGCAAGTCGGTGTTGGCAGTGTTTGGAGAGACCTATCTGAGAGCACCCAATGCAGCAGACAAGGTTCGGTGCATGGCACAAGGCCAAGCGAGAGGGTTTTCTGGGATGCTTGGGAGCATCGATTACATGTATTGGAGATGGAAGAATTCCCTATTCGATTAGCAGGGAATGTATAAAGGAGGACATCATGGAGCGTGCAATGTTGTACTTGAGGAAGTGACAAGTGACAGAGCATGATTGTGTATTTGGCACGCATTGTTCGGCAAGGCTGATTGTCACAATGACATCAACGTGCTACAACGCTCTCCGGTATTTTTCATACTTGCTAAAGGGCAAGCTCCGGAGTACAACTATGTGATCAATGATCACCAGTATGATAAGGGGTACTACCTAGCGGATGACATATATCCAAAATGGTCTATATTTGTGAAGACGATATGCAACCATGTTGGTGAGGCAAAGTGTCATTTTGCAAAGAAACAAGAGAGCGTTCGGAAAGATGTGGAGCGGGCGTTCGGTGTGCTCCAAGCCCGGTTTAGGGTCGTTTGATACAATTCTCTATCATGGTCGCTAGATCACATGTGGGGATCATGAATGTTTGTATTATTGTGCACGACATGATTATCAAAACTGAGCGAGATGTGAACAGTGTTCAATGAGCCGTTTGACTACCAGGGCCCTCTTCCAGTGCCACATCATGGCGTGCCGGTAAAGTTAGCTGATTTCCTTGCCAAGCATGTACAAATTCTTGATAAACAACTCACATTCAACTGCGAGATAATCTAGTCGCGCACTTGTGGGACGCTCAAAGCACACGAATAGTTGTAATAACTATGATTTCTATGTTTAAATTATTAGTGGACTATGAAAAATTTCTATGCTTTACATGTTCTTAAGGTTAAAATGTGATATTATTGATAATAAAAAATCAAAAATAGGGTGCCGGATATGTGTCCAACATGCCTTAAAACGAACCGGTTTCCGGAGATGCCAATGGATATCTTAGCAACGACTGCAAACCTTCTTTTTGGGAGTAGTGGATGCAAACTTGCTCTACTACTAATATTAAAAGGACGCGACTACGGAGAAGTTGCCTCAATTTGGCAAAAACGTGCACACCGTGAGCTATCTTCTCTATCATGCATGTATGCAGAAAAAATCTAAAAATGATGATGTCATTCCGCATTAAATGCCAAATTCGAAAAATTAAAATGTTTTGTAGCTTAAACCATTTATGCGATTTATGATCCGTTTTCACCGTTGGACTAGTCGCGTCGAGATCTTCGAAACTAGATCCCATGTTAGTATGTTCCGACGATATTTTTTTTGACCCAAAAGTTACCAACCATTAACACGTAAGTTACCAGCGTGTAGTATGTAAGTTACCACCCAAGCAACGATTCATTTTTTGTTTCAAACTATATCGCACTTTTGATTGTTCTTTTCGATTTTCCGAGTTGTGGAGTTACCAACTAATTTCATAAGTGAGTTAACACTTTGAGACTATCAAATGTATCGTGTAAAAATGGATAAATATATACTAAAACACATGAGCAACTCCATAAAATATTGCGGACATAACTTAGATGATTCCATGATGACAACTACACCCCTAAAAATATATGGATAACTCCATCACTACTGGGTGGGTAATTTCATCAGTTTAGGGTGGGTAACTCCATCAGTACTGGGTGACAACTCCATCAGCTCATCAATACTGAGTGGATAACACCATCAGTGTATGGTGGATAACTCCATCAGTCTAGGGTGGGTAACACCTTCAGTGTAGGGTGGATAACTCTTTCAGTTTAGGGTGGGTAACTCTATCAGTCTAGAATGGTCACTTGGGTGATAACTCTATCAATTTAGGGTGGTTAACTCAAGCACTACGAGGTGGTAACTCATTCAGTCTTGGGTGGGTAACTATATCACCACTGGGCGGTAACTTCATCAGTTTAGGGTGGTAATTCTATCCCTGTTGTGCGGTAACCTCATCAGTTTAGGCTTGATAACTCCATAACTAAGGGTTGGTAACTCCATCTTTACTGGGTTGTAACTCCTAAGTCTTGGGTGGGTACCTCCATCTCTACTGGGTTGTAACTCCTAAGTCTAGGGTGGATAACTCCATCACTACTGGCCAGTAACTTTATCCGTTTACGGTTGGTAACTCCTTCAGTCTAGGGTGGGTAACTCCATCACTACTGGGTGATAAATTCATCACTACGGGGACAGTAACTTCATCAGCTTAGAGTTGGTAACTACATCACTTCTGGGTGGGTAACTCCATCAGTTTAGGGTGGGTAACTCCATCACTACTGGGTGGATAACTCCATCACTACTGGGTGGTAACTTCGTCAGCTTAGGATGGGTAACTCCATCACTACTGGGTGGTAACTTCATCAGTTTACGATTGGTAACTCCATCACTACGGGATGGTAACTCCATCACTATTGAGTGGTAACTTTATCAGCTTAGGGTTGGTAACTTCATCATTGCGGGGCAGTAACTTCATCATCTTAGGGTTGCTAACTACTCCCTCCGTATCAAAATATAAGATGTTTTAGCAATTCTCTTTCCATCCGTATCTAGACATGTTTTAGTGTAAGGTTCAAATGAATCTTACACTAAAACATGTCTACATACGGATGAAAAGAGAAATGCTAAAACATCTTATATTTTGATACGAAGGAAGTACATCACTTCTGGGTGTTTAACTCCATCAGTTTAGGGTGGGTAACTACATCACTACTGTGTGGGTGGCCGACGATAGTATGGGCGGCGCCGGGAGGGTCGCCGAGCTCCAACGAGGGTCGACGGGGATCGGAGATGCCCGACGAGGGTCCTGGCAGCCCTGACGAGGGTGAAGCCGCGCTCCTCAGGGCGTCAAGGGGCGAGGCGATGTGGTCATCGGCAAATGAAACACGGCTCGACCGGACAAAGTAGGACGGCGCCTCGACACGGCGACAAGGATAGGGTCGGCAAGACGACATTGTAGTCGACAACGCCAGTGAGATGGGACTGAAGCCGGTGAGACCTTATTGAAGAGGCGCCGCCGCCGTGACATGCAGATTCCAATACTAATAATATCCCAATAATATTTAAGAAAAGTGATTCTGAAGACTAATGGACTAATGGAATCAGAAAGCATCCTATACAGAACGGCCTCGTGCCCTGAGATTGCACGTTCTGCACCTGGGGCATCTACCCCGTTTTTTCAAAAAGGTTTTTAAAACACGTTTTAATGTGTCCAAAAATTGCAAAATAAATTGTACATGTACATATCGGCAGAATATATGTGCGGTACAAAGTTTTGCAAAAAAATTACTTTTTGTTTTGCCTCCGCAAAATAGACAAATTTTGGTGCCGGAAAAAAAACTTTTTTTTACCAAATGGGCCTCCCCCGTCGATTTCATATAAAGAAACCGCCAGTTTTACAGAAAACAAGATTTGTTTGAGACATTGTTTTGTCTTTTTACATAGATCAAAATAATAATCTTTTTTCCGTGAAACTTTTGGCGTGCACATAGAATGTGGACGTGTATGTCCAATATTTTTTTTGAATTTTTTTAGCATGTAGAAATACGTTTTTTGAAAATAGGGTAGATGCCCCTAGGTTCAGATATGTATTTTCCTCGTGTCCTATGCTACTGGTGACGGATAAGCTATCAACATTTTTTCTGGAGCATGAGCATCAGACAGTACTAATCAAGTTTTTTTGTGCTGATCCTACTACTACCTTCTGCTGCCAAAGCTATTGATTGCAAGAAATAGGAGAAAGCATCTCAAATCGACCGGAAGAAAAGGGATAATGACCTGGTCGCATGCTAGGCTGCTACAGGAAGCAGACCAGGACGATGACGAAGGCAATCCAGACGGGGAACATGAGGAGGAGCTCCGTCAACTACCTTGGGCCGAGGTGGAGGAATCGTTGATGTTGAAGCCAGCGTGGATGGGCGGCGCCGAGACGAAGGCGGGTGCTGGCGGAGGAGTGGCGTTGGTGGAAAGGTGCAGGCTTCCGGTGGCGAGAGAGGAGCTGCGGCGGGTGCTGTTGCCGCCCAAGAAGTTGTGCCTCCATATGGTGCTTCTGCTCCGGGCTGAACTTGGTGCGGATCCGCTTCTGCGCCGCCGAAGCCGACGGATCAGGGAGTCCTGTGGCGGGGGCAGGGGGCCTCGACGCCATTGCTGCCGGGGAGGAGTTAAGGAGAGGCGCCCAGCTCGTATCGGCTTCCTCGCGACGAAGACCATGGCGTCGCTCGAATCTCATCCGTTCTTTCGAAAATCGACGGTTCGCGTGGCTGCGTCCAGATTTACCAAACAGAAGCGGCTTCTGATTAGATTATCCGTATTAAAATGTGACACGGAAAGCAGATGCCGATGGAGATCTTAGCAACGACTGCAAACCTTCTTTTTGAGAGTAGTGGCTGCAAACTTGCTCTACTACTAATATTAAAATGTGACATGGAAAGCATTGTATACGGGCCTGCAGGCATGCGTATTTGCCAACGCGTCGAAAGCGAAGCAGCAAGAACAGTAAAATACTCACAAAAATGAACACTACTCTATTCAAATTGACCGCCATGCGCTATTCAGACACTAGAGCTTAATTAGGGCGTGCAAAACGGTACGAAATCAGCTTTTAATGGATCAATTTAATAGTATCATCACTGACCTGTCTGGCACCCATAATTTTCTATCTAGCTTGTCCTAGCTAAAGAACAGAGCAAGAGCTAGTACTAGCTAGTGGCTTTCGATATACATCATGTGTTGAAACTTGTAGCTGCGTGCCTGCGTGCAACCGGAAAATGGATTAGTGGGTTGGGTAAAGAAGCACATATGTGCTTAAAGTAAGTTTTGCACACAGTCATTCATTTATTACGTTGTCAAATTTAGTACAATCAAAATATGCTCCATCCGAGCAACCAAAAAGCCAAAAGTCGATATAAAGATTGCGTAAAGCATTTATGCATTGTAAATCCAATTATTAGGCCACAAACCATATCGGTTGAAGGTACCGTATCAAAAGTCTGCACCCCCAGACTCTATTATAACCCGCCCTTCGCATGCTGAAGTACGAACTATGTACGAATCCAGCGAGTGGACATATGGGTAACATGCAAAAAATTGGTAGCATGCTTGTTGTTAAAAACAAAGTCACTGCAATAATTTCAAATAACCGAACATAAAACGCAACCATTTTCCAAACATATTGAAATCCTACTAAAGTTTGCGCCTAAAGTTTGCAATAATTTCAAATAACCGAACATAAAACGCAAACATAAACCCAAAATTTGCGCCTAAAGTTTCTTGCTAAATCCTACTAACCATTTTCCAAACATATTTGAAATATCGTGGGCGGTGAAATATTAAAAGCAACAAACACTATGTGCCATAGTAAATCCTCATTTTCCATTCCAACTTCATTAGCTAGATTGTCCTTAGTAAGAACTATCCTCTATACAAGAACCACGAAAAAATATTGATTTTCAGTGGTAATTTAATATATCTTTTAGGGCATGAACGCCCATCGTACATCATATCAAGATATATAGACTTGACTGAAATGGTCCGAGTGGCGTGGATCTCCTTCTAAATATATTGGAATAATCTGATAATTGGATGGATGATACGCGTCAAACGTATCTATAATTTTTGAATGTTTCATGCTTGTTTTATATCATTATTATATGTTCAACCATATTTTTATATAATTTTAGGGCATGTTATTGAACTAACCTATTGACAAGATGCCCAGTGTCAGTTCTGTTTTTTGCTATTTTTGTATTTCAGAAAATCTTTTAAGGAAAATCCTCGAAACTGGACCATAATTTACGGGAATTATTTTTACAACAAGACGAAGAAGGAGTCCGAAGGGCGACCGAAGAGGGGCACCAGAGGGTGCAGGCGGCCACTAGGCACGGCCCCACCTGGACCCGCGCCTGGGACCGCCCCTGCTCCCTGAGCCGCTCTCGGGCCCCCTCTTCGCCTATAAAATGCCTCTTGACCTAAAACTTCAGGGACGGCCATTATTTTCGACGATACGTATCCGAAGCCGCCGTCATCTCGAAACCCTAATTCGGGAGGGTTCTAAAACTCTTCCCGGCACCCTGCCGGAGAGGAGATCATCACCGGAGGGCCTCTTGACCGCCATGGCTGCCTCCGTGGTGATGCGTGAGTAGTTCATCTTTGAACTATGGGTCCATACCAGTAGCTAGATGGTTGTCTCTCCGCGTGGTTAGATGTTTATGATCTTGTGAGTTGCCTAATATGATCAAGATTGTTATTTTATAATGCTACATGTTGTGTTTGCTGGGATCCGATGAATTGTGAAGTTATGATCAGGTTGTTCATGTCTCTTATATGTGTTATTTATGATCTTGCATGCTCTACGATGTTAGTGGTTACTTTGACCAAGTGATTGCTTAGATCTCCAAGAGAGAGTTTTGTGCTAGATAGTAGGTTCATGCCCCCTCCGTGTCTGGACACGAGTAACAGAAACGCCTAAGGACGAGGGTATGATGTTTCTACTAATGATAAAACAATGGTGTTTATGTCTTCGTGGTCATGAATGTTGCTTATATTATGTATTTTGCTTAATGGAATAGTCCGTTGCTTGCAACTTAATACCAGTGGGAGGCAAGCATAGAAGCGCTCCCAAGATGGATTATTAGTAATAGATGCAGTTGGATTATGGTATATCTATGTTTCACATGATGCCTACATGAATATCTCCATGAACTTTTCTTATCATAATTAGTTTGTTATTCCAATTCTATCAATTGTCCAGTTGTAGTTTGTTCACCCAACATGTTTGCCTTTTATCTTTTGAAGAAACACCACCAGCGAACATATGGCTTCTGGTCCATCTTTTTATATTGATTATAACCTCTTTTCCTTGCTTCCATCCTCACTTGCTCATTGGTCCGTTTACTCATATTGCTCTTTTCCAGCATAAGATTTTAATCTCTTTGTTTTTAGCAGACTAGGAGGATTGACAACCTTCCTGCCGTTGGGGCAAAATGAATTGTTTGTATTGTGTGCAGGTCCACGCCTCCAAAGCACCTTGTTGGAGATCTCTAGAGTCCTACTGATTCGATAACCTTGGTTCATTACTGAAGGAAAAACTTGTTGCTTGCTACATCTTACACCTTACTCTTGTGGTGATCATTGACGATAATTACTGCCACTAATGTAGCCATCAATGGACATCAACCCGTGGACAAAATTAAGCCATGACAACCGTTTGTCTCTTGTAAGGATCTCCTAAAGACATTGTTTAGAAGTGTACGTGACATAAGCTCTTCCACTATAACATACTTACTCTGGACAACATTTTACAGAGGTGCATACTGTTGTGCAAGAGGAGTATCAGCTAACCAACTGTCTTCCTAGAAATGTGTATTAGCACCATTTTAACAATAAAGGCTCTACTATTAACTCTTCCTTCGTTCTCGTTAACTCTTTTCTAAAGGGGGAATCAGTGGGTTTTATAAAGCGCTTTCATTAAGGTTTTGCGAGTGCATTTATTGGACATCCTTTTGTGATTAGTACGTTTACTTGACTGGCATCATCATTGCATTGCAATTTGAAAATGATGAGCTCATTATAATTGTGCACACGTGTAACAACCGTTGCATTGCAATTCACGAAATGTGTTAACCAAACAGCAATAGATTGTGATTAGGAAACAAGCATGGCTTACATTTTCCAGCTGATCTGTGTTATCTAGCCATTGAATTGTTTTTCGGGATGTGCACCATATTATTATCTCTATTGCTCAGAACCGGTCAATACATGAAAAATATGGCTCCATTCTTTTTGAAAAGGCGCAGGAGAGCTGCGTTTTCATTGAAGTACGGAACAAAAGAAAAGGAGGTAGCCAGATAGAAGAATATGGCCCCATTCTGACAAGGAGCATGCTAGCTAGTGCCATGCGTGCAGATCTAAACTTGGGAATGCATTTATTAGTTGGTGATGTCAAGTGCATGCGGTTACTTTTTCATGGTAAAAACCAGTGCATGCACATAGTAAAAAACCACCAGCATGACACCATAAACAGTGCAGTTTGATTTTACAGAGCAAAAAATTAGAATCTGATTTCTTGGAACACTTCAAGATGGAAGAAAATCTTAAAACAATTATTATGTACATTTTTTATCCACCCAAACACCATACAAGAAAACAAAAAAATATAATCTTATTTTGAGAAACATTGCAACATGGAAGATAATATTAAAACATAAATCTGGTACTTTTTTCCTTGCAAATACCTTAAAACAAATATGGCCAGGACACAAAAAATGGAATTTTAATTTGGGGTGCACTAATAAATGAGAGAAAATATTAAAGCATGTGTACAATAATTTTTTGCGCAAACACCTAAAAAATGGCGGAACCGCAAAACAAAAATGATAGAAAATCTTTGAACAACTCAAAAATATGGCCGATTCGCCTAAAAGTAAACTGATTTCATTTACACAACGAGATTAAGGAATCATAAAACATATGTCCAGTACTTTTTTCCAGGCAAACAAGGTAAGCAGCCGGTAACTTTTTTTTCAAACAAGGTAAGCAGTCAGCTAGACCCCACGAACTGGGTCATGTCGTGCAGCTTTGTTTCTGTCAGTGCAGTGCTCAGGGTCCACTAGTTGTATTATCTAAACCATGTATATCTTTTTAAATAAATATACACCAATCAATGCTATGGGTTCTCAATCTTGAAGTCATGGTGGCCAATCGATGGTCTAGGGCAGCTGCCGCCCGGGGCAGACGAGCATTTTCCGACAAACCTAGCACAATTTCATCAGCTGGATACATTTCAACTCCCCTTGGATATAATTCTGTTCCATTTGTTATGTTGTTGAGACGGTTTCTTTTTTAGTTGGTAACTTGGGATTTTCCTTGCAAGAATTTGACATTTCCTTCCCTAACAACAATCGCTAGTTGGAATTGCATCATTTTATCCTAAGATGTTGACATTGTGTCGAGTTTTACCCCATATTTATGCCCGATTTTGAAACTACAAGCTTATGGTGTAAAAACATGGATGGCCTGATCCATCGGTCCTTGTTCTCCTCCAAGATGGTTTGGAAACATGTATTGTAGGGAGAAGAAGTATGCAAAGATAATAATATAAACATTCATGATTGTTTATGAATTTTTACAACACTCTATTCCAAAAGATGTACTTTTTCTGTTAAGACAATGCTTATGAAAATACTGTACTAAATTATTTCGTATTTAATAGTATTTATATTTTATTATAGACTAAAAGTATTTACTTATCGCGATCTTGTATCACATGGACCACATATTCATGGAGTCAATCTTGATCAAAATAGTTACTTAACAAAACAAATACTCATATGTTTTTAAATGGAGGGAGGAAATATTTGGGTATACCATGGACGGAGACACGGTATAGAACAATTTATATATATCCTTAAGTGCTATTTAGTATTTCGAACCAGTCGATCTAAGGACCCTAACCTGTTTGCTGAAAAGCGCTGTCATTCATACTTTCTACATACACACATGCTTTTCCAAAAAATTCTACATTGATATATAATCTTGTGATGGACAACCTCCTAATCGGTAGTAGTATTTAAGTCTGGTACAGTCTTAATACCACCGCATATATGTTGGTATAGTACGATTGAAACGACATCTCTTTTGTCCTGTTAACTTTATACCTCCCAAAAAGCAATTTCCCATGACTAAGATAGCAATTATAGCAACTTTGATGCTTTATCAGAGACCAAACCCTACACTGCACTAGAGGCGCAATTGGCAAAAAGGTTACATTCATAAAGATAAGGTAAATCATATTAATATACGTATTACTATGAAACATCACATGTAAGACTATGGATTTAAAACTTCGTAATAAATATAGATGTGTGCATCAATCGATGTATGAGCCAGGGTTCTTCTCTTTTCTTCAAAAGAAAAAGTAAAATAAAAACACTATGGTTGTAAACTTGTAATATTGAACGCACAACAACCTTCGATATGGTATCACTTATTATAGTGACCTGGTAGTTATGGAGTGAGCATGGCGCAAGAGTTTTCCGAAATACCTCGTCTCTACCTTCGATCATTGTTTCCCGTATTACGGATCAAGCGGCCAATAGGCTACGGCGGGAGCCAAACACTTGGGTAGCATATCTTGTCTGAGAGAGCAAGCTTCTGTTTTTTCGGGTCCACCGCCTTGTTTCACTTATAAAACTCTCTCTTGGTTAATGAGTTGAGGCGAAGGTTTTGCCTTTCTTCAGAGAAAAGGAAAATCTTAAACACACAAGCACCCCCATGGGCGAGGCAATGGCCTACTTGTAGTTTTTGTCTGACAAGCATGAATTACATGATCTGATGTACAGGAAAAAGGAAAAAACCAGCAATACATTGTATCCATGTGGCTCGTGATATGATCTTGATATAGTGTATTGCAGTTTATTTTCTTTACGTATCACATATCATGTTTTTCTTCTTGTGCAACCGATGACGCTCTGACCGACCAACTTTTTCAAAGCCAAAGTAAAGAAGGACCCAAGAAGAGACGCGCCTGTGTTCCTGTGCTATATAAAGTCCCCCAGTCGCAAGTCCATTGCAGCAAACACAGCAAAGCGACCGGGGCTGGGGTAGTGCTACTGCTACCACTACTGTGGTACACCCGGCCGGGAAGCCCACGATTAAAGATGAGCAGCGCCTCGGCGAGTACCGGCGGCGGCGGCGAGCGGCGAAGCATCCGTGGCCTGTTCAAGTTCGCGGACCGGGTGGACGTCCTTCTCATGGTCTTGGGCACGCTGGGTGCCATCGGCGACGGGTGCTCCACCAACCTCCTCCTCATCTTTGCGAGCGACGTGATGAACTCGCTCGGGCGCGGCCACGCCCAGCAGCAGGGCCGTGCCGGCACCGTGGACTTCATGCATGACATCGAGAAGGTCAGTTACTTACCTTAGTGTTGGGACACATGAACTTCGTAAGAGGTTCGCTACGATCAGTTCAGGAACAGAGGAGAATTCTCTGCATTCCAATCATGCCTTGTTCTAATTGAAAAGCACAAGGTTTTGTTTGTAGTTCACTTGTGCATATTTTATCATTTCCCAGTGCCAGTTCCACTGACACTGCAGTTGTTGCTTCCATTTTCCTCGTACAGTCGTGCCTGAATTTCGTCTACTTGGCGTTCGCCATCCTGGTGGTGGCGTCCATGGGTAACCTTCGACCTTTCATACACATGATCTGTACTATGGCTTCCCAGTATCCTTACAAACTTGTACGTGTGGACTGGACGCACGCAGAAGGATATTGCTGGAGCCGGACGAGCGAGAGGCAGGTGCTCCGGATCAGGCACCTGTACCTGCAGGCCATCCTGCGGCAGGAGGTGGCCTTCTTCGACTCGCAGGAGGCCACCACCTCGGAGATCATCAACAGCATCTCCAAGGACGCATCAGTCATCCAGGAGGTCCTCAGCGAGAAGGTACGTAGTACACACCAACCAACCCGGTCATGTCAAACCCCTTCTCTTCTTGGTTAATTTGCTTCTCAGTTACCTTAATTATTGTACTACTAGGAGCTAGTCTTCAAAAAAGGTGACGCCTCATTTTATATTGTTCGGATCATAGATCCACCTGGGAAGTCGGAACCTTCTTTCTTCTTGATTGATCTGAGCTTAATTACTAGTACTAACGGTGATTTGTTTAAGGCGAACCAAGGACGACAGGAGAAACGTGTTCCTCCGTGACTGATGGTGGCATACCTACCCTCTAGGTGGTCACTGAATCCGTAGTGAATCAAATAGTTTGACTACTAAATGGTGCCAAGCCATCAATTGATCTTGTTGCGGAATCTACTCCAAGGTAGACCGACAGAGGGTGTTTTATATGTCAAGCTCTGCCATAGGAAATTGCAACAAGAGAAAATCTCGGACACCCTAAAGGTAGACCGACAGAGGAAAATAAGGGAGCACATGAGGAGTTCAGTATGGAATGTTGACATACTTTCTATTTTCTAAAACCAACAACTGCATTAAAACAAGCGCCTAAATGTAACTTTGCTCTACTGGAGCTGAGCTGTTAACAAGCCGGAGACTATATACTCGGGTTAATTAGTTGATCTGGACTTGATAAAAGAATAATTTATACAGAAAGGAAGAATAATAACCAACCTTGGAATGCAGAGAAGAAATAACAGCAGAACTGACTGCTTTTCTCGATTCTTTGATGTTGAACAGGTTCCTCTATTTCTGGTGCACTCTACAGTCTTCGTCTCTGGACTGGCCTTCTCCACCTATTTCTCCTGGAGGCTGGCTCTGGTTTCTTACCCTCTTGTCCTGCTACTCATCATCCCTGGCCTTATCTACGGCAAGTACCTTCTGTATCTCTCCCGCGAGTCGCACCGCGAGTATGCCAAGGCAAACTCCCTGGTAGAGCAAGCACTCAGCTCAATCAAGACCGTTTACTCCTTCACTGCGGAGAAGGGGATAATCCAGAGGTATACAGCAATCCTTGACAAGACCATCAACCTGGGGATCAAGCAGGGCATTGCCAAAGGTCTCGCTGTCGGGTTCACTGGCCTTGCTTTCGCCATTTGGGCCTTCCTCGCCTGGTATGGCAGCAGATTGGTGATGTACCACCATGAAAGCGGAGGAAGGATATACGCTGCAGGAATCTCCTTCGTTATGGGTGGCCTGTATGTTCTTCATGTCCCCTCCCTCCTCCCCTACAGACTTACATTTGATTATGTAGAATACAGCCTTAACTGTAAATAACCTGAAATGTTGCAGAGCCCTTGGAATGGCACTGCCAGAGCTGAAACATTTCATCGAGGCTTCCGTTGCTGCCACGAGAATTCTCGAACGGATAAACCGTGTGCCACAGATTAACGATGATGACCCAGAGGGGCTTGTTTTGGATCAAGTCCGTGGCGAGCTTGAGTTTGAATCAGTCCGCTTTGTGTACCCGTCAAGGCCTAATATGACAATCCTCAAAGACTTCCACCTCAAGATTCCTGCTGGCCAAACAATTGCTTTGGTTGGGTCTAGTGGCAGTGGCAAGTCTACCGCGATAGCATTGGTGCAGCGCTTTTATGATGCCAGTGAAGGAATTGTCAAGATCGACGGCGTCGACATTAAGAAACTAAAACTCAAGTCGATCAGGAGCAAGATGGGACTTGTCAGCCAAGATCATGCACTGTTCGGCACGTCCATAAAAGAGAACATCTTATTTGGGAAACCAGATGCAACCATGGATGAACTCTATGCTGCAGCCATGACAGCGAATGCTCACAACTTCATAAGGGGGCTTCCAGAGGGATACGAGACTAAGGTATGTTTGTTCATTATAAGAAAACGAGCATTTGAGCGCATTAACTCATTTGCCATATTGATGCTTTTACTGTCCTTGTAGATTGGTGAGCGTGGAGCATTGCTATCAGGTGGCCAGAAGCAACGCATTGCCATCGCAAGGGCGGTCATCAAGAACCCTGCTATACTTTTGCTCGATGAAGCCACAAGCGCACTCGACTCAGAATCAGAGAAGCTGGTGCAGCATGCACTTGATCAAGCATCTATGGGAAGAACAACACTGGTATACTGGCATTGCCTTAGCTCTTTTTACTTTAGAATGCTATAAGCACAGTATTTCTCAAATGATTTGCCACTCATTATACAATATACTACTGATCAGGTCGTAGCTCACAAACTTTCCACCGTGAAGAATGCCGATCAGATTGCAGTAGTTGATGGCGGTACCATAGCCGAAATTGGCACACATGATGAACTGATTAACAAGGGTGGCCCGTATTCACGACTTGTGAAATTGCAGAAGATGGTGAGCTACATTGATCAAGAAAGTGACCAATTTAGGGCCTCCTCAGCAGCAAGGACCAGTGCCAGCCGTCTCAGTATGTCCAGAGCAAGTCCCATGCCACTTACGCCAGGTGTTTCGAAGGAAAGCGAGTCATATGATTCCCCCCCAGCGCCGTCTTTTTCCAGGCTCCTTGCAATGAATGCACCAGAGTGGAAACAAGCAGTCATAGGCAGCATGTCTGCATTGGTATATGGTTCCTTGCAGCCCATCTATGCTCTGACCATCGGAGGTATGATTGCTGCATTCTTTGTTCAGGACCGCAATGAGATGAATGCAATTATCAGCCGGTATGCGATGATCTTTTGTTCATTGTCTGTCGTGTCCATAGCTGTCAATCTATTGCAACACTACAATTTTGCCTATATGGGGGAGCAGCTAGTTAGGCGCATCCGAGTCCAAGTACTTGAAAAGATCTTAACCTTTGAGGCAGCATGGTTTGATGAAGACACTAACTCGAGTGGTTCACTGTGCTCTCGGCTAAGCGATGAGTCCTCTCTTGTTAAAACCCTAGTTGCAGATAGAATCTCCCTACTACTTCAAACAGCTTGTGGTATTGTAATTGCAGTGACAATGGGCCTCGTAGTAGCGTGGAAACTCGCTCTTGTCATGATTGCTGTACAGCCCTGTACGATGTTATGCTACTACGCCAAGAAGATGGTTCTCTCAAATGTGTCAAGGGACTTGGCAAAGGCTCAGTATCAAAGTACTCAGATTGCCATAGAAGCTGTTTACAACCACAGGATGGTGACCTCATTCGGATGCTCATCGAAGATTCTTCAGCTCTTCGAGCATACACAAGAGGAACCATTGAGGAAAGCAAGGAAGAAGTCGTGGGTAGCAGGGATAACCACAGGGCTGTCACCTTGCCTCACATTCTTATCATGGGCACTGGACTTCTGGTATGGTGGGAAATTGGCACAGTCCGGGGAGATCACGGCGGGTGATGTCTTCAAAACCTTTTTCGTCTTGGTGAGCACAGGAAAGCTGATTGCTGATGCTGGCAGCATGACATCCGACCTGGCAAAGGGTGCAAACGCTGTTGCTTCCGTGTTCGAGGTGCTAGATAGGAAATCTATCTCTCCGCAAAACTCACAGGTAACCTATCATCAGCATCCTTGCAAATAATGATTTTCACAATGCTGGATTGCTGTAAAATATAAAATAACACAGCTACGCTGCAGGTGGAAAAGGACAGTCCGAAGAGCAAAATACAAGGAAGAATAGAGTTCAAAAAGGTAGATTTTGCATATCCAACAAGACCACAATGCCTGATCCTGCAGGATTTTAGCTTGGAAGTCAAAGCAGGAACAAGTATTGGCATGGTGGGTAGAAGTGGATGTGGTAAATCTACTATCATAGGTTTGATCCAGAGGTTCTACGATGTTGATAGAGGTGCTGTAAGGATTGATGGTATGGATGTGAGGGAGATGAATGTTCTTTGGTATCGAGGATTTACAGCTCTAGTCAGTCAGGAGCCTGCAATGTTTTCTGGTAGCGTCAGGGATAACATTGCCTTCGGTAAACCAGAAGCTGATGAAGAAGAGATTGTGGAAGCTGCTAAATCCGCAAATGCACATGAATTCATCTCGTAAGTCTTAGTTATATTTACTTCTTTAACACTTGCATATATTAAGTCATGTGCTCCCACTATCCAACATATCGAGTTTAAAGCTTACTCCTTTCCAGATCTCTGAAGGACGGATACGATACTGATTGTGGAGAGCATGGCATACAACTATCAGGAGGCCAGAAGCAAAGAATTGCAATTGCGAGGGCAATAATCCGCAATCCAGCTATACTACTACTTGATGAAGCAACAAGTGCTCTCGATGCACAGTCAGAGCAAGTGGTGCAGGAGGCACTTGATCGAATCATGTCAGGGAGGACTACAATCGTGGTGGCACATCGACTGAACACGATCAAGAACGCGGACTCAATAGCCTTCTTAGGAGAGGGCAAGGTGGTTGAGCGTGGTACTTATCCACAACTCATGAGCAAGAAGGGAGCATTCTATAACCTGGCAAACCTTCAGAAATAAATTGATCATGTAATGTAACTACGGCAATAAGTTATATCATAGCCTAATTTTAGTGTAAGATCAGCATTCATTGACATGTTTTGAACAGATATTTTCAATCATCGGCTTAATTTAGGAGGTGTACCTAAAACAACAGAAAACAAGCAGGGAGTATGTGCATTAAGGGTAGTGCTTTTCCTCCACTCCTGATATCATGCATTGGATCTTAACTTTTGGAGCAACATTAAACGATTACAGCAAAATGGAACATAGCTAGAAGAAGAAATACCTACAACTGAACAAGGTCATCTTTCTACTATTACTTGAAAATGATATTTAGGAGGCTTCCTTTGGATATCTCAATCTCCTTCCTCATGTTATCCATCTCTACCTTAACTAATGTCTCGACATCAAATAATCCAAGTTGAGCTGAGGCTAACCAGTCTTTTACTTCAACGAGAATCTGCTCGTAGCTCTTCAGAACTGTCTTAACCCTTACTCTTTCCATTAGAGATTTCTGGACTAAAATCTCCTGCTCAGCAACTTGATTCACCAAACTCTGCATTTGATCCTCCATCATCATGGACTGCTGCAAGTCTTTGGTCTCACCCTGAAGGGCATGCATTTTTTTCTTCTGTTCTTGCAATGTCGAGACAGCTATGCTACCCTCATTTGTTACTCTCTTGTAATCAAATTCCAAGGAAGTGTATACACTTTCCAGTTCTTTGAGCTGCCATTTAAGCTGATCTTCTAGCTTTGTGGAAAACTCTTCCTTCCGGCTCTCCACATTGAAATTGAGAATTGCCTTGATTTTTCTAGCATGTTCTAGCAATGCAATCACTATCCTTTGAGCATCAACATCCTCAAGACATGAATCCCATTTCAGAATTTCTTTCTGCACAACAGCTTCAATTATAGCTGCACACAGTAGATCTGAAGGACGACTCCGAATGATTCCCTGAACATGTGAGATGGTCTTTGTAAAGTTGTCCTGTTGAATATGAAGTAAAATTTCCTCACTGGGATTGGTGTGTACAGAGGGCTTCCATTCCAAATATAGCTCATTTATTCTCAAAGATGACACCTCGGACTTGGTTGGTGGTGATGAATCTATGAAACCTCTCCTCATGAATGACTCAGAAGTCTCTACAGCATTTCTATCGATTTGTTCTACAGAGGTTTCTCCATTATTTCCTTGATCTATTTTTTCTCTATTTTCTCCTTGATTATGTTCAGGATTCTCACTTAAGTGCACCTCACCTCGTGTTGGTTTGAGTCTCTTGAAGTCTTGAGATAAGGAACCTGAAAAAGAGATAAATTAAATCAACTGCAGTATGAGGTGTTAGACAGCACTTGTAAGTTTTAACTAAGACGAGACCGAGCATACCAATAATATGCTGACGATCTCCTTCTAAAACAGTGTGGGGCTTCTTGTAGAGTAAAGACACTTGCGCTGCTCTGTGCTCCACCCGATCAATTGTGCTGGCTTCTGACAATTCCAACACTCCAGGTCTTTGTTTCAATCCACTCTCTGTGCTGCCATTGGACTTCTTCAAGTGTGCCAGTCTTGGTGATCTTCGTGGTGTTTCAGAAGTCCGCAGTGATCGCGACTTGCCTATTCGCATCTTCTGTTTATAAGACAAATCACATAAATCATGGTCATCAACTGGCTTGCTTGCTGCCAGGTCAAAATGCAGTGGCTGATTCGACAATTTAGGCTCCTCAAGACTGTTCTTCCTGCTATCACGTATTTGAGTAGAACAATCATCCTCTGAAGGGAAGAAGCGCTGAAGTTGCCTCTTGATAAAATCAACTGGTCAAAACAAAAACAAAAATGTGGTTCAACATGCTAGATGAAAAATTGAGAAAAATTGAGGTAATTAAAATGCTTACATTGCAGGACAAGTTTCTTCTTTAGACACTGGTTCTGAATTTGTGGTTTGCCTCTACATACGTCAAAATCTTCTGCAGCCACATCCGAGTTCCACTTATACAAACAGAGTGTAGCACAGAATAAGTCAACTGTCACTTTGTCAAGATGCAATCTTCTCATTACTTCAGCTATTGCTCTAGCTTTATCGTCATCCATTGGCACCTTCAGTAATAAGTATGTCTTCAACTCATCCTTAGAACCATCTATTTGATGAAGACGTAGGTCTGTCAAGCTTTGTGATGAAATATGCCCGTTTTCTTGAGTAATCCTTTGAGAGGAAACTATCTATAATTTGAAACTAAATTATCAGTTTAAGGAGAGAAACATTACTACCAAGATTGTTAATCAACAATTTTAAACTTCTGCTCCTCTATGAACCCAATGTAGAATATACTCCGTATGAAATAACAAAACAACGTTAGAACCTCCTAAAGTACATGAAGAAATAAGTCTTCTGATCCAAAGCTTCTCGATTCAAAGACAAATTCATATTTTTGTTTAACAGATCATCTTGTGTTATGTTATATTCTAGATGAGCTTTTGTGACAAAACATACAGAGAAAATGACTTGTACAAAATTTATTTAATAATTTGACCAAGATTAGACAGAATATTACTTCTCTATCAGATTGATCCGGCATCTTAACCAGTGAGTGACTATGCGTGAGATTATTAGCGGTCTTCGTTAGTTCATCTCCACTATACCCCCTCTTCCCAGTGGGGAATATATCCCTCTCGGTAGCTTGAGCACCACTTCCTGAAGATCGAACTGCTTTCTCACAAGCATTCCAACCAAAAACCGAAACCATGAAATGCATCTTCTTGTTGTATGTGAAGAGGAGGAACTCGTATTCCCTCAAAGAATTCTCCACCACAAACTTGGGCCATCCATTGGTCAGAAATACAGAACGATGAACCTTCTCTAGTTGGACAACCCAAGTCTTCCCTTCTGAACGCTTAAGCGTGACTTTAACAGATGATGCCGCTGCGATGTCAGAACCCCTGAAGCCTGCCTCTGGAATGTGACTAAGGAAGCTTCGAGGTATCTCCTACATGTGGAAGCAAGGTTAGGGCATACCTTAAGCTATTTCCAATTTGCTGCAAATGACACTTACTGCAAATAGAGAGGCCATGCATATTCTTTAACCGTGTATTCCACTGAAAACCAAAAGCCCATGCTCACAATGTGAAACTTTTTTTAGTTTCATTTTTGCAGAACATACGTGCAGAGGGAATGTTTTCACCAGCCGAATCTTTCTTGGCCTAGCTATACAAACAAGCATGCCGCAAGAAATTGCCAGATTCTTGCGTTTACTGAGAAACGTGTTTATATATCAACAAGCACATCATTTGAAGTTTTGAACTACCTGCCTACTCTAGATCGCATCAGTTAAAAATGTTACAGACCGCACGCATGCACATGCAAACCATTTCCTTAGGAAGAAGCTCATGCAAACGATGGGCTTACTATTTTTATTTGAGAGAACAAAACAAACATGTGTTTCATATGAACAGTACAATCCACACGCACACAAAAAAATGCCGCACAAAATACAAAGATTGTATACTACCTTATTGCCCCAAGCCCACCTATGACCTATCGGATAGCACATTTGCCAATAATATGCAAAATGCGAGGATCTCGGCCGGATAAATTTCAAGGGGGTAGTCGCAGGAAGGGGAAAAAGTGGGGCAGGAAAGCGCGTTATTGGCTTTGTTTTTCCCCTTCAAGAACGACACCAAAAGGTACGCACATGCAAACACCCAAAACAAGTGAAACAGAGAGGCCGAAATAAGGAGAGGGAGGGAATACGCACGAGGCGGCGGGCGAAGTCGCCGACGAGGACCTTGAAGAAGCGAGGCCTCCCCTCCTCCTCCTCCTCCATAGAGGAAATCCACAGATCGATCTCCCTCTCCCTCGCTCCCTCTGTTTCTGAGGAGAAAGGAGGCAGTAGAGAGACCTGGAGGCAACAGCGTGAGTACGGCTGGGGTGGTTGGGCTAGTGTGATGATGAACTTGAAGACGCGGCTCCTTTGCTTGACCTTGGCAGAATCGTCGCGGCCGGCCGCTTGTCCTGCCCTGTCAAAGGCGGAAAGAGCGCCTTCTTTATTGCCGCCTGGCGTGTGGCTTTGGTTCGTGCTGTAAGCCTGTAAAGAGCTTGTCAGACGTTTTTTCTTTTGCACAAGCTTGTCACTTGTCAGACATGGAAGGGGCTGCATACATGTGTCACGTCGGCTTCATGTCACTTAGAGCATCTCAAGTAGGCAGTCTAGACTTTCGGCTTCATTTCACTTAAAATTGTGTTCGGCACAGTTAAAATTGTGTCCCATATGAGATCGTTCGAACACATAAAATTATGTTCACGAATTATTCAATTTTTGCCTAATTTTAACATTTTTACTAAATATTGCTAATAAGGACACACAAAAGAAAACACAATATATGCACTAAATCAAAGTCTCGGTCATAAAAAATCATTGGTCGGTCACCAAGTCCTTCCAACAAAATGCAACCAAGTCCGGCCACATCATAATACATCATTGAAGCCACCAAAATGCGTAAAAATAAATATTTCTTCTACATGATAAGTTTACGTTTTTTAGGAAACCAAGCTTGATGATCCCAACCCATGTTGCTTGTGTTGGTGGACATGATCTTCCGCTCCTCGACCTTTTCCTTATGTTTTCTTCATTTTCTCATTTCTTTTGTTATTTGTGTGCTCACGTGTACTGCTTAGTTGGTGATGATGTGGCACGGTTCGGTTCAGACAAGAACTAACTGGCTGCTCTCCCCGCAGGAGAGGTGTTGCAATACTTGCAGGCGAAGGAATGCCACTGCAGTGCTAAGGCGCCTCATTAGATTTCATGGAGTCTGAAGAATCCTGTAAGTAGGTACTATAGGTGCACATTGTGTCGGATCAGTTTCTTTGCTCTGTTTATGTCCTGCATTTTGTCTTGTTTTCTACAAAAATTTTATCATGATTTTGATAGGGTAATGATTGTCATTTTTATGAGTGGCATGACAATCCGAACAGTGAGTATCACACTCACTTGACCAGTGATCTGCGTGATGAAGTGTGGCGTTTGAAGACTAAAAATAGGGACTTGACTAAGGAAATAAAGACGAAGACTGAAGATTGATAGTATTAAAATGCAAAGTCCATGTTGGTTTTATCACCTTTATACTCGAGGACGAGTATAGGTTAAGCTTGGGGATGTTGATGCATGTAAAATGCATACATGAACTTTGCATTATAATACTCATATTTGCATCATATAAGGGTTATATCATTGTTTTATAATGATTTTGGGAAGATTTCACAGTTTTCCTATTTTTTTGGAATTAACCCTGCACTGGCAGAAAACCCTATTTTCTATATTTTGATGTTTTAGGGACCAAAACGACGTCCAAATGACCTGAAAATTTACGAGCATCAGTTTTTGGAAGGAACAAAGCGTAGGAGTGAAGGAAGCGAATAAACGGAGACCCGAGGGCCAGAAGACGGTGGCCCACGCGGCCAGATTCCTTGGCCGCATGGGACCCACCATCTGGGGCCTCGAGGCTCCGTTGGCGTCGATCTTTTCTCTAGAACCTTCGTCTTGACCTAAAACTGACTATAAAAATAGTCCCCGACGCCCATCGGAAGAGAGGCCGCCGAAAACATAGAAACACCGAAACAGAGATCTGGAGCTGCAGATTGGAGGGGGAAAACTCCGGCAGAGCGCTGCCGGCGTGGTCTCCATCTCCCCCAACGATATCTCCATCGTCTCCATGATGAAGAGGGAGTAGTCCACCCCTGGACTATGGGTCGGTGGAAGTAACTTATGTATCTCTCCTCTCTCCTGAGCTTCACTAATTAGCACCGTATGAGCTGTCGAACATGATTACAGTCATCTATGTAATTCCTTTGTGGTGGATCTCTTTATGAGTTAATACATGTTTGAGATTGCAATTGTTTTGTTTCAGTTATGAAAGTAGATGCATATTATGTACCCCGTTCTTGTCTACTTGTTTTGATCAAGCATGTTTATGAGAGCGTGTGTGGGGGAACGTGTGCATTAGTTGGAGTAATGAGGGGGTGGCTAGTGCGGTGAAAGCGAGAGAAGTTCCACGATCCACTTGGGTATTTTTACCTTACTTTGTTGCCTCACTAGGGATAAAGAAAAATACCATGCTACCGGAGGTGTGGGTGTGACCATTGCCACTTCTCCATGACTATATGTAGCATGTTCTTATTTCAACTTCATGTCATAAGACTTAAAGCTATACTCTGATTTATCTTAATTACTGAGGTGCTAAGATTTTTCACATCTTGGTGGAGTATAAGAGAGATTAATAAACAAAAGATCTCTATGTTAGGACGTGATGCCCATATAATTAGTAACTTGTCATGAAACCTTTTTGTTGCAATCTCATATGTCAATTCTAGTGTTCCATTATCTACCACTTTATTAAAGAGAGAGTGCATTTGTGAAACCATGAACCCCGGTCCATTTTTAATCATAAGAAACACCTTTCCAACAACTTATAAGCATTTTCCATTTTCTGCCATTTAAAAATCCGAAAATACAAAAACACTTTTATATCTTGCATTCACAATACAAAACCCAAAAATATCATCCATGATTGTTTCCATCATCCTTGCACATTTATTTATCATCATTGCATATTTATTTCTTGTTTGCATTTGTTATATTTTCATATCATTCTCACACCTTGTGCTTGACAACCACTTGGTGAGGTTGAGGGCACAAAACAATTTACTTTGTTTTGCAGGTTTTCAAGAGAAGGATAAGAAGATAAATCTTTCACTACTGATTCCCGGAGAGTTCGATATTAAACCCTCGAGTCACCCCTCGTGGGGAAACCGTCTTTCCTATACTACACACTCTGCGCTTGGAGTCTCAACCTAAGCTAAGTTCAAGGCCATCACCAAGTTGACGGTGGATCTATATTTCTGGTATTCTTGTAGCTCAAAACCTTATTTTCCATTCCATACCACTTCATAATATATAGACTTTGTAATATTCTTCTTTAGATTTTTTTAATATGTCTGGACATATGGCTCCAACCCATTTCGCTGACTTGGCCCTGTTCTATTGAACCCTGACTATCATCTTGCATCTTAGTCCACTCCAACATAGAGACTAGAAGAAGATATCTAGATTCAATAATGTGTAATTGAAGCAGTCAAACATTGTTGTTGTTGTCTGCAGAGTCATAGTTTGATCCAATCCTCATAAATGCTCTTCTACGCTCTCCTCCTGTGCTTAGGGTATATATATTCATCATGTCCTTTGATCCATCTACTGTAAACCTAGCCAGTTTTGGTCTGTTATAGTTGAACAACACCCTATTTGGGGACTTGGCACATCTCTAGAACAGTTTCTGAAGATCGTGGTTAGGATGTTTCTTCTTCCAGTTGGGGTAAATGTGTCTACACACATTTTATGCTCTGCCTTTTATTATATCTTCAACTTTTTCCACTAGACCCTGGAAAAATCATGCAAAAATTAGTACTTGTGTAGTTACATGCTAATATTTTTGCTAAAAAAATTTACTGCCCAAATATTCTTCAAAAAACATGGAAAATCATTAAATGTCTAGTACTTGTGTAGTTACATGCTAATATTTTTGCCACATTTTTTTACTACCCAAATATTCTTCAAAAAATCATGTAAAAACCAGTACATGTCTAGTACTTGTGTAGTTACATGCTAATATTTTTGCTACATTTTTGTACAGTCCAAATATTCTTCCAAAAACATGGAAAAATCAGTACATGTCTAGTACTTGTGTAGTTACATACTAATATCTTTGCTACATTTGTTTACTTCCTAAATATTCTTCATCAACCATGAAAATAATCAGTACATGTCTAGTAATTATGTAGTTACATGCTAATATTTTGCAACATTTTTTACTGCCCAAATATTCTACAAAAAATCATCGAAAAGTGAGTACATGTCTAGTACTTGCATAGTTACATGCAACTATTTTTTTCTAAATTTATTTGCTTCCCAAATATTCTTTGAAAAATCATGAAAAGACTAGTACATGTCTAATACTTGTGTAGTTACATTCGAATATTTTTCTACATGTTTACTAACAATAAAATTCATCAAAAAATCATGGAAAACTCAAGTACCTTTTGTTGATCAGAGATAAACACCCAGCTTTCGTCTTCATCTTTAATATAGGTATTCATTCAGTAATGCAGGAAACTAGAACCGTGAGTCAGACATTTCCTTCTCAACTACTTCCATGTTACAGGATACATTTGGTTGTTTGAATCCCTTCCCAGAGCACATAGCATATGTCCAAAAACATGCTAATTTTTTTTGCTACATTTTTTTGCTGCCCAAATATTCTTAAAAGATCATGGGAAAATCAGTACATGTCTAATACTTGTGTACTTACATGCTAATATTTTGGCTACATTTGTTTACTGCCAGATAGTTCATCAAAAAATCATGGAAAATCAAGCACTCTTTGTTGATCAGAGTTAAACACCCAGCCTCCAGTTTCATCTTTAATTATGTCTTTATTTAGTAATGTTAGAAACCATGAAACAAGAGTCGTACATTTCCTTCTCCACTACTACCCATGTTACATGTTACATTTGATTGTTTGAATCCCTTCCTAGAGCACATAGTATATGTCCAAAGCAAGCTCCTTTGAAGAAACATCCATCTAATCCAACAACTTTTCTACATCCATCTAGACATCCCTTTTTTCAAGAAACAAAGCACATGTAAAATATCTGAAATACACGAATGCCATCTGCTTGATAAGGGTCCATCTTTACAGCAACAATACTCCTTGGATTTGAGTTGACCAATGCCAACTGATAGTCAAACACTTGGGAATATTATCCATGTGTGGAATCCATCATCTTCCTAAACACCAACTGCTTAGCTCCTTTACATTGAGCAATGTTTACATCTGCAAATATTTCCTGTAACACTGTCTGCCTAATGTGCTCAAGCTTCAATGTAGTGTTCTCTTATATGAGTCTTCCAAACTTGCTAGCTATGATAGTGGAAGTATCAAGCCTGTTGTCCCTCCTGGAAATATAGTTGTGTTCATCAATTAATGTTGAAACTTGAAGCCACTAGTTCTTACTTGTCCTTGAGGCATAAATGATCCATTTGCAAGCAGAAGGTCGGGTGTAGAAGGATCTCACTTCATCATGTTCATCCTTTTATGAAAGCCAAAAATGGTAATGTTCCTTATTCATCTGTTCCCTGCTTCTGAATACCATGCCTAGCTAAAATTTTAGAGTCTCGACCTCACTATTATATCGAGGCCATATGCTCTTTTTCGTGAACGTTACCTTGCCTCCTTCTCCATCGCTCACTTTAGGATATGAGTTATACGTCCAAAACATATCTATAATTTTGATTGTTTCATGCTACTTTATGCCTTTGACACTTGTTTTTATATTAAGTTTATGATTTATCTCGACTAACCTATTAATAGTTGCAAAAATGCATAATGTTCTTGTTTTACACTTTGATGTGTAGGAATTACTTGGAAATTGACAAAACGCAAAAGGAGCATTGTTGGAGGTGGACTCTGACTTTCCTGAAATCCGTCCACCTCTACATATTTTAGAGATCGTCAGTTTGACCACAGAAGACGACGTCAAATGAAAAACCAGGCTTCTACAAAGTTCTGGAAATTTCCATACTTATAATTTAAGCCCAAGAATAGCCCAATCAGAGCTCGGATGCAACCTGGGGACCCGTTTTACTGAAGGCAAAATATCAGATTACGGGATGTGATGTCTACTACGCGCTTCTATTCTTGTAGACAGTGTTGGGCGTCCAAGTGCAGGGTTTTGTAGGACAACAGCAATTTTCCCTTAAGTGAGTAACCCAAGGTTTATCGAACTCAGGGAGGTAGAGGTCAAAGATATCCCTCTCAAGCAACCCTGCAATTAATATACAAGAAGTCTCTTGTGTCCCCAACACACCCAATACACTTGTCAGATGTATAGGTGCACTAGTTCGGCGAAGAGATGGTAACATGCAAGTGATATGGATGGTAACAAGTGGTATTTGTAATCTGTAATAAAAATGGCAGCAAGCAAACATGTAACAAAAGTGACTAGAAACGGTGTTCCGATGATTGGAAACAAGGCCTAGGGATCATACTTCCGCTAGGGATCTCTCTCAACACATTAGCACAACTGAAAGCAAGCAAGTGCTACTCGGAATTATTCTTCTTCTTGATAAAACAAGAGTACTATGCGTAGGACTACAAAAGCACACCTCAAAGTCTGACTAAACAAACACCAAAATTCCACAAAGAATAATCCATGGTAAATATCACTCTAGATAATCTATCATCCAAAGAGTCACAGACGCCACCCACACTGTCACCAAGGCTTTGTGTTGTCAACAATAACTCCGGAAATTATACTAGATAAACCAATTGAGTAGCATAACATTACATAAGAATTCAGCGGTACCAACAATGCTCACGATCACATAAAGATCACACCATGGGAGAGAGAGAAAGAACCACATAGCTACAGTAGAGCCCTCAGCCCCGACGAAGGACTACTCTCGGCGCATCATGGGAGGCAGCAATGGCGATGAAGATGGCTCCGGGGGCAATTCCCAATCCCAGCAGGGCGCCGGAACAGGAACTTCTGTCCCCCGAAATAGGGTTTTTGGTGGCAGTGGAGCTCATATGTGTTTCTGGAGAATATGATCGGGGTTCCGTCGTTTTTAGGTCAGGAAAGATTTTATAGGCGAAGAGGCGATGCGAGGCGGTGGAGGAGGCTCACAGGTGGGACCCAGGCGCGGTCCAGTATGGACCGCGGCCAGGGGTCACCTGGAGGTTGTGGGCCCCTCCCGAACTTGTCCTTCTGGCTCCCGGGGTCTTCTGGCAAAATAGAATTTCTGTAATTTTTAGGGAATTTTCCGAGCACTTTGGATTTTAGACCTTTTCTGCAATGCACAGACATAATAAACAGAAACTGGCACTGGGCACTAGGTTAATAGATTAGTCCAATAAAATATGCCAAAATGATATAAAAACATAATAAACACATGTGGTATTTGATATAAAACAAGCATGGAACATAAAAAATTGTAGATACGTTTGAGACGTATCAGCATCCCCAAGCTTAATTCCTGCTCGTCCTCGAGTAGGTAAATGATAATAAAATAATTTTTGGAGTGACATGCTACCAACACAATCTTGATCAAGTAATATTGTAAAGCATATGAACTAAATGAATTGATCCAAGACAATGGTCCATTGAATGAAACAAACAATGATTAACCAGGTGTAACATTTAAACAAGAATTTATTAGAAAAGAGTACTTTGGAGATCTAAAATTATAACACCTAACAATGATTGGTATCTCCCAAAGCAATATTCTTTCGGCAAAGGAGTTTGACCAACACAAAGGAAGATTTAAGTTTTTAGCAAAAGCTTCAACTTGCAACATGTTTATCTCAAGATAAAGTCAATAAAACGTTTTCATGGTTAGACATAAAGATAACATGAACAAAAACTTGCACCAAAGTTGACACCAGGTGATTTCTTGAGAGGTAAAGAAGGGGAAGGAAAACTGATTCAATGTAAAAGTAAAAGAAAGGCCTTCATAGAGGGAAGCATGGATTAGTCATGTGCTAGAGTTTTTTAATTTTTTTGAACAGAAGTAAAACAGTTTTGAGACAAGCATGCTTTCGTCAACGACTCCACAGTAAAGAAACTAGCTAGTCCCCTATACCAAGCAAGGCTTTTAGACTTTTGAGAGCAGCTGGTAAATAGAGGAATGAGGTCACTCCTCGTTCTCCTTTGTTTCACCACTAACCAATGTTTGACTGATTTCTCAGATTTGCACTGTGCGGAGAATGGTGTGTTATATTTATATTTTAATTGAGACACGGGGTCTCTTGCCAGCTCTCGGCAAATTCAAATGAGCACGTATTCCATGCTCACCGGGTGAAAGGGGGGAAATGACCTTGCTTGTCACAGGCTATATCTAGCTTCGCTACTGCTTCCTCATGAGCTTAAAAACATAGACACAAATTTTTTTTTTGAAAGTTTTAAAGGTAGCACATGCCAAATTTACTTGGAGTGGCAAGGAAATACCACATGTAGGTAGGTATGGTGGACACAAATGGCAAAGATATTTGGCTCTGGGATTTGGATGAACGAGAAGTATTCCCTCTCAGTACGGAATTTTTAGGCTTAGCAAGGTATCAAGCAAACACATAACACCAACTTGGTTCAAAGAATGTCACAAAGCTAAACACTCAACACATATAAGTGAAGAAAAGGAGTGTTTTATGAAAAAGCGGAGCGTGTCTCTCTCCCAAACAAGAATGCAAGGATCCAATTTATTGCAAAGAACAGAGAACAAAACATAAACACACTGAAAATAAAAACAAACTGACGCTCCAAGAATAGCACATGATGTGTAAAGGAATAAAAACATAGTACCATGAGTAAAACCGATGATTGTTGATGAAGAAGGGGATGCCTTGGGCATCCCCAAGCTTATACGCTTGTGACTTCTTGAATATTTCAGAGGAGGGTCCATGGGAAGCCACCCCAAGCTTAAGCTTTTATCCCTTCTTGATCTTCATTCATCACCTCGCTCTTGGATACTTGAAAACTTCCTTCACGCAAAACTTATAGCAAACTTCATTAGAGGGGTTAGTCCACAAAAATAAAATCTTCCTTCAGTTCCAAAGCACATATCATGAACTTATTTTTAAAGTTCTTGATCTCAAAAGAACCCCACTTTGCTCGTAAAAGAAGCAATGCAAAACTAAGACAGAATCTGTCAAAAACAGAACAGACTGTAAAGATGAATTTTTTCGGGGTACTTCTGCAACTCAAGTCAGAAAACGCAAAACTAGAGAAAGGTAAACAAAACCCTGGTGCTTGATTTCAAAATTTTGCAGCCACAGATGACGCTCTATGATTTTTTGGAATTTCGAACAGTGAAGAACATAAATCTGTTTCTGGACAGCAAACTCACAAATTAGTCTCCCTTTCTTTAGAGCCTATTCTTGGCACCAAAAACCAAAAAAAAAGATACAAGGGATTTGTTACAGAGGTAACATCACCCAAAACAAGAACAAACCAAAAAGAAACAGCAGGTAAAAATAAAATGGGTTGCGTCCCATAAGCGCTTTTCTTTAACGCCTTTTAGCTAGGCACAATGATTTTTTAATGATGCTCTCATGAGAATAAGAGTTGAGATAAAAGAGAACATTATGAAGCAAATATCAAACTCATTTAAGTCTAACCCTCTTACTATGCATAGGAATCTTGTAAGAAAATTGATCATTAAAACATAAAGTGACTAGCATAGGAAGGCAAAGCAAGTGCAACATTGCAAACTTCAACATGAAGAGAGGGAACCGAATCATAAACAAGGGGGCAGTTAACTTTCCAAGCATATATATTTGTAAACATGTTATTATCATTTTCAATTGCACAAGAGGTTTCAAAAATATGATTATTAATAGCAAAAGGATTTTCAAACTCCTCATCCCCAAGCTTAGATCTTTCCATATTATCATTAGAAACAACATGGATAGTGCCAATAGTATAACAATTACTAATGTCATCATTTTCAAAACTGGGGCCAAAAATATTTTCAAGATCATAAGTAGTGATATTTTCCCAATCATGATCATTACAATAAGTAATAGGCATATAATCATTTTCAATAGTGCCAACAGATTTAATTTCAAGATAGTAATGAGCACAATCAAGTGAACCATCTTCAATAAATTTGTATTTAGACTCACTAGGAACAACCATGGAAGGAGCAGCACACTTGGGAGATGATACCGTTTCCTCTCTCTTTTTCCTCCTTTTCTTCTTCTTCTTCTTCTTCCTTATCTTTGCCACTTTAGGAGAGAGAGGTTTAAAAGGAAGCTTCACCACATAACCTGGTTTATCATTAGAAACAATAGGGGAAACTTGGGAAAATTTCTCCCTTTCGTTAGTGGCAACATAAGAAACATTTTTCCTTTCATACTCTGGTAAAGTTCCATTCTTTTTAATTTTTTCTATGTAAGCATTTTCGCAGCAATTCACAACACAATAGAGATGGCATTCCCCAGAGTGTTATTTATCCCAAAAGCGCTCAAATCTAACAAAGAAGTTTTTTCTGATAACTCTTCACACCCAAAAAATAAAGCAAGTTCATCATAAAGATTAGAAGTGATTGTTTCATCACAAAAGGGACTTGCTATTCTATCTTCAAAATGCCAGCATTGGAAATTGAAGTGATCCTCTTCATTGCAAAGTTCACAAATAAAAGGATAAAGGTCACAAACTTTTTTTAGCAAAATCATTTAAATCCTTATTCCAAATGCTAGTTCTTTCATGTTTATGTTGCTTACAAGATTTCTCTTCTTCAATATGAATCTTTTCACAAGGTCTAAGGCCAAGCAGAAGCCCAAACAAACAGCATGCGGTGAAAAAGCACTTGCGAGAAGCGCTGTGACGAAATGCACTGAAATACCGAACAACATCTGAAGCAGGGCGGGAGCTGCTTCCCGCAGCTTTCCACTCAATGATCGAACCGTTTTTATTTCTTACCCATGCCTTTGGTCACAATTACAAGCACAATGCCACTGTAAGCTCCCGAATCGGTATATTTCAGCTTGGCTTTAGCTGGCATGTGTATGTACCGATGTACCTGTACACCCGGTGTACTTCGGATCTACATGCACGCATGCCAGCAAAAAAACAAAATCTATGTGTATGCACGCCACCTTCGTATGGGCATCTACATGCATTATAGGTCAAGACATACTACTTCTCATATAAATATGTTCCGATATAAAATAATTTGTACACAAAATATGTGCGCGTCGATGAGTAGGTTTCATTCTCGTAATCGGTTTCGAGTTTCGTGAGCTGTAGCTTCTTAATTTTATACCGAAGTTTGCACTATTTTTAGATGAATTTTATCAAATTCACCGCACTCGGTTGACCATTTGAAATTTCTTTTCACAAGTAGGTTTATCTCACCCTTTTGCACAACTTTTATAGTGTAACCTTTTCATATAGGTAAACATATATGAATAGATTTTCCATGTATGTATATACGCCTTAAAGTATGCTGGTTGAACCGGTTCATGTTGTTGTCGTCTTTGATGCGGCTACAAATTTCACCTGTGTCTAAAAACCTATATTTAATGAAATATTTAGTTGTACATCATATGTATTCATGGTATTTTTTTTGGGGGTTTCAATTTTATACTTGATCTGTACATGTTTTCATTACAAGCTACTTCGAATTAGCATTTATATAACTTTTTCAGCATTTAGGGGCATTCCAGACATTTCATCTTTCAAACCAACAACAGCACCCATCAAAAGCACTCCTACCAAACATCAAATCTCTGCTACCAACAGCTGCTTCCTACAGCTGCTTTCTAACAGCCCACCAGCTACAACTGCTTTTCAACAGCAGCAGCCCAAACAAACAGACCCTAAGGGTTCCACAAAAATTAACATGCTTATAAGAAATATTATTTTCAGAAATTTGAGCATGTCTATTGCAATCATTAGTAACAATTTCATTTCCTATGCAAACATCTTTGAAAGGTTCATAATATTTGTCCCACTATTCTTTAGGAACATTAATATGAGAAGAAAAATCAACAAAAATTTGAGAATCAAGTCCAAACTTAGCACTAAGATTATTAAAAATATCTGTTTCAATAAAGGACTTAATGCAATCATACTCGTAATTTATACCTGACTCTTCACCTTTATCAATCTCCCAGTTTTCAGCGTTGTGTTGAATTCTTTCAAGAATATCCCATTTAACTTCAATCTTCTTACTTGTGAAAGAACCCTCAGAAGAAGCATCTATAATATCCTTGTAATGACCTGAAAGTCTTGCATAAAAATTAGTAATAATTATCTCCTTGGGGAAGCCATGGTTCAGACATTTGAGCATTAATGCTTTCAGTCTTCCTCAAGCTTGAGCGATACTTTCTCCGTCATGAGGCCAAAAATTATATATGTAATTCCTATCTAGATGTATTTCATGAAGAGGATAAAATTTAGAGTAAAAGAGAGATTCAAGTTTTTTCCAATCCGAATGCTGAGAATTGTCCAGTAGCTCATACCACTCCTTTGCATTGTCTTTTAGTGACAATGGAAATAATTTCTTCATGATTTCTTCTTGTGATCAACCTGCAACCTTAAACAACTCACAAAGTTCTGTAAGTTTCAACAAGTGAGCACTTGGATGGACTGATCCATCTCCTGCATAACGATCATCCATAACTCTTTCAACAATTCCCATAGGAATTTTAAAAGGAATACTTTCAGTAGGTGAACTGTAAATATCACATGCATCATTACAATTATCAGATATGGGAGACATAGTATTATCAAAGCAAATTTCTTCCTCAAAGCTTGGAGGACTAAAAATATCATATTCATCAAAACCAGCTTCCCCAAGCTTACAGTCTTCCTTAGCATTAGCAATAGCGGTGTTCCAAGAATTCATAGTAATAACATTGCTATCATCATGCAGATAATTTTCCATAGGTATATTAAACGAAACACTTTTAGTAGGTGGAGGACCCCTCGCTGCCTCAAGAGCAGCGAAAAGGATGTCTCCAAACGTAGATTCAAATTCAGAAGGCTCCATAATAAAGTAACAAAACAAAAATAAAAACAGCGCTAGCCTAACTAGTGAAATAAAAACAAGAAACAAAAAGATAAAATTGCAAGATCTAAAAAAGATACCTTCAAGCGCTCACCTCCCCGGCAACGGTGCTAGAAAAGAGCTTCGTAGACGGGAGAGTGGGTGCCACTCACATTACCTCCCCGGCAACGGCGCCAGAAAAGAGCTTGATGTCTACTACGCGCTTCTATTCTTGTAGACAGTGTTAGGCCTCCAAGTGCAGGGGTTTGTAGGACATCAGCAATTTTCCCTTAAGTGAGTAACCCAAGGTTTATCGAACTCAGGGAGGTAGAGGTCAAAGATATCCCTCTCAAGCAACCCTGCAATTAATATACAAGAAGTCTCTTGTGTCCCCAACACACCCAATAAACTTGTCAGATGTATAGGTACACTAGTTCGGCGAAGAGATGGTAAAATGCAAGTGATATGGATGGTAACAAGTGGTATTTGTAATCTGTAATAAAAATGACAGCAAGCAAACATGTAACAAAAGTGACTAGAAACGGTGTTCCGATGATTGGAAACAAGGCCTAGGGACCATACTTTCGCTAGGGATCTCTCTCAACACATTAGCACAACTGAAAGCAAGCAAGTGCTACTCGGAATTATTCTTCTTCTTGATAAAAAAAGAGTACTATGCATAGGGCTACAAAAGCACACCTCAAAGTCTGACTAAACAAACACCACAATACCACAAAGAATAATCCATGGTAAATATCACTCTAGATAATCTATCATCCAAAGAGTCACACACGCCACCCACACTGTCACCAAGGCTTTGTGTTGTCAACAATAACTCCGGAAATTATACTAGATAAACCAATTGAGTAGCATAGCATTACATAAGAATTCAACGGTACCAACAATGCTCACGATCACATAAAGATCACACCATGGGAGAGAGAGAACCACATAGCTACAGTAGAGCCCTCAGCCCCGACGAAGGACTACTCCCGGCGCATCATGGGAGGCAGCAACGGCGATGAAGATGGCTCCGGGGGCAATTCCCAATCTTGGCAGGGTGCCGGAACAGGAACTTCTGTCCCCCGAAATAGGGTTTTTGATGGCGGCGGAGATCAGATGTGTTTCTGGAGAATATGATCGGGGTTCCGTCGTTTTTAGGTCAGGAGAGACTTTATAGGCGAGGCGATGCGAGGCGGTGGAGGAGGCTCCCACGTGGGACCAAGGCGCGATCCAGGCTGGACCGCGGCCAGGGTCACCTGGAGGCTATGGGCCCCTCCCGGACTTGTCCTTTTGGCTCCCGGGGTCTTCTAGCGAAATAGAATTTCTGTAATTCTTTGGGAATTTTCCGAGCACTTTGGATTTTTGACCTTTTCTGCAATGCACAGACATAATAAACAGAAACTGGCACTGGGCACTGGGTTAATATATTAGTCCAATAAAATATTCCAAAATGATATAAAAACATAATAAACACATGTGGCATTTGATATAAAACAAGCATGGAACATAAAAAATTATAGATACGTTTGAGATGTATCAGGATCTCATTAGGGATGAGAGGGTCCCTAGGAAGGTTCTAGAGGTGCCCAAGAGACCTTGGATCAAGGGGGCGTCCATCGGAAGGCCGGGAAGCATTGTCTCCACCTATATAAAGAGAGGAAACCCTAGTTTTAGGGGCAGCCATCAAAAGCCACGAAATTGCCTCCCCTTGGCTCTCATCTACAAGGGGAAGGGCACATCTACAGCCCCAAGAAGCCATGGAGGAAGGTGCTTAGGGGGCGGTGCTCCCCTTGGTCGTTCGTCCGTCGCCATGCGCCGCCATCGTCCGCCCGCGCCACCTCTGCCTTGTCGTTTCCTCCATGGCCGCCGTCTTCACCACCATCTCCATCGCCAATTTCTCCTTGTATTCAGTGGTTTATCCTCCCATACACCTCTGTAACCCTCTATGTAAACATGATGTTTGATGCTATAAAGTATTTTCCTATATATGATCCATGTCATTTTTGTGTAGTTCCTTTTTGTCCTATGGTTGAATTATTGAATATCTTTGGTTGATTCGAGTTGTATGTTGATATGGTACAGTCCTATGGTGCCCATTATATTTATGTGTGCATGGATCATCATCATAGGGTTTGTAGTGCGTGAAGTAAACCTGGGGTAGGGCTGCCTGAGTGACAGAAACATGAGCCCCATCCCAGTTTTGACATTGTATGGGATGAAGAGGACCATATAATCTTAATGCTACGGTTGGGTTGGTTTTGCCTTAATGAATGTTAGTAGTTGCAGATGCTTTCTAATGTTCTAATCATATAGTACATGTAATCACAAGTAGTTGAGAACATGTATGTTTTGCCTCTCCCATATAAAAAAGTGCATCGAAGACGATGAGCCGAGTAACTTCACTAATTAATTAGGGACAATTATGCCACACTTTTCACCACTTTTTCACACTCATGGTTTTGTTACTTTATGTCACTTTAGTGTTCGTTATTACTGCAAAAACTAACTTAGTTCTTTATTATCTTGCAAAAGTATCCTTTCATACCCGTATTGTTCCTATAGTTTTATTTACTAGATAGAGCAAACTTTCGGTGTGCGTAGAGTTGTGTCAATGGTTGATAGAACTTGAGAAAATACTTATCCTACCTTTAGCTCCTCGTTGGGTTCGACACTCTTACTTATCAAAAAGGCGATAACTGATCCCCTACACTTCTGGGTTATCAATGAGTAATCATCATCAGACTCAAAATATTCAGTCTCATCACCAAAGTCATTGTTTTCATCTCCATAATAAACTACTACTACCAAGTTGTCTTTTATTATATGTTGTGTCCCCTTACCAAGCTTCTTGCCTCTCTCATTCCTCCTTATCTCTCTATCCAATTTTCTCAATTTCCTCAACATATGAGTCCTCATATGAACTATGTTCAGTAATTGGTTCATGCTCACTATCATGATCATTAGACAATTCAACAGGGGGTGCATCTTCAGACGGAATCACTGCCTGCTATGCTCCTTCAGTTTTAGCAACAACAACATACAAATATGCCGCTTCCCGCTATGTCGGCTTCCTTGCATCTTGAGCATCTTCAGTTTCAGGCACTGCTTCAAACTGAAGAACATTGCCGCTGCTTCTAACTAGTAGCTTACTAGGTGCTGCATTTATTGTAAGTTCATGGAACAACACATCTACCAACTCTGTCTGAACACGCTCCACATTTATCAGTAGAAAATTGGTACCTCTCTGCCTGGAATAAGTTTCAGCAACATGGTCTGTACCAAATGCAATGTTTTCCTCCAAATGTTCTTCTTTAGTCCTTGATGTCTGCACATTGTTTATTCAGTGATAGAGTCAAATTCTGCTACAACCTCTTCATTTTCTTAATCATCTGTCTCAACTTCTTCAACAAAAATTTATGCCATATTACCACTAGTAATGCAACAATATATTTTATTTACAGATTCATGATCACAAAAATACATGAGGCCATCATCTAAAGTTTTTTCCTGGAACTAGACAGTGCATCTTGATTCCAATCCCAGACTTCAATTTCCCCTTTCCAAATACAAATCTTCGCAAAATCCTATACCTCCTTGACTCAAAGTTTATCCCTTTTGATTGACACCTCTGTCTCAATCCCATCGTCATACTAATGTGAACGCTATGTCCTCACAAACTGACCAAAATAGTGATATCTTACGGCAAAATTATATAAAGGAGAACCTAAACAGATTAAAAAATTCATTTTGTTTAGTTCATAATACTTAATTGAACATACCGCATAACAAACACAAATGATTGTTCAAATGATTCATTTGGCTACGAATTTCACCATAAAATGCTCCTTTTAGACAAAAATGAATTCAAGCAACAGGGAACGAAGCGAGGAAATGAACCTTGGAGAGACAATTCTCTGTGCACGGTGGTAGCTACGCATGCCGTCCGCGCCGTCAGATGCGTGTTGAGATTGTATCATCGCATGCCCGGCTGTTGACCGTGTCAGAACTGGCATGCAGTTTCTCTGCTTGATGCGGGGTTTTTAAGTTAATTAGTGTGGACCGCTGTGCTGTTTGGCTCGTGAACATGTTACTGTGCGTAGCAAGGAGACAAGACGTACGGAAGCCTTGCAGTGATTCAGCTAGCTCATCGAGCATGGACAAAACGCAGCTAGCTAGCTAGCTTTGCTAGTCAGTTTTCACACGGTGAGAGACAAATTAAAAAAATAGCTCAAACTAGTATTAAATGGCATCGTGTGCTGATTTTACTGCTTCGTCTAGCGTTTTATATAAATTGTTGCTGCTAGCCAGCTTTACAAGTTAGTTAAAAAAAAGTTCTTTTTTCAAAGTTATTAGTTCAGCGTTATGGATCAGCATGCTGCAGGTGTGTCGGCCCCATTAATAGAAAAGTACAGGCGATGTGTCGGAAAGAAACGCTGCCATGTGCACAGTGGGGGTCACGGGAAGGGTCGATGCGGGTCCCATTTTTTAAGCCTAATATATATCAGCATGCAGGAATCTTAACGTTCTGAATTAGCAGGCGGGTATAGATAAGCTAGTTTGACCAAGGAGACAGATGGCAGCCAAAGGGATGGTGTGTAGCTACCACCCTGCACAGCGTGTCTTTTCCGATGAACCTTGACCCGCAACTTCATTATATTTGAGCTTTAGAGGAGGAATCAAGGATGACAGCGGTGGCGTATGTGCCTACGCTGACAGCTCAGTTTCTCTGTGATACCCAAATGTATCTAAGTTTTTATTGTTTAGTGCTATTATTATATCATTGCTACATACATTTGTTATGATTTCATACCAATTTACATTATTTTACTGGGCTAACCTATTAACCCAGTGCAAAGTGTCAGTTTCTATTTCTATTCTTTTGCATCGTAGAAAAGGCCAAAATAAATTTGCGGATTTTTTTTTGGGAAAAAACATAAATCGTTATAACTATTCGAGACGGATACGCCAAAGTAGTAGGGAGCACTAGAGGGGCCACCAAATGGAGGCACGCCCCCACGACACAACCAGGGGGCCACAACGCCTCCTCAGGCCTCCCCATGGGTCGCCCTTTCTTTATTTGTTGATCTTACATGCTTTTCGATTTATGTGTATATTCTGGCCAAGTTTATGTATAAATCTCCAAGAAGGAATATATGTTAGATGGTGGGTTCAACCTTGCTTACTCTATGATCAAGTGACATAAACGTGTGAGGGGGCATTGTGTTATTGCTACTAAGGATAAAATAATGCATGGTTGCTATATCTCCTTCTATTTTTTGGTAGATTGTGGGTGATTGGTTACATCATGTACTAAAATTAAGGCAATGCTTTGTTGTTTACAACTTAGTTTCTAGAGATGCAAGCATAGAAGCGGTCTTGAAGTGGAGTATTAGTTACATTGATGTGTAAGTGGCAGTCTATATATTCTTGACGTGATGCTTACATGAATAACGCCATGAAAATTTTCTTTATCATAATTATTTGTTTCCAGTTCTGTCAATTTCCCAGCTATAATCTATTTACCCAACAATATGTTAATTTTATGGAGATAGACCTGTACTGAAACTGGCTCTTGATCCATTCTTCTACATATTCCTGAGCCTCCTCGTTTACCTGCTTCTAACCATCGCTTACTCGCTGGTTTGTTTTTTTACTTTTGTTGTTTTAATCCATATCTTCCTCTCTATATGTTTAATAATTGTTTTGGCGACACGGGAAGCCTGACAACCTTCATGGACGTTGGGGACAAGTTGGTTTTGTGTGTCGTGTAGGTACCGTTAATTTTGTTGAAGTCTTGATATTCCTACTGGTTCGATAAACCTTGGTTCTTAATCGAGATAATTTGTTTGTTGCTATCTACATCATGCCTTCCACTTAATGGTTCCCAACAATGTTATCAGAAGTATCACCCTGTTGACTCCTCGCCAAAACCCTTCCTCTGATAACGACCACATAAACAAAGGGGGTAAGGGAAGGAGGATCAACCGAGCGAGGTGGTGGGGCCGAGCATGGCCATGGCTTCTTCACAATGATGAGGACAACGACATCGATGCCTATGGCGTCGGAGGGGAGACACAGTAAAGTGGCGACGAAGGCGACACAGTAAAGTGGCGACAGAGGCGACACAGTAAAGTGGCGACACAGTGATAACGACAGAGCGAACTGAGAGACGAGGGGTTTGGGTTCACCCTGTCTAAACCTAACCTGTTTTTTCGATAAAGAGCGCTTTATTAGACTTTAACTAGTTTACGTCAAGATGATACAAACCAGAAATGTCCATACCCAGCCTCTGCACAACTATGATGCACACAACCGATGAAAGGAGTAGAGAGAGAGAGCATCTGTAACATCCCAAATTTTGGAATGTTTTAAAAATCACAAAAATTTAAAACTTTCATTATTAAATAAATAAAGTCTCCAAAAATCAAGAAAGACCATCATTGAAGATTATTTTGATTTCTTCAAAGGGTTATTATTTTAAATATTCTTTTATCCTTCAATTTCAAGTTTTAAAAATTTGGAAATAAAATACTTAATGTGGATTTCTATAAAATCCTAAAAACCTTTTCTGCAAAGTTTTTCATATTTTGACAAAGCCCATAATTAAATGGGTATTTGTATTTAAAAGGATTTATCAAACCCTACTTTAATAAAGTGTTTTGCCCCAAAATCATTGTTGGAGTCTATCATTTTAAATGATATTACTCATACTATTTTTTTGGATTTTATTTGAGTTCAAAAAGATTTTATAAAAGCCTATTTATTAAAATGACATAAAAATGTCAATTATGCATTTAATCAATATTTGAATTTATTAAAAAAAATTTGAATTGGTTACAAAATATTAAAATAGATTATTCTGGTTTTTACAAATTTTTACAAAATTTATTTGAATCAATTTGGATGCTTATTTCAAAAGATACAATTTAAAAACAGAAAAAGAAAAGAAAAAAAAAACAACCGGCCGAACCGGGCCCAAACCGGCCCAGCCGGACCGCACCTCTCTCCTCTCTCTCTCTTCTCTCCCGGGTGGGCCGGCCCATGCAGGGCAGCAGCCCAGCCGCACCGTCCATCGATGGTTTGATCTTCCAGAAAATCGTTTTTCAAAACTTTCTCCAATCAAACGTTCTATATCTTTCTCGTTTCAACTCCGTTTTCGATTCCGTTCGTTTCTATGTGTAGCCAACTCAAAACCCTAACTTTCCACCGACCCTTGGCCTATATAAACCCCTGTAGCCGCCGGCATCTCTGTTCCACTTTTCGTTCCACCGAAACCCTAATCAGCGAAATCGTATTTCGTTGGCTAGACGACCAAGATCATCTCGAATCGTGACGGAACCTGAAACTAAGTTGTAGATCTCCTTAATACCTTTCCATCCCGAGAAACCACAACTCTTTTCATCAACCGTGGAGCAAGAATTTCGACTCGCTATACTTCAGATCTGAAGTAGTATTCCTTAGATCTCTTCGCGCTCGGTTCTTCAAATCGAAATTCCTCCGGTGAGAAGGTAGATCTAATCCTTATCTACAACTTTGCTGTTGAATACCTTTTGTTTTGACGTACGGAATTTTCTGTACAATACAGATTGTGTTTGACGATTTTCGGAGGAGAAAACAATCTCAAACCTTCGGGCCGTAGTTACGAAAGTTGTTCCCCGGATCAAGATCTTTCTTTTGCCCCAAGCCTCACCTCTTTTGGTCAAGCGATCTAGGAGATATTCGAGTTTGAAGTTTCGGATCAGAAAGGTAATTTGCGTTTTGTGGTCAATCTATTAATCCACTTATGTTATAGTTGAGATAGTTAGAAAGAGCACGAAATTTTCTACAACTTTCATGTAGATTATTTTTCCATCCGAGCAACTTTATTTTGGTCAAAATTCGTAGTCAACCGTAAAGTCAGCGCCCAGTCAGCGCTTCGTCATCGCCACGTCAGCAGTCAGAGTCAACAGTCAACCAAAGACCGGCAGTTTTGCAGAAAAGACCCTGAAGTTTAGAATCATCATAACTTTTTAATGACTTATCCAATTGTTGCAAACTTTATATTTTTGGAAAGCTTATGACGTGTAGAAACTTTCGGCATCTTTAATTTGAGGTTTTGTCGAAATTAATTTAGTTGTTTTTCAAAAGTGGTTTAAATAGTATTTTGGCTATAACTTGAGTTTAAAAATAGATTTTTGAGCAAACTCTTTTGCTATAGTTTAGTATGCCTAAGTATTGGCCGTAGGACTACTCTATTATTTTTGTAAAATTATTTTTAATGATTTTTGAGTAAATTTTGATTAAATGCTTTTTAGGTGTTATTTTAATAATTAAAATGGATTAAAATTATTTTTCTCCATCTATTCGACTAATAAAATGACCTAGTCATATTCTGATCACTTAGTACTAAAAGTATTTAGAAATATTTTATCTCCCAAAACAAAACTAATTCTTCCTTAGAAAATATGTGATAAGTATTTCTTTTGATAAACACTTTTCCTTAGAAAATTTTAGCTCCCCTTATGTTGTTAACTTTTCCTTAGAAATTATTTGTGACTTGTTGTTTGACCATTGGTCCTTAGTTATTTTGGATCATCTTTATTGCTTGCATTACTTAGAGCATTTTCATAAGCATGGCATGCATATTAAGTCCTTAGTATTATTTTGTGCTTCTTACATGACTTCCTCCTTAGAAATTTTGAGGATGCAGGTTAGCTCTTTTAAAACCCTCTAGTCAAAACCACTAAGTTAGAAGTTAGTGGAAACAATGAAGAACTCATAAATGACTTAGCCAAGGAAACAAGACTCCAGAAGCATCTCCAAGAAGTAAAGGTACTTAGAAGAAATCCAGAGGAAGTTCCTGAAGACCAACTCCCCTACATTTTTCTAAGTCCTTCTTTCCTTTCTCTCTTTTCTTCCTTCTCTTAGACTTCATTGTGACTAAGTTATATTCGAAGACCAACCTTGTTGATGCTAACAATCAAGGCTGCAGAACCATCAAGTCCACAACTTTTCAATGGAGTCAACAGACCAAAGAGAAAGTTGCAAAGAAGTTGAAAATGCTTGGAAGACCAACTACTCCATTCTTTCTATCTTTTGTTCTTTATGCTTTCTATCTCTCACCTTGGACATAGATCAATAAAGACCATTGAAGATCAAATGAAGCTGCAAAGGAATTGAAGATTAGTTGAAGACCAAACTTGCGAAGACTTAGTATAGCCTTACAACTTTTGTCAAGTTGTTTGATCAAGTTTACTTTTATCTTGACCTTGATTTAGCCATTTTGGATTAAGTTAGTTTATGTCTCTTTTCCTTATTATGTTTTGCTTGTCTTTCATACCACATCTCTTTGTATCATCCTGCATCTCATGCATGTCATATTTTTCTCAAGTGTTGCATTTATGATTGTATGTTATTTGTGTTTTGTTTGACTTGTTAGAAATTCCGGAGAGAGACGAAAGTGGTTGCAACTGCTACTACTGCACTCCTGTTTGCCAAGGCAAGTGGCACACCCCCATAATTTTCCTAAGTATTTTTATATGCATTACTAGTGTATTTATTTATAAGCATGTGTTGGATAGTATTATTGCTATGTGCTAAACCCATCATACCTCTACACTAGTTGTGTCTAGAATCCTATGGATAACTTAGTAGATATATTGATGCTATGAAAAAGTGTTTTATTGAAAAGCTTAATTCTACTAAGTTAATTTATCACCTGGGTGGATTTGGGCTTGAATGGTTGCAAGAGTTGAGTGTTGTCCCTAGGGGTTTTACCGATGGGATATTCACTTGTGGATTGCCACCCAGGAACAAAGGGACCAAAGTTTTCTCTAAGTGAAGATGCTTCTCGTGCAGCCATTAGTCATATGGGCTCTGGCTTGACTTAGTACGTTGCGTGGAACCGGCCCGGCTTGACAAGCAGATGTAGCGGGAGTAGGTGGAACGGGTCAAGACGGCAGTGGTCGGGGAAATGCTTCAGAAGGGTCTCGTCTTCATCCTCTCCTTTCCTTTTCACTTCAAGAAGGTCAAGGTCAGAATGGGTTGATGAAGTCTAATGGTGAAAGTGCACAACCTCTGCAGAGTTAAAAACTAAGTACTTAGCCGTGTCCCCGGTTACGGACAATTTGAGTAGCTGATCAAGGATTCAACGGAGGCTCCCAACATCTTATTTCTCTAAGTAAAATTTGATGGGTGAACAAGGGTAGACGAGACTATGGATTTCATGCCATATTGTCTCGAATATTTAAAAGAAAATGTTTTACAAAGTGTTAGACAAAAATTGGCTTTATGCAAAACAGCCTTGAACTCCACCAACCAAATATGCATACAGGTTATTAGAGTTATTCCATTAAGTGTCCACATAGTGTCACTTGCCAGTTCCATTTCATATGGTTCTGACCCACCCTGTTGAATTCTTTTATCAGGTTAATCTGACGAAGAGTGAGGTTTCGTTAAGGGTTTCGAGTCTGCAACCAACATGTTCGCCTGTGGCACATGAAGATGATGGAGACTCATTGCTAATTTTATTTCCGCTGTGCTGATCTTTGTAAAAGGCTAGCCTTGAGCTATGCAAGTTGTAATGGATAGTTGTAAATTCTGGATCATTCGTGTAATAAATTGATACAATGTTAAGGTATTCATCGTAAACTGTGTGTGCTAGCGATTCGATCCAGGGACTAGCACTATACATAGGGATCTTGCCTATTTTTAAGTGCAGGTCCGCTACAGCATCTAAAGAGGGAGAAAAAGGACTCATAGGAAAAAATGTCACATATGACAAAAAATAATCCTATGGTGATGGTGGGCCGATACGTAGATTATTGTGCCACCCATGCCGGATTAAAACATCTATCGCCACTTACTCCAACTGCGAGCAAACCTCCATAAACAGGTCTCGGTGTACCGGTCGCTGAAGAGTAGACCACTCCCGGAGATAATGAGCACAGCGGAAGATCACCTGCATAGGAGAAGATAAAATAGCGTTAAAAACTCTGTCATTTATACATAGTCAAAGCGACCATAATAATGCGATCGCTCCCACCCAACAATATTTTCTAAACGTGTTATCCATACCATGCAACCTGTTGCCAAAAATATTCGCAACCGAGCTCGGTGGATACAAGTTCGAAGCCACTTGGATGGCAGACCATATAGAGCGCGCAAAGTGACATTCGAAGAAGAAACGCTTAATAGTCTCATTGTGATGATAGGACATGCATTTTATACTCCCTTGCCAGTTACGCTTTGCCAGGTTATCTTTAGTTAGGACTACCCCCCTACGGAGGTACCAAGTGTAGATTTTAATTTTCAATGGTACCTTCATTTTCCAGAGGTGTTTATTGTTTATTGCTGGCATATCAGAATGTACTAGTGCATCATACATGGAGCCCACTGAGAATTTACCATTCTTGAGTAGGTTCCAACGGAATTCATCGCGACCTGGTAACAGATGGATTTCAGCCAAACGCTCTTGAAGAGCTTGCCAAGATGCCAATCTTGTACCCACGAGATCCCGCCTAAATGACACGTTCGGCGGGGAAGATCCCATCACCTCAGTGAGCGAATCACTTTTGTTACGTGCAATATTGTATAATGCTGGATATTGTTATAGAAGAGGATCGTTTCCTAGCCAGGAGTCCTCCCAGAACCTTACCTCCGACCCATCCTTTATACAGAACGATCCATATCGAAAGAACTTAGCCTTTACCGACATGAGACCACATATTTTCTCCTCAGGAGTTGTTGCCACACCCCATCCTCAGTTAAGAGCTTGAACAACCACTTACTAAGGAGTGTCGTGTTTTTTGCCTCTAGGTCTTGGATACCTAGTCCCCCTGGTCCTTTGGTCGACATAGTACACTCCACTTGGCCAGTCTATATTTCTTTTTCTCATTATCCCCTTGCCAAAAAAATCTCGATCGGAAGTAGTCCAACTATTTGAGTACTCCTTTCGGTATTTGGAAAAAGGATAACATGTATAAGACCATATTACTAAGGACCGAATTAATTAGTACTAAACGGCCTCCAACCGAAAGTAATTTACCTTTCCAGTTGCTAAGTCATTTTTCCAAACGTTCCTCAACCTGTTTCCATTCAGCATTTGTGAGTCTACGATAATGTATCGGTATCCCCAGATATGACATAGGAAACTGGCCATGCTGGCAACCAAATAGTTCGTTATACACAGCAAGATGGTCACCTGCTTCTCCAAAGCAAAAAAGCTCACTCTTATGGAAATTTATTTTTAGTCCTGATAATTGCTCGAACGCTGACAGTAATAACTTCAGGTTCATTGCTTTCTCAAGATCGTGTTCCATAAAGAGTATAGTATCGTCGGCATACTGGAGGATTGATAATCCACCATCAACAAGATGTTGTACCACTTCTGCAATTTGATCCGAGTTTTTTGCACGCTCAATCATGATGGCCAACATATCAACCACAATATTAAACAATATCAGCATTGAACAAATCTAGTAGATCGACCTTAATAATATCCCAAAAGCTTTGATAAAACTCCGCCGGAAAACCATCTGGCCCTGGAGCTTTATTATGTTCCATTTGGAAGATGGCTTTCTTAATCTCGTCCTCTGTGAAGGGGGCGGTGAGAAAGTCATTCTCCTCATTGGATACTTGCGGGATATCTTCTATTCGGGATTCATCAAGAGTGAAGTTACCTTCCTCAGGGGCCCCAAAAAGAGTCTTATAGTACTTTGTTATATAGCTTTTTTGCTGCTCATGTCACTCAATAACACCCTCCTCCTGGTTGAGATTATGTATATACTTCTTCGTGTGACGCCCATTGGCCAACATATGAAAGTATTTTGTATTACTATCTCCTTCCAGAATGAAATGTGCCTTTGAACGCTGATACCACTTGAGTTCCTCTTCTCGGAGTAAGCGTGCAAACTGTTCATTCGCTTGATTTTTTTCGTCAAGTTCAGAATCAAAGAGTGGCCGGTTTTCCGCTTGAAGGTCAAGTTTATCAATTATTCCAGCAAGCCTCTTTTTTTCTTTTTTATATAGCCCAGTAATATGATGAGCCCAACCTCGGAGGTGTTTCCGCAACATGTGAATTCTGTTATTCCACCTTTGTATTGGGTTTTATCCATGCACCGGTCGCTCCCATACTTCTTTTACCATTTCCACAAAACCATCACAGTTCAACTAGCCCAATTCAAACTTGAATTGCGGTTTTTTCCATAAGTTTTGTATCTCCGGTATCTAGTAGTATTGGAGCATGATCCGATAGTGCATCTATACGGCCGAGTGCATGTACAGAGACCAAATGGTATTTATTTTCCCATTTGGTATCTATAAGTACACGGTCGAGTTTTTCGTATGTGGGTACTCGTCTATTATTAGCCCAAGTATATTGCCTTCCTGACATTTTAAACTCCCCAAATCCAAACAATCAATGACAACGTTGAATAGGAACGGCCAATAATTGTTGAAACAGTCATTGTTCTTATCTTGCTGAAACCGTAGGATATTTAAATCCCCTCCTATAAGAATAGGGTATGGGTTATCTTTAGCAAGATTGACAAGTTCCCATAAAAAGGCAGCCTTGTGCTCATCATGGGTATTAGAGTTATAGTCGGTTTCATCAATCTGTAAACGTGGTGTACACGAACTGTACATTGTATTGTACCAATATATAAAGAGAGGCCAGCCGTGGGGCAAAATCACGGCACACAATTGATTTTAACTAAATCACGGCACACAATTGATTTTAACTCTGGGCAGCACCATACACAACAACAAGGCTCCAAATAAAATCATCAGACTTGTTACGTAGGTGTAGTTTAATTTGAAACTCACCCGACAAGAAATCTAATAATTCCATAGAAGTATCCTTGATGGCAAGTAAAATGCCCCCGATCTTCCGCGCGGAGGTATCCATTTCCAAGTGAACTCATAGCCACCGGCAAGGTGGTCCAAGGTTTGCACCGGGAAATCTCGTCTACCCGACTCCGTAATTGCGACAAAGTCCAACTCATGCTCTCAAACGCAATCAGCAATATGTAAATGTTTAGCCAAGTCACGAAGACCTCTGCTATTCCATATTTTGCCTTTCATCGGGAAACTTTTGTTGAAATGGTTACTCTCGCCCTTTTGGACGGTTTATTACAATTTTTTGAGGATTTGGATTTATGACCCGGGGCTGTTAAGTCCATGAAAGACTCCAACCAGGTGCCATCCAGTCCCACCTCTCACACGTCTCTGACAAGATGAGTTAGAAGATGGCCGTCATATCGGGCGTCCCCTTCTTCCTCATCCACATCCGAGTCGATAGTCAGGTCATCATGAGAATTTTTTTAGAAGTGACTATAAAACGATTCGCCTCAACATTTTTAAGCACGGAGACATACACTAAACTCTCCTCAGAAGAACGACCTAAACTTAAACACCTACACTCTCTAAAGTTGAAATAACTTGAGAATTCGGTAAAGGAAGGAAATACTTCTTTGGAGGTGTACCTTGCGAGTAGACAAGGTTGCGAGAAGCTCGAAGCCGCATGGCTTTCGTCATCGAATCCTCATCAGTTGGTTTGGACCCATCAACCACCGTCTTGTGCCTCGAGCTGCGCCTAAGAGCCGGGGATGATGGAGTATACTCGCGTACCACCGCACTTGATGGGGTGTCATCCTTCGGCATCGGCGACACCCAAGGGGAGGTGTAGGCGGTGTAGAAACCCCCTAACGGTGGCCAATCCGTCTCCGTCAGGCCCGCCGGTGGCCCAACCGGGTGCTGCGACAAGCCGAGCGGTGCAGAGACGGCTGGCGCCTCCCGCGATGAAGCAAGCTCCAGCGTCGTAGCATGCCCAGCCTGCTGTAGTAGTCCGTCGCTGGGCCGGCCCATCGGCGCGGCATCATCCGCCGCAGCTGGCAGCCCAGCAGGGCCCAGCTCGGGCGCAGGCCGGGGAGAGAGGCCAGGCGAGCTCTGCAGCCCAGCAGGTACCGAAAGCTGCAGAACCGGCCCAGCAGCTGCAGAAAATGGTGGTGGAAACCCCAGAATTCCAGGTTCAGTAGTTCTCGATGGCGATGATCGTGCCGCCGTCAGTACCAAAACCTGCACCTCCTTTTCTTTGGTCATCAAAGCCTCCACACTAGGAGCATCCGCCGACAAACAAGCCGCTGTGTTCATCGGCACCACATCCGAACCATGCTGATTACCGACCTCAGAGCTTGATCCCTCGGTAGTTTTTGACCTTTTATTTGGATCATTACCTTGTTGCATCTCCTTCTCATTGCCACGATCGTCTCCATCATCATTCTTCTTCCACACCAAGGGGACAAAATCCGCCTCCAACACATAGTCCTCCTCCTCGAGTACATAGCGAAAGTAATAGCCCTTCTTAGCTACCACCAATTCGCCCTTCAAATGAGGACCACCATTAACACTTTTGTGGAACGCCGAGATGTTAAGAATCCCAACCTGAATGCGAACAGTGCCCTGTCGACAAAGCGCAAGAAGGTCCGCATCAACTGTAGTGCCTATCATGGACCCAACTCCCCACAGACCTAGGAAGTGGCGCAACTCATATGGCACCCCTGTAACATGAACCCACACTGGCTTGAGATCAAATGTCGGCTTGTTGTTATCATCCTTCCATTGGGAGATTGAGGGCAACACCTTATTAGCACGCACCATAAGCTCCATCCCATCCACACGACACAAGTCTGCCGCAGTAGGAATACCAAGCAAGAAAGCATCCGCACCATGCGGAAGAGCCTCCCATTTCCATGGGGTCATCACCGGAACCATACGAGACACCTCTTTTTCCACCTCCTCTGCCGTAATAGACCCCTCTCCACTAACAGAGATCAAAGTCGTAGACGACGTTGACTTGACAAGATCCTCCTTAAAGAGTGCGTCCGACAACTGGAAGAACATAGTATCATTGCTAGCTGGACCACAAAAAAGCCGTTGCAGGTTTGGGCTGTTTGAGAACTAAACATGTCGACATCGGATGGTTGTTGTCGCAGATATAACAATAATGCTGAACAGTACAGTCCTTTGTCCGGTGTTGATCATTTTTGCACTTTGAGCACCAAACCTTGATATTCTTAGTTTTGGCCATTGCCATAGTGGTCACCGCATCCTCCACCACTAAAGGGGCGGCAACAACTTGCTGGTTTCTGCACCACAACCGTCTACGAGGGTGCGGGCTGGCTCTGAACCGCAGCTGGTAGTGGAGGCTGACCGCCTTGACCTTGCATCTGCGCCTTCTTCTTGATCTTGTACGCCAAGCGACACTCAGCGCCCGACGCCAGTGGGTTTGTCCGAGGAGCGGCCTGAGGGACAGCACCGCCCAGCCCAGCCGAGTGAGCCGGAGCGGCAACCCCAATCCTCTCCTAATATCCTCCATCATGCGTCGAGAACGGCCCCGCAGCTGCGCCGAACTGGAAGGCGGCCGGGGCAAAAACCGCAGCCACACACGTCCGAGAGGATGACGGCGGCTGAGCCGACCCAGCTGCTGATCCCGACGCCAAGGCCGACGGAGTACCCGGTGGCGGACCCAACATCGGAGGAGGCGACATGCGACGGTGACCTGCAGGTGTCAGGAGGACCTCCGCGAACGATCAAAGAAAATTAGGGTTTCTTCGATCAGCGTCCAGGGGTAACTCACGGGGCCGACATTGGAGATAGACCTGGCACAACGGACGACCGAGATCATCATGTACCGGTAGGCCCACCGACAGCGTGATGCAAGTTCGAAATCCTTCGTCAGCGTCTCCGACGCGCGGAGATTGCGGCAGCCGCGATCCTACCGTTGGCATGCAGGACTTCGCGATCGTCAAGTTCAGGGGAGTCTTTCGCGAACCGGTTAGTTCCTGTCTGAACCGAACCACGCCACGCCATCGCAAACTAAGCAGTACATGTTGCCCCAAATCCACTCAGAATCTGCCACGTACCCACTCGTGTGTAGACAAAACCGGCTTGGGGAGTGATTTGTCTGGTTTGGGAAAATGCAGAGTTCGAAAGTTCAGAAGGATTTTGGTCCGATCAGTTAGTTAGTTACAGTTCAGTATACTTTTTTTTCGGACGACGCTAGGCGTCCCTCGGACGATGGGGGAGCTCCCATCGTCCTGCTCCCCCTCGCGCCACGTGTCCCCAAACCAGCTCCCAATTCCCGCTTTTGCTACGGTAGCAAAAAAAAGTCCCGATTTTTGTAGCAAAAATATTTTGAACCCTAAAATAGCTCCTCTGAATCCCGATTTTGCTACGGTAGCAAAAAAAAGTCTAGATTTTTGCTACATGTATAAAAAAACATAAAATAGGAAAACACACTAGACCTCGCCGGAGATCACGTAGCAGAAAAATTATCATATTGTAGCAAAATCAGTAAACTATGGTAGCAAAATATTTATTCTATTGTAGCAAAAATACGACGTCGCTGGAGACATCACTGGAAAATCTCGCCGGAGTCCTCGTAGCAAAACCATAAAGATTGCTTGTAGCAAAAAACTTGTACAAAAGTAGCAGAAAAATATATCGAATTGTAGCATTTTCGGACCAACTATTGTAGCAAAAAGTGGCAAAAAAACGTAAACGCATTGGTAGCACCACCGTTGTAGCCTAGAGTATCGTCGTCCATGGGCCATGGAAGGGGCAGGAGCATGCGGGCTCCGTGGAGCTAGGGCGGCAACGCCGTGGGCGGGGGAAGGAGACGCGCTCCGAGGTGCGGCTATGGCGGGTCGAGGTAGGCCCGGGGTGCGCCCATTGGTGGTTGAGGACCTCGGCAAGGAGCCATGGCGGCGCGGGCGTGCTTGCCGGGTCGAGGTCGGCGCCGACGAGTGGACTGTAGGGTGCGGGCGGCGCACGGGCCGCAGGGGTGGGCGTCGGCGCAGGCGGCGCATGGGCCGCAGGGGAGTGCGGCGGCGCGAGCGGCAGGGGAGGGCGGCACGCGCGAGAGCTGCCTGCTCCGGCGGGCCTGGTCCGGCGGCGCGGCGAGCTCCGGCGGAGCAGCAAGGTCGAGGGAAGGCAGCGTCGGCGCGTCCTACGACGGCGGCCGGCCGGCGGCGCAAGCTATGCGTTGGGATTTTCACGGGAGTGACCGATTTACTGTACATGTTAGTACTGTAGCGGGGACACGTGGCAACCTCTCCATGCGGAGGATGCGAGCGATGGATCCCCGGATGATTGTAAGCATTTCCCTTTTTTTTTCTTGGAGGAGGGTGAAAAGTATACGATATGGAAAGTCAAAGGCCCACTATCTCTCTTCTCATATGTCTGGTTGGCCCATAGGTAACTGCAATTTCAGGATTCTGGCCCAGAATCATCTTCTTGCGAAACACTCCGCTCTCTTCTCCGTTTTCCTCTTCCTCTTGGCGTTCTACAGTACTTCGGTCTCGTTCTTCTCTTTCCTTTAGCAGCCGCATCGCTCGCTCCATCCGATCTCCTCCCACAGCCCGAAGAGGTAGTCCCGCGACACGGCCATGGGCGATAGCCAGTACTCCTTCTCCCTCACCACCTTCAGGTTTGTACTCTTTCTGTCTAGATCATCAGGGCATGCCAGGCCTTTTCCTTCTCTGTCTTCCTCGACTTCGGCTCGCCATCTCCGTGCTCGTCCCGCGCCCCGGGCGAAGTTGCGCCGCCTGCATGACCGGGCTCGCCCAGCAGCTTCTCCCCGGAAGCTCCAGCCATCCGGCCGATGGCGCCTCCGTGTTCAGCTCTGGCGCTAACCCCTCCGGCTCTTCCAGATCGGCGGTGGCCGCGAGCTGCTCCTTGGCGCCGCCCCGATATGCTGCGCCCACTCTCCTCGCCTGCCTCGTAGGCCGCTAGCTAGGGCACCCCGGCTGCCGGGTCCCTCTCTGCGAGATCCGCCACATTCCCGTCCTAGCGCGCACGTCTCTTCTGTTCATGCTCGAGTCCACCTCCCCATCTTCTTTCTCTTTCTCGTTATCCAGACCAATTCGCCAATTTCACTTGTATTCTGACGGTGCGGAAGTAATTCTCGGCCTCAGGCGTTATCTCTTCTTGCTTTACACCTATGTTTAGTTTGGTTTATTGTTCATCTTATGTTATTTCGGTAGCCACCTATGCTTGGGTTGTTTCTTTGTATCCGCACTAAAGGTGCATTTGTAATGATGGTGGTGTCTTTCGAGTTAATATAACAAACGATGGGAATTCCCCCCCTGTCATTCTCCAAAAAAAGATCTGACATTCTTTCCGTTTAATTGCAGCCCGTCAGGGAAGCTGGTGCAGATCGAGCATGCGCTCACGGCCGTTGGATCCGGCCAAACCTCGCTTGGCATCAAAGGTACCCTCCGTTGTGCCCTGTACTTCCTGCGATTAGTGGTCTTATGCTGCCAGCATCGATTTGCAGCTTTTTTTTTTTTTTTTTGATTTTAGACAAGTTTAGACAGCGATGTGTGGGTTTTGTGAACTTCAGATAACACTAGGTCAATGTGGATGGTTTCCATTCTTGTTTGTCATGTGTGAAGTAAGTTCGCATTGGGGTTCGACATCATACGATTGTAGCCATTGCTAGTCTGTGCTTTATTTACGTTTTCTCTTGTACGTTTTGTCATCGTAGAATCACATGGTAGTATTTACGCTACTAGCTGTGAGACTTGCCAATTGCATATGATGTTTCATGCTTGTATGTGCCATAGAAATCATTAATCTGCATAAATTCAGGATTCTTATGCCAAGTGGAAATACAGGCCTCTTTAACCATAGTAGAAATAATTACTAATCACCATGCCAAGGTTTTTGAGTCGCCTAGTCAAATCAAGTCAACAGCCCTGCGACTTGCTGTATAGTCAACGAAAGTCGCTGTATAGTCGCCTGAATAGTCATGAGTCGCCCTGATTTTGAGAAATCGACTCGGCGACTATACAATGACTGTACAGCGACTTTTTAGCGACTGAAAAACCATGCACTATGCCCTTCTGTATTTGGCTGGCCATAGGCAAGGTTACCGTGCCAACTTAAGAACACTGATATTATTTGCACATCTAATGCCCAATTGGCCATTATGGAATTGCGTATGCGCAAAGGCGGAAAGGCCCGAGTGGAGACTGATATGTCACTCGAGCTAATAATCTAATGCATTTAATAGACACACACCTTGTTTATTTCTTGATGTCAATGGGTTTGTCAGGTCATGTTCATTTTAAAGTTGTATTATTCTACAGTCTGCTTATGAGTGCGGAGTTGATGTTTGGTGTAACATATTCTCTGAAGTATTCATATGCTCTGTGAGCTACTTAGTTTGCAGGAGCACGTCCGTCGGAAAGTTGGGAGTTATTCTTACCTTCTGTGTTTGGGTGTTCCAGGAAACTGTTAGAGCGGCTTCTTTCCAAAGTTGGATTTATATTGACCTAGGAGTTGTTTAATTCTTTTTGCTTACTGGTAGAGTGGGCGTGTGATGTCTAGTCACTGAGACCCTGTGGGATTTACTGATTAAGAATCATAAATTCATGATAAGTGTAAAATTGCACATTATGTGTTATCTTCCTTTCCAGCACACCAGGTAGTTTGCTTTTTCAGCATAACAAGCAGTTATGTTGTCAAAGATGAAAAACAATATGTTCGTTTTTTGCCCATGATTTTTTTGTTGACAACTCAGTGGAACTGATGTTTGCTATCACGTAAAAACCTTAATGTTTGACATGCACTCTTTATACAGCTACATTAGCCCCAATATATTTCTTTCTTCTGTTATAGTTAGTTACTAAATTGATTGGATGGATTTTAGCTTACTATGTATGACGCATATTTTTTAATCAGTTTTTTCACTGTTCTATTGTATCTATTTTATGTGGTCATGGTCATAGCCTACAACTTTTTCACTCCCCTTTCTGTGCGTCATGTTTGTAGCTGCCAATGGTGTAGTTATTGCGACAGAGAAGAAATTGCCTTCTATTTTAGTGGACGAAACATCTGTAAGTGCAGTATCATCCTTAATTTGAATTTCTTCTCTGCTTGCCATCCTTTGATATCTCAAAAAATGCTAATTAATATGTTTCTGCTAATTTTTAGGTGCAAAAGATTCAGTCATTGACTCCAAATATTGGAGTTGTCTATAGGTATTTTTCCAGTGTTGCTTAATTTTGTATTTTTTTCTATCTTGGATATATTTCAACTATTGTAACTTCTTTACTTCTGTTACTGTATTATCCTTACCTCAATTACATGTTGTAATTGGTTAATGCTCTTACTTTGATGTTTGAGCGATTCTTGCTTTGTTGGGTGCTACATTTTATTTTTTACTTTCATCCCAGATGAACTGGTGTGTGCATATAGAAGGATAAAATGAACAACTTATCTGAAGGTTTATGCCTTTATGTTTTCACCTTATTCTGTAGATGGCCCTGAAAACGCAAAAAATTAAAATATGTTCAATGTTGCAAGGAAACCAGCTGATTGATAGATCAATCAATGTAAGGTAAGACATGAATCATTCACCCTGTTTAAGCAACCCGGTGAATTGACAAGCAGGGAATAGAATTTGAATTTCTATTTGTAATTACCATGCTACTATGTGTAGTGGGTCAAGGCACTGGTGTGTGTTACCCCTAGACCATTGCTTGACTACAAAAGTGCACATTGGAGATCACAGTTAGACTTATAGTGCTAACAGCTAAGCAATCAGAATAATTTCATTTTTTTTTTCAAATTGGTCACTACATCTCCCAGCTTGCCACCATGGCTCCATTAATACAGTTTCCTATTGACGTTATTGACATTCGATGTGTCTTGCAATTTTCATTTGTCTCTTGTTGCATGTATGTGCACTTACCTACTCATTGTTTTCAGTGGGATGGGTCCAGATTTCCGTGTTCTTGTCAGGAAAAGTCGGAAGGAGGCGCAGCAGTATTATCGGTTGTACAAGGTATGTTCATGACTGTTTGGTTTAGACTTCCAAAAGAAGTACTTGCACATTTGGTAAATACATCATTTTAATAAATTGCGACTTTGGATAACGTGCAGATCGCCTGTAGCCATGTTTTGTCATTATTTCCCTGGTAAATATGTTTACTGATTATGGCTCATTTCCAAATGCAGGAAACCATCCCTGTAACCCAGCTTGTCCGAGAGACTGCTGCCGTTATGCAGGAATTCACACAATCTGGGTATGTTACTACACTTGGCACTTCTTTTATACTATCAATGAAATATGAAATTGTTAAAATCAGTCATGCACTTGTTATACCTAAAATACTACAGAAAAAATAAATTGCTTGGTAATTTTAGTCAAATCTTCAGAATACCATTTGATATAACTTGCTTTTGATAATATATGAGCCCAAATATGTTATGTGATGTTGATCTCTGTTGAGCTAGTCACTTAATTGTGAAACACAACAATGTATTACACATTTACAATCTTAATATGTAGGGCCAGCATAAACTGTGTGCGGCCAGCTTGTTAGATTTTCACTCAACGGGTGAGCTCGAGAAACTGTGGTTCTAAAATGCTACAGTCATGACGCAACTCAGACAGTCATACATGTAGTAATTGATAAGATTTGATTGTCATATAAATTTTAAATTTATTTTACATATGTCAAACTTCATAGAAATATATAGTTATTAAGACCTACATCATTCATGTTAAAAACCACTACTATCTTTTACTTCTTATTCATACTATGTAACTTGTACTCATAACCTTATTTGTTGCAGTGGTGTAAGACCATTTGGTGTATCGTTGTTGATTGCTGGGTATGATGACAATGGCCCGCAGTTGTATCAGGTATGTGCAGAGAGCTACATGGTAGAGACCTTGCTATTTTTTTTCCAACTGTTTTAGATTCAACCGTGTGTTATTTTTTCTCACTAACAAGACACCAGATGTATATTATTGAGTTCACCACTTCTACTTTTGATTGAATTTCACCCGTCTTATACTCATGTTATTATGGTGTAGTTAATAAAATGTTGGATTTCTCATTGTTGATTGTTTCTGTAGGTTGACCCATCAGGATCTTACTTCTCCTGGAAAGCATCAGCTATGGGGAAAAATGTGTCAAATGCAAAGACGTTTCTTGAGAAAAGGTAGATAGAAGATATATCTATCCTAGCACTAGTATTCGTCACTGTCAAGGCTACAGTGCTGTTTTGTTGCTGTATCATCTTACATCTGTTCATTATACAAGCAGCATGTATGTTGTCAAGGTTTTTTTATTCTTTTCTCCATGCATTTAACCGGCATAGCTTTTACTTGTAGATACACAGAAGATATGGAGCTTGATGATGCCATCCATACTGCAATTTTGACTCTGAAAGAAGGGTAGCTACATTTTTCTAATAGTGGCTTATGCTGCCAATTCGGTAGCTTATTGAGTACTGACTGTTTCTGGACTTGCAGATATGAAGGTCAAATCTCTGCCGACAACGTGGAAATTGGTGTTATTCGAGCTGACCGTGAATTCAAGTATGTATACAAAGTCAATGACTCCGTTTTTACTGCAACTTAGTAATGAGACGCAATATTCCTTTTGCATCCCTTTCTAGCTTCTGAACATGGTCGTAATAACTTTCATTTGTTCCTCCCGCAAAAAAATACATACACACTTTCATTTGTTCGTTTGCAAGCTGTGCTACTCTCAATTCATCTGTTGTTTCTCTTGGTCGTGTAGTTGGTAATAAATGATCTTTGCCTGCTGTTTTCAGTATATGTTCAATATGTTGCTTCCACTCCCGTTTTATGGGTTATAGCTGCCATAATAAGGCAGTTTGATTAGAGTTTAAATTCCTTTGTGCATTCTGACTAGTAACACTTACCCCGTTCAAAATGCAGAGTTCTAACTCCAGCAGAGATCAAGGATTTCTTGGAAGAGGTGGAGTAAGCTGCCCGTTGACAGTTTACTTGGGTAGTGAAGATTTGAGGTGTAAACGAGATTGATAGTGAACAAATGACTTAAACGCGTGATCTGTTTATTGATGGTGTTGGTTATGTACACATATTGAAATGGTGCGAGGAAGAGGTGCCTGTTCAGAAGGCATTCTGTGTCCTTCCCGAACAGGTGCTAGCAATAGACGCAGCTAACAGTCTGTTAATTTTCATCTGCCAGCGGTTTTATTCTAGCACTCCATATATATGAAGAGAAGTAGTATTCTTTTTGTTAAAACTCCTCCAAACCTAGTGGTAAAACAGGTAGAAATCGGTACAACAGAAAGGTAGTTTTCTTTTTGTTAAATCATGTGAAAAACACTAATAAAAAACTAACGAGGGTGTTTTGAGAATAGTAATAATAGGAAAGACTTGAAGTATGTTATAAATAATCTTTCGTTGAAAATCTTATGAGAATTTTGAGTAAAGGGACCTTTTTTTTAATATAACGATTGAACATGGTATAGTGACTCATGTATATTTTGAAGCTGCAATTCCAGGGGTATATTTTTTGAATTGTTGAATATGGTGAGAACTATGTGAACAAATCAGCGAGATTATGATATGACTTAACTCGCAAGATGTTAATTTCTCACTTTAAAACTTATGAGGATAAAACAGTTTAGTGGTTTCGTGATATTGGTATTAAGTTTGTTTATCATTCAGTGAGCACACCCATTTACATGGTGTTTCATAAAATATATTCGTTTTATGATGATTGGGTGAAATATCAATTAAAAGTATGCTTGGAAGACTTCGAAGATATGATGACTGGTGGAAGTGACCAATATTAGAATTTGTGTTGGTTAGCAAGTACATGACTTGATTGATTGAGAAACTCTGTATTTGAATAATAATTGTTTTAAAGTAACACCTAGTTGGAATTCATGTGAGGATGTATATAAATATTCTACTAGCATGCGTATTGGTTGATGATTATATTTTGCGGGTCATAAATATGGGGATGTCAAATCAATAATGTGAAACACATGTTAGGGAATATGGGGATGAAAAGACCCAATAATATGAAAACATGTTAACTTGTGGTAGGAAAGAGTCAGGCTGGGCGTTTGAGTTTACCTGAAATTTTGGGTCGGGTAATTCGGGTTTTTAAAAATAACACTCGAAATTCGTTGTATATTAGGCCGGGAAAAACGACAAATAAGTAGATCAGGGTCGTGAGCAGTACACTATTTAAGTTGAAATTTAGTCAGATTTATGTTTTTTGTATAGTACAGAATAGTACAAATTTTGGATTAAAAATTTGCACACTCGTAGATCTCGACATTAGGATTTTTATTTCGATCTTTTGGAAACTAAAAGGTGCCGATTTTGAATGTTTTAAAAAACGAGCTACATTTTTTTTGACTCCCTAGCTCACATGCTCCCACTAAGTTAAAAAAAAGTAAAGCGTGTCAAAATAATCTGAAAATAATTAGAGACAAAAATATACAATTTTTCAACACACGTGTAAAGAAAAAAAATCAGTGCTTTCAAAAAATGTGTTTTTAGATCTTATTTTGGCCACAAATTTCGTTTTTTCACACAGAGCACAAAAGATATCGTTTCATTCCGAAACTAAACTTGTATATGTCTGTCTCTAAATTTTTTAGAATTTGTTTTGTTTTTTTAATATACCAGGAGCATGTTAGCTCGGGAGGCAATGTGAATTTACCATGTTTGAGTTGCTTTAAAGTAAACAAAATTGAGAGTCGAGAAAGAATAGCGGCAACAACAAGCTAGCATCACTAGCAGACCAAGGATCAGACACTGAACATGACATAAATCGAGACGAAAAGGATGCAGAAATATAACTCAGATGAAATTTTTATTTATATAATACTCTGACTCACTGGCTTGTCCAGCCATTATTAGGCAGACTATCCTAAAATTGTCTTTGGCGTTCCAAAATTCCACTGAACACCCCCTTGAGCTGACGAGAAGATGAAGGATACGAGGTTTCCCAGGAATAGAGATTATAATATATACTTTCTAGTTGCAGAAAGAAAACTATTACAAAAAAAATGGTGGGGAAGAAAATCTGACAGCTTGAAAATGTGCTAGAAGAATGAACTAAACAATATCTGAGCCGAGCAAGAAGACTAAAATAGCTTGCTAAATCTGAAGAGCAGAAGCAATTGAATCTGCCAGGCTGAGAACTTCAAATGGCCGGCTGTCCTTGACCGCCTCGACAGTGAGAGGGCACGAGTCAGTAATCCAAAGTGGCTCAGGGCATGCTCGGGACCCTCTGAAATTTTTACAATGAACAAGTTGGTAATTATGTTCAAGAAAACACAAAACAGATTAAAAAGTAATGAACTAGCAAAAGCTCTTGAAATTATCTGTTTACTAAGGTACTTCCACCGTAGTCGTGTACTATGTGGCAGAAGTTTGGAGATGAAACCTTGTAGGGGTGACAATTGGCACAAGCAATCAGAAGGCATTTGGGTACTGCTTGCCACAAGGTGTTTAAACAAAACAGTTTTACTTTTATAAGGAACGTTTACAGGGTACGATGAAGCCTAACTGTATCAATGGTGAATGAGGACGCGAAGGATATATCATTGGAGTTGAAACCTTATATGATGGCTACTGGCTAAACAATCAAAAGCGGATTCTCCAAAATTGCTTTACACAAATTGGTGTCTCCAAATGCTGTGACTCGCCTTTTGCGTTAGGGCAAAGAAAAATTACGCAGCGTGGTTGTATCAGCAAGGAATTAGGATAAAAGGAAAAACACAGGATATTATGAGTCATTGCATTTGGATTAAAAAAGCTTGTAGGGGTGGCAACTGGCAAGAATAAACACGAGTTTTTTTATCATAGTGCTTCATACAAATTAGTGTCTCAAGGCATTAGGACAGTACAATTTTAATCGTACTGTTGATTAGTGAGGTTAGGATATGACACAGGTCCACTGCATCAATAAGACAACAAGGAAATAGGATGCAAGGAAAAACATAAGACGTTATGTGTCACGGTCCGAACTAGAAGCCATCTTTCTTTCATATCTTTATTAGGATTTTATCCAATGCCCAAAAGTTGGAAAAGTTTGCAGGTAGAAGACTTAGTAAAAAAGGAAAAAAAAAAGGTTTTCCCTTGGGTGCGAGGACAGTTCCTGTGCTGCTCTTTGGAAAAGTAAAGAATTCAGTTGCTCAGTCCACCATGTAAGGTAGCAGGTAGATGAAAGAATCAATTCGACCAGCTGCTCTAACTTGGTCACATACTATTCAAAAAGGTGACGGCTGAGAAAGAAACTGTTCTTAATCATATTGATTGCCTCTGATTCAAGAGCTCTAAAGAGAACAGTAAAGATACTATGGGAAACTGTTTAGCATGCTAATATTATGAAACCAATGACGGGTACATACCTCCATTATCAGGCTTAAATTTCTCCCATGACTTGTTGGGAAAATGCCATGGGTCACGTACGCACTAACCTTTGCTGCTCCATGAGCAGCCAACACTTTCTGGACAGGAAACTAGAGTATCAGTTTACAATCTTGATAAAACCTTGTGTCGAAGAACCACAAGGATATATGAGTTAAAGATCCACAATTAATCACTATAATAAAAGAGGAGTTTAAATCCATAAACAAAATTCCTAACCTGACATTCAATCAAAGTACCACCAGACTGCACCAAGTCATCCACTATAACAACATGACGACCTCTAGCATCTCCTTCTTTTATACGTACAATTCTCTGGTCACCTTCTCTGACTTTGTTGCATATAATCTATTTCAATACATTTTACGGAAAACAAGTCATTATGCAATAAATAGATAACAATGCCAATTTATGTTGGTAATTAGAGGTATTAGGACAGGTCATATTACCATAGGAAAATGTTGAAGTTGCTTATAGAAGCGCTTCCATGCTCCGTCATCTGGAAAAGCTATGGCTATCTGAAAAACATATTGGAGTGTATCAGACTGCATAATATAACACTGTCAATTAAAAACTTATTTTCTTCGTCAATTCAGGGCTCAGGTGTACTTACGTTATCAGAATCAGGTAGCTCCTGAAGCCTAGTTTTCAACAAGGGGATGCCACTCTCAAAACATGGTAAGATTGAGTCTCCAAAGTAGAATCTCTCCTGATGTATTGTTGCACACAGGTTTACACGTATTGATTTATTTTGAAGGAACAGGTGAAGAAGTCAACTAGATGATATGGACGAATTTCACTTACCTGCAAAGCATGAATATCAAAAATCACCAAACTGGTGGGACCACCTCTTGATATTGGTATGTGTGACAAGCTTCTAGCGAGTGTAAAGGCGGTCGCAACATCTCCTTCATCTTCCATACGCTCGGAAGTCCCAGTTGGAAAAAATGGGAGTATCAGAGAACGAAGCAATAAACAGCTTGGCAGATTATATATGATCGATAGTTGCTCAAATATGACTCCAGGCGAGCTAAATGATGCCAAGAAAGCAACTGCCGTCCACGAATGTTTTGGGCATTCGGTATGAACAAATCTGGGAATCCATCGGGAAACTTCCTGAAAAGTTGAGCAGAAGTTAACGGAAGAGAGAAGTTGGTGTAGTTTGCTGACAGTAAAATAAGTTATGGCTGAGATAGACTTAGAAGTACTGGAAAGAGCCGTGTTCCTACCTATAAATAACTACGTTCAGAAGTTGAGAACGTTGTGATGATTTGCAGTTTCAGCTCTACAATTTTGGGCCATAGGCAATTTCTACGTGAATAATTATATCAGTTGATTGGCTATACCGTGCTTCTGTAGGAATCGTTTAGACAAAATTTAGCACATTTGCTTATTAGACCTTAATAACTGGAACAAGTGTTTCACTATTTTTTGCTGGGAAATTCAAAGCTTGGGGCTCGGAATGTAGAGCCAGAGAATCCAATTCCGAACGCATCAACCAAGAAAATGGAACATCTAGGGAGAAAAAACAAAACATCGCAGTACTAGAAGATGAGGGGGAAGCTTGGATTGGGTGGGACCTCACCTCCAGGAGATGGAGCAGAGCTGGATGTCATCGTTCCGGGCGGCCACCTGCTGGGCGAGATCCGTCATCTCCTCGCAGTGGTAGAGCAGGATGCTCTTCTGTCCCCCGCGCCGCCGGCCATCTTGGGCACGGCCAGCGGCGTGACGTCGTGGTGCACCACGTGGAGGCCGGTGCCGTTGGCGGTGCCGATGCTGCGGGCCCCGCCGAGGTGGAGGCTGGCGTGGAGCCTGCCGGAGGCGGAGGCGGGGGCGGAAGCTCCTCCAGGGGAGGCCCACGGGAATGCGAGGCTGGATTTCGGGCCCGGGTGCGCGGCTGGGTGCTGGGGTTTTGGCGCGGAGGGCGGCGGGGGAGGCGGAGGCGGCCGTTGCCATCTTCTCTGCCTCGCGCGGCGGGTGGGGGCTGGACCGGTCGGTTCTGATGTGGCAGGTGAGGGGAGGTCCCGGTGCGTTTTATGTACCACGCATGCCGCACGTGGACAGCTTATGCGGAGCGGCGTAGGCGCACCGGCGGCGGTGTGTTGGTGCAGTCCAAGGCGGACTCACGACTGGCGACGGTGGCGTATGCCCGCCGGTGTAGCCGTCGTCATCGTCATCAGAGGATAAGGATTTGAGTCGCCGGACGTGGCGTCACATTGATTAGATTCGTCGCATCCTTGATGTTTGTCCGTCTAAGACGTGATTGCGATCCAATTACTTCCATATTAGCTGCGTGATTGCGATCTGCCTTATGGTATGTTTGGTTGAGGATATAAATTACTCCCTCCGATCTCCAATGAATGTCATTGGGTGTACAGTATATTTCTGCGACANATCAATCCCGGCCGGAGGTAGTACTCCCTCCGTCCCGCTATCCAGGGTATAATTTGAAATCCTTGTTGTCCCATAACCCATCCTCTAGTCACAATTTACATTAAATGCATGCTTAATTCGGCCATGTTTTCTCTTCCCAAGCCAATCACGTTTAATTCTACATGCACCGTGAACACTTATTGGTTTAACTCCCGCATGCATTGTGAGAGGGAGAGGAAATCAACACCAATCACATTTTGCCTTGGGCCAAGATATTCAAAAATTATGCCCTGAATACGACGGAGGAAGTACTACTAGATTAGTAGATTAAGCTTAGGCCATTAGATGGCCTCTGTTAAAATGGAACGTGATTGCGACTCAACTAATAATTAAGTCAGAGTTTAGCTCAATTTGCTATTTTTGAATTGTTGTGCTGAACTTACTTATAAGGATGGCTAGTGCTCGCTCATTCGACTGAGAAGTCGTCAGCTTGTCTTCCCCATTTTCGGTGAGCTCCGCTTGTCTTCTTCACCTCCAGCGGACGCCTCTCTTCCGTAACCACCTATGCGAGCGTCGCTGCTGCCGAACCGTCGTCCTCTCCGCCTACGGCCGGCGCGCTGCCGCGACGCCCCACCCTGCCCTGAGCTCCTCCTCCGCCGTTCCGGCCATCCCTCTAAACCGGCCTATCTTCTCCGGCGCCGACGACCCCCCCCCCCCCCATCCCCCCCAAGATAAGTTTCTTGCTCGCCTCCGCCACGGCGAGCCGCGTCTCCGGCGGCTACGGCTCGCTCCATTCTCGTCGTCGCAGTCGGCCGCCGCGGCCAGCCGTGTCGCCCGCCCGTCACCGACTCGGCTCCGTCGCTGCTCTGCTCGTTGAGGAAGAAGAAAGGTGAGAGGAGGAAGAAGGAGTGCACGAATCGCGATGTTCGATCGGACGGTGGAGAAGGTGACTATGTTCTAGAGAATTAACAAAACTGTTATTTTATATATTCTGCATCGTAAAATAAATGGCCACGGAACAAAAAACCAGTTAACGAAAAAGTAAACCAGTAAAAGTTGATTATAAATCTAATGGACCGTAATTTATCCCAATGCCACCATGATTTCTAGATAAATAGTGGGTCATAGAAGTTAACGGTGCAGAATGGTTACTTCGTATTAATAAAAAGAAATGTGCAAGGCTAATTATGATGGTTAGTGACAGCCGGGAGCAATATGCCCCCAGTTTATAAAAGTGCGTTTTGAATGTTTGAAATATCAAAAAAATCCAAATAATTTTTTTCAGCGTACATATTGATATTCCACATGTGCTCACAAAGCTGAAAAATCGATATTTTCTGTGCCATGTTTAAAAGCTACAAAATTAGGGGCTAAATAGTCTTTTCAAACACCTTTTTTTTTGTCTTTTTATACAGGCAAGAAAACTGTCGGATTTCCGTGAAACTTAGTGTGTACATATAGAATGTCGAGATGTACACGTCAAATTTTTATTTAGAATATTTTTACATTCAAAATGATTTTTTTCGGTGGAAGGAGCATATGTTCGCATGCGCCGAAGTGAATTTCCCGGTTACAATTTTTGGAGTTGAGTAGAGCAGCGGCTTCCAATACCATGTCGATAGAATTGTGAAAGATTCAAAGGCTGGAAGGAAAAGACTTTGTCCATGGTAGGCAAGGAGGTGCTCCTCAAGGCTGTGGCCCAATTGTTACCAATTTTTGCAATGTCTATTTTTTTAAATCTATCGAAAACTACTTTTTAAGGGGATTACTGATTTATTGGTGTAGTGGCGTGATGTCGCAATTTTTGTGGGGAAGATGAGGTTGACAACAAGAAGATGCACTGATTGTGTGATGTAAGAGCATGTCTAACAGACCCCCTATTTTTCTGCCCCGTATAACACGAGTAGAGGGCCCTGTATTCGTTTTTTGCCGTTTTTGACTGGCCAAAAACGCGTCCAAGCTAACAGTCCCCGTATACAAAACTGTAAAACAGCATATTCCAAGAATATTCCTTTTTTTTTTTGGCTATCTTCTTCCCCAGCAACCAGCCTGTGCTCCTGCCGCCGCCGCCGCGCCGCTCCGCCGCCGCGTCGCGCCGTCCTGCCCCTGCGCCGCCGCGCCCCCACGCCCCCCCGCTGCCGCGGCCCCGCGCCTGCTCGCGCCGCCCCGCTGCCGCGGCCCCGGCCTGCTCGCGCCGCCCCGCTGCCGCGGCCCGCGCCTGCTCGCGCCGCCCTGGCCCTTCCGGCGCAGCCGCCGCCCCAGCCCTGCCCCCATCGTGATGCGAGCTCCGCCCCTGCGCCGCGCCCCCGCGCCCCTGCGCCGCCCCGCTGCCGCGGCCCCACGCCTGCTCGCGCCGCCCTGGCCCTTCCGGCGCAGCCGCCGCCCCAGCCCTGCCCCCATCGTGATGCGAGCTCCGCCCCTGCCGGCTGAAATTTGTAGAAATCGTGATGGATTGACAGAGATTGCTAGAGATTTGATAGAATTTAGAGCTCGTTGGCTGGAATTGGTCGCCGGAGTGGAGTTTGCTTGGCGGCGGCGCGGCGAGGTGCGGTGGTGCAGAGTACAGGGTTCACCCGTAGAAGCCTCTCCGCCCTATACTAGTACGGGGCGAGCGAGAAAATTCCTCGGGACCTGTATTTTTTGGATACGGGTTGAACCATTTAGGGGGCCTGCTAGATGGCCGTTTTCGCCCACACCCCGTATACGGCCGGAATAATACAAGTCCGGCGTGGTTTAAGGGGTCTGTTAGACATGCTCTAAGCTATGCAATACCGAAGAAACAAGGCGGTTTTGGATTTCGTGATCAAAATTGCTTTGCCTTTCGCGTAAGGCAAGAGTCGGCGAGGTAGGATCCCCGATCAACTTTCGTGGAAGTAGAGTTCGCCCTGCGGCGAGCGCACGGCGTTCGGGGGATTAGTAGGGTTGACAAAGTACAGAGTAAGGACTGACTGAATCTATCCACGTCATGCTTTCTTACTACGTAGCGTCGGCGGCAGCCGGTTCAGGCTGCGTTCAACTTCTTCCACGGTGTTACCTCGAGCGATTGTGGTGACTTCCATCGTTTTCCACGCTCGTGCGAGTACTTCCCCGCATTGTCCACGCGAAGATTAAATAGAAGTTTCTTGATTACGTTTACATTTTCTCTGCAGGCGAGCAGCGCTGGTAAGCGAAAACTTGGGCTCGTTTCTGAATCTCCGAACGTTGTTGATTCCACCGGGGGCACCCAAGCAGGGGAAATCACTTCAGACGGCAATCCAGCTAAAACTGGTCTATTGCCGATACAATTACTGATACCAAGTTGTGCATTTGAACGGCAAATTTCCCCGTCTGGATTGCTGCTTATTGGGACTCGCCATCGCCAGAACGCGTACCAATTTTCAGTAGTTGTTCAGGTGTGTCTTTGACCTCTGATGACCCGATGCACGAGCTAGATAGTTTGCATAGCTGAGGTCAAGCGATTCGGAGCCTGACCGCCGGCACGGCCGGCTCGACCACCCGGAATATGTGGACGCGGAACTCGGGCGGCGCCGACGAGCTCGAACACGCAGCAGTCCCCTTCCTCGAGGCAGTTGCCGCGCGCGAACGCGCACCCACCCGCGCGACAGCCGGTCCCTCGTGTTGGGATGTAGAGCACCCGACCACGCCTGCCGTCCGGGTCCCTGAGCGTCACCTCCGTCCTCTCCCGCGGCAGGTGCTGCCGCGAGAACCCCGTCGGGAACCTCTGCACGCACGCACAGATCCACGTCATGACCCCGTCGATCGGGAACCTCTGCAGGGAAAATATATCTGCTGCTCACCATCATGAAGGAGTAGTAGACGTGCATGGTGCTCATGCGGATGACGCAGTACGGGAGCGGCGACCGGAACGCGTTCGCGATCTCCATGGCCCGCTGCCGCTCGGCGCTCGCGACGGGGCGCCGGCGGGACACGTACCCGTTGTAGCGCCGGACGGACGCGGGGATGTTGTTGGCGACGGCGAGCTCATCCTGGATGCTCCGCGTTTTCGCCACGCACCCGTTTCTTTGTCTGATCTGCCCCAGCTGGCCCGTCGTGGTACGGCGACAACTGTGGCGACGGTGGTGCGACCAAGCGCCGCGGGAGCTCGTCGCCGCCCATCACTTCGGTCTTCACCACGTTGCACTTCCTGAAAGATCCTGCAATTGAGAACCGTTGCAGCTCTGACAATTAAGGTTCTGTTAGAAATTGGACAGTTCGTGGCCGTGCAAAAATCTCCATTTGCGTTTACCCAATTCCGACGTCCAATCGGAGCCCGAGACTGTCGGCTGCTGGTCGACAGGCGCACGGTACGGGACCAGCTCCTTGCCAACCGAATCATTCGTGGCCCGCGCAGCTTTCTTCTTCGGCCGGCCTCGTTTCTTGCTCGGCCGGACGTGGCCAGAGAGCAGCAGGTCCTCCCGTTCGCAGGCCGATTTATCGAACACCATCGCCGTGAAGCGCGCGCCGCCGTCGTGCCGGAACACGAGGAACTCCAGCTCCCGCAGCGGCCTGGTCCTGCACGAACTCGGTCCACCCCGAGGTGAAGAAGGTGCCCTCGGCTGTCCGGCGGATGACGACCCGCCACGCCCGGCCGCTTGGGGCCCTCCAGGGTGGCCGCCATGGACGCCTCCTCCAGTCTCTCGGCCTTTCTCGACGCCTCCCAGCCCCAGGGGATGTGCTTGCAGAAGTTTGGCGGGATCTTCTGCATTTGCATGAAATGCATGTCAGAGACTTGCTTACACTTTGGATCGGTCCGTGCACTTCTTCCTTTTCTTACACATCACACATGCATGCGTGCAAGACACCAGCATTACATCGTACGTCGTTCACTCACCAGGCGCTTTTTGAATTCGCCGATAAGCACCTTGAAGAAGTGCGGCCGCCTGTCCCCGGACGCCCACGGCGGCGATTGCACCTCCGCGGTCGGCATCGATCGATCCTAAGCGTAAACGCTCACTCACACACGCGCGTGCGCGCACACTGATCGGCAGTCGCGTGCCGGTCAGAGAAGCAATGCCGCGGGCGGGTAGCTTGCTGAAGCTGGGGAAGAAAGCGAGGAAGGGGAGGGGGCACTGGGAAAGAGGCCGGGCAGGAATTTAAACGGCCGGGAAACAGACGCGAGAGCTCGGCTTTTCAAGGGGGCCGGGGCAGTTCTGGGCTGTGGCGATCAGCGCGTCCGTAGAGCGCCGATTAAACTACTCCCAAAAGCCCCCCGGAATGCTCCCTCTCCGCCCGTGTAAAACGACCATTACCACTGACCATCTCGGCTCCAGTCGTTTTCTCTCTGAAGTTCAGTTCACTTCACAGGCACCCTCAGTCCTCAGAGAAGCAAAGCTGCTCGGACAGGTTAAATTAATGTGATTTACTTTACGGAAAATAATCATAAGGTTACGGCTATTATTTCTGATAAGATTGTTAGCTTAGTATCATGTTCAAAATTAAGCTTGCCGTACCCGCATTTGGTAGCGTTGTGGGGGTTTAGGAGAGCCATATAACTAGATGTTATCACCCGGTAATGGTATCCAGTGGTTTCTCAAGGAGGCGTGGTGCCTCGCCTAGTTAGTAGTTTGGGGGGTGCCTTTTCAGGGTGTGGTTGTTCATGTGTTTTTTGTTCTTGTTTTGATTTGTTTTGTAAGAGGATTTTCTCATCAGCTTTTATAGGTTCGGTCATGTGACTTTATTTATAAAGCAGGATGAAAACCTATTTCGAGAATAATGGCATCCGGTATGTTTTTGCTGAGGTGTTACTAAACTAAGTGAACAAAAATTGTCACTAAGAGCACATGCATGTGACACGACAATCACACGAATAGTGCATCTAATAAAATATAAATATTACTACACCGTAGTGTTCACAACAAAACCACATGATATAGTGATATCGCTGTGAGGGATCTTCTTTTAAGGAATATAGATTATATTTTAATTGTTGTCACGTCAAAGAATTAACCTCTATTATTGATGGTTAAAGGTCTATCGTAGTGAAAGTGTCCAATAAGGGTGGTTTTATACATAAATGGGTGAGGAGTGTTCTAAGATGTGTCAATAATCCAAGAAACCTTACACAACCTCACTCTGATGCTAACCTTTCAATGCATTTTAATTTGAGATCTATGAAAAAGTCAAAATTCCAAACCATTTACGGGGGGTGATTTAGGCACATAACATGTCACATGAAAAAAATGTATCCAATACATTGTCACAACAAATCATCTGTAATCATAATATCAATGTGAGAGATCACCATTTTAGGATTATAAAGTGTATTTCCATTTAGTGTCATGTAGAAGACATAATCTGGTTAAAAAAGGTTTTCGTAGTCCAATAATAGAGGTTATATGGTGGTTTTACACATAATTGGCCAAGGTTCCTAAGATGTGCCAATAACCTGATAAACACCATTAAAAAAAAACTTTGATAAACCTTACACGCTCTCGCACTACCCGTTTCATGTTAACTGTAATTACTTCAACTCTCCAAGTAAAACGATCAAAGGTTCGAGAAAAAAAAGGAAAAATGATCAAAGGTTATGATAGTATATTACTTCTCATAGTTTTGTTAACTTAGTGCCAACAAGTTCAAAAGTAAGTGTTCTACATAGCTGCATCATGGGCAGAGGCGGACCTTAGTGTAAGTCAGCGCGGCCACCGCACCCCCCCACCCCCCCCACCCCACCCCCACCCCCCACACACAATGCATCTAGGAATATATAAATAGTGATATCACTCTTCAGGGTCATCTTTTCAAGATTATATAGTACATTTTAATTAATTTTCATGTCAAACAATAAAACCTGTATTATTGACGGTGGAAAGGTTATTGAAGTGGCTTCAAGTGTCCAATAATCGTTTTTTAAATGTTAACAAAAATCCGATTTATTTTTGTCGCGTACATCTCAATATTCTACATGTGCATGCTAGGCTTCGCGAAAAACCGACACTTTTTATGGTTTGGAAAAAAAGACATAAAAAGCCACGTGAGAAGCCTTTTTAGCACCAAAGTATGCCTTTTTTACATGACAGTAAAAAATGTTGGATTTCCGTGAAAAACAAAATTGCAAGCACATAGAATCTTGAGATGTACGCGTAATTTTTTTGTCTGGATTTTTTGACATTTTAAAACGCCTTTAAATCATATTTTTAAAACCAGGAGCATATACTCTCGGGTGCCAAAACATCACTCCTGTTACGTTTTCAGTGCGCTGAGTAGTGCATAAGATGTGTCAATTATCTGATAAATCTTACATGATCGTCTCTCTCACGCTACCTATTCAACGTTTTTCAATTTGATTTCTCCGAAAAAATTAATTGGATTTCCAAACCGGTTACACAGTGATTGGGCACAACACTTCAACATCCCAATATCACATGAAAGCATCGGTAATAGTGATATCACTGTTAGAGATCTCCTTTTCAGGATTATATAGTATATTTCCATCTGTCCTCACTTCGAACACTTAACCTTCCATTATTGATGGTTAAAAGGTTGTCGTAGTAAAAATGTCCAATAATAGAGGTTTTTTTTTCGAAACACAGTATAACACAGGCGCTCACAAACACTCGCATACACTCACCCCTATGAATGCACACATGCACACCCTACCTCTATGAGCACCTCCGAAATACTGAGCCGGCGGGTCAGGTCTTGAGATTGACGAAGTCACCACGGGCGCCTCGCTATCGACGGGAACGTCGCCTCCCACTGAAGAATATTCCGCCAAATATGAGAAACACCAGTGTCAAACTTGGGGTTTGAACTCTGGTGGGCTAGGGGTACAACCACCCACCTAACCTTACAACCAAGGGTTGGTTCTCCCAATAATAGAGGTTATATGGTGGTTTTACGCATAACTGGCCAAGGTGCCTAAGATGTGCCGACAACCTAATAATCCTTACATGACCTGGCTCTCACACTATACCTGTTCGATGCGTTTAAATTTGATTTCTCTGTAGAAACTCGATTTCAGAATCAATTACACACTATGATTTGGGTAAAATGACAAAAAAAAAAAGTTTCCCAAGAGTAGTCATAGATGTGGCCGTACCAATAATCCAATATGCAGGCCCAGTTCTTTTGGTAGCTTAAAAAAATAAGTTGTCCCCTTTCCAGCTTCTCTTATAAACCACCCGGCTTATTATTTGGAGCTACTAAACTAGTCATCTTATAACTAAACTAGAAACTCTAAGTAATAAGTCAGGTGGCTTATAGAAGAAGCTGGGGAGGGGGCAGCTTAAAATAAGCTGCCAAAAGAAGTGGGCCGCAATGCACCCTTTGTTTCACCTCTCTTTTAACTAAGCAGCTCCATTTCACTTCACCTCAGATATCAGTACTACTCCCTCCGTTTCACAATATAAGATGTTTTAGACTTTTTCCACATTCACATGCATTTTGAAGGAGGCAGTAAGCACTGCTTCGATTCGTTAAGAGAAGCCAGAACAAATGCCGAAAGAGTACATAAGGAGATTACAGCATCTCAACCTCTCTAAGGAAGAAGAGGAGAGAGCAGGACCAGCAACAACAACACACACGACTACAGGAAGAGGAGCATATCCTGCTAATCAAGAGCTCGTCGACCAAACCAAACGGCGGAGGGATATGACCACTAATTTAGACACATGTATTTAGACACGTTTTAGTGTATATAGCCACTAATTTTACTCCGAATCTAGACAACATGTGAAAGACCTAAAACAACTTATATTGTGAAACGGATGGAGTACGAGATAGTACGGGGCGGCTTAAATGGTAACAGTTTCATCTGCATCTGCATAATCTCACTTTAGCCAACTAGCTAGATTCGTTGCTATAGAGCATGCATAGGTCTCTGCTCAATCAGATGAGAATTGACACTAACTCCATGATTCTTTGCAACTTTCAGTACAGTGATGAAATGGGAACTAGCATTGAAAACTTGGACGGTGTCACATACCCCCCAAAACCCAAAAGGGATCAGACTGGGCAGCCGCGACCATGTTGGATTTTTTGCTTTTCGGAACATGCAACGACCAGAGGCACTTCAACAATGTGCCCCCTATAATCCATGTCTGGGCATCGTTCCCATGGCGTCTAGAGGAGAATCTTTCCTGGACTCACCACCAAAGAGCCAAACATACCTGCGGCCAGGTACTTGCAGAAACAATAGCATATATGAGACAGACAGGACAGCCATAGTACCGAGGAAGAAACTGTACACACTTTTATTCCAAAATCATCCTTCTCCACCGCAAGGACGGTGACTTGTCCGATGAGAATATGGCCACCAAGTCATTTCACATCAACTCGCAATGGAGACACTACAGAACAAGCAGTAGCAAAGTGAAATAGAACTACAGGTAGCACAGGAAGAAAGGAAAAACAGAGCTTGGAACAGCTCCCCTTGCACAGCTTAATCTCAACATCTGGTAGTTAGTGTCCTTGAGGGACTTTGCAGCAAGTAGTTGGATAATAGTACTCTGAGTCTCTGAGGTAGCTGTACATGAGCAGAACGAATGCAGATTCACGGTAGTTGCGGTAAATCGGGCTGTACATGCAGCTCTCTGCATACTTGACCAAGTCCTTTGGCCGAGGGCGCCTACTTGCCAGGCCTACACATGAGATGAACTGACGATGAGCAAACAAGACAATACGCACCTTTCTTAAGAAAATACGGAAGTATGATGCTGACCAAGTTCATATGCCTTTGCGGCAACGTTGGCTGCAATGTGAGCAGAGATCTTTCTGATATTCGAGAAGGGAGGATAAATGAGCCCCTTGTCAAAATTCTCCTGTGTCACCTGCTGGGCCAGAGCCTCCGCTGTTCAAGGAAGGGATGCATGATCAAGGTAGATTAGCGGTTATGAACATATTTCACACGGCCTAAGGTCTGCACCCATACACAAATTTATTCTACAATTTGTATTTATGCAGGCAAACTTCCACGGTAGAGAGTGCTTTGTTTGCTTTTTACTACACCTTTTTTAGGCGGCTTTATGGACTTATGGTGACAATGTGGCCACAAGTTTAAGTTGATGGTAAGAGATGTTCTGCACATTAGCTATCCCCAGTAGTACTTACAGGCTGCAAGAAGCATGTCATCGTGCACGCGGATTGCCCCAGACATCACCACACCAAGGCCAAACCCTGGGAAGATATAGGCATTGTTCGCCTGCATACCAAGACCGAGATCAAATTAAGTTAGTTCGGACCATTTGAAGCAGATAAAAGTTCTGCAATAAACAGTGAGTTATTCAAACCTGGCCAGGCACATGTATCTTGCCATTGTACTCCACTGGATCAAATGGGCTTCCAGTTGCAAACACTGCTCGACCCTGTTAACCCTGTCTGTTAGCGCAGAAATATTGCTGCTGATAACGTTGCATAGCTCCATCAATAAGGATTCCCAAGTAAAAGGCGAGGTGACTGCTGATATAGGAGATTACCTTGCTCCATGTATAGGCTTGTTCAGCCGTGCACTCAGCCTGTGATGTTGGGTTGGACAGAGCAAGAATGATAGGCATCTACAATTTATATCACTGAACTCCGTTGCTAGTTAACTCCAAATGGTTCAAAAGGACACAGAATTAACAAGTTGACAATGTGAAAATTACCTCGTTAAATGAGGAAATGGATTCAACAACCTCCTTTGTGAAAGTTTGCCCCTTTCCAGATGTGCCAATCAGAACTGTTGGTTTGATAGTCTGGAATGGTGGAAGAGACATTTGGGTCAGGAGCGAAGCTGGTAAATATTCAGATGACCGGGAACAACTAAGGTAAGCCCATTAGATTTTTCTTTTTCAGAAGTGAACTAATACATTGACTGCATCTAAGAGATTGTCGAGATGCTCATGCTCATGAGCCCATGGTTTCTTGAAGTGTTGAAGGGATTCCTTCCGTGTACTGACAATCAAGCCCTGTTAATTAAAATTAGCATCTACTGTTAGCAGGTAGGAATATACTGAAGTTCTGGGATAATAGTGACATTAAGAGACATGAGGTATTCGTCAAAAAATAAACCTTTGAATCGACAAGCCAGATTTTCTTGCGGCATTCTTCTATTGCGATTTCTGTCTGCATAGGCAAACATTGTTAGGCCATCTAGATTCTGGATATGTGTGCACAAGCTGCAAATGACCAAGACACCCAAGAGAAAAAGATGCACCACCTGTCTTGATATCTCAAGAGCTATAAGTTCCGCAATACCTGTCCCAGCCTGCAAGTACGAGAGAAAAGGTATTAGTTAGTGGGCAAAGTGTGAATCGAAATAACGTTGGGAGAATGAGCAATACAGCCTTCAAATACCAATATTGAGAAGCACACAGGTTCTATTTTTGTTAGAGAATATACAATCTATAGATGGTGTCAAACTCGAAAGCAATAGCCTGGGGATATGTGCCAACATTTGCAAGGTCATAAACATGCTTTGTTAAATTTGTCCACTGTTCCAGACATGGTAGCATGCATGTCCGGGTGGGCCAGTTCATGTTTATCAAGATTCTTGTAGGTCAATGTAGCTGGCCACCCAAATGGCCATGCATGCACACAGAATCCAATGAAATGCAGAGGTGAAGCTGCGGCTTCCATGGTTCTCCAAAACATTATCAAGTATTCTAATAAGGGACACATTACACTAAGATTATGATAACTTGTCGTTGAAAATCTAGAAAAGTAGACTTGCCTAATCTCTACTCTGAAGTGTATACTTGATGTCATTTGGATAATTTAGCTAATCCAGTAGGTCTAGTTCAGCTATTGGAGCTCTACAGATGACTAGCATTAACCAAGTACGAAAATAGTAGACCCTAACATCTTATAGAAAATTTTGAAGCTAAGGAAATCCAGATTGTTCATGTGTATAAACTTAATAGGGAAGATCCAACTAAGAAAGCATAAGAAGAGACCTCTCCAGCTCCCAAGAACAGGTAGGTGTGCTCGGCCAATGTACCACCAACTAATTTTAGTGCTGCAACAAGCCCAGCAAGGACCACGGAAGCTGTTCCCTACAATATATAAAGAGTAAGAAACTGATATTTTAGCCCATCTGAATGAACCAAGTTCCCAGCTCACATTTGTACTGACAACAAAAATTTTGGGCAGCTCCAATGGTGCTAACATTAATCATGTTTACAGATGTTTTACATTTAGGTAGACTACATCATAACAAATCTAATAGACATCTAGTAACAGTACCTGAATATCATCATTAAATACGAGGTGGGTTGTGCCGTATCTTGCAAGGAGATCAAATGCATTATGGTTTGCAAAATCCTCGAACTGCATATAAAAAGTTGTTAAGCAAATACAATATTGTTTCACAGTTTATAAAAGGAGACAGGTCATTTCGCACCGCATGTTTTTTCACGGGCAGAGCTAGGAAAAATTAACCCTGGTGCACAACTTTAACTATACTCACTTCGTCCACAAATATGTGTACCTTTACATTTTATACTAAGTCAAACTTTTTTTAAAACTTTGATCAAATTTATCAAAATTGATAGAAATATTTATGATATTAATTAGTATATAATGAAATTACATTCCAAGATTCATCTAGTGCAATTAACTTTTTTTTTTACATGTCTAGTGACATTAATTTTGTGTTGTAAATATTGTTGTTTTTTATTAAAAAAATTGCCAGACTTAAGAAAGTTTGACAGCATAAAACTCAGAAGTATAATTAGTAGCTAAACGCCCGTGCTTTGCAACGGGACAGTAGGTGATATATAGAATCATTGATGAAATGGTTATTTATATTTTGTGAACACATATTAAGAATAGCTTCCATGAAACTTAATTTAAATCATATATATCATGATAAATGCTTGATTATTCTCGGGTTTTCTGTTGGTCAATGTCATCTTCTCTCTTTGTGGTAAATTTGTAGAGAATAACCATAAATAAAAGAAACGCAAAGTTCAGCCATACCTTTTAAATAAAATTCACCCTACCACCATCCCGACACAGTCGTGTCGCTGGTCCTGACCTACGGCCTGTTGACACTGGCGCCAATGCTATTCCTGGTTTCCCAAAAGTCGGCAACACTACCGCGCTATCTCTTCGTTCGTCCTAACCATCGACACTCTCTGTTAATTTGTCATTAACCGTCTGCCATCCCTCTAAACCCGGGAGACACTCGATAATCCTAGGCGCGCGAACGTGTCTTTGTGGTAAATTTACAGAGAATAACCATAAATTTTAAATTATATTCATCCTACCACCATCCTGACACAGCCGTGTCACTGGCCCTGACCTACCGCCGTTTGTCACAGGCGGCAACACTACCGTGCTATCTCTTCATTCGTCCTAACTGCCGACACTCTCTTTTTGTCCGCCATTAACCACCGGCCATCCCTCTAAACCTCAGAGACACTCGATAATCTCAGGCACCAACAATGCGCCCCCACCCCACACCTAAGTCTCTGCCTTGCAGCCATCGTCATTGCTGCTTCCGCCTCGAGCTCCATCTCTGGCTCCGATTCGTCCTAGGTGTCGGAGCTTGCAAGCTAGGTTGAACCTATCTTAATTTTCATCTAAGCTGCATGCATCAATCGATGCAGAGGCTGGGGATACCCCATTTCGTAAAAATCTTAATTTTCATCTTTCTCTTTCATTAAAAAAAGAGCCACAACAATATTATAGATCTTGGCACATCATCGTCTGGCTGAAAGGCTGACTAAAACAAGGACAGGAAACCATGCATCTATAAAATAGCAAATCGTTATGAAAAATCATACCATTAAATATTATAAGCATGTTCATGTATTACAAAACACATCATTTGGCAGCAGACATAGGTGCATTATGGAGTGGCCTTAAGACTCGAGGAATGACATCTGCTCTCGTAGATGCAGTAATATTGTTGTTAGACTTCATTCCTTTGCAACGTGATGCGAGTATTTAACGAGTCATACATACATGTATGTGATTTTGTGCGGCTACAATAGTTCAAATTTTATCCTGCCTGCATGACAAAGCCCTTTCTAAACATTATAAAGAATCAGTAAAGAATACAAAATACGAAAAATCATTTTGAAACATGGGAGCATATGCTCCCATCACTCGGAAAAAACATTCCAGGATATCAAAAAAAAATTGGCATGAACATCTTGACATTCTATGCGTGCACACTAAGTTTCACGCAATACCAACATTTTTATTAGCTGTGTAAAATACAAAATAATGTATCGTTAAAAAACTTTTTGTTGCACTAATTTTTGTCTTCTTTACACATGACAGATAAAATGTCGGTTTCCGTGAAATGATTTCGTGAACTCATAGAATATCGAGATGTACGTACGAAGTATTTTGTCTGTTTTTTTGACATCCCAAATATGTTTTAAATGTAATTTAAAAACGAAAGCATATGCTTCTGATGCCAACACATCGCCCATACAAACATATTAGTTAGATCGAATAGTAGGCACTACAGCTGCAGCTGCATCGTCGTGTTGAACGAGCGGCTGCAGGCGGCGAATAGTTTCCAGGCGCCATGATATTCCTATTCACCATGAGGAGTAACTCGGGACTTTGGTTGCAATCGGCCACGATCGTGTCTTGATATTTTTCTTCATAGCTAGTACTATGGAAAAGTAACTAGTTTCCCCAATGAAAATGTGATCAGATGTGATTGGGGAGTACGTAACTTTTCTTTCTATGCGTCAGGGAACAAATATTGTTCAGATTGATAAGCTGAGTTCCAATCGAAACAGGGGCCGATGAGCCACATCGTGCGGTACAGTTTCAGGATTTCTTTTCCCGTACTCGCCTCACCCGTGCGAGTGCATTTTTCTTTTAAGAAAGGAGCCGAATATGGAGAGACTGTTGCTGGTTAGTTGTACGGTGTGTACATGAGATGAGATGATTAACAACCTAACGCACTCCATCCTATTTTATTATTTTATTGGTGCATGTGAGATGGTTAGTTGTGTGGTGACATTCTTTGTGTAATTAGAAGAACGTGTGACACCAGGCATTCACCACGGATTCAGTTTTTATAGTAAAGATTTACACTTATTTCTGGACGGACGGAGTACATGATAATATCTACAATCTAAAAACCATGTTGATTTATCATTCAGGGAACAAACATTGATAGATTTTTGCATACTAGCGCAGGTTGATTTTTCTAAACCACCAATGCAGCTTTATTTTAAAGGACCAGCAAGAGGCCTATAGATCGATGGATTAGTTTTCTTAGTGGATATATCAATGGATTTTTTTATGGGGTATCAATGGATTAGTTGTTTCTATTTGTAACGCCTCATGGTCATGGACCATGCCCATCGGCCCATTTACAAGAAGAGACATAGCACTGGCGTGTGACCGCATTAACGCTTCCTGGCCTAGATTGCACGCTTGCCGTCGCGAATTTCGTTGGACCTGGTGCACTCGTACTGACCTAACCCGGTGCCCGTGCTAATATTTTGGCTAATCGCTGCGAATTTTTCTGCTCGACCCTGGTGCCTGTGCACTAGGTGCGGACTACGTAGCTCCGCCCATGTGTTTTTTGTGTTTCAACTTTATTTAGAATATAGCTTTTTCAGCATGTAGGTTACCTGAATGAGAACTTTCTCCCCATAATTTTGCTTCACAGCAGCCATAAATTCATGCAGAAAATCAGCATACTCCTGACAACACACAAAAAAAATAAGAATTCCAGGTTGTAACTAGTGTGAGTTGGCAAAATAGGCAGAAGCAATTATCATTGTCCAACCTGGCCTGTGGCTCTTCTTTGCCTCAAGCCAATGTAAAACTCATCATCCAGAAGTTGCTCATTATTTGTACCGACATCCAATGTGATTGGCAAGCACTTCAGGAATATCAATAACATGTTAGTTCATGCAACGAGAAATGGTAGTCCGACAAAATAAAGGTACATTTAAGTGACAACTTACAGCAGATGGACGAACCCCTCCCAAAGCAGTGTAAAGGGAAAGTTTACCAACAGGAATCCCCATTCCCTATGTAGAAAATATTGCAATCAACACAATAGCCTGAGAGAGTGAGAGGTAGTTCATAAATCTTCAAGACACATCTCAGAAAATACCTGGCACCCAAGATCTCCAAGCCCCAAAATTCGCTCACCATCGGTAACTACAATAACCTGAATGCTCCTCTCTGGCCAGTTCTTCAACACCTCGAGGATCTTTCCCCTGTACAACCCAGCAACATTCCATATGAATCACTCTCGAAAAAAAAAATCCATATGAGTGTGAACATACAATAGAGTCCCAAAACAACAAAAAGTTAAAAAAACCACGAAGCAAAACGTACTTCTCTTTCAAGCTGATATAAAGACCCTGAGGACGGCTGAATATGGAGCCGTACTTTTGGCAGGCCTCACCAACAGTTGGAGTGTACACAATAGGAAGCAGCTCCTCAACATTGTCAATAAGGAGCTTGTAGAAAAGTCTCTCATTCCTCTCCTGCAATACGGATCGAAACAGCATAGCCAAAGTGGATATTCACATCAGCTATACTATGAACAATACGAAAAATGCAGAGGCCTGGATCTTACAAAATATGGAAACTTAGTGAACAGTAACCTGAAGGTCCATCATAGCCATGTAGCGCTGCAGCGGTAGCTCGTACTGGCGGATGTTATGCATTATCTTCCTCTCCTGATAATATCAGAGTATACTAGATCAGACATGTGCGCACACTTGAAATGTTTCATGAAAATATCAATCGAGGGTTGTTGAACCTGGAGCTCCTGGGATATGATTGTGGGTGGCAAAAGGCCATGAAGGTAGTGTGTCTCACGCTCTTTCTCTGTGAACGCAAGCCCCTTGTTGTAGCGTGGATCCCTCAGCAAATTGTAGCCGCTGCCACACACCAAACAAGCACTAATTTCCGCATGCCAAATTATGATTTGAAACAAACAAAACAGATTTTTCTCCAGTATCTACAGTCACTACTTCTATTGCTAAATGACTCGACTACTACCCTGTCAGTTTTATGAGTATATGAAGTTCCACTATTGTAAGTGTCAACTACCACATAGCTTAATTAAGATCAAAACAATTTGGAAAACGCTGGGATACAGAATCGGAACATATCAAAGTTTGATCACGTCAAAACCTGAAGCATCATGATTAAAACTTCTTGGGGTCGTCAATTTCTAAATTACCTGAATTTTTAACCGTGTGAAACATCGAAGCAATATCCAAAATTACAGTTACCTTTTTTTTTCTTTTCTAAACTGCACACGTTCAATACCGCAATATTAGATGACTGAAATTTTAAGGAAAATAGAGGGAGCTGAGAATTTTATTTTATTCTAGGGGAATTGAGGAAACTGAGAATTGGTAAATCTGCTTTGAACTCCCACTAAAACGTTAGTTTCCGGCGGAGAAACAGAAATCCCTGGTCCCATGCCACGGCGGATCAGAAAGCTTATCCTTAATTTGGAGTTGGACGCTCACCTCGCGACGGAGACGGTCCACGGCGTGACGAGCTGCTCCTCCGTAGCGCGGTCCTCGCCGTAGGTGTCCTCGACGCCACCGCCCACCGTCGCCGCGTCGTCCATGTCCAGCACGCAGGGTGCCCCGCCTCCCCGTATCCCCTTGAGAGTGCTCTCCATCTCCCCCTTCGCCTCTGCCGATGTCACAAATGCCCTCCTACCAACGCACCACCTCGACCACCACCCAGCCGCCGCTAGCCCCCGCGCCTCCCCGCACGGGTGGCACCCGCAGCAGCCGCCACTCCGCACACCACTTGAGCTGCTCCCCAGGTATTGCCACTGCCATTGCCGCGCTAGCAGCTAAAGGAGCAGCGGTATGTATCAAAGGTATTATTGATTCAAGGCACAATTGGGCCAAGACTTTTTTTGGTGCCGTGGACTGAATGAAGAAGGGACCGGGAGGCGCGAGATTACCGGGAGGAATGGGGCGCGGAGGGCGCGCATGGCCGCTGCCGAGCGGGGCCCGCCGCCCTAGACAGCGACGGGGAGGAGTCTCGGCCGGCGGCGGGAGAGGTGGAGGAGCGGGGAGGAGTGACAATTGGAAAGCTTGAAACGTGGTTGGTCCGTGACTGATTTGCTCTTCCTCGTTTACTGGTGTGACAAATCAAGGCTACGTGTCTGGATCTCCACTACTATTAAACAAGCGAACATGACTTGTGCTAAACGTACCCCGTCAGACCAACCCAGAATAATTCCAACCGCTTGATTTGATCCACCAGACTAAATCTAACGTTTCAGATTAACCCGTGTGCACTTAGCATTTAATTTGGCTGAATCCTACTCCACCTCCAGGCTCCACCGAACACAACCCGTAAAACTAGAAACTGATCCCCACACGATTGACCCAGCAATCCCGCTCCCTCGCCGCCGGCCCGGGCGGCCACCGGAGCGCGCCTCCTCTCGGAGCGCTAATGGCACCTCCTAGCGCGCTGCCGGCGTGATGTCGCCGCCGCCTTGGACCGCATCTGCTTTGTCGGGGGGAAGCCCCCGAGTGGGGTCAATATGGTCAAATAAGGTTGACTCGGAGTTGACCGAGTCAATGGAAACCGACATATCATACTGGCTTATCCGGATTCATCCGAGTCAGGTCAAACCGACATATCCTTATGTCGGATCGTGCTTATTATATGTCGGACTATCCTTCGTTGTTCTTATGTGCAGGAGGGAATAAACCGAGTTACCGGCTTAGGGCACACATATGCCGGATGGGGTCATCTCGGACGGTGGTCCAAGCTCCTTGAGACACGGAGCGAAACAAGGGCGGCGGCGTGCTGCAAGTGGACGGCGTGCCAAGCCTCGGCCACGCCTCTGACGCGGGCGGCGCGGCACAGTGGCGCTAAGCCTAGGCTTGGGCGTGCTGTCGGGTGCAGCGGCGACCGTGGCGACCAGCGCTGCCACGGTCTGGACATGGCGCAGCGGCGCCCGTGCCGGCCGGAGACCAAGGGGTATGGCGCCAGTAGCATTGTTTTACACTGTAACCCTGGGTTTCCCTATATAAGGGGTACCAGGGGCTCCTCTTACAGGGACGATCCCCAGGCAATAGGCAGAGACGCTGAGCGAGTACTTAGCATTTCCTGGGAGCTAGAGGAGAGCCAGAGAGCAGTTCTGAGACTCGGTTGAGGCTTAGATAGCGCAGTTCTTCGCATACAGCTCGAGGAGCAATCTTGTAACTAGTTGTAATCCATATCTAAGTCAAGCAGCAAGCAGGAGTAGGGGTGTTATCTCCTCACGAGAGCCCCGAACCTGGGTAAATCGCGTGTGTGTGTGTGTGTGTGTTCGTGTCTGTACGCCGTGCGTGCAAGCCCTCCCCGGTACCTCCAGCGTCCAACCGGCCCCACATCAAGCCTATATGGCATCTGCCGTGACACCACCACGACAGTTGGCGCCCACCGTGGGGCCAGCAGCGGCGCTGGCTGGTGTGTTCATCCGGACGGGTTCCTTCATCGAGTCGGGTGAGCGCGTTCTCTGTGGCCTTGTCCACAGGTTCGGCTCACTCAACGTCGTCAGCGACAACGCTGGCTGTTTCGGCAGCAGGCCGCTACCCCGGAACGGCTGCCTCATCGAGTTCGGCTCCCTCACCGTCTACGTCGCCACCGAGGTCCCCTGCCTGTTTCCCGAAAGGGTGCAGGTTGCAGCGGATCCCCCCGCTGTGTGCGCAGCTCGCGGCCGACGTATCGCCCGTCCCGCTGCTAGCTGTGCAGAGGTCATGATGACCGCCCCAGTTGCTGATGCCGAGGTCAGCACCAGAACTGCCAGGACGGCGCGCCCGCCGCTGGAGAGGCCGGAGAATCGTCCGGAGCAGGCCGGTACATCTGCTGTGCCGGTGACGCCGGGTCCTCTTCAGGGCGCGATCGAGAAGCTGACGACTCCAGTGGCTCCAAGCGCAGATGTTGTTCTAACTCAGGCGGAGTTGGAGCAGCAGCGCCAGGAGATACTCCGAGAGGCCCAGGAGGTGGCCCGAGTTAAGCAGGACTTCGACATATCTCTCCGTGAGTACAATATCGCTCATGGTTTTACGCCGGTAGCCAACCCGGTTAGTCGCATAAATGAAGTACGTGCTAGAGGTAGAGACCTCAATGCCGAGATAGCTAGAGATGGTAGGGCTAGATCCGGTAAAACTGCTAGTCATGTGTCGGCAGGCCGGCCGAAATATAGTACCCCGGGCAAGAATCTTAGAGCTGCTGAGGCTGCTATAGCTGAGTTACCTAACTTATCTGGTGAAGCTCGTAGTAGGCAGCAAGACCGAGTTAATGAGTTGGTAGCTGTAGCCAACAGGCAGAATGAGGCATACCGGAATGCAAATCCGGGTGTAGGAGGATCCGGGTACCTTTACTCGGGTGGAAATGCTGGAGGAGCGTCCAAGGGACAGGCCTCTTCGCCATATGTCGGCCCAAGCCGTGGCCAGAGTGTAAATTCTGGCAAGAACAAACAGCTGCAGGCGTATGATCCAGTATATGCCGGAAAGCAGAAGGCTGCCCAAGGCAATGTCGGCCAGGGAGGCCCAGGACCCGTTCAGGGCAGACAAGAGGCCAACCGGGTTAATCCGGTGAATCCGGGTCAGCCACCTCGGTATCCGGCATGACGGGGTCGCAGCATGGAAAACAAAAATTTTCTACGCGGCAAAGCGGAATAAACCCCAAGGATCTAGATCTACGAGATGAAGATAGCGAAGATGAGATCCAATCTCTTACCCTCGAAGATCAACAAACGCGTTTTGTCGGTGCAGGGGTTGGCTAGTCGATCCCCGCAACTAGACTCGTCTAGTCGCGAGGAGATGTATTATCCTCGAGATCCAATCCGGCGAAGTGCAGCAACGGGCAGCACCTCCGCGGCGTCCACACGTACAGCTCGATGAAGACGTCGACTCCTTGATCCCGCAAGCGAAACGACGTGGCCTTGATGATCTCAGCAGCACGACGGTAGTGCCGGTGACGATGACGATCTCCGCGAGCAGGGCTTCGCCAAGCCAAGCAAGAGGGGAGGGAGAGGAGCAAGGTGGCGCAGCCCCTAGGGCAAGGGGGGTGCGGCTAGGTGTGGTGGTGAGGCGGCGGCAGCCCTCCGGGAGAGAGAGGGGTGCGGCTAGGGTTGAGGGGTGAGACTGCCTCCAAGGTGTTGTGGTGCGCACCCCCCCCTCCTTATATAGGTGGCGGCTAGGTCAAGGGGAGGGGGCCGGCCGGCCCCTCCTTACTTGCCCCCCAAGTTGGAGTCCAACAAGGACTCCTCCTTGGGCCCTTTCCTAAAGGGGTGGGAGCCCACCTCCTAGTCCAACTAGGAGTGGGACTCCCCTCCTATGCCGCACCAGCCCATGGGCTTAGGTGGTGCGCCCCACCAAGTGGTGGCAGCACCCCTTTGCCCCATGTGGGCCCCATACAAATTATGCGGTCCCACTTCTAGACTCTTCTAGAACATTCCGGAACCTTCCGGTACCCTTTAAATAATTTCCGGAACTTTTCCGAAACCTCCGGAAACAACTTTCCATATATGAATCTTATTCTCCGGACTCCTCCGGAACTCCTCGTGACGTCCGGGATCCCATCCGAGACTCCGAATCACCATTCGTTCACTTCATCATTTAATTCATCGCAAAACCTAATTTCATCGGAACGTTAAGTGTGTGACCCTACGGGTTCGAGAATGCATAGACATGATCATATCAATAATTAATAGCGGGACCGGGATGTCCATATTAATTCCTATACACTCAACGAAAACCTTTTCTCGATTGAACCACAATGCCGGAGATTCAATTAATCTCATATACGATTCCCTTTGTCTCACGATATTTTACTTGCCCGAGATATAATCGTTGACATCCCCATGTCTAGTTTAATCTCGTTACCGGCAAGTTCTCTTTACTCGTCCATAATATAGGATCCCGGTGATTACAACTTAATCACATGTCTGCAGACTCTTGATGCTATATTACCGAGAAGGCCTGGAGATATCTTCTCCGTCACATGGAGGGACAAATTCCACTCTTGATTCATATCACCCAACAACCCACCATCGGAGATACCTGAAAGCCACCTTTATAATCACCCAGTTACGAAGTGACGTTTGATGTCCACAAAGTATTCCTCCGGTGAACGGGAGTGATATAATCTCATGGTCTAAGGAAACTATATTTGGCATATTAAAAGTGTTGACAACAAAACTTTTGTGACACGATTAATTGCAACTCTTTATTTGGGTCATGTCCATCACACCATTACTCCTAATGATATGACTCCGTTATCAAGTGACTATAACAAGTCCATAGTTAGGAAACTCTAACCATCTCTTGATCAACGAACTAGTCCTGTAGAGGCTCACTAGGGACTCCGGGTGTTTATATTCCACACATGTATCATGTTTCCATTTAATACAATTATAGCATGGATAATAAACTATTATCATAAACGTGAATATGCTTAATAAACCATTTTATTATTGCCTCTAGGGCATATTCCCAACAGTCTCCCACTTGCACTAGAGTCAATAATCTAGTTTACATTTCCGCGATCCAACACCCATGAAGTCTCACTCATGAAGTCTCAGTGCTGATCATGTTTGCTTGTGGAAGAGGTTCTGTCCGTGCTCTGTACTTTACAGCTCTTTATGTCCTTTGCAAAATTGTAACTGTCACCTAATTTGACATTACTTTATCATCACATGATAAACTTTCTATCATCCCATGATAAAATCATTATCATATAATGCATATAATATGTTTGGTTATAGAGTGAGACAATCATATCCTTTCATGCCCATATGTATGCTTAGTCAAAAGAACTTTCTCATAACACATGCATCTGGAACTCACTCAATCTTGAAACAACTTTCTCAAACCAAATATTATATCTTATTTCAATCCTTGAATTAACCATATACTCCTATATGTTGTAGACTTAACAAATCAACAGTGAACCTTGTCACTTTGATATTTCCGATCATGCTTTCGCTGTGCTGCTCTGCTATTAAGAGATCCCTAATTTAGTCTGGCTTTATGACTTCAACCAAGTCCACCATTTTCTAAATTTATCTCAATCTCATGAAAAATGACTCCTCATTCAACATGTTCTTACAATTAAGAAACTTGGGTCACATATCGTCATATACAAACATATGGTTCTTATATGTTGAGATCTATGAACAATTCATATTGAATTCCAACATATCCTCCAACCATCAATTTTGTACTAAGTTCTCTAACTCAATGCTTCACCTATATGCCACAATGAGATGAACCATTCTTCTCTTGTTTCATTTTGAACTCCTTCAAAACTTGTGTAGGTAAAACACCCTGACTTTGATATTTATCAAACTTATCTATCCTCCATAGATACATTCATCTACATGAATATTTGACGTTCAAACTAACTTCATAAGTTATGCATTGGTCCATGACAACATTTACAACATTTATGAAATCTCCATTTCATTCAAACACTATGTTGTAAACTCCCACTCAAATATACCTCACACACATATTAAATTGTGAAGCCACTTTGACTCCCACTCAGAAATATGTTATCTTTATATTTGACCATGATTAACTAGCTCCCACTCAAACATATGTCACCACATATTTTGATTATGGAAATTAATTTCTGCTCTAACTTAATATATGTCACCACATATCTTAATTAGATCTCACTCAGTTTCTTATGCACTTTCTCGACACTTTGGACTCCTCCAAAACTCTTAACTCTTAAGATTCGAGAACTCATATACGAAACACCAGCACTTTGCTAGTTCTAAGTTTTATTTATTCCACGCAAACTCTTTTGCATAAATAAATATGTGAAACATTCTTTTCACAAAATCAAGTAACGATTACTTTATGATTTAAACTTAAAGTAGAATGACTCTCAGTCACTTTCGTATTTAAAGTTTCTATTTCTTTCTTTTGTAGTTTTTGTAGGTATGTCTTGTTTCTCAAAAACACGACAAGTAAATCATGAATATTATTTTGCAACTATTGACAAAATTCATATTCTTGAAACCTACATCTCTTTAGACAAGCTAAACCAGAATTCAATGATCACCATCATCAAAACCTTTTATGTGTCAAGTTTTAACCAACATAGCACTTTTCACATGTGCCACTTGATACACAAACATGCAAGGTTCAAGCTTCCTAAACTTATTCCAACAATTCTTTTTATCCATGAAACCATTTCACGATAAAACCACTAAAATACATAACACAACCAAACACATTGGTTTGTTCCTTTTAGTCTCACATTGTGGAATCTCTATTCATAATCTTATATGAACATTCTACAAAACTTTATTTGCTTTGGCTTTAATTATCTCATAATTATGGAACCACTATTTCACATAACTCATATGCGAAATGCAAATCATTAAATAGATCCTTTATTTAAAACAGGAGTGTTTATCAAAATAAATCTAAATGATACTAATGAAAACTTAAAACCAAGAACCCTTTGTTTATGACCACATAATATCAAATATAATGCGACTACAATACTTTAGGTTTATCAAAACAGCTTTTGAATAAACTCTAAACATTGTAATTTGTGATAACACTTGTCACAAGTCACCATACTAAACAATAACTCAAATATTTTGTCTCTTTTGATCAAATCGAAAAGACTCAATTATCTTGTTAACTTAATATCCTTTACTTCCAAAATCTCATCATGACATGAATAAATACTCCTATTTACTCATCCATGATAAAATAATGACGTCTTTTATTCACTGAAAAATACAACCAACACTTGTGTTTATTTTCAGCAACTCATGGCATTTTCAGAAAATGGCATTTTTAATCACACTACTTAGTGATGCGCATCAAGATGCTCTTCAGCACTAATAGTACAATTAAAACAATTCACATCATTAAGTATTGGATATTTTAGTATGTCTTTATTTTATAAGTGTTTAACTAATTATCGTTTAAATCCAGCAAAGGACAATAATCTCATAATCGAAACGTGATCTCCAAAAAAGGATTACTCATGAAAATAGAACAACCACTTGTCTTTAACATGAATGACCGTCTCACAAACCGAGACACACTAATTTAAGATCACACTTAATTCGATTACAAAACTCATTCAAATCCTCTAATTTAACACGATAAATGTAGAAGTAGAACATCGCAAGCATCAACTCCTTGATTGCCATCTTCCCGCGAAATCCACTCAGTCCCTCCATGCACTTCTCAAACGGTAGGCCCTGTTTTCATAAAACAGCACAAGTATCAAATACTTAGCTCACCATAAGTGTAAATGGGACATTTAAACATTTATAACTAGTATATCAAAATATACCTTCTGCGTTGACTACCTCTCCTGCTATGGGTTCCACTTTAACTTGACTCAGCTGGGAAATGAACTCACAGAAAGTGATCGAATCCCTTCCCATGACATAGTTCTTCACCTAATCCTTATAGCTGGGGGGAAGCGAACGCAACACCCCATCTATTGCCATCTCGTCAGTTATTTCATGGTTCCAAACATCCACCATAGTATAATACAGCCGGTGCATCTTACTTAGGTGCTGTTCCAAGCAAGTGTTTTCTTCCATCTTAGTTGAAAGAAATTCATCCAGGCATTCAAACCTTGCAACTCTAACTTGTGCTATGAACCTTTGTTTCAGCTCATCGACAATCTCCATTGCGCTCAAGTTTCCGAATTGTCTACCAAGGTTAGAATCCATGAAGGCGCATATCAGCCACTCGACTCTCAAGTAGGTGGTCTTTTGGTCATACCACTCCATATACCCTTCATAGTCAACAGTAACATCAGGGCATTTTTCTAAGGCTTCATCTATCACGTAGAGCTCATCATTGGCGAATAGGGCTTCTCTCAGACGCATGTACCACTCAGCAAAGTTGGACCCATCTAGACGCAGCTCCTCAGCAAGAAACATACTACTGTAGTCTCCCATGATCTACAAGGATTTTGCAAAGACATCTTTAGGACACTTGTTTATGATAATTTTAGTTCAAATTAATCAAATTAACGAACTCCCACTAAACTCAACATCTCTCCGGTTGATTAGTGACACACGATCCAAATCCACTACACCACCACCGATCATCACGTGAGATGATGTAGTTTCAATGGTGAACAACTCAGTGTTGATCATATCATTCATATGACTCGTGTTTAACCTTTCGGTTCCGTGTTCCCGAGGCCATGTCTGTACATGCTAGGCTCGTCAAGACAACCGTAGTATTTCTGCTTGTGCAAACTGGCTTGCACCCGTTGTATGTGAACGTTGAATCTATCACACCCGATCATCACGAGATGCTTCGAAACGACGAACTTTCGCAACGGCGCATACTAGGGGAGAACACTTAATTATCTTGATATTAACATGAGAGATCACCTTATCATGCTACCGTCGCGATCACATCAAAGCATAACAATAAGGTGCATAAAAGGGATTAACATCACATGCAATTCATAATTGTGATATGATATGGCCTTTCTTCATATGCTCTTTAGATCTCCATCTTCAAAAGCACCGGCAAGATCTCCATCTCCGGCATGATCTCCATCATCTTGGCGCCATCACCATGGTTGTCCACCAACTATTGCAACTACAACTAATGCTACTCTTAGCAATAAAGCAAAGCAATTACATGGTGATTTCATTGACACGCAGGTCACATAAAATAATAGACAACCATATGGCTCCTGCCGGTTGCCGTACTCGTCGACATGCAAGTCGCGAAATATTACAAACATGATCATTGCATACATTATCACAAATCACATTGGCCATATCACATCACTTGACCCCCTCTGCAAAAACAAGTTAGACGCCTCTACTTTGTTTATGCAAATTTTACGTGGCTTGGGTCAACGAGTTAGAACCGTTCTAATCTACGCAAAAACCACAACGGTGATATAATAGTTGCTTATTTACTCATCCTTTTGAAAGGCCTTCCATTGAAAATTGCATCCTCACTAAAGCAAGAGAAACAGACACCCGCCAGCCACTTATGCAAAACAAGTTGCATGTCAATCGTGGAACCGGTCTCTCGTGCGTGGACGAGTAAGGTTGGTCCGGGCCGCTTCAATCTCACAATACCGCAAAGATGCAAAGTGCACGCGAGAAGGTAGCAACATAAAATATCAACGCCCACAACTCCTTGTGTTCTAATCGCATCAACACCTACGAAGATCTAGGCTCTGATACCACTGACGGGGTCGCAGCATGGAAAACAAAAATTTTCTACGCGGCAAAGCGGAATAAACCCCAAGGATCTAGATCTACGAGATGAAGATAGCGAAGATGAGATCCAATCTCTTACCCTCGAAGATCAACAAACGCGTTTTGTCGGTGCAGGGGTTGGCTAGTCGATCCCCGCAACTAGACTCGTCTAGTCGCGAGGAGATGTATTATCCTCGAGATCCAATCCGGCGAAGTGCAGCAACGGGCAGCACCTCCGCGGCGTCCACACGTACAGCTCGATGAAGACGTCGACTCCTTGATCCCGCAAGCGAAACGACGTGGCCTTGATGATCTCAGCAGCACGACGGTAGTGCCGGTGACGATGACGATCTCCGCGAGCAGGGCTTCGCCAAGCCAAGCAAGAGGGGAGGGAGAGGAGCAAGGTGGCGCAGCCCCTAGGGCAAGGGGGGTGCGGCTAGGTGTGGTGGTGAGGCGGCGGCAGCCCTCCGGGAGAGAGAGGGGTGCGGCTAGGGTTGAGGGGTGAGACTGCCTCCAAGGTGTTGTGGTGCGCACCCCCCCCTCCTTATATAGGTGGCGGCTAGGTCAAGGGGAGGGGGCCGGCCGGCCCCTCCTTACTTGCCCCCCAAGTTGGAGTCCAACAAGGACTCCTCCTTGGGCCCTTTCCTAAAGGGGTGGGAGCCCACCTCCTAGTCCAACTAGGAGTGGGACTCCCCTCCTATGCCGCACCAGCCCATGGGCTTAGGTGGTGCGCCCCACCAAGTGGTGGCAGCACCCCTTTGCCCCATGTGGGCCCCATACAAATTATGCGGTCCCACTTCTAGACTCTTCTAGAACATTTCGGAACCTTCCGGTACCCTTTAAATAATTTCCGGAACTTTTCCGAAACCTCCGGAAACAACTTTCCATATATGAATCTTATTCTCCGGACTCCTCCGGAACTCCTCGTGACGTCCGGGATCCCATCCGAGACTCCGAATCACCATTCGTTCACTTCATCATTTAATTCATCGCAAAACCTAATTTCATCGGAACGTTAAGTGTGTGACCCTACGGGTTCGAGAATGCATAGACATGATCATATCAATAATTAATAGCGGGACCGGGATGTCCATATTAATTCCTATACACTCAACGAAAACCTTTTCTCGATTGAACCACAATGCCGGAGATTCAATTAATCTCATATACGATTCCCTTTGTCTCACGATATTTTACTTGCCCGAGATATAATCGTTGACATCCCCATGTCTAGTTTAATCTCGTTACCGGCAAGTTCTCTTTACTCGTCCATAATATAGGATCCCGGTGATTACAACTTAATCACATGTCTGCAGACTCTTGATGCTATATTACCGAGAAGGCCTGGAGATATCTTCTCCGTCACATGGAGGGACAAATTCCACTCTTGATTCATATCACCCAACAACCCACCATCGGAGATACCTGAAAGCCACCTTTATAATCACCCAGTTACGAAGTGACGTTTGATGTCCACAAAGTATTCCTCCGGTGAACGGGAGTGATATAATCTCATGGTCTAAGGAAACTATATTTGGCATATTAAAAGTGTTGACAACAAAACTTTTGTGACACGATTAATTGCAACTCTTTATTTGGGTCATGTCCATCACACCATTACTCCTAATGATATGACTCCGTTATCAAGTGACTATAACAAGTCCATAGTTAGGAAACTCTAACCATCTCTTGATCAACGAACTAGTCCTGTAGAGGCTCACTAGGGACTCCGGGTGTTTATATTCCACACATGTATCATGTTTCCATTTAATACAATTATAGCATGGATAATAAACTATTATCATAAACGTGAATATGCTTAATAAACCATTTTATTATTGCCTCTAGGGCATATTCCCAACACGGCACCCATTCCACCTCGTCATCAAGCGGGTGCCGGATATGCCGAGCCGGCAGCTGACCGGTACGACGACGGTTACTCGGCCATGGAGCGTGCCGGGTACACAAGATACAGAGATCTGGCGACCGAGGGTGCACTCGGTGCTAGGCTGGGAGCTCGCCAGTTACCGGCTCATGATGTACGCAACAAGCTGGACAGAATCTATCTGTCTGAATTGCTGGAGGAGCAAGGCCCACCGGGTCCTGCATGCTTTGGACCCCGGATCATGAAGCAGGCACCGGTGCCGAATTTCCAGCTCCCCCGGGGTGCAAAGACCTATGACGGCAGCACCAAGCCGGAGGACTGGCTGACAGACTATGTCACCGCTGTGCACATTGCCGGCGGAAGTCGCAGATGGGCAGTGCGGTATGTGCCGCAGATGCTAGAGGGACCAGCCCGAATATGGCTGAACAATCTGGAGGAGAACAGCATTGACTGCTGGCTCGATTTCTCTGACGCTTTCGTCAGTAACTTCTCCAGCACTTACAAGAGGCCGAATCGACCTCAGCAGCTGTCCATGTGTCGGCAGCGAGAAGACGAGACAGACCGGGAGTATCTGACCCGGTGGAGCACGATCCGGAACTCCTGTGAAGGAGTGATTGAATCACAAGCCATTGCCTGGTTCGCGCAAGGATGCCGACATGGCTCCATGCTTTGGCAGAGACTCCAGAGGGAGATGCCGGCCACCTTGGCCGAGACAATGTCAATTGCTGACAGCTATGCACTTGGTGACCCGACACAGCCATTGCTGACCCAGGTTGATGTGGGCAGGAGGTATCCTGCTCAGGACCGAGATAGATCGAGCCGGCGTAGCGATCGCCCGGACAACCGAAACAAGAGAAGAGACGACCGACCGGATTACCGGTACGGGTCGGACCAGGTCGCAGCCGTCGACCAAGATCAAGCGGGTGCCGGCAGCAGCCAGCGCCAGAAGAATGAGGGTCCCGCTTGGGGCCAGAACTCGGAAGGAAGGAAGCCGTGGAACGGCGAGAGGAAGCCGTGGAACGGCGAGAGAAAGCCGTGGAACGGAGAAAGGAAGCCATGGAGTGGCAACAAGAAACAGTTGGATGATCAGGAGAGGTACATATATGAGAAGATGCTGGATGGCCCTTGCTGCTTTCACACCCGACACCCCAGCAAACCGGCTCAACACTCGACTCGCGATTGTGACCGGCACAAGAATCAGTCAGCAGCTACTGGTCCGACACCGAGACCCGCACCTCTGACAGGTGCAAATGCTCAACCCCTGAATGCACAGCCGAGGCAGGAGGACGTCAACCAGGTAGCAAACAACAACAACAACAATTACAATGGCAATGCTGGCCCGAGTAGACAGAATCAGTACCGAGAGCCTCACCAGAGTTACATGGTCTTTGTGACCGAACCCAATGACAAGCAGAGTCAGCACAGGCGTGCGATGGAGGTAAATGCTGTTATGCCGGCGGTGCCAAAATTCATGTACTGGTCCGAGGATCAGATCAGTTGGAGTATCAAGGACCATCCGAAGGTCATGCCGAATCCCGGAGGTTATGCTCTGGTTGTGGATCCGACATTCGTCGGACCAAGCATTAATGTCAGGTTCACCCGGGTCCTTGTGGACAACGGAAGCAGCATCAATATTATGTACCGAGATACCATGGTTAAGCTCGGTATAACCGAGAACATGATGCAGCCAAGCAGAACTACCTTTCATGGTATTGTGCCGGGTGTCTCGCATGCACCTATGGGCACCGTGTGGGTTGACGTTGCCTTCGGCGACAAAAGCAATAGCAGAACCGAGAGTCTGCTGTTCGAGGTTGTGGACCTCGAAAGCCCGTATCATGCCTTACTCGGTAGGCCAGCACTCGCCAAGTTCATGGCGTCCACTCATGTGGCTTACTTGAAAATGAAGATGCCGGGTCCGAATGGTGTCATCACTATCTCGGGTGACTACAAGCGCTCCATGGAATGTGCCTCTGCCGGATCTATGCTGGCCGAGTCGCTGGTGATTGCTGCCGAGAAGAAGAGAATCCATGAGGTGGTAGCTCTGGCCCAATCTGCTCAACTCGGTATACCGAGTCCGGCCAACCCGCAGCAGACTGCAACCTTCCAGGCGGCGAAGGAGTCCAAGAAAGTGGGCATCGACGAGTCTAACCCGGACCATACCGTCATCATCGGTGCCGGGCTGGACAGCAAATAGGAAAGCGAGCTCATCCACTTCCTCCGTGAGAATCGGGATATCTTCGCATGGTCCAGTCAGGACTTGCTGGGTGTTCCGAGGGAGTTGGCTGAGCATTCTCTGCATGTCAGGCCAGATGCTAGGCCTGTGAAGCAACCGACACGGCGTCTTGCCGAAGGAAGAAGAAAGGCTGTGGGTGACGAGTTAGCCAAGTTACTCGCAGCAAATGCTGTCGTCGAGGTGAAATACCCGGACTGGTTGGCTAACCCAGTCCTGGTAGAAAAGAAGAAAGAAGAACCGGATGCTGCCACTGTCTGGCGCATGTGTGTCGACTACACACACCTGAACAAGGCATGTCCTAAAGATCCATTCCCGCTGCCTCGGATCGATCAGGTGATCGACTCCACGGCCGGGTGTGAGCTGTTATCATTTGTAGATGCGTACTCTGGTTTTCATCAGATACCGCTCAATCCAGATGATCAAATAAAGACTGCTTTTATCACCCTATACGGGGCTTATTGCTATCGTGTCATGTGTTTCGGTTTGAGAAATGCTGGCGCAACTTATCAGCGCTGTATGCAAAAATGTTTGCATGATCAGATAGGTAAAAATGTGCAGGTGTATGTCGACGACATAGTTATTAAAACTAAAGAAAAACGCACTCTGCTGGATGATCTCAAAGAGACATTCGCGAACCTAAGAAAATTCCGACTTAAACTTAATCCGGATAAGTGTACGTTCGGTGTACCTGCAGGAAAGTTACTCGGTTTCCTCGTATCTAGCCGGGGTATCGAGGCGAACCCGACTAAGATCCGGGCGATAGAAAAAATGAAGTTGCCAAGATGCCTCCGAGATGTCCAGAAATTCACCGGATGCCTAGCATCTCTGAGCCGTTTCTTAGGTCGGTTGGGAGAAAAGGCCTTGCCCCTATACCAACTGATGAAAAAATCAGACAGGTTCAGCTGGACTCCGCAAGCGGATACGGCGTTTCATGAATTGAAAGTAATGTTGGCAACTGCGCCGATATTGGCTTCGCCACTACCGAGTGAGCCCATGCTACTCTACATTGCGGCCACTAACCGAGTCGTTAGTGTCGTAGTAGTGGTAGAGCGAGAAGAACAAGGAGCTACCGTGCAGAGGCCGGTATATTATTTGAGTGAGGTGCTCTCCGCATCGAAACAAAACTATCCTCACTATCAAAAAATGACTTACGGCGTCTATATGGCGGCCAAAAAACTAAAGCATTACTTCCAGGAGCATCCCATAACCGTCGTGAGTGCGGCCCCTGTGTCGGAAATCATAGGTAACAAAGATGCCAGTGGCCGAGTCGCCAAATGGGCTATTGAGCTTGCAGCTTACGCGCCGCAGTATGCCAGAAGAGATACCATCAAATCTCAAGCGGTGGCCGAGTTCCTTGTGGACTGGGCCGAGATGGAGTATGAGCCGTCCCTGCCGGACTCCAACTATTGGAGAATGCATTTTGACGGGTCCAAGGTAAAGGAGGGCCTGGGAGCTGGTGTAGTTCTCACCTCACCAAAGCGAGATCAACTGAAATATGTGTTGCAAGTTCACTTCGCAGCTTCCAACAATGTCGCCGAATATGAAGCACTGATTCATGGACTCAAAGTGGCCAAAGAGATTGGAATTCGCCGAATCATCTGTTATGGCGACTCAGACCTGGTGATTCAGCAGACATCAGGCAACTAGGATGCCCTAGATGCCAACATGGCGGCGTACCGGTTCCATGTCCAGAAAATTTCGGGATTCTTTGATGGGTGCGAATTCACGCACATTCGGCGGACAGATAATGAGAGCGCAGACATGTTGTCCAAAATTGGGTCATATCGGCAAGCCATTCCGCCCGGAGTGTCACTGGAGCATCTTCACAAGCCATCAATCAAGCCTTCACCCGAATCAGAATCGATATTCATCCCGGGTAATCCGGAGCTCGGTATCATCCCGATGGATGTGGACGTCGGAGGCAAGTTGCAGGACTCGGGGACTGCTGTACAGCACCCGGGGACTTCCATGGAGATTGAGTACATTCAGCAAGACTCGGCGATCACGCTGGAGAATTGGAAAGCTGCCTGGCGGAACTCGGGGACTCCTTGGGAAGACCCGGGGACTCACCAGCTTATGTCGGATATGGTGATGTCGGTTGATGAAATGGAAATCGACGAGCCTGTACTCGGCACTCGCCCGGTACCGGCATGGGCGCAGCCCATCATGACCTTCATGTTGGATGGCACCCTACCGAGTGATGAGGTCTTGGCCAGACAAATCCAAAGGCGATCCAAATCCTTCACAATCATCAATCAAGAGCTGTACAAGAGGAGTGTGACCACTGTGCTTCAGCGCTGTGTCGAGCCAGAAGAGGGAGAAAGAATCCTCCGAGATATCCACCAGGGGGAGTGCGGTCATCACGCCTCTTCCCGAGCTATAGTGGCTAAAGCATTCCGATATGGATTCTACTGGCCCAGCGCTTTGCAACAAGCAGAAGATATCGTCCGGAAGTGTGAAGGATGTCAGAGGTTTGCCCACAAGATTCATATGCCGGCATCAGCTCTTAAGACTATCCCTATCACTTGGCCATTCGCAGTATGGTGTCTGGATATGGTGGGACCATTTAAACCAGCCCGAGGTAACATGACTCACATCCTGGTGATGGTGGACAAGTTCACCAAGTGGATCGAGGTTAAGCCAATTAGAAAGTGCGATGGCCGCACAGCCGTGTGATTCCTAAAGGATATTATCCTAAGGTATGGGCACCCGCACAGCATTATCACGGATAATGGCACCAATTTCGCCGAGGGAGCCTTTGCTCGGTTTTGCCAGGAAAAAAGAATCCGGCTAGACCTGGCCTCGGTTGCGCATCCGCAGTCCAATGGACAAGTGGAAAGATCAAATGCCTTAATCTTATCTGGCATCAAACCCCGGTTGATTGAGCCACTGTTGCGTGCTCCGGGTTGTTGGCTGGATGAGATTCCGGCAGTACTGTGGAGTCTGCGGACCACGCCGAATCGCTCCACTGGCTACACGCCATTTTTCCTGGTTTATGGAGCAGAGGCGGTTCTGCCGACCGACATAGAGCATGACTCGCCGAGAGTAGCATTGTATACCGAGTCAGAGGCAAAGGAAGCCCGAGAAAATGATGTTGATTTGCTCGAGGAAGCAAGAGAATTGGCATTGTCCAAGTCGGCAATATATCAGCAAAATCTCCGACGTTATCATAACCGGAAAGTGAATCCTCGCAAATTCCGAGAAGGAGACTTGGTGCTCAGGCTGGTACAGCGCACCGCCGGAATGCACAAACTCTCACCTCCTTGGGAAGGACCATTTATTGTGAGCAAAGCTTTGAACAACGATGCATATTATCTTATTGATGCCCAGGCACAGGTGAAGAACCGAATGGATAGATCCGGAGAGGAAACCAAGCGACCTTGGAATGTAGCTCTTCTTCGCCCATTTTACTCTTAAGGACTCACTGTATGTATCTCAAAACTTTGAAATGAAATGTCGGCACTCCGAGATGAAACTCGGGGACTGCCTTGTTTTGAATCTTGTGTTGTATGTTTGTTTGTATCTGTTTCCTTTATGTCGGGTGGCTCCAAAAATCGTGCCTCCAGGTTTGCAAGTATTGTATGCTGTTTTTGTGATTTTGTGACCCGAATGCCAAGAAACCCATCGAGGTAGGCAGGGGCTGAGATTGCAAAGGATAGTAAACAAGAAAACAGACCCGGGGACTCGGTCCAGGGGCGATTCGGTTTTCTTTTCTGTTTTATGTTGGATGGCTCTAGGCCATGTTCCAAAGTTTTGAGTATTGTATGCTATGTTATTGTGATTTTGTGACCCGAATGCCAAGAAACCCATCGAGGTAGGCAAGGGCAGAGATTGCAAGAAGTAGTACACAAGAAAACAAACTCGGGGACTCGGCTCAAGTGCGATTCGGCACGAGTTGTTTAGTTCCTAATTTTTATGTCGGATGATTATGAACTTTGACTCAAAGTTCATTAGTATTGTATGCCGTATCTCGGTAATCTTGTGACTCGACTGCCAAGAAACCCATCGAGGTAGGCAAGAGCAAGGGTTGCTAAGTATGGTAAACAAGAAAACGAGCTCGGGGACTCGGTTCAGAATGATTCGGCATACTAAGTAAAACATGCTAAAAATGTGCAAAGTAAATGAACCAAGTACTAAGCGTGAAAAGCCAAAGGTTTATATTACATTTGCACCCGGCATTCCGGGGATTTGATGATTTGAGTTTTTTGTAAGTCTAGGCAGAGCAGGATCCTAGATACTTGGAGCAGAGGTAGCGGCATCGGTCTTGGCCGGTTCCGAGGTCGTTGTCTCGGTGCTATCCTTGGTCGCAGCGGCTGAAGTGGTCCCTGTAGCTGTGTCGGGAGGAGTATCGGCTTGGATTTCTTCGTCGACGGGCTCCTCGTCTCCTCCTTCGCCTTCGCCGTCGGTCTCCAATTCCTCCGAGTGGGGAACCCGGTCACCCGGGACAAAGCTATGTACTGGAGCATACTGGATGAGCGAGTGAGCCAACTCTTGGCGGCGTTGGATGTGTTCCGGGTCAGAGAGCCACCTGGACCCGTCCCGCACCGTCTTCAGCATGTCGAGGTCAAGCTCCTCGTACCAAGATAGCACATAAGTTAGCGCTTCATCTGCTCCGACTCGGGCGGCGGACGATCGCCAATCGTCGAGTCTGTCCTCGGAGGCCAGCAGGCACGTGGCCAGCTCATCAACAACCAGAGGGGCTACACTCTCGGGCCAGAGAACGTTGTAAGCTCGGATGGCAGCAGTGAGGAGGTTCATCCCGATTAGCCTCATTGGGACCAAGCGAGCCTTCAGAGCCACCAAGTGGGCATCCATATCCCACTCGGATGAGATTGGGCCATCCTGGATTTCCTTGAACCGGTGCTCGTTCGCGCCCTTGTCCGCGGCAGCCTTGGTGTGGGGGAAGCGCTCTGAGTAAGGAATGGCTAACGCCACAATGAGTTATTTGAGAAGAAAAATGATAGATCGAGTAAAGGCAGAAGGGAAAGTAGCTTACTGTCCATCTCGGAGTTAATCTTGGAGATATCCACCAGCCACTGCGCAATCTTGGCTTTCAGATCTCGGAGCTCGCTCGCAGCCGAGGTTACCTCTGATTTGGACTCTGCAAGGGATGCCTTGAGCTTCCGAGTCTCCTCTTCTCGGAGCCGCTTCTCGGCAGCGGCAGTCTTTTCTGACTCAGCGGCTTCACCCCGAGTTTTCTCCAGCTCGGCCTTTAGCCGGGATATCTCCTCCTGCTCCTTCTTCAGCTCGGCCTGGTGCGCAAGCTCGCGCTCCTTATGTGCGGCTGCGCCGAGGTAACTGATGTCAGAAGAAGAGAATTGATGCAAGTATAAATTCGAAGACAAAAATATGGCTTACACTCGATTTCCGAGATCCGTTTCTCCAAGCTTTCGGCCTTGAGCGCCGAGTCCGATACCTGGTCCAACTTGGCCCGGAGCAGCTTGAACTTATCAGAGAGCACCTTGTGTTCCAGTAGCAGCTTGCGGTACAGTTGTGTGCGCTTGGTCATGCAAGCCTGAAAAGAAGAAAAGTCAGTATTATTAATGAAGATTCAGGCCAAGTTACCCTCATTCAACCGAGTCATCTTTACTCGGCCGAGTTTCAGTCACTCGACCCGAATCTCGGGGACTGGAAAGGGATAGTATATACATTTAACAAGTAAACCGAGTTATATTTACTCGGCGCAACTTACCGCAGCTGCTTGGTCGGCTGCAAGAAGGGCGGTTTTGGCTGCAGCCATCTTTTGGGCCACCAGACTCGGCCCCGCCGGGTGTTCCGAGACAATCTGGCCTGCTGGTGCCTTTGAGCTCACTTCGCTCAAATCGGCGGCATTCCAATCCATATGATAGTGCTCGAGGGAGCCCAGGCTTTTCCCGCTAAGTGTTCGCAGTGGCGTGAACCCCCAGCTGGTGGTCTGGATGCTGCCGGATGTCGCTGCTCCGGTGCTTTGTGGCACAATCAGTTGCCGTTCCGGGTTTGCCGACACTGACGTCGCCGGTGCCTTTTCTGCCGATTCCCCAGTAGCAGGAACGGGGTCTTAAATGCCTGTGGCTGCGGCTGCGGCCGTGCCGGAGGCGGTGTTGGCTTGGCCGTGGATGTTGATTTGGATTTTGAGGGCGAGGGCTGCGACTTGTGTTTTGGCGGCTGCGGTGCTGCTGGAGCTGCTTTTTGCTTCTTCTTCTGGTGCTGCTGTGATGGATGTGGCGGAGCTTGTTGCTGCTGAGATTGCTGTTGTTGTTGTTGTTGGTCTGTTGCGGCCGAGTCTGCTGCTCTGGCTGCTGCTGTTGACTCGGCTGTGCCGAGTCCGCTTGGATCTCGGGAGCCGAAGAGCTGCCCCGAGATAAATTACTTCAGGCGCTGCAGTTGCGGCCCGACTGAGTCTTCAGTTCCGGCTCCGGATCCCGGAGCCGAGATATCCGCAACCGGACTCATTCTCATTGGACTCGGAACCCGAAAATCGTCGGGCCGAGGTGGTGTCGGTGTCCTTGATGGGATCCGGTCGGTAGACCCAGAAGTGGGGGCCTTCGTCTTTAGAGGAGCCGCGCTGAAAAATCAGGATAGCAATGTATGTTGTCAAAAGGATGAGTACAGAAAGAGCAAGTTCAGTCAAATGCACAAAGTATATGTCGGCAAGAGGGGAACTTACCCCTTAGTGACGGGGCGCTGGCGCTTCGCCGCCACCTTAACTCGTTGCTTCTTGGGCGCGGGACCAGAGGTCCCGGAAGTTCCGGCGTCTGTGGGTGCGGCCGCTGCTGCTGGACGTTTCCGAGCTACGCCCTTGGGTCCTGTGGCGAGCGGCGCCACCTCGACCACCTCGTCCGAGTCAGCTGAGTTCGGAGACAGCGGATATGAATATGAAATGGGGAGAGGATCATACACCTCGGAAACCCGACAAGCGTCGCCTTCATCTTCAGACCAATTTCGGATGGAGCAAGCGCGAGTCTTACCCGTGGCAGAAAGTAGGCTGGCGTCCGGAATGGGCATGTTGTCCTCGTCATCCGGGTCTTCCGAGTCGGCCTCGACCCGGTCTGGACCCCAGTGGGCAGAGGGGTCTTTTCCGTCCTCCGTCCACTGACGATCGAATCTCTGAGAAAAGAAAGCAGGAAATGATTAGTACCAAGTACAAAGTTGTACCAACATAGGAGTTTATGTCGGTGAAACAGTTATGTCGGCAGAGGTGCTTACGTGTGGTGGTAGGTTGTTCCGGCTGTGGGGTTCTTTGCCCCATTCCCATGTCTCCGGCATCTTCGTCCGGGCTATGGCTTTGATGCGCCGCCGAATCTGGGCGTTATCCAGCTCGACGGTGCTGACTCGGGTCGGGTCCAGCGGGCCACTCATGTGGCAGATCTTGTGGACTCGGCGCTGGAGGGGCAGAACTCGGCGGCTGATGAAAGTTGCAAGTAGGTCATCTGCAGTTAATCCTTCCTCTCGGAGCTGCTCGACGACCTGATGAATGTGGTTGACCAACAAGTTTGTATCCGTTGGATGGTAGCCCCAGTTGAGTTGAGCAGTTGGGGGGCCGATGGAGAAACTCGGCAAGTTGATCAGGTCCACCTCGGTGGAGTTCTTCACGTAGAAGAAGGAGTGTTGCCATTTCCGGCATGACTCCAAACCGAGAATCCGGGGAAAGATGGAGCCGCGCCGAGGATTGATGGTGGCGGCTCCGCATTGTGTCATCACCTTGGGCGCGTCCGGATTTTCGGGATTCGGAATGACTTGCTTCCGGAATCCGAAGTACTTGGACCAGGCCTCAACGGTTGGCCAGAGACCGAGGTAGCCTTCCATGAAGGAGACGAAGGCGGAGAGCGTGGTGAAGGCGTTTGCCGGGAGTTGGTGCGGTTGGAGACCGAATTTGTTGAGAAAATGCCGGAAGAAAGCGCTGGCGGGTAGCCCGAATCCTCGCTCGAAGTGCGCGATGAAGACGACGTACTCGCCTTCTTGCAAATCCGGGGTCATCTCTGGACCCGGAACTCGGCACGTTACCCCGGCAGGGATCCGCCGGGTCCGAATCAACCAATCTATGTCGGCTTGGCGGACATAGGAGCCCTCCCAGGCAGCCCGGATTGACTCCTCGGCTACTCCCTCTTCAACCACCTCTGCCACCTCGAGGCCGGGGTTGTTCGACATGTCGGAGAAGAGTTTTGGAGAGCTACAAAGGAGCCACGGCATCAAGATCAAATCATCACAGTAAAAAGAGAAAGAAAAAACAAAATGAAAAGCAAACGGGGAAGGTTAGGAGTGACCGCATCTAACTTAGATGCCTAAGAGCTAATGAGCAAGGAGGGAAGGAAGAAAAGATTCTACAATAGCTAATCCACCGGCGGTAAAACGCATCGGCGACCGCAAGTTCACCGGCGGTGCCGGATACATCGCCGCGGTGATGAACTCGAGGAAGAACAAGAACTATCGTAGATCAAAACCTTAAATGTGCAAAAGAGAAGAGGGAAGGAAATCCTACCGCGGTGACGCGGTATGCGGCGGTGGCGTCGTGCGTCGGCGACGTCGGCGTCCGGTGGCTCGACGGCGTGCGCGCTCCGTGCGGGCAAAGCGGCGGCGGTGCTGTGCGCGGTGGCGTGCGGCGTTGCGTGGGCTTTGCGCGCTGGTGAAGAAGACGAGGGCAGGAGTGAGATGGTGTGGAGGAGAAGACGATGCTCTCCTCCTACTACTTATGGGCGGCGGAGGAGATCGTGGGCGCAGGATTTGCTGCGCACGATCTCGTAACCGACGGGGAGTTATGGCCCCACGATCTCCGCCACGATTTCCTACGTGGATTAACTGCCACACGATCGGCCGCACGGTGGGTCACAGAGTGGCAACGGTTACCCCGCCGCTCACTGGATCGGGCAGGACCCGAGGGGACGCGGGCGGCGCAGTCAAGACCGCAATTGATTGCTTGCGTGCGCACAGTCTCCGAGGTGACCGGCGTGACGCAAGTGGCGTGTGTGCCAGTGGCACGTCCATCCGGGCGCAAGAGTCGAGGCGTTGGGCAGAGATGCTCTGCCACGTAGAGGAACCAAAGACGCGGAAAAATTGTGGGATCTTCCGATGATTCGGAACGATCCGACATCAAAGTCGAATATCATGATGGAAGCTGAAAACTGCTTTCCGACATATAAATTGTCTACCGACGTATGGTATGTCGGTGATCACTTAAGAGTGTTGGTTTTACGGGTAAACCTGCCGTGGTCCTACATCTGAGGCTGCAGGATCGCGCCAGCTTCGGGGACTAATGTCGGGGGGAAGCCCCCGAGTGGGGTCAATATGGTCAAATAAGGTTGACTCGGAGTTGACCGAGTCAATGGAAACCGACATACCATACTGGCTTATCCGGATTCATCCGAGTCAGGTCAAACCGACATAGCCTTATGTCGGATCGTGCTTATTATATGTCGGACTATCCTTCGTTGTTCTTATGTGCAGGAGGGAGTAAACCGAGTTACCAGCTTAGGGCACACCTATGCCGGATGGGGTCATCTCGGACGGTGGTCCAAGCTCCTTGAGACACGGAGCGAAACAAGGGCGGCGGCGTGCTGCAAGTGGACGGCGTGCCAAGCCTCGGCCACGCCTCTGACGCGGGCGGCGCGGCACAGTGGCGCTAAGCCTAGGCTTGGGCGTGCTGTCGGGTGCAGCGGCGACCGTGGCGACCAGCGCTGCCACGGTCTGGACATGGCGCAGCGGCGCCCGTGCCGGCCGGAGACCAAGGGGTATGGCGCCAGTAGCATTGTTTTACACTGTAACCCTGGGTTTCCCTATATAAGGGGTACCAGGGGCTCCTCTTACACGGACGAGGCCCAGGGATAGGCAGAGACGCTGAGCAAGTACTTAGCATTTCCTGGGAGCTAGAGGAGAGCGAGAGAGCTGTTCTGAGACTCGGTTGAGGCTTAGATAGCGCAGTTCTTCGCATACAGCTCGAGGAGCAATCTTGTAACTAGTTGTAATCCTTATCTAAATCAAGCAGCAAGCAGGAGTAGGGGTGTTATCTCCTCACGAGAGCCCCGAACCTGGGTAAATCGCGCGTGTGTGTGTGAGTGTGTGTGTGTTCGTGTCTGTACGCCGTGCGTGCAAGCCCTCCCCGGTACCTCCAGCGTCCAACCGGCCCCACATCAAGCCTATATGGCATCTGCCGTGACACCACCACGACACTCATACTCTAGATCCTTATGCAGAGGCAAAGAGGCCTTGGAACATAGCTCAGTTACGTCCTTATTATACTTAAGCTGTAACAGATTCATGAGTTGAAAGGCAATGAGCTCAGTGAGCCATGCCTAGATGTAATCGAATTATTATGATCAAATGAAATAAAGCCGGCTTTTGTGAACATGAGTCCTTTAGTCGAGTCACCCAGTGAGTGCGCTTTGTTCTTTAAATTTTGATCATCAGGTTCTTGGGGGCTTGCTTTTCAGTGAAAAAAGTTAAGCTTAAACTCTTGGACCCGGCACAGTAGCCAAATTTTCCTAGTTTTCTCGCTGGTAAGTCAGATGCATCCTGCACAATATGATCTATCTACAGGCATGACTTGTTTCTCTCTCTTATGGATCCTAAGGAACATATGAGTTAAGAACTTGTCAGCACAAACTGTAAGAGAAGTCATGCAGGGCCTACTTATTCATCAGTGAAAAACTAGACGGGTTATAAGAACCAAGCCGATTGGCACAAATTTTAAAATAGCTAAACAAGCTCAATTGTTTAAAGCACCAGTAGTGCATCATTACAACTCAAAAGAGTTACCAAGCTCAATAGTTTAAAAGCACCAGTAGTGCATAATTACAAAGTTTCAATAGTAACACAACATTACATAGTAATCAAAAGTCATTCAGAGGGTTGTCTTCTAGAGGAGCTGACTCCTTCGCCAGAGTCGAGGAGTCCTTCTTAGCAGGCGACTTGTCCTTTGCTTGAACAGCAGGAGTTGAGGAACTTTTCTTCACAGGAGATTTGCCTTATGCTTGAGCAGCAGAGGAAGGAGCCGGCTTCAATGGAGGCTTGGTGGCGACTCTCTTCGTTTGAAATCCAGTACCCTTGGGACTCTTCATATGCTTAGCAAGCTCTGCTTGTTTCTGAGCGTCTCCAGAGACAGCTCTAGAAGGAGTGGGCGCAGCAGGAGTCTTCAGGGTAGGCTCGGCACTTGGAACAGGAGCCACCGGTGACGATGAACTCGGACCGGCAGAAGAAGAGAATACACCAGATGGGTCCTGTGATGGGCGGCCAAAGTTTACTATCTCAGGAGTTACTGGAGCGACTCTCTTGTTCTCCAAATCATAATGATGAACCCATACCTCAGGGTCCATCTTATTGGCAATCTCACAAGCATATGGCCGCACCAATTTTTCTTCGGCCTTGAAATCATCCTGAGTAAAAGGTTTGCCATCTTCATGCTGCTCAGGCTTCCCCATTGTAAGCATTGCTGGCTCCAGAACAGTGGGGTAGTAGCTGTGTGCCAGTGCAAGTATCCTTATGGCAGATCTCCTCATTGAAGATTGTTTCCACAGACGCACATAGCCTGGTGCTCTGGACAACTCGTCCACCAGACGTTCAGGCTCTTTGGGGCACTTGCCTTTATGATTCAAATACTTGACCACAGAACGGGCTCCCTCTTGTAGCCCATGACAGTAATCAAGCATCTCAGATAGTTGTTTGCTTGTGGGTAATTTAAGCTTTGGGGAGTCAGCCCCTGCAGAAAGGAAATCAAGGAGTCATTGTCAGTTGAAAAACAATTCAGAAAGGTGCAAAAGGAAGCAAGCAAAAGTCATAAACTCACCAAATATATGCTGACACATGGCACCAATGCCTTTTTTGCAAGTGTTGAACACAGCTTGTAGGTCATTGTGTGCTTTCTGAGCAATCTTTTTGGCCTCAGCCGACTCTTTCTTTACCTGCTCCAGTTGAGCAGCCAAGGTCTTCAGATCCTTCTCAAGTTGAAGGGAGTGTTCTTTTTCGGCCACGGCAGACCTGGCACTGGCAGCTGCCTGGTCCTCAAGTTCTTTCATGTCTCTCTTCATCTTGGAGACAATGCACTGCAATTACAAGTCATAAAGCACAAGTGAGCTCCACAAGTTACATGAAGAACTCATGAGCTCCAAGTCGTCACAAGTTAACAACTTGGCGCTTGGGGGCTACTCAGGAGTCAGTTTTTTTTCATAAACAGCAAGCAGGCATGAGTCCTAATCGACAAGTCCTAAGCTCCAAGTCGCCACAAGTTAGCAACTTGGCGCTTGGGGGCTACTGGCAGATCAGAATTTTTCATCAAGTTAAGTACGAGTAAAGTAAATATATTTGTAGCTCCAAGTCGCCACAAGTAAGCAACTTGGCGCTTGGGGGCTACTCGTAGAACATAAATTCTTCTTCGAGTAAGGTGTCAGTAAGCAACATATATTGATAGCTCCAAGTCGTCGCAGGCTGACAACTCGGCGCTTGGGGGCTACTCGTGCAAAAGTTTTTGGTCTAAGGACCCGACAGACAGTAAATTAGCAGCCCCGAGTCCTAGTAGAGCTAAGGACTCAGTGCTTGGGGGCTACAGTGTGCAAATTCTTTCTATATAGTAATTGAGTTCAGTTTCAAATCAAAGCACCTATCCTAGTCACAAGTCACCACAGATAGGTGCTTGGGGGCTACTGGGATAGGATGATGCTAGCAAGGCATATAAGGTGAAGTCAGAAAAGCTTACTTCATGAACCATATGAAGAGACCTAAGAGCCGCTTGCTCGTCGTCCTTCAGCCTAGCAGCTTGATCGTTCAAGTCGACTGCTTCAGCATAGGCTTCGGAAAATGACATGTTATCTGCCACCCGAAGTCAACTGTAGTCAGTAGATGATTTGATCTTGATGGATGGAGAGGCTGCAGGAGTTGGCTTGACAGGAGCCGGATGAACTTGAGGCGCAGAATCAGGAGTCGCAGCACCAGAGCTGGGCTGGACTATTGTTGGAGTCGCCGCCCGAGCCTTTGAAGAGGACTCGGGAACGGTAGGAGTCGTGGTCGCACCAGCTGATGCAGCGATGGAAGGACCTGTCCTTGTACTGGTTGTTTCAGAGGCCGAAGGAGGGACAGGTCCACGCCCAGAGGATATATCAACCATGCCTGGGAGCTTGGTCACTTTGGCACAAGGCCGAGCCCTGAAATACACAAGGATAGAAGTCAGCACCATAATTAGTGAAAAGGGAAAAAGCAGAAGTCATTTGAATGCAAGTATGGAAACAAAGGAATCTTACCCAACATTGGTCTCCAGGTCCAAGGAGGCCTGAGAGTCTGAAGAAGGCATTGACATGCCAGAGTGATAAGAGTCGTCTTTCTGGGGAGGAGAAGCTGATTTTCGTTGGTGCGAGACTGGCAGAGGCTCAGGGGCGTCTGCAGGCCCATCGGAGCGTAGCTTCCTCTTTCTGGCAGCGATAACGCTCTGCACGTGTTCTTCAGGCTTAGTAGGAGAGCGAGAGGACCCAAGGACTCGTGAAAGTGGTACCTTGGGAACAGCCTCTCGAGAGCCATTATTATTTGAAGCCGGAGAAGAGGAGGAGTGACTCCTAGCAGAGGACTCCGCAGATGGCGATGGTTGAGCAGAGGCAGTATCAGTTTGTCTTGTGGTGGGAGCCTCTGGAGAGGACTCGTCATCGTCAATCTCTTCCACGATGGGAGCCTCCTGAGAGGACTCCTCTTCATCAGCATTTTCAGTTGGAGCCTCTGGCGAGGACTCCTCATCGGCAGCATCGTCTTCAGCGGGAGCCCCCTGGGAGGACTCCTCATCCGCATCATCAGTGTCTTCTGCCATAGTGGTTTGATCTGTGGCAGGAATCTCTTCTTCAGCCTCAGCCTCAGCTTCAGCTTTATTCTTAGTACCAGCTCCAGAGGCCGGCTTACAGAAGGAGTCGGTGAGCTGCAACAGAGTCGACAAAAGTGAATTAGTAAGCAGTACAAGTGACATCGAGACAGAAATGAAGTAGAGAGCGATACTTACATCAGGAGCTGGGTTGGTCGAGCAGAAGGGCTGGAGCCCGAAGTGAGCTTGATCCTTCACCGGTTTCCCAGTCAACTTTTTGATAAGTCGACCAAGTTCGGGTCCATCGGATAATTGCTCCGTCACTCGGAGGTCGTCACCAGCGCATCTGGTATATGAGCATATCAACCGAGTCCTAGGACTCAGTGGCTGGATTCTCCAAGTCGTCCAGCAGCGGACCAGATCCATATTCTCCGAGTTATGGGACAAGAGGGCCCGGATGCGAGTGATCAGAGACTCGACTCTTGGCCGGGCGGCCTCGGGGCACCTAGCTTTCATCAGAGGAGTCGCCCGAAGGCGTTCCTCAGAGAACAAGGGAAGCTTGGGTTCATTTGCAGGGGAGGTATCCTTGCAATAGAAAAAGGTTTTTTGCCAATCCTTGATGCGATTGGGAAAGATTGGCTTTGGGAAGACAGAATTGAGGCGCCGTTGAAGAGCGACGGCGCCACATTGGAGAAGAGGGCCCCCAGAGGTCTCGGGCTGAGGGTTGCAGTAGAAGAGCTCAAGCCAGAGATTGATGTCGGGTTTAATCTGGAGGTAATCCTCACAGAGAACGACGAAATTGGAAAGGGTGAGAATGGAGTTAGGAGCCAGATCATGAATCCGCAGCTCATAGAGTTCGAGGAGCTGGCGGAAGAAAAGATCGCCGGGGGGAGAAAAACCGTGGAACAGGTGCTCCACGAAGACAACTACTTCGCCCTTAGCGGGAGAGGGAACGACCTCATCCCCTGGGGCCCGAGCTTGAGCGCTAGAGGGAATCAAACCTGAGAGCCTATGAGTCTTCAATTGCTCCGCCGTGACCACAGATCCACCCCAATCGGCGGAAATCGATCGCTTGGAGGAGGATTTGGCGGCGGCGGCGGCCGCGGCGGCGATGTCCACCGTCCTGCTCGACGAGGATACCTTGGCCTTGGATGTGGTCTTTGCGCGCTTGGGAGCCATGGCGTGCGGGCGGTGCGTGCTGGGAGCGGGAAGAGATGGGCGCGAAGAGAGGAAGGAGAGGTTTTGAGCTGAAGGGGCAAGTGAGGTTTTAAACCTAACCCTTCGGTATTTATCGAGAGGGTAAAACCCTAAGAGAGTTACAGTGCAGGTCCACAGCAAGCTGTGGATAACGTTTCGCTATTAAGCAGTCCAGTGGTTAACAGTAATGACATAGCAGAGAAAGGTTAAAGTCACGGAATTGGAAGAAGCCGGCTTGTCCCAGAGTGGCGAGTCCTGTGGCAGTGAAAGTCAAATTGTCTAGTCCTTGTTCGCAAGAGTCACAACAGACCCGGCCAGCATGTGCAAGGGCAAGGGTGATGACTTGAGCAAGGGATGAGGATAGACTCATCTTTTATATTTATTATGTCTTTATGCAGGAATTCATCTTGGAGCTAGCAGCAAGCGACTTTGGAGCCTGTGGCTCAAGTGGAAGGAGTCGACCCAGGGAGTCGAACCAACAAGTCAGAGGAAGCCGCCAAGCTGCACCCAAGATAAATTCGGGGGCTACTGATGGGGGGATACTTTATGGGTAGGCCCATGGACCCGGAAAGTAGACCCGCCAAGACCAAGAAGGCCAATGCCGAGTCACGAGACAAGTCACATGGGCTGGGCTGGAGACAAGCCGACCAAGGCCCGTGTGGAGAAGGGGACACGTCCAAAGATGGAGTCCAAGTACAACCCGGAGTTCTAGTTTGGAAGGACAAAGCCTAGAGTAGGACTCCGTGTATGAGTAGAACTCGACACAGATTGTAAGTCCAGGGGACCCGCCACCTTTATAAGGGGGGTCCTGGATCGTAGTAAGCTAAGCTTCAACCAGTAGAGAGAAACCCTAGCCACCCGAGAGAAGTCGCCGGCTCCTGAGTTGTAGGAGCCGGGTCCTTGTAATCGAGATCTAATCAAGAGCAATAACATAGAAGCAGGAAGTAGGTCTTTACCTCTAATCAGAGGGGCCGAACCTGGGTAAATCCTTGTTCCCCGGCGAGATTAACTGTTCCCACGTACTTCGATCACCAATGGCCCCAGAACTCATCTTCCCTGAGGAAGAACTTGCCGTGACAACCCCACGACACTCCCCCTTGGGGGCATCGTTCTTGAAGTGTGACCGGCCAGAGGGACCTGTGGTTGCGGGAGGTGGTGGCGGCGAGAGTGTCGAGGCTGGTGTGGCGGCGGCAGCAGCAGCTGTCTTTTAGGCCGGGGCGGCGGCCCTGGAGGTTGGTACGGCGTCCGTGGTCTGCGAGCAGCTCTCCCTGGGCAGCTTAGGCTGCGGGTGGCTGAGTCGTGCGGCGTTGTGGCTCAGATGCGAGCGGTGCTACGTCGGGACGACGGTCCCGGAAGGTGGTGTTGGCGGCGAGGCTATCGGGGCTGCGGGGGCAGCGGCAACAACGGTTGCCTTTTAGGCCGGGGCGGCGGCCCCGGAGGTTGGTACGGCGTCCGTGGTCTGCGAGCAGCTCTCCCTAGACAGCTTGGGCTGCGGGTGGCTGAGTCGTGCGACGTCGTGGCTCAGATGCGAGCGGTGCTACGTCGGGACGGCGGTCCCGGAAGGTGGTGTTGACGGCGAGGCTGTCGGGGCTGCGGTGGCAGCGGCAGCAGCGGTTGCCTTTTAGGCCGGGGCGGCAGCCCCGGATGTTGATGCGGCGGCCGTGGTCTGCGAGCGGTTTACCTTGTGTAACTTGGGCTGCGGGTGGCCAAGTCGTGCGGCGTCGTGGCTCGAGTGCGAGCGGTGGTACGTCGGGACGGCGGTCCCGGAAGGTGGTGTTGGCGGTCTGCTCGGCGTGGCGGAATAGCTGGATGTCGGGGCGGCGGCCCCGAGTGTGCGTAGCCAGGGTGGCTGTGTTTGCCCTCGCGACGGTCGTGTTCCATGACGGTCGTTGAGGGTGTTGTACCGGGCTTAGGTCCACTTCTTCTTAATTAATGAAAATGGCAAGTCTTTTGCCTCGGTTCAAAAAACAGAAATATCATCATCTGCGCCATCATTAATGATGCTAAAAGAGTATGTAAGCACGAATTGTATAGTGTGCGCAAGTCATTAGTATAAACAATCCACAATATGCAACATGCCAGGCCAGGCGAAACATAGTGATGCACTGCTTGTACTGATACAATCATCCAGTTGAATAAGTAAATGTTGTAAAGAACCAAGTAGTCCTACTCATAATTATCCATTTATTTGTATCACATCAGAGAAGAGATAAACCAAAGCCGTGCCTAATCTCAAAAAGAGCACAATCACATCAAGTTGCTCATTGACTGCCTTTGTATGGGTTAGATTGAAAGAAGCATTCTGGTGAGAATCAAAGACCAGTTTGTATATCTAACCATGCAGGGCTGGTGAGACAGAACAAGTGCTAAAGATATAAATCTTGTTTGCTATGCTGTGGACTGTGGAGGATTTAAAAAAAAAAGCTGGCAAATGAGGGGAAGATGATCTATTGTACTACTGATATTCTGCAAAATCTGGTGTCTCTTTTGCAAATGTGAACATTGTTTATGTCAACTCACAAGAACTGTACTGCACATACATATGAATCTACATAGGATTAGCAACTGGTTTTCTCAATTTATCTGGGTTATATCTTACTTTGCCAAAAATAACACACCCAAATTTCTACCGTAAACTAAGATTGAGCAGTGTCGATCTACCTCTGCATTTGCATATCAATCAGGAGCAGGAGCAAGCAGTTGCCGCATGGAGCAATTTTCTTTTGCTTTCTCTACAACTAATCTAAGAAACAAGAATCCTACAACCTGTTGGAAGAGGTGACGGAATGGAAGTACGAGCTCCTGCCAGCCGCCGCTCCGCCGAGCTTCCGCCGGCCACCACTGCCTCCGGCCAGATCGTTGCGCCGACCATGTCGCTACTGTGTCGCTGCCGCGTGGAGAGGGAAGTACGCATGCGAGAGAAAGAATTAGCCGTCGCCTCCGGTTCGCAAGCGAGCACCGACGCCTCCAGGCCCTCGCGCCGCCGCCACGGCCTACCCAGTCGCGAGAGATGGGATCGGGGAAAAGAGGGACTGGTTCCTTCCTTATTTTTTGCGAGAGTGGCTGGTCGGGATTGATTCCACGGGTAGGGAGGAGATGTTTTTTACCCGGTCGATTGGGCGGGATTGCCAGAGATTGGACCGGGTCAGGTCCCAGACGGGTGTAACCGAATGCGCTCTAGAGAGCGGACGGGGGTGCATTCCCGGTCGGACGGACGTGAATCCCGGCGGGGTTGGGATTAACCGAACGAAGCCGTACAGGGCGAGAGGTACCCGCGTACGTCTTTCCTTTTCACGAGTCACGGCTCGGGAGGGATCACGTGGCGTCCTGCGCTGCAACGCGTGCCCGTGAATCGCGCTGGGCGACCTACTGCTAGGAGTCGGTGTCCGAACTATCGGACCAGTCCATGACCGTGTGATGCGAGACATTCCAGCCGTACGATTTGCAGCTGGCCTAGAGCCGAATGGTCAGCTTCTACTTTCCGTGGTTGCAGGGATTAATTGCCAAGCTTACGTAATAACACCTCATAAATGCACGTTTGTCTAGAACTACGTATACGTTGGCATTTTCCAAAACAAAATCGTCTTAATTCGCGTTGCTTCCATCTAGGAGGTTCCTATAGTCACTTGTGTTTTTGTATACACACCGTGCTTCCTCAAAAGTCATACGGTTTGTGTATGCACATCATGCTTCCTCAAAATCCATACTTGATTTCACCAGAGCATAAGCATGCTTCCGACACTAAAAGTCATGCTTCACAATTTTATACTCACATTTTGTTTTCAAATACTATCATGATTCGTTTTATGGGGGAATATACATATGCTAGTGTAAATTAATGTGGAAATTCACAATGGCACTGGCACCCGAGCTCACATGCTCTTGTATTTTTTGGACAAAATAAAAAAATAGTAAAACATTATGAAAATTTCTGAAAAAAATAAAAGACACACACATGTGAGTTGTTCACACTCCTGAATTTTTTCGAAATGAAAATACATTCTTTGCGCTCTGTGAAAAAAAGACAAAATCAGTGTTTTCAAAAATGTGTTTTTAGATCGACCACTTATTTTGTCTTTCTTTTACAGAGCACAGGAAATTTCTTTCCATTCCGAAATTTTGCACGAATGTAAACAATTCATATGTGTGTGCCTCCAATTTTTTTCAGATTTTTTCATAATATTTTACTATTTTTTATTTTCGTTGAAAATAAGAGGAACATGTGAGCTCGGGTGTAAAAACGCCTCTCCCAAATTAATGGCGATGGCACATGCGCGCTGACGGGGAGCATCAGGGCTCGTCAATGACCTACAACAATGACCTCGTGTCACCACTGTTAACCCTCCTCGCCTCAAGGGTTCCGAGGTACTAGGAGCAGCACACGTGTCTTCTTCTAACGGCGTGAAGAAGTTGCTCGTCCTGCCTTAAGCTAGTACTACTTGCAACCACACGTTGTTTGATGGGTTAAAAAACACAGGAAACGATTTTCCACAGGCTCGTCTCGAGCCTGTTGTTGATCTGTATGAATTTCACAATGTTCTGGTCGTACGATCCGTTCGTGATTACATAACCGCAGTTACCTATTTTTGGTTTGTGTAGTCGATGAAGGAAGCAGACTCCGACCCAATGCTTCGTGAGGAGTGTAGCATGGTCGGCCCTGCTATGCCGCCTGCGACTCTACACTGCCGACAGAGCGGCATGAGTGCGCAGCGTGCCCGCGCAGGTCTCGAACCAGGTGGAGGCGCAGGTATTAGCGGAGTTGGAGGTTGCGGCATGCACCATGGGGAGAGGAGTGGTGGCGCGGCGGTGAGAGCAGATGCAACTTGGATTTGGGAGGAGAAATCCGCCCGCCATTAGGCCTCCTTCGGTTCGTTGGGAACTAAACCTCACATGGAACAGATCACCCCGGGGTCTGAGTGGAAACAACGCATCACTCTAATCCCTCCCAGGTTGAAACCCTCTCTGTGCAAATTCCCTCCGCAAAAGCTGATCGTTTGGTTGTGCTCAGTTGCACAACGGGAACTGATCAACACGGGGTTGTTGGAAAATAGCAGCACAACATCAAGGCTAGAACAATATATTTGACAAAAGAGCATCAAAAAATATGGCTGATAATCACAAAATAATACTACCTGATAACACCAACCTCACATTACCAGACTATAGGAATAAATTACAAGAAAAACATTACAATAATATTTAGAACATTTTGCATTGCAGTTACGTTTAACAACCTGCTAGTACCAGGGAGTCTTTGGGCAAAATATAGCTGCTACTTGAGTGACAGTCAAACATTCCGAAGATTCATAAGTAAAACAAAGCTCATCTATGAAATCGATGGATCTCAACACTAACTTAGAAGTTCCTGACGAAAAACACATGAGAAGTGTTCCATCTACAACCTCCTTGCACATAAATGCATCTTAAACTGAACGGCATACAGAAGAGTCACACAATTTCATTAAACCAAATGGTCTTCAATAATTTAGTTTCACAAATAAAGAGAAAGAGGATCCTAAAGCTAATGACAGTGAAGATTAACTAAATCCAATTCAAAAGAAAAAGATTGACTACATTGTTCAGACCGTGAAAATTAATGAAGATGTCCTAATGTTGTTTGACAAAGAAAACTAGTTACAACAATATTTAAATCATATGGGAAGTGAGATGATAAACTGCTCCTACGGCATGGCCAGACCGGCTTGAGGAATACAAGAGGCTATGACTCCTACTATACTAGTGCTGCTACGTACATACATCATGTTAAAACCAGGACACCATACACACTATATATGGTGCATGCTTGAGAGCAAATAGAAGACATACCTTTAAACAACTACAGCTTGGCCACTGCCTTCCTTAACCAAACCAGAGCTGCTTCTGGGTCATCTTCTTTTGAGCTCAAGAATATTTCTCTGTTATCTGGATCCTTGAATACATCAAATGTTGTTGCCTTCTCATCGGTCGACAATGCCATTGTCATCATTTCTGAGATGCATCTCTTGATCGAGTAGTCTCCAGCTTGAGCCACCTTCTTTTCACTTGCCAACAGAGCAGATTCCATCTCAAATTGCTTTTCTCTCATAACAATGTATCTCTCCATACTTCCTGCAATGTCGCTGGAACTCTGTTTCTTTGGCTTCTTAGTCTCTTTCTCTTCCTTGTTTCTTGATGCAGTAGCAGCTCTCTTATCCATCCTTTGTTCAGTCCTTGCCACAATTGTCCTTCTCTTTTTCTTGAATTTGGTTCTTCGTATAAGACACATATGTATTTCTTGCATGAAACTCCTTAACAATTCTGTTCCAAGCTTCTGAAGACCATCCATTCTGACCCCTATATTGGCTGGTGTTGTGTTCATGTAGAAGATCAACATGGGTCTTCCCCAAGAGTGAGTTCCAAGAAGCTCTTTTGTTATCTACATTTTTTTAAACAAAATAGCTATAGCATAACAGAGATCAAAGGAGATAGAAAAACTATCTAAGAGATGCAACAAGTATAACCATTACCTTGATTGTTAGCCTTTTTTGTTGAGCGAACTTTCAGAGACTCTTTTTTTTTTGGCTTTGAGCAGCCTTGTTCATGATTAAGCTGAACCTGGGGGAACCTTTTGAAACCATTGGGGAAGCCCTTCCAACCATGCTTGCTGTTGGAAACATTCATAACATAAACATTAAGTAAATACATAATTTTCATATCATAAAATTACACAATTTTCAGAACATGATTCATAACAGAAACATTAGGAAAATTCATAATATTCATTACAAAATTTCTAATGCGTAAACATTACACATGATTCATAACAGAACACTCTTCCATTTCTAATGCATAAAGATTACATATGATCCATAACATAACACTAATTTCTACGCCTTTGGTAGTCACTCCACATTTGTTGTACTATTGTATCTCTGAGATTGTTGCCATGGGTGTGTCACTCTGCTCATTGCCCTCACCGCCATCAGGTAGATCAATAAAATTTGTTGGAGGAATATTATCTTGCTGATCATCCAACCATTGCTCATCTCCATTGAGTGCTTTAATAATATTGTGTAATAGGGCAGTAGCCATGGGTATCTTCACTTGATTCTCCATTTGATGCAATGTTGCAACCTTGAGGATGGGGAACCGTTCTTTAGAATCCCAAATGCTCTTTCTATAGCATTTCTAAGTAAAGCATGTCAGTGGTTAAATAGCTCTTTATAATTCTGAGGTCTACAGTGACCTGCACCGAACTCCTTGAGATGGTATCTTACTCCACGATATGGTGCAAGGAAAGAAGAGGTGTTTTCATAGCCACCGTCCACTAGGTAGAATTTCCTAGGAGGTACATGGAAACCACTATTCAATGCTGATCTAAGGACCCTAGCATCAGTGGCTGATCCCTCCCATCCAGCAGAGACAAAAGTGAATTTCAGATCAAAATCACAAGCCATCATTACATTCTGGCTAAGTGTTCCTTTCCTATTTCTAAATGGAGCTGCGACTCGAGGAGATACGGAAACTGGTACGTGTGTGCCATCTATTGCACCGATGCAATTCTGCACATAAAGAAACCCAGAATGATTTATAGTCGGAATTTGCAACAACAAGTATTGATCAAGATACAAGTTTTAAGATAAGCACCTTGAAGTAGGGATAAAACCTAGAATCACTCTGAATTTTATAATGTACTACATTAGGATTTGGAAGCTTCAAAAATCTGTTGCCGAGGATATGGACAACTTCGTTGAAAAAATGCCATATGCCAATGATAGCTGTCATTGCTGTGTCCAAATTGTCCTTACAGATCCTCAAATGATGCATTATGGCTAAGCATGTACAAGAAAAAAGCCAGCTTCTCCTCAACCTTAATTCTAGTGTCATGGACCAACCGTTCCCTTCTAAGGTAATTGGTCAATGATCTGAAGATTCTAGGTTCCATTCTGAATGCTACTCTACAATTCTTCACATGCCCTTCAAGTAGCTCCCGAACCTTTTTCTCTCCAGTTAGAATCGACGTATGGTGTTTCACCTTTTCTCTTCCTCCACTAGAACCCATCAAATATAGTGCAGGATCGTCCTCATCATCCCTCCTCTTTCTAATACGGTCCCTTATCGTCATAGATACTGCCAAACAAAAAATAATATTTTGTTTAGTACGGAAGTTAAAACAAATGCCTAATATATGGAATCAGAAAATATGAATTTATTCAAAGGAAAATATAACAGCCATATAATAGTATAAAGCACTATATTTGTTTCAGATTGAGGAGCTTGAGCTCAAGTTAATGAAGCATGAAATCTAAGGTGAGTATGTATTTTGCTTTGTGTCAGTATATATCTTTTCTTTTGAAGGGTAACTATGGTGTACAGATGCAAACAGAAACCTGCAGCAAATCGACACTGTAGCCCCGACCTCTCTCCGAGCTGCTCCATCGGAGCTCCTCTCATTTGAACATCAATCTATCTATTTCGGAAGAAGGCAGCAACAAAGTTTCCAGATTCTTTCTCTTTGGAAGACTTGCCCCTGTGGCGACTTGCTCTCCTTGAGCGTTTCTTTCCCAGATCCCCTCGCCGGCCTCTCTCTCTTCGGCCGCCGGCGGCCATGGTGGCCGGCGTCAGGTGGGAGTGGGGCCCAGTTTCTTTTAGTTGTAGTTTTCCTGTTCTGTAGCTCTTCCTCGGTGAATAAGATGGCGGCCAGATCCGGATCCATCCTCTCCCTTCCTCTTCACTATCTCCCTCGGCTGTGCAACGAGGTGGATGGTTGGAGAGAAGGTGGTGGTGGTTCTTATGCTGGCACCTCCCAACCGAATCCATGGCAAGTTTTGACTTTGGCCACCCTTGCTCCTTTGACTATAGCCCCTTCTTGCTGCAATAATTTCGATCTGGGTGACTGTGGTTCATTCTCCGTTCTATTCTTGGCCATGGTGGTCAGAAAGGAGGGGACTGGTGGAACTCAGTTTCCTGGTTTGGTGGAGTGCTGCTTCGACCTTTGGTGGCTGTCGGCCGGTCGTCGGTTTTTCCCCTCTCTTCAGTTCCTCTGTACCGCTGCCATGGAGGTTGCAGGAGGGGGATTCAAGGGTGGCCTGGAAACTGAAGATGGTGTCTACACCGATTTCAGATGGTGCAAGGGAAATCAGTGACAGTGCTATATACTCAATTGAGCAGGATTTGCCCCAAAACTGCAGCCGCACAAGGTTCATCTATTTCTCATTGTCAGATGATCGCCATGTTGAAGATGCCGTCTCTACGCTGTTCGGGCTGTGTCACCGGAGGTGGACGACAACTCCTCTGTTGCTGATCCTCAGATTTAACAGCGGGGACACCGTGAGTTTGAGCTCGGTCAAGGTTCTTCGATATCTACAGCTCAACTCTACACCTCGTGTGCATATTCCAGATAGACCATCGGGAGAGCCACCCGCGGGGCATCAACTGGATCGCACTTCTACCGAGGCCCTTGAAGATTACAGATGCGGCAATTTTGGATCCGGGTTGTCGACGGATGGTCGAACGCCGTATGGTTCTTTATGTGATCTTCAGCATCTTCTTTATGAGTTTAGATCGACCTCATGTTGTATTGTGCAGCTAGGCACCTATGTTTCTTGCTCTACTGTTGAGAGCCATGTTATCATGTACAAGGATCGTTAATGTCAATATATCTATTTTTGTTCAAAAAAAAATCTATCTATTTCATATGGACATGAGGCATCTATGCATGCTAATTTTCGTCCAAATTGGAGAGAAAAAATAACAGAATAAGACATGGATGGATGTGCTGTACATAAATCAACCTATATACAACATGATGGCAGACCAAGATCGATCGATCCCCTTTGCAAAAAAAAAAAAGACTAGCTGGACTAACACAGATCAGAAAGAGACCAAAATCAACTAGCTTACTAACACAGATCTTGATCTACCTCAAGCACATGGCTACCAGCATATCACAACTTGCTACTGACTGCTAATCTCCTCATATCACATGAACCCTAAACCTAGACATCGTGTCATGGGAGGGGCAGAAGAAGGACAACCAGACGCTCACAACAGATAAAAAACTGAGCCTAGATGCCAACGTCGCTGCCGCAAGTCTCCGCCAACAGCAGGTCCGAATCCAAGAACTTCACAGTTTGCCGGAGGAGAGGATGGGAGGTGGGAGGAAGAGGAGCTTTACCGGCGAGAGGATTCCGTCGTGGGGGAGGGAGGGCGCTGGAATGCGGAAGCGCACGCCGTCGCCGTTGCCGCCGCCACCGCTGGCGACCTGGCGTCGAGATTGCTCCGCGTCGCGCCGCCGCTGCGTCGTGAGACGAGTAGCTGGGGATTTCTTCCACGAGTCGATAGACGATGTTTAGATCCACCGTGGAATGGAGGGGATCAAGAGGGTTTGGGCTGGGGTGAGTTCCGCGTCGGGTGTAACCGAACGCGTGGTTATGGATGGGCCGGAAACTAATCCGGGCCGGGTTGATCCACGCGGGTTGACAGGGATTCGGCCTTGTTCCTCGCCGGTTGGGCCTAACCGAACGAGGCCTTAATGCGATAGATTTGAGGAGTTGTCACACGGCAAGTACGGGAGAGATGCGTTGTTATCGGGCCAGATTTTTTTTTTCTTCTGAGAAGCATTGGCGCATCAAACCATAGGATGGATTGGGAGTGTGGGGCGTCCGATCGGTCTGGGGTACAACTATAAAAAGGGTTCCCTTTACAAAGGGAACTTTTTTAGCTCCTAAGCGTGCCACGTGGCGGGAGCACGCTTGTCCTGCATGTAGAAAGCAAAATCGAATTTGAACACGAAGTGAAGGAAGCAAAAACGAATTTCCCCACCCCAGCTCCCCTGTACATCCGCGCGCACACGGGTGTACATCCGCGCGGACATCGTTGTACATCCGCGCGCACATCGGTGTACATCCACGGTGTACAAACTCATGCTGCTACTTAAATCTAAAGCTCTCTTGCATACCGGTATATAAATTTGGGTACTTGCCACCCCCACCCACAACCCTAACTAATATATGTAAGTTACAAGTTTTTCTTAATTTAGCGGCTCGGCTTCGTCCCCCGTCGCCGCTAACGCGGCGTACGGGGGGACTCAGCCTCGGGGCGTTAGGGTACGGAGGCTCCATCGCTCGTCGACGCTATCGCGTCGACGGCGATGAATCCTCCGTACCCTAACACCTACGCTAACGCGCCACACGAAAGTACAGAGTATATAGAACAGAAAGTACAGAATGTAGCCATTCGGATGTACAGATTAGTGCAAATAGGGTGTACAAGTACAGAGAAAATGGAGTACAAAGTACGTTGACAGCGGATGTACAAGTAAGTTCAAACCCGAAGTACAGCTATGTTCAAACCGGATGTACAGCTATTCAGCTTTTGGATGTACAAAAAAAAGTTCGTCAAAACCTATCGATATGGGATCTAGTTTTGAAGATCTCGACGCGAGTAGTTCAAAAGTGAAAACGGTTCGTAATTTGAATAAGTAGTTCTCAAGATATTTCGTTTTTAAACTTCGGTTCAAGAAAATAAAAGAGAAACTCCCTCCCACCCGTACCTTCATTTTCTCTTTCTTCCTCCCCACTTTAACTCCTGTTGCGACACGTGGCGAATATTCAAACAAAAGAACAAAGAAGAATGCGCCACTTGGCACGAGGACAGCGGAGGAAAAGTTCCCTTCGCGAAGGGTTCCCTTTTTTTAGTGATTACCATCGGTCCGGTAATTTTCTTTCCATCGGACTGCGATAGATAGTATTGATACCCGAGGCTTGCACTTGCAGTCCCGGCACAGCCCGCATATAAACGGGCCTCCGTGCCGGCGTTTGCCACCTATAGTTTCTATCTAAACACGGGACTCTTGTGTTTATATCTATATATACCTAATAATAATAAAAGCACTAAGCCTTCTTCCGGTCCGTCTGTATTATTACCGAATTGCCCCTGAAGGTGAAGGAAACTACGCACCACTGCCACCGGCAAGTGGAAAAAACGGTTCGATTTTTCCCCCTTTTCTGCCCACCGCTCCAAGCTCCAAGCGCAGCCATCGCCTGCCCGCACCTCCCCGTCATTGTCGCGTCGGGACGGGATGGCAGCCGGGCGAGCGCCACCCCCACCTCTCCTTCCTCCTCCGCCTCCTCTGGCTGTCCGACCTTCCCTCCCTTTCTCGATATCCCCTGTACACAGCTCAGTTTGGCCCCGGCTCAGTTCCCCGGCGAGCTGGTTTGCGCGCAGTGCGGACAGATCCATCGATTTCGAGACCGAGCAGGAGAGACACGCACCAATCCCCCATGGACAAGACGATGCGGGTGGCCGAGGTGCGGGAGGACTACGACGACGCCGCGCCCAAGCCCCACTCCAAGGTCTCTGGCAGAAAGCAGTCCGCTGTATACACCGACGACGCGCTGGTTCCCACCCATAATTGGACAAGCTCCAGGAGCTCGAAGCGCACACCAAGCAGCTGGAAAGAAATTGCAAGGAGGCAGGAAACGCACCCACGCATAGGACGAGGAGGCAAGGAGGGCGAGCGCTGGCTGCCTCGCTTCCACCCCCACACGGCAACGGGCTCCCAAGGTCCTCGCATGTCCACATACGGCTCCTCTGTGCTTCACCGATGTTGGTCACTGCACACATGCTAGGTGCTCGACAAAATGCCACAGTTCTTATATTGTCTGGTAATTCATTAGCATCAGTATTTCAGTTGGTACATGCAATGCTAATGTGATTTTGTTCTAAATTATTACATACGTTATGGACCAATATCTTGTGCACATGTCACAAGCCCCAAATTCCATCTCTTCTGAGAGTTCCTCGCCCAAGAACGAGGACGATTCTGCTTGCTGCACCACCAAACTTGTAGTGGTGGAAATGGAAATTATGGATGAGGCAGATGGGTCGATAGTGGTGCAGATGGACTGAGGGATATGGCTGAAGCCGCAAGGTCCGCAAACTTCTAACTCTGAGTACTCTCGACCCTCTACTGCTGCTGCTAGCTATGGTCTATCCTTATGCTTTGCCTCCACATCTCTGATTGTGGTTCCCCTCATGTAATGCACGTGTTGTTCATGAATGCAGAACACACTTTCAAGGTGATTGAGAAAAATCTTTGTTAGACTATATGTGAACACGAACTAGAGCTCATATTTGATTATTGGTTGGTCTGTGTAAGGACATCAATGATTTGTGCTGCAGACAATTGTTATAGCTGACATGATGTGAAAACAATGGACATGTGTTTCTTTTCATATATTCGTTATCTGGACTGAGTTAAGTAAGTGTGATTTAGTGTGTTATTGCTCTGGGATGTGCCATAGTCCTTTCGGACATGAATGCCATAGATTGATTAAAATTGCCTTACATCTTTAAAATTATTTCGTTATAAATAAATGCTATGACCTAATAATTGATCGTGTGGAAGCTTTTGCTGTCGAGCACTCGCCATTTTAAGAGATTTAGAAGGGGGCTGCTCTGTAGGAAGCACAGGTGTGTGGCCGCAAGCTTTCCGTACAAGTGTTACTTATTCTTGCTCTAGCCTTATCGCTACTTGGTTGCCGATGGTGGCATCGACATCGTGTATTCAAGCAGGCCCGAAGCAACCGGTCGCCTAAGTTTGGCACTGGACACCACCTGACACAAAACAAGTCTAAAGGTAAGGAACGTTGTGGCTGTGGGTTTAGAAATTGATGTGTATGTGCTCATCTTGTACTAGATTAATTCTGTAGCCTGCAAAATCGATGCCATTGAGGTGGGCATGTCGGTGATCAATGCAAAAAGTCAATCTTTAACACCAAATCATGTTCATGTGAATTGATTAATTCTCAGGTTGTCAGACAATATTGTCTAGGATGCAAGCCTGATTAATTAGCAAAAGAAGTCACGTAACCTAACAGTACAAATTGTTTCTACTGTCAATTAATTGCAGCAAAGCTAATAAGAAGCTGTGGCCATGGATTTGAGAGGTTTGTCGAAAATTGGTTGGCTGAAAATAAATGGACAGGATGATTGAGCTGCGTAGGACTAGGAGGACTAAGTCACAAAGAAGTTATTTTCTGTCTTTAGCTTGATATATTTGATATTGACATTCTTACATCAGAACGCTAAACCTGGCACTAGCACTATTTTATTCTTAGTTTGATCTGACAATAAATGGTGTGGCTTTATTAAGAAGAAAGAGTAGGAATAAAGGGGCAACTCTTGGAAGAAAAAGAGTTAAGAACAAAAGGCAAGCTTCTGAAAAACAATGAAAGAAACCCTCACCGTCCCAGCTACTACTGCACAAGAATTCCATGCTGATGATTATGATCTCTTAGGAATTAGCAAAGTTATCATATATAATGTATATATTTGACTATTTGACCTTCTGGATTGATTTATATTTTGATAGTGTAGTGTTAACTGCTTTCTTGTCCTTTACATGATACTATTAGCTTTTCATAAAATATATAGTTATTAATTCACACATTACTCAGTTAAAAAAATAAAGCACACAGTTCTAAATTTATAATACTTTGTATCTATGTACGCGCTATTAAACGTTTGAAATTGATGTTCTGTAACTTTCACTAATACACGGTACAAAAGGCAGGTCATCGAAGCATGTCAAGTGTCGATGTGCAGATTTATTTAAACACATTTAACGTGGCACCGTAGCAATGCACGTGTATAAATTGATTGGCCTTTTTTTAAGAATTTTTTTCTATCCCGTTGCAACGCACGGGCATGTGTGCTAGTGTTAGCGAATTTCTGAGTAGGTTTTTTGACGCAGTTTGGCCCCGCCGCCACCGCCACCGCTGTAGATCCGTACAACGACTAGGGATGCGGAAGCCTCACCCGGATATCACGCCGTACCCGGATTTCATCATCGACGCCGCTGGAATAGGCTTCTTGGGGGGCGGCATAGGTGGCTCCCCTTACCACTTTATCAAGGGTCTCTACAACTCGCCCAATGGCCGGCGCCTGGCGGCAGGCGCTCAGGCTGTCCGCATAAACGCGCCCCGCCTTGCCAGTGTTGGAGCTGCCTATCTCGCCCTTGTAGAAACATTCCACTACGTGATGATCTCGGCGCGCAAGAAAGACGACATGTGGAGCTACGTCCTTCCCAGTTTCGCCGCCGGCGCCTGCTTGCCGGTCGGTCGTGGACCTCGCGCCGTCGCTGTCACCGCGATCGGGTGTCTGTGCACTGCCACCGCAGTGCACGGGGCAAGCTTCTGCATCAGGCTAGTCCCAATGGGAGTAACTTCACTAGTAACATCAATGACACGTAAGTAAAAAAGATGATGTGGCAGCTAATTAATAATGAGAGAGAAGAATAGAGTAACATAGCTAGTTACTGTAACATCACACCTCCCAAGATCATATGAGTCTACGACCTAATAAATATATCTTTGCATGACACTACTTATATGTTACTACCCATTGTGGAGGTAGTAACATAATCTAGAAAAATGTGATGTTATCACATTATGTTACTCCCCATTGTGAGTAGCCTCAGACGGCGGATCGATTATCTGCGGCGCTCCTTGGAAGATCCCTACCAGACCCCACCCTCGGTCGTCGACTCTAGGCATCGAGATCTTCGATGCACCCAGCACATCTAGTTCCTCTATAGATTTCTGCAGAAAAGGTATTGTACGCACTTGTAGTTCTGCTGCTTTGATTGCTCAAAAGTGCTCCTTGTATTCAATTATTATGCAAATGCTGATGAGATTACATAATTTACATTGGAACTGTTATTTAGCCTTTTGTTCACTAAAAGTTAGACCAGACCATATGATACGGAAGGTTACGAAGGAAACTCAATCAATATCAAATATGTAAACCTTTCATATGCCGATCAAGCTGTTATAATAATACAAGTGTAGATAGAGCTGTGTTGCACAGTTCACTGTTTTCTTACTGGTGTCATTTTGTTCATATTCTGTGTGATTGTTGAGTACTTGAGTTAACACATCTTTTTGAATGACTTCGGATTTAATTGTGATGCGGTGTATTGGCAAATAGTCTTGTGATGCGGTGTATTGGCAAATAGTCTTGTGATCCATGAATTGTGGTACTGTCAGTATGTCTTGGTTTGTTGGTTCATAGTATCACATCTGTTCAGGTTTGTTGGTTGGTTTGTAGATTCACATCAGTTCAGTTATTTTGTTTGTTTGTGTCCAAGTTCTTGCTCTATTCCAAAGCATATGAACCAATTTGCTCTGATTAGAAAAGTTTGGCTCACTGTGTTTGTTGCCTTCAACGGTACGCAGTTTTCTTATTGTATATAAACTATGAAAGTATACCACCCGTGGTTTTTGAGTCTCTGTATAGTCGCTGATTAGTCTGTATAGTCACCGAGTCGTTTTCTTAAAATCAAGGCGACTCGCGACTAATTAGGCGACTTGGGTGACTAATCAGCGACTTGGGCGACTAATCAGCGACTTTTGTCGACTATACAGCGAGTCGCAGGCTTGTTATTGTGGTTGGTTAGATTTAATGCATTGCTCATATTATGTGTATTAGTTTGTAGAGAACTTACCAAGCAATTTTTGCTCAGTACAACTTGATACGTTTACTTTTATTTGATCCCGAGGTTTAATTGGAGCTAGCGATTATTAGACTTCGAACGATGCCTGGTTCACGATGGATCATGTGAGCATCAGGTGATGCATCTGCAGTTGACTATGTGGACAAGTAGGAGTATTAATTTCTGCTCAGTACAACTGACTGATATGTCTGTTTTAATGTGCTCGATTCTGAGGTTTAATTGTAGCTCGGGGTTGTTAGGCTGCAAACAGTCCCTGCTTCACGATGCATCATGTGCTGCATCTGCCATTGGCTATGTGTGTGGAACCTACTCCCTCCGTCCGGTACTCTGGGCACAATCCTAAAAACATGCAGTCCCAACCCCCCTCCTCCCCCCCCCCCCCCCCACCCCACCACCACCACCACCACCACACACACACACACACACCTCCTAGGCGCATTAGCATTTGATTCCCTCTCAATTAGTGGTTGCTTGCCTCTCCTCACCAATGCACGCAAGATTTTAGCCCCAATCGGCTAGGCGGGCTAGCACCTTGGGCCTAGAGATTTGCTAATTGTGCCCTTAAAACCGGGACGGAGACATCAGGCACGGTGGGGACACGGTTGGTATGCGAGTGTGTTCTCATACCATATGTCAAAGGGTATGGTGTCAAGTGTAAACATCAGTTAAATAGGAGTTGTTAGCATAAAACCACCACTTTTGTGGCGAAATTTCGGAAAACCACCATTTTTCTTTTTTTTTACAAAATGTGACCACCATAGTGCACGTTTTTTGCAATTCGCACAAATCAACGGTTTAGGGCGAATTGACACCGTTTCTGACGGTGGGACCCATACGTCAGTCCTACGTGGCATGGGGGGACGGCGCCCGGCGACGGCCGTTTGGAGCCGTTAACGGCCGTTGACGGAGGCGGTGGGGCCCACCACTTACGACCCGTTAGGGCACCCCTTCGCCTCAGTCAAACACAGTCACCGCGCGCTCTTCTTCCCCACTTCATCGAGCTGCTGCCGCCGGTCGTTCTTGCGCGCCCTCCGCCGGCCGACCTTGCGCGCCCTCCGCCGGCCGACCTTGCGCGCCCTCCGCCGGCCGAGCTGCTCGCTCCCTCCGCGATGCCGAGCTGGAACGACGGCGAGTCCTCGAGCCCGTCGACGCTAGGGGTAAGATCTATAATTTGGGGATTAGGGTTTCGGCCCAGATTTGGGGATTTCGCGCCGCGGGGAGACGATAATTTCTGTGTTGTTCGTGGTTTCTTCAGGACACCGTGGAGAGCGACTACTGTCCAGACACCACTGAGGACGCCGATTTCGACGGTTTGGCGTTGGGTGCGGAGCTGTGTCGCGGGCACCAGCAGTTGCCGAAGAAATGCGTTGCTTTTGAAGGAATGAACACCGGCCGCAGGTTCTACATGTGCTCGGTGGAGAATGTAAGTTAGATGCTAGATTTCGTGCTTGACCTTGTATTGCAGCCCTGTAGTTAGTTGCAAAATTATTATTGCAGCAGATTTGCAATTTGTAGTGAGCTAGATTGAGAAATGTAGCCCTCTACTTAGTTGCATTGTTTAAAATAATTAGTTGCAGTAATGTTAAATTAGAAAGCATGTATAGCTCACTGTTCTTAATAAGTCAGAAAACATGCATAGCTACACATGCAACTAGTTTCTTAATTAAAATAATTAAGTGTATTTTTAGGGTAGCTATATTATAAAAAAGCAGAAGTCAGTTACATGTATAGCTCTTGCATTACAAGGATTTGGGTTCTATAGGCTCTGTTTTAAATAATGCATCGTTTAGATAAATGTGTAGCTCACTGTTTTTATCTGAACCTTTTTGCAGCAGGTTGAGAACTGTGGTTTTGTGCATTGGGTAGATGAAGAGTGGCCACCAACAGCTCAGAGAGCAATAGGGAAACTGTGGCGGATGTTTGAAGATAGCAACAATGCAAGAGTTGCAGAAAGGATCACACATGTAAGTCTGATGAAGGAGCTGTCTGAAGAGAAGACCAAGATTGAGAAGAAGTACACACATATGGTTGCTGATGTTAACAGATTCATTGATGACACTGTCAAAGCTGCTAGGGAGGAGAACAGCTCCAGGATTCAGAAGGATGATGAAATGATGAAACAGATGAAGATAACAATTGATTTGTTGGAGGCCAGGGTTGGTGAGCTGAAGCAGGTGCAGAGAACTCAAGCTGATGTAATGAAGGCCAAGCAGGAGAAGTTTGATGAAGAAAAATCTGTGCTCAAGGAGGAAAAGAAAAAGCTTGAGTGCATGTTGTATGATCTGCTTAAGGAGGAAAAGAAAAATAAGGAGAAGGTGCAGAGGATCAAGGAAATAGTGGGTTAGAGAACTCATGTTTTTATTTATGTATGGTTGCTTTTTAGTAAAGCAAGGTGTGAACTCTGTTAATTTAGTTTGGACTGTTTGGAACTATTAGTGTCATCTTATTCTGCTGTTGAACTTGTAATGAATGTGAGCTTGTTGAATTGTTGTTGAATCAAAAAGTGATGCTACATTATTATGTGTCAATCCCTTTTTTACTGGTGAGTGGCTGCACTAACTATTAGAGTCAGTGCACTAAAAAGTTAGCAATGTTGAATAGGTAAAAATGATCATTTAGGGTTGTCTTGGGGCCCTCGACAACCCATTTTTACCATTTTTGAAGAAAATGAAAAATTTGGTAAAAATGATCATTTAGGCCTCATTTGGTGCTCCGGGAAAACACAGGGATCCCCGTCCGATTCCAGGGACAGAGAGCCACGTGGTAAACTCACCCCGGAAATTCTGCAGGACCATTTGGTGAGGCTCGGGGTCAGGAAATATCGCCCCACCCCCGTCGATTCCCCGGGAGGAAAAAACACTACCTCGGACTCGTGGGGGAAAATCCCTGTCTCTCTCTCGCTCGGCAACACTGGTTCTCCATTGATCCATGACTGCTCCGACCCGTGGCCTGCCGCCGCTGCGCAAGATCTGGAACAGTGGCCCGTCTCCGCTGCGCAAGATCTGGCCTGCCGCCGAGGCGCATGCTCCGGCGTCCCTCCTGGATGTCGTCTACCATGTCTGGCAACGCTTCTCTCTCTACTCCGACGTGTGGAGGCCGGATCCACTGCGGGTCGTGGTCGTCACGGACATGGTGTCGGTGGAGGTCACCTGCAGCTCTGCCTGGACGCAGGACAACTCCCTTTCTACGCGCGGACGTCACCCAACTTCCTCGTCGGCGTTGTCCCTTTCCACCCGCGTCGTCAGTGGACTAGAAACCCAACTTCCTGAATCGGCTGGATCAGGGCGCTGGAGTATGTGGCGAGGCGAGGAATTGGAAGCCGGGAAAGCTCATCGTCGCTGGCTCGCTGCGATTGAGAACGACAGGGCTGTTCCCAAATGGCGATGTGAATTTTCCACGGGTTTCCCGTTTTGTCAAGATTATTCCACCCGAGGCGTCTTTTCCCTGGGCATATCTCCCCTAGCTGCCAAACAAAGCCTTAGGGTTGTCGAGGACCCCTCGGGGCCCTCGACAACCCATTTTTACCATTTTTCAAGGAAATGAAAAATTTGGTAAAAATGATCATTTAGGGTTGTCTTGGGGCCCTCGACAACCCATTTTTACCATTTTTGATGAAAATGAAAAATTTGGTAAAAATGATCATTTAGGGTTGTCGAGGACCCCTCGGGGCCCTCGACAACCCATTTTTACCATTTTTGAAGAAAATGAAAAATTTGGTAAAAATGATCATTTAGGGTTGTCGAGGACCCCTCGGGGCCCTCGACAACCCATTTTTACCATTTTTCAAGGAAATGAAAAAATTGGTAAAAATGATCATTTAGGGTTGTCTTCGGGCCCTCGACAACCCATTTTTACCATTTTTGATGAAAATGAAATTTTTTGTAAAAATGATCATTTAGGGTTGTCGAGGACCCCTCGGGGCCCTCGACAACCCATTTTTACCATTTTTGAAGAAAATGAAAAATTTGGTAAAAATGATCATTTAGGGTTGTCGAGGACCCCTCGGGGCCCTCTCGACAACCCATTTTTACCATTTTTGAAGAAAATGAAAAATTTGGTAAAAATGATCATTTAGGATTGTCGAGGACCCCTCGGGGCCCTCGACAACCCATTTTTACCATTTTTGAAGAAAATGAAAAATTTGGTAAAAATGATCATTTAGGGTTGTCGAGTACCCCTCGGGGCCCTCGACAACCCATTTTTACCATTTTTCAAGGAAATGAAAAATTTGGTAAAAATGATCATTTAGGGTTGTCGAGGACCCCTCGGGGCCCTCGACAACCCATTTTTTTTACCATTTTTAGGGTTCAACACATAGCACATAGCACATAGCACAAATATGACATACCACATGGCACATACTCTTACACAAATAGATCATAGTTCAACACATAGTCTTACACAAATGGTTCTCAGCACATAGTCATACACATATTGTTCTCACCACATAGTCTTACACAAATGGTTCTCAGCACATAGTCTTACACAAATAGATCATAGTTCTCACCACATAGTCTCACCAAATAGCACATAGCTCACTTGTGTGATGTTGCCTTCCCTGCATTCAGATAACCCTTCATCCTACCTGTGAGGGTGATTTTCCTGCTGCTTACCCTGGTTGGGGCAGTACTAACACCTGCATCAGCACTCCTTGGTGTTGTTGCTGAAACAGTTGGAGCTGGAGCAGTTGGAGCTGGTGTAGCAGCTGTGGTACTCTGTGAAGCAGATGTTTCAAGGTTGCTGCTCTGCTTCTTTAGCTGTAAGAGAAATTGGTTAGTTGCAGATGGAGCATATTAATACAATTCAAAGATATATATATCTAACCTTGTTCTGTTCCTTCCTTAGTTGCAGCTCTGGCCTCAGTTCAGTACCACAATTTGTGTACCTATGGCCAGTCAGGTGGCAGTTGGAGCAAGTGATACTGCCCATCCTTGAAGTATCTCTAGGTGCTGGTACCTCAAATGCACCTTTCCTCCTCACAGTTTGCTTCCTACCTGGCTTCTCTCTGAACACAGGTGGATCAATGTCTGTTGTATTTGTCTTTGGCCAGTCATCAGGACCAGGAACAGGGTAAACCACAAACTTGAAAGCTTCCTTGTACAATGGTTTCTTGAAAAAGTCAGAGACATAGTCCTCTGGTACCTGCTTCACCTTGTTGATTGCTGAGATGGCATGATTACAAGGAATGCCAGTGACATCCCACTTCCTGCATCCACATGTCCTTGCTCTCAGGTCAACTGCATGTACTGCTGTCCCACTTGTGCTTACTTGCCACAAACCAATCTCTGCATTCCTAGCCTTGCATTCTCTGGAAAACATCTTGGCCTCTTCTAATTTCCCAGAGTAGTGGGGTGTAATCTCCCATCTAGTCCTCTCTGCTGCTTCCCTTGTCTTACTGTATTTCATCATTAGCTTGTCCTTAATGCCATCAAGCATTGTCCTTATTGGCTTGTTCCTAACATTTAATATCATCCTGTCGAATACTTCTGACAGGTTGTTGACAACCAGATCAGTCTTGCAGTTAGTGTCAAACGCATACCTGGCCCAATGATTCAACTGGAATCTTCATTAACCAGGCATATGCTTCCTCACATTCCTTTTTCAGCTCCTCCATTGCTTTATCAAATCCACTCTTGGTATAGGAATAACTTGCTGCAAACAGGGACTTCCTCAGCTCCTCACCTCTAAACCCTGCTGACTGAAAGTTGGCATAGATATGCCTCACACAGAACCTTTGAGGAGAGTCAGGGAACACTCTTGATATTGCTTTCAACAAACCCTGGTCAAAGGTAAATAGTCAGTACTCATAATGGTGTAAATTTGTTCCTTCAAAGGTAAATAAGCAGTAGACAAATTTTTACCTTTTGCCTATCAGATATTATGGTGTAATTCCCCCATTTCCCTGCCTGTCCTATGCATTCTCTCAGCTGGGTTAGAAACCACATCCAACTAGCAGTTTCTTCTCTATCTACTACACCAAAGCAATGGGAAAAATGTTGTTGTTCCCATCTCTCCCAGTAGCAGCCAATATTTGTTGACCTGTGCTCAATTTTATGAAACATCCATCAAGCCCTGCATTTAAAAATAGGATAAATCAGAGAGGCAGTAATTTATGACATGTAATTACTTATAACAAACATGCTAAAACAGAGAGGCAGTACTTATAAGAAACTTACCAATGAATGGCCTGCATCCATTAAGAAATCCCTCCTTAGAAGCATTTAGATAAATAAATAGTCCATGGAACCTTGGGTTTGGACTAGGATGCTCCACTAGCTCCTTGGTTGTAACAATGCATCTGCTCCCTGGATTTGTGTCTAATATAGCCTGGAGGTAGTCTCTCAACCTTGTGTACTGCTTCTTCTGATCACCAATTACTACATCAAAGGCCTTCTTCCTTGCCCTATAAGCCTTGCTCCTTGGAACTTCCACACCAAATTTCAGTTTTGCTTGCTCCATCAGTGTGTCAACACAAGTATTTGTATCAGTTCTCACAGCTTGCTCAGATTGTTGGGCCAACCAATCAATGTTGACTTTTGTGTTCTCTCCATGGGGAATGCAAGTGTGCAAAGCTCTCAGTTTTCTAATCCAAAATGTTTTCTCATGTTTAATTATAGATGCAGTCATGTAGAATGGACACCCTTCTTCACTGCATTTAACAATAATCCTATCAGGATTATTTCTGTGCAGCTGATAGTTCCTTAACTGAGCAATGTGGTAGTTCCTAAGAGCTACCCTAAACTGCTGGACATTTTTGAAACACAACTTGATGGCAAACTGCTCATGTGCATCAGCCCTAAACTCATCATACCAAACCCTCCTTTTCAATTTTTTGAGCCTCCTCTTCCTCCCACTGGGAAGGGAATATTTCTCTACAAATCCATCATCATCACTGGAGCCCAAATCATCAGGGCTGCCATCTTCATCAGATGTGGGTTGGAAAAAAAATGCCTCCTCTTCATCTGCCTCATGGTGACATCTGCTAGTTGGCCCTGGCCTCTTAACAGATTTCTTCACTGCAATGGGAAATTCATCTTCATGCACCTCCTCTGCCTCTGACTCCTCCTCCTCCTCCTCCTCTAAATACAGTTCTCCAACATCTGTGTCCCCTTCAAAATGTATAGCCTGTTCTTTCATCCTCTTCTGTTCCCTAATTTTCTCCATAAATAGGAAATCTTCAGGATCTTCTCCTCTCTGCCTCTTCAATTTCTTGATTAATTCTACCTCCTCTGGCACTGCATACTCAGCATCCTCTTCAGAGTCTATAATTTCAACACACACTGAAACACCAGGAGGAACAACTGATTTCCCCTTATCCATATTGCAGCTCTGTTGGGTTCCAAGGCATACAACATCTGAGTAGTCTACTGGTACTGGATACACTTCTTCATCCTCACTAATGTATGTCAAACCATCTTTGTTCACAGAAAGGACAACTGGCTCATCTAATTGCACCTGAACTTCCCTTGCATCCTGGTTGATACCTACTGGTACTGGTTCTCTATGTTTCAGTACAGTGAGCAACAACAATTTGTCCTTGCCAAACAATTCTAACATCTCTTCTACCTTCTCCATATTGGCAACAACCTCCATGCCTCCAAAACCTTTTCCTTTTTCCTTGACATAATAAATTCTATCATTGTAACCATAACCATGTTCTTCAATCAGTTGCATCAAATTCATAACAGTTATATCTGATCTTGATAGAGTTCTCTCTAAATTGTCTACACCAGGGAAATTGAACCTAATTTCCCATTTTTCATCGTCCAAACTGCAAAACCATGACAGCATACAAGACCTAATTAACTTACAGTGTACTCTAAAAAACAGAGAAGAACTAAACCCTAAAACCTAATTCCTCTGCTACCGGATGACAGAGATAAACTACACTAAGCTATAGCAAATCAAGATGCAGAGAGAGCACTTACTCGACGCCAGAGTACCTCCTCTTCTCCGGCGAGGCCAGAACCGCCGCCGAAGAGCACATCGGCGACAGATCGCCCTGGACCCCGCGTCTCCGGGCTGCCAGTCATCTCTGCGTCGCCGCCCCCAACGCCGCAGCCCCCAACACCGCCGCCCCCGGCGCCGCCGCCCCCGGCGCCGCCGCCCCCGGCGCCGCCGCCCCGACCGCCGCCCGCCGACGCTACGCCTCCGCCGTCGCCTGAAGTGGCCGCCGCCATCGCTAAGTATCGGAGGGAAGAGCGCGCGGTGACTGTGTTTGACTGAGGCGAAGGGGTGCCCTAACGGGTCATAAGTGGTGGGCCCCACCGCCTCCGTCAACGGCCGTTAACGGCTCCAAACGGCCGTCGCCGGGCGCCGTCCCCCCATGCCACGTAGGACTGACGTATGGGTCCCACCGTCAGAAACGGTGTCAATTCGCCCTAAACCGCTGATTTGTGCGAATTGCAAAAAACGTGCACCATGATGGTCATATTTTGTAAAAAAAAACGAAAAGTGGTGGTTTTCCGAAATTTCGCCATAAAAGTGGTGGTTTATGCTAACAACTCGTTAAATAGCAATGTTCCATGTAGCTTAAACCACAACGGAAGTATCATAAAACTTGCCCGGGTTTGCCTCCTCAAATGGAAGTGTGCGTTTAAATTAACTCTGTCCATTTAATTGGAGGTTTGAGAAATGTCACGGAGAAAACTTATCTTTTTGGATGATTTGCAGAGTAACATCACATGGTAGTAATAAATCAGAGGATAATGTTACTTGTGCATGTAGAGGTGGATTCTGATGCTGTGCCGACCTAATCAGGCGGATTGACATTTGGTGTCTTCCATGGGAGTGCTAAAGCGAGGCGAGAAGCTCCATTGTTTATGGCCATGGCTCCAGTAGGATGTGCTCTTTATACATGCTTGAGCTGAAGGATGTTTTGGGATTTGGGATACTGCATGGAGGTGGGACTGTCGATAGTGGTAAGGGTAAAGAGATTTGGGGGGTAGTGATCAGAATATTATGTGCAAACTTTTGTTACAGAGTGTTTTAGTTATTCCCATAGACAGAGGGAGGACTGTTCATTTGTCTCAAATCCACTTTGAAGGTAATTGGGTGAAGCAGGCACACCCCGTGAGGCCTGACCTTGCTTGTGGCGCTTGTCCATCAGCCATCGAGCAGGATTTTCATTCACGCACACAGATCTCTCGCCTCGTCGTTGTCGCATGTTTCTCTGCAGTTTCGTAGACGCTGGAGCCGTGGTGGAAAAAATACAACTATCCTGAAATTTACATGGCAAAACTTATTATCATCTTGTTTATTAGTACGTAATATAATTTCCAACAGGCAGAACCAGACTGCCTGCCTGCCTGAGACGGTGAGACAGTCGTCATGTGCTGGTCTGCCTGCCTTCGGCACTTTGACTGCACCGGCGACCTCCTTCAATGCGGCCACTACAACTACACCGCACTGCACCGGCGACCTCCTTCAATATCGGGAAAAATGACCGAAAATAACCACAAAGCGAAAAGAATTCACAAAATAAACGTTCGGCGAAACTATTTCACAAAATAACCCTTTTGGGTAGCGCCCCACACTTAGGCGTTATGGTATCCTATGTAGCGCCTCAGACTAAGGCGCTACTCGTCCTGCCTACGTGGCGGCTACGGCCCGACATTTGGTTGTGTAGCGCGTTAACGTTAGGCGCTATGCTACGTAGTGTAGCGCCTAGTGCTAAGGCTTTACACTAGGATTTAGAAAATTTTAGCCAAAATTTGATAATTTTTTTAATATTTTTAGAAAAAATTCTAATAATTCAAGTCTATATATATATATATATATATATATATATATATATATATATATATATATATATATATATATATAAGGAATCGGGGAAAGTTTGAACCAATTTGGGTGGGTGAATTGAGAGAAACATTGATTTGAATATTCAGTTTTAATTTTTTAGCCGAAAATTTCAATTGCCAGAAAAAATAGAAAAAAATCATGTAATTCAAGTCCATATATATAAGCAATCTGGAAAATTTTCAATTAACTTGGATGGGTGGATTGAGAGAAACATTAATTTTAATGTTCAGTTTCAAAGTTTAGCCGAAAATTTAAAGTTTCCATAAAAATTGGAAAATTCCTGTAATTAAAATTCATATATATAAGCAATCTTAAAAAGTTTTAATCAATTTAGGTGGGTGGATTGAGAGATACATCGATTTGAATGTTCAATTTCAAATTTTGACTCAATATATTTTTAGACATGGACATGGACACTAAGTAACTAACTAAAGAAATAATCTAGTCTACTTGGTGCATTTTTACAAGGACATGGTGACATCCCTAGTTCCTTTAATAGTGAGACCAAACATTTAGCTCAATACATCAATCCATGGGCATAAATATTTATAGAGGTTTACATCTTAAGTGCTATTTTTTTTGTAGATCAACATCAAACGCCTTAGCCCCCCCCCCCCCCCCCCCCCCCCCCCAAATTTAAAGTTTCCACGTGGAATTAATTAAAAAAATTCGGAAGACTTTAAATGTTCGGCCAAACTTTAAAACTGAACATTCAAATCAATGTTTCTCTCAATCCACCCATCCAAATTGGTTCAAACTTTCCCAGATTGCTTATATATATGGACTTGAATTACATAGATTTTTTTCATTTTTTCTGTAAATTTAAATTTTCGGCAAAAAATTGAAACTGAACATTCAAATCAATGTTTCTCTCAATTCACCCACCCAAATTGGTTCAAACTTTCCCCGATTCCTTGTATATATGGATTTGAATTACTGGATCTTCTTCATTTTTTTTCAAAAATATTAAATTTTTGATCAAATTTTAGCCGAAAATTTCTAAATCTTAGTGTAAAACCTTAGCACTAGGCGCTGCGCTACGTAGCATAGCGCCTAACGTTAAGGCGCTACACAACGAAATGTAGGGCCGTAGCAGCCACGTAGGTAGGACGAGTAGCGTCTTGGCCTGAGGCGCTACATAGCATAGCATAGCACCTAAATGTTGGATGCTAACCGAAAGGGTTATTTTATGAAATAGTTTTGCCGGACGTTTATTTTGTTAATTTCTTTCGCTTTGTAGTTATTTTAGGTCATTTTGTCTCAATATCGCTGCAGGCACCGACGCAGGCAACGTTTCCTGCCAGGCAGCTGCGTGCGAACCTGGTTTGGTGGTGCTCGCCATGTGACGTTGCTGACCTTTTCTCTTCTCTCCCATAATTCCAAGACACGAGTTGGTTTTTGCCTGTTCCTTGCTTGTGATTTGTGAGATAATATATGAGCTGGGCACTGATTATATGTTTGCTAGTAGTACATTTTTTCCTGACCTGTCCAGTATGGGTAGCTTAGTTTGTTCGGGCAGGATATTCAGGCACTTCGGTTTCAGCGGTTGCGTCTGTCACAATCATACGACGACCAAGTCATCATGCAAGATGATGTCAATAATAATGCAAGATTAGTTAGATAAACTATAGTTAGGATAGTACTAGGCTTGGAGGTGCACGGTTTGGGATGCTTTGGAAAACAACTTTTGGGTCTCTCAAATTAACATTCAAGGAGGTCTCACTTTTCATCACATTATGCAATTTGTCAAGATTTGGGAGATGGTCTTGGAGGTTCATCTTTCCCCCGACTCCCCGGATAGCATCACTTGGAAGCTCGCAAAGGATGGACGCTACTCGACGGCGACGGCCTATAGAATGTAATTTTTGGGGCTAACCGCCTCCACGATGCCGACGTTGGTTTGGAAAACTTGGCCCCCTCCAAAGTGTAAGATCTTTGCGTGGCTAGTTCTCCAAAACCGTGTATGGACGGCGGATAGACTTGAGAGGAGGGGTTGGCCAAATTACGGCCTATGCAAGCTTTGCAATCAAGAACAAGAAACAGCGGCGCATCTTCTCTTCAAATGTCGCTTCACCTTGAGAATTTGGTCTTCATTGAAGAGTTGGATCGGGCTTCATGATCTTGACCGTCAAAGGGTGGTGGAGCGAGGCGACTCACAAAAGAGGTGGTGAGAGGAAGGCCGTGGCCTCGCTTGCGATGATGGTCTCTTGGGAGGTGTGGACGGAGAGAACGCCCGGGTCTTTCGGAATAATTCGACCACGGCTACCTTAGTCATTGACAAGATCAAGGAGGAGGCAAATATGTGGTGCCTTGCCGGGGCCAAAGCGTTGTGTAATTTAATGCCGTGAGAATAGGCTTACTTTTTCGGTCTTGACCTTGGCTTGTAACACCCTCTAAAACTGCTCGCTTATTTAATGAAATGGCAAGTCTTTTGGCTCGTTTTCAAAAAAGTACTAGGCTTGGAGTGGGACACTCCTGAATCTTTCTGTCTGAGCTAAGGCACAGTTAAGCAGCAGTTTGTTGTCAGCTGTACCTCCAGCAGGTCAATATCTCCGCAACATGGGGCTGCTTGCTTGGTCGTATAATGATCCATGGTTAGTCTAGATTTGTGGAGCATGCATTTCTCTGTTCCCAGGTTTCGGTGGCGGCGGTGCACTACATCTGAAGCTTCAGGGAAACCTGCATACTGAAAATAGGAACATCATTTCCCTCGTTTTCCTAGCGTCAACCACCCGGATCGATCTCTGAATCCAGCGGGAGGACGCAACAATGTCTGGCACCGGGAAGCGGAAGGCTCAGGTCAAAGTGATGGATCTGATTCCCATACCAAGTGGGAAGAGACTGCTGGTGTGGGACGCCAGAGAGATCCACCTCAGGCGGCTCCTCCTCGTCCTCGACAGCAACCTACGGGACCGACGAGTTCTTCCCAGAGTCGTGCGACTCCTGAGCACCTGGTGACCTGCTTCAACTGTAATGGTACGGATCATCCTACTTCTCAGTGCCCTACTATCAGATGTGAGAGATGTGGAAAATTAGGTCACATACGTCCTATATGTCAAGCTGTTCTTCCTTGGGAATGTGTGGCGTCTATGTGTGGTCTTCAGTCTCCTGGTTTGGGGTTTTTCTATTGTCCTGATCGTAGTTCTCCTAAACAATTGAAAGAAAGAGCTTCAAGTATTGTTATATCCGTTCTGCAAGGGAATCCTACTACTTAGGAATTGGAGTTAGAGTTTAATGAATATCTTGGTTCGAGTTGGAGATGTTCGGCTCGTTCCATTAATGCTAGTCAGTTTGTTATGCGGTTTCCTAATCCTAGTGAGGTTCAGAGAGCATGTTTCTTTGGGAAACGGATGGAAATGAGACAATGTGATGCGGTGATAAGTCTGTCTCCTTGGACAGCATCTGTTGGTGCAAAAGCTCTGATGCACAAAGCCTGGGTGAGAATAAGGCATATCCCTGCTGAGAAAAGATGTGAAGATAACATTGCATATGCTGGATCTCTGGTGGGAGTGACTCTTGAGGTGGACCAGGCTACTATACATCGCCCAGAATATTGCAGAATCCTTTTGGGTTGCAAAGACATTGATCAATTACCGCCGGATGCTGAAGGGGCTTTGGGTGATCATTTTTATGTCTTTTCCTATGAGGTGGAATTTGTGGTGGTGAAAGGGCCTCCTGCTAGCAAAATTGGTGTGGTAGCTGGGAGTTCTGAGCATTCTCATATGGACCCTTCTCCAAAAAGGCCTAGAACTGCTCAGAATTCTGTGGATGAATCATCTGATGGCCAAGTTGATGCCAGTCAAAGTAATAACTATGGGAAAAACTACTCACAAAAACTGGCAGTTGTGCCTGAAACTAAATCTGAGGATGAAAGTGATGAAGAGCAGGAATTACTTATTGAAAAAATTGCCAGGGAAAATCTGAAGAAAGATTATGAAGCTCAAGGGGGCCAAATGGGGGAAAGTGTAGAAGAAAGTTCACTGGTGCTTCCTGGGCAGGCGGAGGATAAAATGAAAGGGAAAGTTATGTCTCCTGGGAAAAATGATAAGGTGTCTCATGGATCAATGATGGTTGCTTATGTGTCTACAAAGATTGCTCCTGTGACTCCTGTTGTATCTAGGGAACTGATGGTGATACATCATGCTATGGTAGTGGAAGGGAAATCCTATGCTACTGTTGTATGTCCTGAGGAGAAGATGCAGGCACCTATTGTTACTGAGATTGAACATGAGTCTTTTTCTCCTCCTGTGGGGTCTCCGGGATATTTTGTTCAATCCCCTGATGGAGGGCAGTCGGAGGAAAAGCAGGGAGGGACAAATGTTTGTGGGGATGTCCACATGGAAGAAGCTGAGGTTATGCAGGGAGGGTCTCGTAACCAGCAGCAAAAACAATGTGATACCATGAACCAGGCTGCAAATCTTGCAAGGAAGAGGAACCTGGAAGGTATACCTACTATCTCTGAAACTCATATTGATGAAAATAATCCCTTTGCTATTCTATCTAATAATGAAATCATGAAAAGAGCTTCTCTCATCGGTGTGGGTATTCCTTCTGATAAATTTGCATCTATTGATGTTTTAAGGCAACTAGAGGAGTCTAGGAAAAACTTGGAAGAAAAAACACCAGTTAATAATAGCTACACTGTTGATCATGATAATGGGCAAACTTCTCCTTTATACTTATCCTGGTATGATAAGAATGATGCTGAGCAAGATTTTGTTTTGGTGCAGACTAGAAAATCTAAGAAAGAAAATAAAAAGAAAAATGTTAATGTATCTAGACCTATAACTAGAAGTCAAGTAGAGGATGCCAGCTCTTCCCTCCCTCCTGGAAGAAATGGCAGGAAAAGAAATGCCCCTGTTAGATTTAAATGAATTGCGCCTTTTGGAACTTGAGGGGGGCAGGCAAAAAAGGGGTTTCTGCCTGCCTCACTGATATTATTAGTGATTTTGATGTGGATTTCATTGGCCTGCAAGAAACTATGAAGCAAAAATATTCTCCTGCTTTTTTTCGTAAAATTGATCCTCATAATGCTTTCTTTTGGAAGTGGATTCCTTCGGTGGGTAAGTCTAGTGGTATCCTGTGTGGTGCTAGATATGACTCCTTGGGTGTGCAAACTGTGAGGATGGGAGAACATATGATTTTGATGAATCTATGGGACAATAAAAAGAAATGTAGATGGTCTGTTATTACAGTATATGGTCCGGCGCATGAAAATTTGAAATCCTCCTTCTTGGCTGAAATGGCTTCCTTTTGTAATTCTGTTGATGGACCCTATATTATTGGTGGAGATTTCAATATTTTGAGACATTGTGGAGAGAAAAATAAACCATGTGTGTTACCTCATTCTTCTGAGATGTTTAATGATGTTATTCATTCTGTGGCTCTCAGGGAAATTCATATGAGGGGTGGTTGTTTTACTTGGTCGAATAACCAAAGAAATCCTACTTTGGAGAAATTGGATAGAGTGCTTATGTCCTCTGATTGGGAGGATTTGTTTCCTTTAGTGTTTGTGCAAAAAATAGTGAAGGAACAATCAGATCATAACCTGTTAATTGTGCAATCTGGTGAGATTCCTATTTTGAAAAAGAAAAGAGAATTTAAATTTGATGTTTCCTGGCTGAAGAATCCTGAATTTTTACCTTTAATTAAAAAGTTGTGGGAACAAAATGTGAGAAGTACTGATCCTATTGATGTGTTGAACATCAAGTTGAAAAGGGTTAAGAAATACTTGAAGGGTTGGGGGGCAAATATTTTTGGGAACAATAAAAAAAAGAAAGCTGAATTAAAGGAAATACTTAAAGGTCTGGAGAAGCTGGAAGAAGAGGGGGTTTATCTCCAGAGGAACAATAAATGCGAGTTATGATAAACGTTGAGCTGTTTAATATGTGCACAGAGGAGGAGAATTACTGGTATCAGAGGGCTCATGGGAAGTGGCTTTTGGAGGGGGACTTAAATACTTCTTATTTTCATAAAATTGCTAATGGTCGTAAGAGGTAAAATACTGTTCTTAGTTTACAGAATGGGGACAGTGTGGTGGAAGGGACAAAAAACCTTTTGAAACACGCTACAGAATATTATAAAGAGCTTTTTGTGCCAGCTCCTGGGAATTTATTTAGTCTGTCTCCTGAATTATGGTCTCCTGAGGAAAAGTTAGATGATGATGATAACAGAAACCTAACCAGAACTTTTACTTTTGAGGAGGTTAAAACAGCCCTTTTTTCCATGGAAACTAATAAGGCTCCTGGCCCTGATAATATTCCTATTGAGTTCTATCAGCATTGCTGGGATGTGGTGAAGTTTGATATTATGCGTTTGTTTGCAAGTTTCCTGTAACAGCCCCAGATTAGTACCCTAAAATATGGGCCAATTTTTCACTTTTTGGTTTGCATTGCATCATGGCATCCATTTAAAATTGCTAACCAAAAATAAAAGCAACACTTGGAAATTAGAAACTAGGGAAGCAAAACCCTTCCAAATTTTCCAAACCAAATACAATACTCAATTTGGTAAAACCAATTATTCTTGAGTCTCCAAATTGTTTAGGAAACTCAAGGATATATTTTCTAAATAAGTACCAAAGGCAAAATCCTTAACAAGTAACTAAATAAATTTGAGATTTCAATTTGGTTCAATTCACTTTATATTTTAGAACCAAGTTAAACTTCCCCAAGTTTCAACATAAAAATATGGGGTGTTTCATTATTATAACATGAGCCTCCATAAATATTTTCATAAATTTTGAGTTGCTTAAGTCCTCCAAATAAATGAATTTGGGGAATCATGAAATTTGCCTTAATTAAACCCTATGACCAAATGTGGTGCAAACCTTTTTATTTTGCCACCCAAAAATTTGTGGAGTCTCTACCTAGCAAGGGGAGCCTACTCAAGTAATTTCATAATTTCAGGGAATGTTAAAATGCTCCAAATAAATGCATTTTTGCAAATTATCAAAAATGATAAAATTGTAACAATATAAGTAATTGTGAATCTAAACATTCTATTTTTGGGACAATAACTTTTGTGGTGTTCCTTAGGACATAGGGAGCCCATATAAATTTTTCCAGATTTTACAATATTGCTTAAATAGCTCCTTTAAATAGCTAAACCTTGCTGCTTTAAAAATCAGAAAAAGGAAATCTGGAAAAGATCAAATCCCTGACGTGTGGACCCCTCCTGTCAGCCCTCTCTCTCTCCTCTCTCACCGTGGCCATCGTGGCCATGGCACTGGCGCCATGCTACGGCCGTGCCTCCCATGCCGCCCGGCCCCCACTCGCTGCCTGCTCCCACGTGGACAAGAGTACCATCTCGCCGCCCCGCTCTCTCTCTTCCCCCACCTGCTCCCCTGCCTCCGCTCTCTCTGCTCTCTCCCGCGCGCGACCCAGCCACCGTTGCCGCTGCCCGCCGACGATCCCGAGGTCTCAGCCCAGATCGAAGCCTACCGAAAGGTTCGCCATGTCGCTCTTTTCCTCCGTGCCGAAGGAATCGGCGAATGAGGGCCTCTAGCGGCGCCACCGCTCGATTTCGTCCTCGCCTCCGGCTGAGGCTCGGCGCTCGCTTCCGTGGAGTTTTCCGTGGCCTCCGGCCACCAGGGCGCGAGCTAGCGCCGCCATCCATACCGCGTCGTCGCCCCCAATTTTTCCCGTCGAGGGCCTAGTGCCGGGACGCCCTCACCTGGGCCTGCTACACCGCCGAGGACTGCGCCGCCGCCACCGACCATCTCCGGCCTCCCCAAGCCCTGACTGGATGTCCAGGAGCTCTGCCGCGCCGTCCCCTACCTCGTCGTCGAGCTAATCGAGCTGGGACGCTTCCGTTGATGGGAATCGAGCTCGTCCTTCCTCGCCACTGTCCGACCGACGACCGCCGCGCATCAAGCACGTGCTCGCCGCCGTCCGGTCTCCACGTCCTTCCTCGACCCTTCCTTACGCCCCTGGTGAGGATTCCGCTCTCCGGAACCCCTTCGTTCTCTTCCTCCCCCTTTGCATCGCCATCGCGCCGTCACTCAACGCCGCGGTCACCACCGCTCCGGCACGCCGGTCGTGGCTTTTGACCAGCACGCGTGCGTGCTTGACCGGCCAGGCGCCCGGCCTGGGCCGGCCGTGAGACCGGCCCCCTCGGGCCACTGCCCGGCCTAACGCCAGGTCTGGGCCGGCCATGAGGCCGGTTCCCTCTGGCCTGACCCCGGCCTGCACCCCGGTTCTGAGGCCGACAGCCTCTGCCACCGACCCGGCCTGCAAACCGGCCTGGGCCGACCTGTGGGCCGGCCCAACAGTAAAATCTGTGAATTTGGAAAATAAAATGGAATTTAAATAATTCATAACTATTTGAGAATTGCTTCAAATTCGACAAATCAAATTTCCAAATGTTCAGAAAAACAAACTCTACCACTTGGAGTCATTGTAACCTTCTTTGGAATTATATTATTTTGGTTATTTAAGAATTCCTAAAATGGGTTAAATAATACCAAATTAGGAAAAATTCAGAACTTATTAAATAATCGTCCAAAAATTATTAATAAAATATCAATGTGATCCACACTTCAAATGCTATTAAATCATGCACTTATCACATCATGATCACAAATTCTTATCTGATGTTATTCATAATTTGATTAAATGAATTAAATTCAATTATTTATTTAATTCGCTATTTATTCATCGGTGCTCCAAAAATTACAAATAAAGTACCAAAATGATCGAAATGACAAACCCTAACCATTCATGTCTTGTTCATGCATATTTAAGCCACTTCTATAATAAATTAATAATTTATAAGATTGTGGTCACTAAGATAAATATGGGGTTGATTCCAAATAATTGCACTAATTATTTGGCTCCCCATTTAATTTTGCTAGTTAATTTATATAATGAGATCCTTGCATGAAATTTACATTCCATCATGTGATTGAGCATTGCACCTTGTGTTCTTGTGATTTATGTGTTCTTTGTATTTCTTATGGGTATCGATAGATTCCGGAGTCGAGATTACCGCTACTTACCCCGACGAGCAGTACTTCACTCCCGGGCAGCAAGGCAAGAGATAACCTAACCTTCTTGGCATTCTAGCATTCCAATGTTTATAAACTTATTTTATCCACCATAATATTGCATGCGATTCAAATGTCTCTTTTGTCCAAAATATAGAGAATCCTATGATTGCATGTTTTTCCCCGAGCCAATCACATGTATCCCTACCTATGAACCCTATTGTTGATGTGTTGGCTGGATACAAATATAATTGTTGGTTATATGCTTAGCCATGCTTAGAAATGCTTAGTTGAAATACTAGTTATGTCCGTTATTGAATTCCATATTTATTGATGCTGATGGAATGATGCGGGCGTGGTGGATAATTGTGATGCTTAATTAAAATGCTAAGACGGCTTGGGTGAGTTGCCATCGGGGATGGTGTTTTGCCTCACTCTAGCCCCTAGGTGCGAGTTCTTGTCTCTAGACTCAAGATCGAGCGTGCTACCATTGGTGGGTGTATGGGCGCCTTACTGACCGAATAATTTGTGAGGGGCTTGTCAAGGGTCCTCTAGTTTGCTATTTCCATTTGCGCGTGAGTTGTGTGGGTGGAAAAGAAACGACGATGGTGGTGTTTAGGATGTGGCCGCGGGGCAGGGTGCTGGGAGCGCTGAACCTGTCCTTCCGCACACTGATGGTCCTTGAGTATGCCTCATGCATTGTAAAGGTCTAACCGCGCCCGCTCGCCGGCCTTCCCCGGAAGAGGGCCAACTAGGTGAGCCGGACGGTACCAATGGGTAAAATAGTACACCCCTGCAGGGTTTAATCTTTTCGAAAAGCCGTGTCCGCGGTTATGGACGACTTGGGAACGGATATACGAGACCATAGAGAATATTAACCTAATTGACATGGCAGCTAAAGGTTGCATAAGCACATTGTGATAAAGGTTCATTTCCTCGAGGGTGATTCGAGGGAGTGCCTTTGGCGGAGATGAGTGGTTTGGCTACAAGTAGGTTCGCCGAGAACCGAAGATGATATGTTACTCTCTTATCCCCTTTTTGAAAAGTATTCTGAGTAGACGAATGCCATGTGTCCTTTATGTTTCGGTTTATGAAAACTAGCTTTATGCAAAAGAAATACATAAACAGCTTTAGAGCCTCCGTCAGTCATTGGGCCTATATCGCCCTACTAAACTTGCGAGTACGTCATACTCAGTCTCTCTTTGCTGCCTCTATTATTTTGTATTTCAGAGGAGGATGACACCGAGCAGCTAGGTGGGTTCTTCGTTGACGTCGACTACTAGTCTGGGGTTCCCAGGTGGCAGCTTGGGACCGTGGAACAAGCTGGCTTGGTGATGTTATTTGTAGGCCTCTTAGGCCATATATTTGCTTTTTGTTGTTAGACAACACTACCCGCTTCCGTTTGATGTATTGTTGGATCCGTGATCCTTTTGATGTGTAATATTCGTATTCTTCTCGTTATATGAGTTGCTATATGTTTTGTGTCGTGGAGTCATGCAATGTGCCAGTTTGTTACACAAGTCTTGATCTCTCTACTATACGGGGTAGCGATGTCTGTTGCACAACGTTGCACTGTATAGTTCTGGGGTCGGGGCGTTTACAAGTTGGTATCAGAGCAGGACTGCCTGTAGGAAACCCTTTCTATTGGTCGATGTCGAGTCTAGTTCGTGAAAATTATTTTAACCTAAAAATGAGTTGTGAAAACCTTCATAGGATTCTTTTTACTCCTTATCCAATTCACTCTGATCTCGGTGTTGTCTTACCTCTATTTGATTTTAACGGTTCTTCTGATCGTCGGCAAAGTTCTAAATCTTTAGGATCACGGGGTTGGGTTCTACCTTTAGTTACTGGTTAACCTTGCTTGTCTGCAAATCCTAAATTCCGAAGGGAAGAAGTATTGCGGATCGTCAATAAATTCCTTGCGTTAGCCCAAGATCTTGAACCGAAGGTCCCGGATTGTGCTAGGGCTCCGGTGTAATGATTCATGAGGGTTGTCACCCTTGTGAGCATTATGCTATTGTGGGTCCCAGTGCATGAAGCTAATCTTTAACCCAAGATCTTTTCCGTTGCCCCCTGGTGCTAACGGTTAAACCCTACATCAGGTTGGCAGAAATTGAAGTTAATCTTCGAGCTCGAGCTTGCAGTCGTAATTGTCTTACTCAGCCATGCTATTCTTTGCCACTAGCTTTATCTAGACTGATGTCAGGAGAAACAACCTCTGGTACCTTGTCCATTTCTCTGACCAGGTCAAAGGTTTGTGATTCGCGGAGTAAAGGTCTGTCTAGCCTCTGTTCCGTTCCACCTTGGAGTTTCACACTCTTTTATATCAAGAGGTCGTGCTTAGTCTCATGACGCACTTGATGAAGTGATGCTCCTACCCTTCCTTATCCATCTACCTCCGAGCCTTTGGGCTCGAGAGTGCTGAGGATGCATATTGTTGTGGTAATCGGAATTTCTTAGCAAATGTTATTGCTTTGAAATCGAAGGAATTTGGTGGCACTCTTAGCCTGACTGGTAATCCTGTCCTCGAGCTGAGTTGTCGGAGCTGCCAAGTCCATTCGTCTAGGTGCACCCTTCGGTCAACGAGTTAGGTTCATTTCGAAACTCCCAAGACCGCATCTTTTCCTTGAAAGGCGAGTTTTCTCTCGCTACCAGTGACTTCTGTCGCTATGGATCCGAGTGAAGTTCGCTTTGTCTCCTCGTGTTAAATCGCTAGTTGGGTATGCATACGTGCATTATTGAGATGGTAGGTTGTTACCTCCCGTTCACTGATTAAGCCATGTGTGCACACCAAGCCCTGACCGAGTCGTTCCTAAATAAGAATAAGTTGCCAAATCTCAGTATCTTACCGGTGTTTCCCAATCTGAAACTCAGGGGTGCTTCAGTGATTGGAGTACAAGCTGGTTCATTCTTTTCCCTTCGAAATCGTGACCCGATGGAACTCCAAACTTACCTCGTGTTCTGAAGCTTGGCGGTGTAGCCCTTATCTGAGAATCTAGTTATCCTATCTGTCGGCTAACTTTAGCAAACTCCTTCCTCGGGCATGCCAAGTCTGAGTTACCCACACGCCTAAGCAACTCCGGATCTCAAGCAAAAGTGATGCTTGGAGTCTATCAAGAGCGTGACCTAAACCTACTAGTAACCCGACAAGTCCGGTGTTGTGACTCATTCACCTCACTGGAAGACCTATTGACGAGATCTCTCAAATCCTTAATCTCAACCACTATCCCTGAGGGTAATGTGTAATTTACCCTGGTAGTTTTCCTTATGGTCTTTTCTCTATCTCAAGTACGACTTTCGCTTGAGTATGGAATGAAGGCTATTTCCGAAGCCGGAGTGCGATATCTAGAACCTCAAGGAGAACCTCACTATGGAGTGGCTAAATATCTATCGGTCGTTTTCCCCTACTCCCTGTATCCTAGGAATAGCTCGATATCAGTTTTAGCTCTCTATCTAACTGTGGAGCAGTGATATATCTATCCCTCCTAGGTGAAACCAACGCTTTTCCCCATCACACGGGCAGTTTGTGAATTCATTCGTCCCGTTAGGGCCAAGTTTTTAACCTTATGGAAGCGTCTGGTATGTCGAAACCGTGGAGTCCAGAAGATGCCTTTCTCCGCACGGTGCCAAATCTCCGCGGTCTATCCAAAGGGTGGTTTGAAGTGATGTCTTGGCGATCGGTTGTCCTATCATCGGCTCGACCTTTGTTTGGTCAAGTCGTTCCTTTTTTCTCAATAACCTATGGTTTTGGGCAAGAGTCATTTTGTCTACCACCTTAAGTTATCTCCTGTTCTTTCCGCCTTTTGGCCTGTCTTGTTAGTTAGCCAAATCTCGGCAACGAGGAAGATGTGTGTTGTCATGTTTCCCTCATCCCTACTTCTACTCTAGATCGGGACGAGATTCCTGTAAGGGGGGTAGAATTGTAACAGCCCCAGATTAGTACCCTAAAATATGGGCCAAATTTTCACTTTTTGGTTTGCATTGCATCATGGCATCCATGTAAAATTGCTAACCAAAAATAAAAGCAACACTTGGAAATTAGAAACTAGGGAAGCAAAACCCTTCCAAATTTTCCAAACCAAATATAATACTCAATTTGGTAAAACCAATTATTCTTGAGTCTCCAAATTGTTTAGGAAACTCAAGGATATATTTTCTAAATAAGTACCAAAGGCAAAATCCTTAACAAGTAACTAAATAAATTTGAGATTTCAATTTGGTTCAATTCACTTTATATTTTAGAACCAAGTTAAACTTCCCCAAGTTTCAACATAAAAATATGGGGTGTTTCATTATTATAACATGAGCCTCCATAAATATTTTCATAAATTTTGTGTTGCTTAAGTCCTCCAAATAAATGAATTTGGGGAATCATGAAATTTGCCTTAATTAAACCCTATGACCAAATGTGGTGCAAACCTTTTTATTTTGCCACCCAAAAATTTGTGGAGTCTCTACCTGGCAAGGGGAGCCTACTCAAGTAATTTCATAATTTCAGGGAATGTTAAAATTCTCCAAATAAATGCATTTTTGCAAATTATTAAAAATGATAAAATTGTAACAATATAAGTAATTGTGAATCTAAACATTCTATTTTTGGGACAATAACATTTGTGGTGTTCCTTAGGACATAGGGAGCCCATATAAATTTTTCCAGATTTTACAATATTGCTTAAATAGCTCCTTTAAATAGCTAAACCTTGCTGCTTTAAAAATCAGAAAAAGGAAATCTGGAAAAGATCAAATCCCTGACGTGTGGACCCCTCCTGTCAGCCCTCTCTCTCTCCTCTCTCACCGTGGCCATCGTGGCCATGGCACTGGCGCCATGCCACGGCCGTGCCTCCCATGCCGCCCGGCCCCCACTCGCTGCCTGCTCCCACGTGGACAGGAGTACCATCTCGCCGCCCCGCTCTCTCTCTTCCCCCACCTGCTCCCCTGCCTCCGCTCTCTCTGCCTCTCTCCCGCGCGCGACCCAGCCACCGTTGCCGCTGCCCGCCGACGATCCCGAGGTCTCAGCCTAGATCGAAGCCTACCGGAAGGTTCGCCACGTCACTCTTTTCCTCCGTGCCGAAGGAATCGGCGAATGAGGGCCTCTAGCGGCGCCACCGCTCAATTTCATCCTCGCCTCCGGCTGAGGCTCAGCGCTCGCTTCCGTGGAGTTTGCCGTGGCCTCCGGCCACCAGGGCGCGAGCTAGTGCCGCCATCCATACCGCGTCGTCGCCCCCAATTTTCCCGTCGAGGGCCTAGTGCCGGGACGCCCTCACCTGGGCCGGCTACGCCGCCGAGGACCGCGCCGCCGCCACCGACCATCTCCGGCCTCCCCAAGCCCTGACTGGATGTCCAGGAGCTCTGCCGCGCCGTCCCCTACCTCCTCGTCGAGCTAATCGAGCTGGGACGCTTCCGTTGATGGGAATCGAGCTCGTCCTTCCCCGCCACTGTCCGACCGACGACCGCCGCGCATCGAGCACGTGCTCGCCGCCGTCCGGTCTCCACGTCCTTCTTCGACCCTTCCTTACGCCCCTAGTGAGAATTCCTAAAATGGGTTAAATAATACCAAATTAGGAAAAATTCAGAACTTATTAAATAATCGTCCAAAAATTATTAATAAAATATCAATGTGATCCACACTTCAAATGCTATTAAATCATGCACTTATCACATCATGATCACAAATTCTTATCTGATGTTATTCATAATTTGATTAAATGAATTAAATTCAATTATTTATTTAATTCGCTATTTATTCATCGGTGCTCCAAAAATTACAAATAAAGTACCAAAATGATCGAAATGACAAACCCTAACCATTCATGTCTTGTTCATGCATATTTAAGCCACTTCTATAATAAATTAATAATTTATAAGATTGTGGTCACTAAGATAAATATGGGGTTGATTCCAAATAATTGCACTAATTATTTGGCTCCCCATTTAATTTTGCTAGTTAATTTATATAATGAGATTCTTGCATGAAATTGACTTTCCATCATGTGATTGAGCATTGCACCTTGTGTTCTTGTGATTTATGTGTTCTTTGTATTTCTTATGGGTATCGATAGATTCCGGAGTCGAGATTACCGCTACTTACCCCGACGAGCAGTACTTCACTCCCGGGCAGCAAGGCAAGAGATAACCTAACCTTCTTGGCATTCTAGCATCCCAATGTTTATAAACTTATTTTATCCACCATAATATTGCATGCGATTCAAATGTCTCTTTTGTCCAAAATATAGAGAATCCTATGATTGCATGTTTTTTCCCGAGCCAATCACATGTATCCCTACCTATGAACCCTAGTGTTGATGTGTTGGCTGGATACAAATATAATTGTTGGTTATATGCTTAGCCATGCTTAGAAATGCTTAGTTGAAATACTAGTTATGTCCGTTATTGAATTCCATATTTATTGATGTTGATGGAATGATTCGGGTGTGGTGGATAATTGTGATGCTTAATTAAAATGCTAAGATGACTTGGGTGAGTTGCCATCGGGGATGGTGTTTTGCCTCACTCTAGCCCCTAGGTGCGAGTTCTTGTCTCTAGACTCAAGATCGAGCGTGCTGCCATTGGTGGGTGTATGGGCACCTTACTGACCGAATAATTTGTGAGGGGCTTGTCAAGGGTCCTCTAGTTTGCTATTTCCATTTGCGCGTGAGTTGTGTGGGTGGAAAAGAAACGACGAGGGTGGTGTTTAGGATGTGGCCGCGGGGCAGGGCGCTGGGAGCGCTGAACCTGTCCTTCCGCACACTGATGGTCCTTGAGTAAGCCTCATGCATTGTAAAGGTCTAACCGCGCCCGCTCGCCGGCCTTCCCCGGAAGAGGGCCAACTAGGTGAGCCGGACGGTACCAATGGGTAAAATAGTACACCCCTGCAGGGTTTAATCTTTTCGAAAAGCCGTGTCCGCGGTTATGGACGACTTGGGAACGGATATACGATACCATAGAGAATATTAACCTAATTGATATGGCAGCTAAAGGTTGCATAAGCACATTGTGATAAAGGTTCATTTCCTCGAGGGTGATTCGAGGGAGTGCCTTGGGGGGAGATGAGTGGTTTGGCTACAAGTAGGTTCGCTAAGAACCGAAGATGATATGTTACTCTCTTATCCCCTTTTTGAAAAGTATTCTGAGTAGACGAATGCCATGTGTCCTTTATGTTTCGGTTTATGAAAACTAGCTTTATGCAAAAGAAATACATAAACAGCTTTAGAGACTCCGTCAGTCATTGGGCCTATATCGCCCTACTAAACTTGCGAGTACGTCGTACTCAGTCTCTCTTTGCTGACTCTATTATTTTGTATTTCAGAGGAGGACGACACCGAGCAGCTAGGTGGGTTCTTCGTTGACGTCGACTACTAGTCTGGGGTTCCCAGGTGGCAGCTTGGGACCGTGGAACAAGCTGGCTTGGTGATGTTATTTGTAGGCCTCTTAGGCCATATATTTGCTTCTTGTTGTTAGACAACACTACCCGTTTCCGTTTGATGTATTGTTGGATCCGTGATCCTTTTGATGTGTAATATTTGTATTTTTCTCGTTATATGAGTTGCTATATGTTTTGTGTCGTAGAGTCATGCAATGTGCCAGTTTGTTCCACAAGTCTTGATCTCTCTACTATACGGGGTAGCGATGTCTGTTGCACAACGCTGCACTGTATAGTTCTGGGGTCGGGGCGTTTACATTTCCATCAGGAATCCTTGGATGTGCAGAGACTCAATTATGGGGTCATAACTCTTCTTCCTAAAATGGTTGATGCTAATAAAATACAACAATTTCGTCCCATATGTCTTTTGAGAAGCATTTATAAGCTGATAACCAAAACTTTGACTATTTGGTTGGAGCCTTATGCTTCTAAGCTTTTTAGCATCCAACAAAATGCTTTTATTAAGAACAGGAATATTATGGATGGTATTTTCTCTCTTCATGAAATTTTGCATCATACTCATATCAAAAAGCAAGTAGGTGTCATGTTGAAGCTTGACTTTGAAAAAGCGTACGATAAAGTCAACTAGGACTTCCTTTTAGAGTGTCATAGAATCAGGGGTTTTTCTGATAAGTGGTGTTCTTGGACAAGAATGGTTCTTCATAATGGGACGGTATGTGTTAAAATGAATAATGAAATGGGGAGTTACTTTCAGAGTGCGAAAGGGGTTAGGCAGGGAGATCCTATGTCGCCTACGCTGTTTAATATGGTTGCGGAATGCTTAACAAAAATGGTGTTATGTGCTCAAGAGAATGGTCTTATTATGGGCTTTGCTTATGATATCATTGATAAGGGAGTGGCGATCCTTCAATATGCGGATGATACTATCCTATGTATTAAGCATGATCTTGAGCAAGCTGTTAACCTGAAACTTTTGCTGTACATTTTTTAAATGATGTCAGGGCTTAAGATTAATTTTATGAAAAGCGAAATCATGTCGATTGGTGGTGATAATAGTATCCTGGAAATGTATTCTGATCTGTTTGGTTGCCAGATTGGGAGTCTTCCTTTGCAATATTTGGGTATGCCTGTAACCTTTTCCAACTTGAAAACAATTGATTGGAATTTTTTGGATATGAAAATGGTAAAGAAACTTGATGCCTGGGTGTGTGAATCTGCTTCCTCTGGTGCTAGGTTGACTCTTCTTGATTCTTGTTTATCTGGTATCCCTACATATTACATGTCGATGTACTTGCTGAATAAGACGTGTATTGAAAAGCTAGATAAACATAGGCGTCGGTTCTTTTGGGCTGGTAAGAAAAAGAAAAAAGCCTATTGTATGGTTAGGTGGAAGAAAGTGTGTAGATCTAAATCTAAAGGTGGTCTGGGAGTGAAGGGTCTTAGAAAACAAAATATAAGTTTACTAGTGAAATGGTGGTGGAAGCTTGAGACACAAGAGGGATTGTGGCAGAAAATTGTAAGGGCTAAATATCTGAGGAATAAGACTGTTGCCTCGGTGCGTGCGAGAGTGTCGGACTCCCATGGTTGGAAGAACTTGTTGAAGGTGAAAGATATCTATTTATATGGTCGCAAAGTTATCCTTAAGAAAGGAGATATCGTGAGATTCTGGCATGATCCATGGTTTCAGGATGTGCCTTTGAGCATATCTAATCCTAATCTGTTTGATATCTCACAGTCCCAGGATAGTACTTTTGGGCAAGTTGTTGATCTGAACCTTGATATTCCCTTTCGAAGGAGATTATCCCGTCTTTTACTTCAACAGTGGAACACTATTAAAAATGCAGCTCTTGCGGTTCATATCTCTGATGGTAATGATGAAGTATCCTGGTCGTTGAATGGTAATGGGAGGTTTTCTACAGCCTCGGTTTATCGCTATTTGGAGAGAAACATTTCGGGTTCGGATAATAAGTTGATCTGGAAAGCTAAAATACCTCTTAAGATTAAGATTTTCCTTTGGCAATTATGTCAAGATGCCATCCTGACTAGGGAGAATATGAAGAAACGGAATTGGCTGGGGCGTCCTATGTGTTCCTTTTGTAATAATGTTGAAACTGCGGGGCACCTGTTCTTTACTTGTGCTAGTGTGAGGGTGGTTTGGGGTATCCTGGGATCATGCTTGCAGACCAGTACATGTCCTCGAAATATATGGCAATCCTTGGTGTGGTTTTATAAATTCCTTCCGGGTGACAGTAAGTTTTATATTTTGATGTTAGCTGCTATTACTTGGGCAACTTGGACGATTCGAAATAAAGTAACATTTGAGAATTACAGGATGTGGTCCCCTGAGGTTGTTGTTTACACTGTTGCGTCCTTTATGGGGTATTGGGCAGGTTTATATGATGAAGGAGATGCTATGAAGATCAGGGAAGGCGCAAAGAAGCTGATGACGAAGACAGCCGAGATCGTGCAACGTGCAGATGGTGGTGGAGCGGCAACGAGTGTGGTGTTGTTAGCTGGCTCGGAGACCTGGAGATATCAACATCAGTATGCAAAAAAATAGAAGAAAGGAAGCAATGTAAAAGAGTTTCAGGACTGTGTCTTGTGGTGTTAGCCCCTGGTTAGATGTTGGCTCTGTCTTGTGGGTTGTACGTTTTGGTGATGCCTGGGATATCGTTGTTTCTGCTTTTGTAGTTAGGTCTTAGTGCTGATAGGTTTTTACCCCGTAGTTAGATGTTTCGATGCCGAGCATCTAAGCAGCGGGTTTCCTATCGGTGCGAGGGCGCTTTCTCTTTCCCGTCCCCTTTTTTCTATCTCTGTTAGAAAGAACTTTGTATTTCCGTTATGAAAATTAATGGAAAGGAGAGTAGCCCGGTTGGAAAAAAAAATCCCTCGTTTTGTGGGTGAACTGACGGTCAAGGTCCTCGATCGGCCGAGCTGTTACATTGCATGACAAAAATTACGATAAGGAACGAGAAATTGAACACTGAAGTAAGCAAACTTGGCTGTCTCATCTTTCTCCTATTTTCAGCTTGTGCCAAACTAAACTGTCCTTCTCGTGACAGCCTGACCATGAGTTAATTGCTGTTCCAACATAAGACTGCAATTCTGCAGGATGCTTCCTTCTTAACATCGCTCAGTCATACCCATATATATCTCTAATAAGACAAGACGTTAATCCGCTGGAAACCTGACAGTTAGCATAAACAAACAGACAAACTCAGTGAACTACCTATAGACGAACAATCTTTCTGTATGAAGGCACAATGTGCTGAGTGGAGATTTCATGCTCCCGGGCACCAGTGATCCTGGTGTTTTAAAAAAATTGAAAATGCTATTTGTAAGTTTCAAAAAATGTGGAAAAAAATCACAGATATAGCTAATGGTGTATTCCACAAACCTACAAAAAATCAACTCAAAATAATTTGTATACTGTTCTACATAAAAATGACAAAATTTTAGATCTAAGTATTTATATTTTCAAATCACTAAATTTTATTAGGCTTGTCATTTTTGTGTAGCTCGTAATATTAAGTATTTGAACTTAATATTTTACACGTTTGTAGGATACACTATTGGCTACAACTGGATTTTTTTCACATTTTTTTGAAACTCGTAAATAAGATTTTCGATTTTTTTTAACTGTCAGGTGCACTGGAGCTCGGGAGCCACTACTACTTTCCGCAATGTGCTTCATAAGAGCATTATAGAAGATACCAACTAAATTTGCATGAACAGTCCGCGACAGGTAAGTGCAATTCAGGTTCCGGCTGTAATTTTTGTAAATTTCTAGTATGCTGGGAGATATTCTTACTCTACACCAGATCAGTTGGCCCGTGTTACTTTCTTTGGCAAATCCTGCTTTAGGGCAACTCCAACGCGCCGACCCAAACGGACCTGGTTTTGATTCGTTTTTCATCCGTTTGGGTCGGGCGACGGACAACAAATTGTTGGCGGCGTCCGGACCGCGCGCAGTGCACCCAACGCGACCGACTCATTCCATTTTTTTCCATCGTTAGGCCAGTAAAAGGCTGTTTTTCATTCATAGATAGGGAGATGGGCCACATACGGCCCGTTTACACATAAGGAAAAAAAAGACAGCCCTAGCTACTAGCCTAGCTACCGCCGGCCTACTCCTCATCGTCGCCGTCGCGACGTCGATGAATGGCGGCAGGGCCCAAAGATGGGCCGGTGGCACACTCGCCCTTGTCGGGGTGTCGGCAGCTGCTCCTACGGCTGCTCCGGGAGCTCGGGGAGCAGGCCGGTCCAGGTCCATTGCACGCCGATTAACCCCTCTAGTAGAGGTAGTACTCAGTATGACAGAATGTATATGGCAGAACTTATTATGCAAAAAAAAGCTTAATCTCTTTAATCCCACTCACTATGCATGCATGCTTGCTGTGAATCTGCGATGAAATAAGGGACATCAGATTCAGTCTCGTGCAAAGCCAACTTGATCAGAAAAGCTAGAAAAAACAACAGCGGCGTCATCTCTTGTTCATGCTGCCAATGTTGGACCATAGGAGGGTCGTAAAGCTCTCGTCCGACCTAAAAGCTGCCCGACACCACGAATCGGGCCTCCAACTTTAGGGCTGCCTTCGAGGTGTCGGACACTGTCCGGGCATGTCCACTGACAGGTTTGGCCCACCTGTAATCCTCACACAAGTCCCTTTGAGAGTTTAATGGCGGAGCAGCCTTACGAAACGGCGTTGCAGCCGACGCTGCGGAGACATATCGCCAGCATTAAACCGGCACGTCGCCTCACCACTCACCCGTCGCTTCCCACGTGCGCCATTATTCCCGCCATCCTTTCCCGCTGCTTCTCGCCTTGCTTGCCCGCCGAGTCGGCCGGCTATAAGAACCTCGCTCACATCTTGCCGTAGACAACAGAAGCACACCGCCGCCCCACCCACCAACATGACACACACCCTCCTATGGGCCACCCTCACCACCGCGCGACGTCGTTTCTCGGCGGAGGGGGGAGCTCCTCCTCCTCCTCCGCCGGCAAACGACGACGACGAGGACTTCAAGTGGGAAGAGGAGGGTGCGGAGGACCCGATGCCGGAGCCGGAGGAGGAGGAGCAGCACGAGCAGGAGCAGGAGCACGCGGCGTACTCCTCGTTCGTCACGACGCGCGAGGAGGGCGGGCGCCGCCAATTCCGGGACTTCGTCATGGCCGCGAACGATGCGGCGGAGGCGCGCGCCAAGGAGCTGTCGCTCCAGTCGCTCGTCGAGGACGAGTACACCCGCTCCTTCGTAGAAGCCCAGCGGCAGGCGCACGAGGAGCTGAACCCGGCGAGGGCGATCGCTCACATTCGCCTAGTGCAAGACGTCTTCTGCCGGGCCGCCCAAGCGCAGGAGCTGGAGAGGCTGAGCCGGGAGACCGCACCGCAGGACGCGCGGGAGGAGCGGGCGTTTGTGGAGAGGGAGATGCGTGCGGAGCAGGCGGCGGAGGCGGAGGCGGAGAGGGAGCATTTGGCGGAGCAGGTGAAAGAACAAACTATGCCAAGATGTCGCCTAGAGGGGGGGGGGGGTGAATAGGCGATTAAAACTTTTCCGGTTAAAGGCTTGATAATTGCGGAATAAAACTATGTGTTTAAATTAACAAGCCAACAACCTAATATACTAGGCTTGCCTAAGTGCACCAACAACTTAAGCTAAGCAATAAAACAACAAGGTGATAGCAATATATATAACTTCAAGCACGAAGGCTATCACAATGTAAATTGCATAAGTAAAGAGCTCGGGTATAGAAATAACCGAGGCACGTGGAGACGAGGATGTATTCCCGAGTTCCTCCTTGTTAAGCGAGTACGTCTCGTTGGAGGGGTGTGAGCTCGCCACAAGAGGCCTACTCAAGATACCACAAAGGCCTCACCCTATTCTCCGATGAACCGCACCCAAGGGTGTGGTTCACCTTCCACTATTGGAATCCTTCTAGGCGGAATCCGGAGCCTTTACACCACTAAGCTTGGGGCACGCATCCACAACCGAATTGGAGGCTCCCAGGAATCACCACAACACCATCTAGGGTCCAATGACCCAAGAGTAACAAGCTCCCAACCTTCAATCCCACGAATAACCGTGGGGAGCACAACCCGATGCAACTAATGCAAAAGGTAAGAACACACCAAGTGGTCAAATTCTTCTCCCCAAAATCCAACCAAAACAACTAATGCTATGGAGGGATTTAAGAGGAAGAACAAAGAGAAACACAAAGCAACTCCCAAGATCTAGATCCAACGAGTTCCCCTCACTTAGAGGAGATTTGGTTTGGTGGAATAGTGGATCTAGATCTCCTCTCTCGTTTCCTCTAATTTGAGACAAGAATCATGAAGGGAAGAGGAGGGATCAAGCTCTCAAAAGGTCAACAATGGAGGGGAGAGAGAGTGCCAAAGGTTATGGAACCATTGGGGAAGAAGGCCCCTTAAATAGGTCAACCAAATATCCAACCGTTATGCCCAGAAACGCGCCTGGGCGGTACTACCGGAATTTTTACCGGTACTACCGGATTTAGACAGAAGCTGGAGTCCATAAGCAGAAGTAGGGGCGGTACTACCACCCTTTGAAAAACTGTCGGAACACCGATACCAAAACGAGCATAACTTTTGCTTCCGGACTCCGTTTTCGATGATCTTGGGCTCGTTGGAATCGTAACAACGAGCTCTACAAGAATATACAAAGAAACATCATATTACAACAAGTTAGGATAAAACGAAATGGGGAAAGGTAAATCCTCTCTATAAAAGACGAACCGAGAAAACCATCAATATAAAAAACACAATAGAAGATGCAAACGAACTCCGTTTTCAATGAACTTGGGCTCGTTGGAATCACAACAATAAGCTCTACAAAATTATGCAGAGAAACATCATAGTCCAATAAGGGAGGATCCAACCAAATGGGGAAAACATAGACCTCTCTTTTGTAAACCGGAAATACCATAATCTTTGCAAATGAAGTTCGAAAGAGGTGAAACCAATTTTGTTGGAAAGAGGACGACAAGAGCTTACCCTAAAAAATATAAAAACAAGGAAGGGATATTGTGCAAACAATTGGAAGAGTGAAACTTTCCACATGGAAGAACCGGCAAAAACTCAAACACCGAAAACGCAATAGAAGAGGCATACGAAAACCGTTTTCGGTGAACTTGGCCTTGTCATGACAAGCACGACAAGCACCAAGACCACACCACGATAAGAGCCAAATAAGAACCAATAAATATGATTGCAAGGATGCAAAGGTTTAAGCTCTCCACGAACGATACGATCAAGATACTCGGTCGAGAGCCCCTCTTGATAGTACGGTTAACTATCCTATAATCCGGTCTCTCAACTAACATCATGAGACCGGTAAAATAGAAACCCTATCAAGATCATACCTTTGCCTTGCGCATTAATCCACTTGAGGTCGATGATGACGATCTTCATCTCCTCAAGACGAACCACCTTTCTTGGTTGCGCTTCGCTCGGTGAAGATTCACATGTTGCTCCCCCATACACCAAGATGGGAGAAGCACCTCTAAGGCATATCTTCACTTGGACTTGAGTGTTGATCAACACGCACTTAGCCTTGATCAATACATAATATTCTTCCCTTAGCCTTGACTCCAACATATGGAGATCAAGAAATGCGTATGGACACACCTACAAGTATAGCTCAACACAAACATTAGTCCATATAGATTGTCATTAATTACCAAAACCACACATGGGGCAACCATGCACTTTCAATCTCCCCCATTTTGGTAATTGATGACAATCCCTTTTTAAGAGGGTTTATATAAAGAATAGAGCATCCTTGCAAGACAAACAAGCAAGGATGCAAGCGCATTAAAGGCAAATGCAACAAAAGCATAAAACCCAAATTCCCTTAAACCCTCTAAACTTCTCCCCCATTGGCATCGATTGCCGAAATGGGAAGAAAAATTTAGAAGGCCAATATAATAATAGTTCCTCCAAAAGGTGTGCATTGCTCAAGTTATGAGTAAAAACAAATGCACTTATCCAAAGATGAATAGTTAGAGGAAATCAAACTATATTGAGGATCCAAGGATTGCAAAAAGATGAAAATATTCTAAACATCTCCACAAAGGAGATAGGCAATCAAAAGATCCAAAACAAGAGTTCTAAATAAAAATGAAGAAGCTCCCCAATGTTCATGCACTATTGAGGAGTGTACAAATATGGATTCCTCACTCCCCCAAAATCATCTAGAACACGCAACAAGTGCAAATGTGTAAAAAGCAAAAACAAATCATAGCACTTGCACCAAAGATATGGTTGAGCCATAAGGAGATACCAATTTTCAAATATTCAACATAAGATAGGCCCAATCAAGATACAAAGATCTTTTCAAAAATAATATGTTCACAAGTTCAAGGATACCAATTGGAAACTAAAGCCAATTGAAAATGCCAAGAGCTAGTGAAAAATTTAGCTAATAACAATCAACATGCTCACCGAGGTAAGCATGAGGATGAAGATCATCAACAAACACATGAGTGTGCAAAGGTGCAAATAAAATTAAGATACGCACTCATGAAGCAAATTTGGAGCCACCAAAGAATTATAGATAAAAAGCAAGGTAGCTCAAAAGAATTAGGATACCAACTAAAAGGTGACCTCTCTCATATGTATAGGTTTCTAAGTAGACACATCATTGAAGATATATATCCACAAAGAAACTTGCACATATGAAATGGTCGATGAAGGAGAGACCACGGTATCCAAAAGGGAAGTCATGAATATACAAACGAGATTATTGCTTAAAAGCATAGCACATAGCTAAAATTTATCCCATTGTATATAAATGAACTTCAAAAATATCAAAGACATCACACATATCACTAAGGGAACAAGAGATAGTGAAGATGCTTTGAGATAGGCAACAAGTATCACAAAGAGAGAATACCAATTGAAGAAAAGGTTTTTGCAATTTCATCACAAATATCACAAAGATATAACAAGTGAAGGAAATAAGACAAAACCACAACAATTGCACATAAAAGCTTTCATGCCAAGAAGCAAGCTACACAAGGTTGAGACTAGAAAAGTATGCATGGGATAGACACTTGTTACCGAGATACATTGATGATGAAGAAGATGATCCTTTGTTAGTCATCATAGCTTGACTCCTAAAATCACATGGTGAGAACACCTTCCTTATGAATGAGGCAAGCATCCAATGCTTCTCAATTGTACCTAAAACACAATTCAAGTACAAAATGGTTCCCAAACTCATTGGGTTCCATAGTAGTTAGAAACACTACAATACATAGGAAACACTCCACATAAATATGTACATATAGATATGAAATTGAATTTCATGCACATCTTAGCCGATTTAGGATTCGGTGGAGCATACCCTATATATTGGATCAAGAAAGACTAGCATGCCATAAAATATATATACTAGTAAATATGCATGCATAGACTTACAAGAACCAAACGAGATACAATTTGGACGAAAACACAAAGTAAACCAAGAAGAGAGCACACCAAAGTGTGACACAAAAAGGTTGTCCAAATTATATCAAAATCCAAGTCAACACATGATCGAGGACAAATCAAATCAACATATGATTGATTCCAAAACACATCAACACATGAAGTGTGATATCAATAGGAATCAAATCAAAACAACACATGATCGATAAGACACCAATTAAAAAAAAGATACCAACTAGGAGAAAAGATACCAAGAAGAGGATAAAACTTGACCGAAATCAAGTGGAGAAAAACAGAGAAATAAGGTATCAAAACTCCCACAATAAGTATCAATTGAAACAAATATCTATGGAGGAGATATTAAATTCCAATTAATACCAATTGAAGGTACCTAGGCAAGGCCCATGAGCATATAAGATAAAAGAAAGATACATGCTCAAAGGATTTTCTCATTCAAGGAGATAAAACACAAAACGAGGAATGAGAAAGCAAACTCCCAAGAGAGAGCAAGGTTACACCAAAGAAACCAAACACCCTCTACACTTTTCATGATGGCACAAAGCATTAAACGAAAAAGATTTGTGTTCCATAAACACATAAGATAGAAATTAAATGCCAATTGAAAGGATCAAATATTGATTGATAGGATAGGGTTCTAAATAATAAAAGAAAAGCTCCCCCAAGATTCATGCATTATCTTGATATTTGCATTTGAATACAAAATGCACACACAAGGGATCATTACTCTCCATATGTTATTTACAACACTAAACTATACCAATTGAAAAATAGGATCCATCCAAGAGAAGGAAGACAACGGGAGACAAAAAAATTGGCAATAAATAAGGCAATTCAACGCAAGAGCCAATATGAAGATGGTCTACAAAATCCACCACAATTACGAGTATCACTTGTCATGGACAAGGAGTATATTGACATATTTCTCGGTGGTATATAGGAATGATGTTCAAGACCAACTTCACAACAAACAAGCATATGGCAAAAGATAAGAAATAAAACACCATATTTTGATAAAGTTTGTTGGTAGTTTCAACTATTCAAACCAACCGGCAAGGCCATGGTTAGAATAATATGAAACAAATGGTTTCTCACATAATATATGGACAAGCATATTAGAGAAAAACCACACCAAGCAAACTCACACAAATAAGAGCCAAAGGATAACCAAAAAGGAAAAAGGAACTTGTTTGAGCCAACATGCCACATAGGAATGAGATAATTTATAATATCAAATCTAAGTGGCAAACCTCAAATGTTCACATTTTGTGAGATTGTAATATGCACATAGCTTATCACTCCCCCATAATGTGATAGTTCATTTTATCTAAGCACGAGGCAAATAAAACCAACTAGAGAAATTAATGGACATTGTAGAATTTGAATTTCTCATGAATATGACATACTACATAGTGAATAGATAATATTGAAATATAAATACTAGGTGGTGTGCCTCATGTACACACATTTTTTAGGTTTGTGAAGTGCACAAAGCATATCACTCCCCCAAAATGGGATAGTCCATTAATATCTTAAAGAGACAAATGAAATCCACACAAGATCCAATAAAGCTCAACACACAAGTTACACATACATGATACACAACTAACATACACAACCTTGAATAACAAGATAAGTAAGAAAGAAGCATATCACATACAAACACATGCTACGAACAAAACTAACACATGCAAGGGAGCAAGCAACTTTCAATGTATATATGATTTAAATACAAGTTACCGCAAGGAGGAGCATTGGATATGAGAGATGACAATACAATCCAATTGACTTGGCTTGATGAAATAATGATCATGAAGATCCCTTAATTCTTCAAAAGTAACCAAGTCTCCAATGTCCTCCACAACAACCTACTGATCTAGTTTGAGCTTGTTGGTCCCCAACCAAGTTGGGTCCTAAGAGGTTAGTCACAATAGGCTTGGGAACCCAAATGGTGCTTTTCTTGACACCACTTTGAGTCCCCACATATTTGGCAAACACATTGCCAATCCTATCCTTCCCAAGAGAATAAACATCATCAATTATGATAGGGTTGGATGAGGTACCGTTAATGCATGAAGAAAAAAAGTGACCCTTGCCACGGCAAAGGTAGCAACATCGACTCTTCTTTTTCTTCTTAATAGGCTCCTCAACTTGAGGAGCATTGACTTGAGTCTTCTTAGGAGGTGGCCTTTGTTCAACTCGTGGTTGAGCACGAGATTGAACAAGAGGACGCTTCCCTAGTTGCTTCTCACTAAGAGGCTTCTTCTTCATTGGGCAATTCCTAACATGGTGCCCTTCAATCTTGCACTTGAAGCAAGTGATCTTGGCCGGATTCTTGACTTGTACTTGGCCCTTCTTCTTATCAATCTTGGACTTGTTCTTGTTGTTGGAGTTGAATCCAAGTCCACTCTTGTCATTGGGGGATTGTTGCACACTCAACATGTTGTCAAGTGCACTCTTCCCGTCATGATGCTTTTCCAAGCCTTTCTTCATAGAAGTGGCTTGGGCCTTGATCTCTCCTCTTTTCTCTACATGGTTAGTGACAACACAAGAACTAGAGGAGATAGATGCATCATTGTTAGAGCAACAAGGCAAAGAAAGTAATTCATCATAAGATGTGCCAATATTACGAGTGGATGAACTACTAGAACTAGCACATAGCAATATAGCATTTTTGGTTGAAGTAGTGCTATTATCCACATGAGGCTCACAGGATGTTACCTTGGTAGTGGTAGCCTCATGAGCTAACTTTATACTAGCATAGGATGCTAGAAGATCATCATTAGAGCTAGATAGCTTTTTATGACTTTCTTCCAACTTCCTATACTTGCTAGTTAGCAACTCAAGTTGAGCCCTTAGCTCAACATTCTCCTTCAAAGTAGATGCTTCACAAGAAATTGAGTTAGTAGCACAAGCATCATTGACATTAGGAATAGAGGAAGACAACTTGACAAACTCATCGTTCAACCTAGAATTTTCCATTTTAAACACTTTATATTTAGCATGAGCATGGTCACTTTCTTTAATGATTTTATCAATTATAACATTGTGAGACTCCTCAATATTTTCTAGTTTATCCTCAAGAGAAGTCCGAGTCTCTTGCTCTTCCTCAAGAGCATCTTCTAATGATGCCTTCTCCATAGCATCATCTTTTTCAATCTTACCCTTTTCTTCAAGGCTAGCTTCCAAAGACTCAATAGTTTCCCCGCGCTCAACAAGGGCGCTCATGATTTCATAGAGGTTATCACAAGCATTTTTAATTTTTGAAAGAGCCTTAAGAATCATTACACCTTTATCATGAAGGAGAGCATCATTATTTTCCTCATCATCTTTTTCATCATTATTATCATTCTCATTATCATTGCTAGAAGAAGATTTAGCCATAAGGCAATGAAAGGTGGATGAAGAGGAACAATTAATTTTTGAACTATTCAAGTTCACATCTTGTTGCATAGCTAATTGGGTTTCCTCTACATTATTATTCATGCAAGAGTTAGAGGGAACACAAGCATTTTTATCATGGCAACAAGATGAAGCAAACATATCATCAAGAGATTTATCTAAGCAATTTTTGGATGATATGCAAGGACTATCAACACTAGCATGTATGACATTTATAGTGCTATGTGTGTTTAGGTCCAAAGATGAGGCATTGCAACAAGATAGAGATAAAAGATCATCAAAAATGAGCTCGCTATCAATATTGCAAAACCTATCACTACTCACCATCACATTAGTTTGTGGCTTACCACATTTTGGTGAAGTAGACGAAGACGAGAACTCGTCACGGCCGGAGGTGGAGGGAGAACAATCATCCTCAATATAGTTGGACTCTCCATATTTATCTTGAAGCTTGGTCCAAAGCTCATGAGCGTCCCGGAGAGGCATGATTGACTCAAAAACTACAACACTCACAAATTTGCAAAACTCATTAGAAGCTAGAGCATCTAGATATAAGTTTTTCTCATCCTCTAAAGTCGTACTTTCGTAGTCCTTTGGAGGAGAAAAACCTATATCTAGGATACGCTCAATATTGGGGTCCAAGACCCGTAAGTGACTAAGCATATGAGTTTTCCAAACATTAAAATTTGTTCCATTGAATATAAACATTGAATTGTGCACTAATCCTCTAAACGACATCTTTACTCTCTAGGCGGTAAAGCCAAACAAGAGAGACGAGGCTCTGATACCAATTGAAAGAACAAACTATGCCGAGATGTCGCCTAGAGGGGGGGTGAATAGGCGATTAAAACTTTTCCGGTTAAAGGCTTGATAATTGCGGAATTAAACTATGTGTTTAAATTAACAAGCCAACAACCTAATATACTAGGCTTGCCTAAGTGCACCAACAACTTAAGCTAAGCAATAAAACAACAAGGTGATAGCAATATATATAACTTCAAGCACGAAGGCTATCACAATGTAAATTGCATAAGTAAAGAGCTCGGGTATAGAAATAACCGAGGCACGCGGAGACGAGGATGTATTCCTGAGTTCCTCCTTGTTAAGCGAGTACGTCTCGTTGGAGGGATGTGAGCTCGCCACAAGAGACATACTCAAGATGCCACAAAGTCCTCACCCTATTCTCCAATGAACCGCACCCAAGGGTTTGGTTCACCTTCCACTATCGGAATCCTTCTAGGCGGAATCCGGAGCCTTTACACCACTAAGCTTGGGGCACGCATCCACAACCGAATTGGAGGCTCCCAAGAATCACCACAACACCGTCTAGGGTCCAATGACCTAAGAGTAACAAGCTCCGAACCTTCAGTCCCACGAATAACCGTGGGGAGCACAACCCGATGCAACTAATGCAAAAGGTAAGAACACACCAAGTGGTCAAATTCTTCTCCCCAAAATCCAACCAAAACAGCTAATGCTATGGAGGGATTTAAGAGGAAGAACAAAGAGAAACACAAAGCAACTCCCAAGATCTAGATCCAACGAGTTCCCCTCACTTAGAGGAGATTTGGTTTGGTGGAATAGTGGATCTAGATCTCCTCTCTCTTTTCCTCTAATTTGAGGCAAGAATCATGGAGGGAAGAGGAGGAATCAAGCTCTCAAAAGTCAACAATGGAGGGGAGAGAGAGTGCCAAAGGTTATGGAACCATTGGGGAAGAAGGCCCCTTAAATAGGTCAACCAAATATCCAACCGTTATGCCAAGAAACACGCCTGGGCGGTACTACCGGAATTTTTACCGGTACTACCGGATTTAGACAGAAGCTGGAGTCCATAAGTGGCAGTAGGGGCGGTACTACCGCCCTTTGAAAAAACTGTCGGAACACCGATACCAAAACGAGCATAACTTTTGCTTCAGGACTCCTTTTTTGATGATCTTGGGCTCGTTGGAATTGTAACAACGAGCTCTACAAGAATATACAAAGAAACATCATAGTCCAACAAGGTAGGATAAAACCAAATGGGGAAAGGTAAATCCTCTCTATAAAAGACGAACCGAGAAAACCATCAATATAAAAAAACACAATAGAAGATGCAAACGAACTCCGATTTCAATGAACTTGGGCTCGTTGGAATCACAACAATGAGCTCTACAAAATTATGCAGAGAAACATCATAGTCCAATAAGGGAGGATCCAACCAAATGGGGGAAAACATAGACCTCTCTTTTGTAAACCGGAAACACCATAATCTTTGCAAATGAAGTCCGAAAGAGGCGAAATCAATTTTGTTGGAAAGAGGACGACAATAGCTTACCCTAAATAATATAAAAACAAGCAAGGTATATTTTGCAAACAATTGGAAGAGTGAAACTTTCCACATGGAAGAACCGGCAAAAACTCAAACACCGAAAACGCAATAGAAGAGGCATACGAAAACCGTTTTAGGTGAACTTGGCCTTGTCATGACAAGCACGACAAGCACCAAGACCACACCATGATAAGAGCCAAATAAGAACCAATAAATATGATTGCAAGGATGCAAAGGTTTAAGCTCTCCACGAACGATACGATCAAGATACTCGGTCGAGAGCCCCTCTTGATAGTACGGTTAACTATCCTATAATCCGGTCTCTCAACTAACATCATGAGACCGGTAAAATACTCTATCAAGATCATACCTTTGCCTTGCGTATTAATACACTTGAGGTCGATGATGACGATCTTCATCTACTCAAGACGAACCACCTTTCTTGGTTGCGCTTCGCTCGGTGAAGATTCACATGTTGCTCCCCCATACACCAAGATGGGAGAAGCACCTCTAAGGCATATCTTCACTTGGACTTGAGTGTTGATCAACACGCACTTAGCCTTGATCAATACATAATCTTCCCTTGACTCCAACATATGGAGATCAAGAAATGCGTATGGACACACCTACAAGTATAGCTCAACACAAACATTAGTCCATAGAGATTGTCATTAATTACCAAAACCACACATGGGGGCAACCATGCACTTTCAGCAGGTCCGGCGGTCGGCGGAGAGCTTGGGGTGCGCGCAGAGGTGCCGGCGTGCGCGGGAGCGTAGCCAAGCGGCGGAGCTCCGGGAAATGCTGGCGGACAGGGCGGCGAGGCGCTTGCGTGAACATGCCGGCAGCCTCAACATGCCTGGCTCCCCCCGTGCCACCTCACCAGGCATGTTCTAGAGTAGTAGTTTAGCTAGTTTTAGTTGTAATTTCGTCGGAATCAATGAAATCGCATTTTTTTTTTTGCAAAATTTCATCATTTGGGGTCCGACCTTTAGGGGGTGCCGTTGTGGGAGGAAAAAAAAGCGTCGGACAAGTGTCCGACACCTAAAGGGGCTTCCAATTGGGGTGTGTCGGACACATTTTAGGCGTCCCGATGGAGATGCTCAATGCGCGGGGTATCCCACCTGAACGCGTGACAGCGAGGAGCTCCATGTACGACGCTGACCACCCCGTCGACATAATCCACTTCTCCATCTCCACTACCTCCAGATCCGCCGGAAGTCTGAGGGCCTACTCATCTCGTCGTCGGCAAAGTCTAGGTTGGAGAGGGGAAAGGTGAGAAGAGACGCGAGCACTGTCGGTTTCAATTTGTTTTTCGATGGTCTCCTCGCTTAACCTGAAATTTGGGGGAGGTGAAGGACTAGGTTGGTGAAATACCAATTAGTTATCATGTAAAAAAAGGTTGGTGAAATAATACAAAGGGTTTCTTGAATTTGCCGCCACGATATTTTTGACAATGCGTTCGGGAGGTGGTCCTTTTTGACATTTCATCCGAGCAAGTGGTCCGTTCTGTCAAAAATTCGGCGAGGCGAGCACAGCGCTATTTTTTGTTTGTTTGTTTGTTTGTTTGTTTGTTTGTTCAGTAAGCGTGTTTTTTGCTGAAATTTGGTGTCCAGTTGCTGCTTGCCGATGCGTTATGATTGTTCTTTTGGCTCTGAATTGTAATAATCGGTGCTTGCCGATCAGCTATGATTGTTCTTTTGCATCTGCGTTATAATTAGCTAAGTATGTTTCTTTTGCCTACTTGTTTTATCTTGTTGAGCTTTATTAATACAGCTCCAACTTACTTCTTGAGGTCATAGGAATAGGAGTATATTATTTCTAGTGGTCCATTGATCGTAATTTTGCTTATATGTGGATTTCACATGTGACAAGTTAATTACTTGATGTGTTAAAAGGGAATATTATACTCCCTCCGATCCATAAAAAGTGTCGCCCACTTAGTACAAAGTTTGTACTAACTTAGTACAAAATGAGCGACACTTTTTATGGATCGGAGGGAGTATTGTATTTGACTTAATTATCTCTTATCTAGTGTTGTAAAGATTTTCCATATCTATTGATAAGAATATCATATGTTTCTTTCCTTTACACGACACAAAAAAAAAGATCCTCTTATTTCTCTTTGCATTCCGGTAGGTGAAAATCTATATTATAAACATTTATTTCGACATGAAATGCTATTGCGATACCAAATGACATGCCGCAAGTAACATATGCTACCCTTTTTCTCCAAAAATGAAAAGAATAATTTTGTAAAGTTTGCAAAATAATGCAAAGGTTGATACTTGAGCTCAGGTATACCACAGCACTCTACTTAAACAACAAAGACAAATGAGCTTCCAGATAGACACTAACAACTGTTAGTTGCAGGGTCTAAAATTGTTATTGCATTAATTCAATTTCACTCCTCTCATGTGGCAACGCATGTGGCTGCACCAGCTGGTGGTGTGGACGAAGCCGTGCTCAAGGCAACGGATTGGCACGTGAGTTGTTCGCGAGGCTAGATAAACAAGATTTAAATTATGTGTGAATCAGTACGAGGGAGACCCTCGCATGTCCTTTCCCCTGGACCTGACCTGAACACGAGCTGACCTTTGGCCGATAGTGCAAGATCAGTGACAAAAATCGAATTCCGTTTCTTTTTCTTGCAAAAAGATCCAACGCACGCACAAAAACATATCAAGAACAGCAAGAGTGCCAACACGGCATCAGACAACTGAATTTTTAAGATGTTTCCACTGAACCATTGCGTACATCAGATTATCACCAAACGGTAGACCATATTCTCGAACTTGCTGAATCCCTAAATACGTAATCTGGCCGTAGTGAACCCTGCCACACGGAACTGCTCACATGTTTTCTGTAGCTAACTTTTAAACAGAAGGCATAGGCCCTAAGGCCGGGGTTTACACATAAAGCCAAAACGGCAACAGGCATACAGGAGTTCAAACACCAACACTCGGTATAGACCAGAGTTTTAAAGGCAATCTCACAAAGGAGATACACAGAACGATACCAGTAGTACACACGATCTCACTAGGTCTTAACGCTGTTGCTGACTAGGTTCTCAGAATTACTCGATAAACACATGAAAAAAAAAGATAACACAAAGTAGTCTACGACGAAAGCGGTAAGCAACCTTCCACCCAAATGTGAGATCCGAGCACCGGCACACCCTTAGCACTAACAATAGCTAGACCACAACATTTGCTTCAGGGACATGTGCCAGCCCATGAAGAACACTTGGTCAATAACCATCGTCATCATCAGAATCTTTCATCAACATGCGCATACCCTTGAGGAACATACGATCTTCTGGATTGAGCTCGGACTCATAGACACCGTCAAGGTAACGGAAAGGATCGCAGTAGTCATCGTATTCATCTGAGTCCAGAATGTAGTCAGGCGCATAGACACAATCATCACTGTCGGACTCGATGCCATATGACCAGATAGGGCCCTCAAAATGAAGATCATAGCCATCCATTGGATCATTGGGAAGCTTCAGTGTCTTAATCCTAGCACATTTTGTCCGGAGGGCAGCGTCCATGGAGATGTTGAAGCAGTGGCGGATGTCGAGGGACTCCAGGTGGGGGCAGTTGTCAAGGATGGCTGTCAGTCCCTTGTTGGTGAAGTTTTGGCCGAAGAGCTGCAGGGAGCGCAACCCATGCATAGATGCAATCCCCAGAGCATCATCATCCTTGCTATACCTAAACTCGATATCAACATCCTCGGTGTCATCGGTGAGATTGTGGAAACGGTACGCATTGAATTTCAGGTGCTTCAGCTCTGGGCATGCTTTGCCAACCTCCTCAAACACTTGCTTCCCACCTATATTTGTGAAGAGTGAAATCTCAAGCTCCTCGAGCAAAGGAAACTTCTTTATCTCCTCTTCGAACTCAACGATATCCTGACAAGCAATGAGGCTGAGACTCTTTAGAGATGGGGCCCTGCAAAGATAGCACTTGTACATTAGTAACCAATAAATACACCCTCAAAAAATAAACGCTGACGTATGCTGCACAAGATATAACTAGCACAGATGCTTGCCCCAGTTAAGTTACAACTATGTTCAATCAGTCCTACGAAAGAGCATTTATAGGTGATTGCAGTAAGGGTAAAAGATAAACCAATAAATACTCCGTAAATAAGAAATGCAGAGGTATTATGTACAAACTATGAACAGTTACCATCTTTGTCCTCATGTGGAAAGAGCATGCAAATATGATTGTGACAGGGGTTATGTCATTTCAGAGGATAATCATTCATAAGGACCAGATTAGTAATCACTGATAATGACCAGATATGACTGTAATAGGGCGTAAGTCATTTTCGAAGATAATTACTCACTGACCAGACCATTATCTGGAACGAGTTTAGTGGTACCGGATTCACTTATTTATGTTTGGCATGCGAACATTAGGTGAACACACTTGGCTGGAGAACACAGTTAGAGGATACGATAATATATTTCGCATATAAAGTCAGACAGTTTGTTCCACTTCATTATTATAAAGTAATATGGGATTATCACCAGATCCAATGTTCAACATTTTTCATGCTTTATCCCTTAAACTACAACTCCCAGGTGCTCCATTTCAAATCAAAGGGAGCCTTGATCTGTGCTAAATGTGCAAGGGAGCTTATAAACTGTCTAGACAAACAAAGTCCATATGAAGGAAACATCACATAGTTCTGTAAGCTGATAACACCTTAAGTTTAATTGTCAGGGAATCACACTATTTGCAAGGTACAGTTCGCTAAATGCCAGGCTGGGAACAATTCAGGGGAGTAAAACACTAAAACATGAAGATATTCCGGAGGTATGCACAGGATTACTTTCTTCCCTCTGAGAAAAATATCACTAAAACAATATGGAGCACGGTCCAATGCTTCATCCTTATATAAGTTGACACCTTATATTGTCAATTTAAGGTAACTAGGATGGACCGCCCCATTTGTACAATCCCATGTAAACAAACTATTATACGTATTGCACTAAAATGTGAATCGATGAACATCTCCTTGTGTACTACCATAAGAAAACAGGAAGTGTCATTTATAGCACAAATGTATCTGCTATCTTTGTAACCATCCTCGAGCTTCACCCAAATCAAGATGAGAAGAAGCATCCAGCGCATACATTAGTTGCAAATCGTACCATATATTACAGGCAAAGAGCACTTCAGGTTAAACAAAATTACTCAGACTGCAATTTAAGAGGATTGAAATCTCACTGATCGCCGAGGAAGTGGAGCGCAGCGTCGTCGGCAGCATACTCGGCCCAGAACGCCTCGCACTGTCCCTGGGCGCGACGGATGGCGATCTGCGCCATCTTGTAGAGGTTCACAGGGCTGCGGTCGAGGTCGGCGTGTCCGCGCATGTCGATGCGGCGCCACAGGGCGGGCTCGTCGCGCGCGGCGCGGCGCCAGGAGCGGCACACCTGCCCGGGCCCCATGAGGATCTCCACGTGGTCGAGCTTCCGCAGGATCGACGAGATCGCGTCCAGCGGCAGCGCCGCCCAGTCCCTCGCCTCCCCATTGCGACCGCGGCGGCGGGCGCGACGCCGGCGGGCGCGAGACGTGGAGGAGGAGGCAGCTGGCAGCACCCCCGGGCGGGGTTGGGCCTCGGGAGGGCTAGGGTTTGGAGGAGCGATGGGTTGCTGCGGGGCGCGGCTGAGCGCGGGCACCGCGGGGGTCGGAGGAGCGAGGGGCTGCCGCGGGGCGCCGCCGTCACGAGGCAGCGCGGGGTGGGGCCGGGGCTCGGGGGGGCTAGGGTTCGGAGGAGCGAGGGGCTGCTGCTCGCGCACGGCGGCGGGCGGCGCGGCACGAGGCACCCATACCGCGCGACCCACCGCCTGAGGCACCGCGGGGTTCGGAGGAGCGGGGCGCTGCCGTGCGGCGGCGCCGAGGTCGCGTGAGGTGGCGGGCGGCGCGGCACGAGGCACCCATACCGCGCGGCCTGCCGCCTCTGGATGCGGCGCCGACCACGCAGGCCTGTTGCCGCGGCGGCGGGAGGCGGAGGAGCTGGGCATCGCGTTGGGGGTTGGGACGAGAGAAGGGTTTAGGCTTCCATTGACAGCGGTGGAGGTGACTGGTGAGGAAAATGGGGGGCGAGGAGACGGTGCCGAAGGTTTTAGACCCGCACCACACGACGCGTGGACTGCGTCCTGCACGCGGCGTGCGGCCGAAAAACTCAGAAACGCGCGGAGCAGCCGCTTGAATCGGTGAAATTTGACATATTTGATCCTTATTTGAAATTTAAACACAAAATGAATCCGAATTTAATTGTTTTGCTGGATTAATCTCTGCATATCTTATTTATCCTTTAACCAAGTCAAATCAGGAACTGTATCATCATCTCAAGTATCATGCAGTTCGAAATGCTTTGGTGTGTAAGGACATGTACAAATGGTTGATAAGACAATTTTATATGATATTTTCGCATAATTTAGATTTGACTAAAAAATAGGATGTAATGGTTGATAAGACAACTTTATTTTTAATAACCAGTTATTCTAGGTGAGACAGTTGTTGCTAAGAGATCATCTCTTAGCCAAGAGAAGACAAACCTCTTTTTTTCATTTCTCTCTCCTCCAACTCACTAATTATCCTACGTGTCATTGCTATGATAAGACCATTGTACATGCGCTTAACCATACGGTACTTCAAAACGGGATTTGGACAGAGATGAGTGAAATGTGGTGTATACCATAATTCTGCTAATGATAACTACTTTGACCATTTTAACCGGGGGACAAGCTTGAGTCATACAACATAAATATGTTCCCAAACACTGACTAGACCTCTCTATTTAGCTCACCTTAAACAGTTGTGTCATAAAGCACTAGTAAATACCTTATCTTCCATGAAGTTCATAAACATTATCCACATATAGTTGAGCTATTGATAAAGCATTATATGGATGTTCCTGTGGTACAAAGTAACCATGCTTAGTGAATTCATCAATAATCACCAATATTGTGTCATACCTTACAGGTTTGGGCAAGCATTTAAAAAGTCCAAACTGATCACATCCCAAACTTTGGTAGGTGTTGGTTAAGGCTGCAACGGTCTAGATTATCGACATGCTCAGGTTTGGCTGTTGATACACAATGCATGGTCTACATAAGTTTTCGCATCCAATTTCAGGTTTGGCCTAGAAAATAAGGATTTGACTTGAGGATCATGCAAATAGCATTTTTGTAACTATCTCCAACAATCTCGGGTTGCTCACTGAGATAGATGTCAGTTCATAATTAGGATAGCACCTTGACAGTGAATGTGCTATTATTAGAAGTGCTATACTTGTATGGAGCACTTGAATTTGATATTCTAGACCTAACAACTTGGAAACTGCTTTGCGTTGGATTGAATTTGTTAAATGTCAAGATTCCAAATGGGTCAAGCTCTTACAATCAGTGTTAATGGTGAACCGTTTATGCTATATATAAGTATGCCATCCACTTTTCCACACCCATATCATGAGCTAAAACATTTTTTCATGTGTTGACAAAGCTTGTGGTCGGGTACTTAATTTCTTCTTTAGATAGACAAATGCTATTTTTTTTTGTGATAAGACAACACCAATGTCCCGAGGGCATCCAAATGAATATCAAAAGGTAACTAAAAGTACAGAAGGGCCAAACTGGACCAGCTGTCAATGCAGATTTGAGGGCTAAAAATGCATCATTTGCTATCGAAAACTAAACAAATTGAACAATTTCCCTTAATAAGTTAGTTAATGGCTTCCTAGTTGTGCCATATTGAGCGTTGATTTTTTGTAATATCCTGGCAACCTCAGAAATGCTCTCACTTGTTCTAGGTTTATGTAGTACAATGGTAGAACTAATTTATTTCTTTAAGACTTTTATGAATTTTGGTACAAAAAAGGTTACCATCTAGAGCATGATTATGAGCTAATAACTAGTGCATGAGCTGCTAAACTCTATATAATAATTGTCAGCATCACCAATTTGTCTGATGTGCACAATTTTACTAATATCTGTGTAACACTCACTCTGTCCCATGGGTGGCGTATAAACTCAGTAAAAAAGTCAATCATTTCTATGTTTGATCAAATATATAATATAAACAACTGTAATATTCAATAAATATATGATGAAAATATATCTTATGGTATATTGATTTGGTACCACAAATCTTTATATTTTTAATATATATTTGGATAAACTTGGAAAATATTGACTTCTTTACTCAATTTATGAGCCACCTATTTGAAAACGGAGGGAGTATAAATCTTCAACAATTTGTTTGACACACAACTAAACCCAACTATCTATCATGTTGCGCCTTAGAGCACGTACAGCGCAGACGCTTATTTTGAGACGCTAGGATTTTAATCCTGGATAAGGAGCAGTTACGATGTACAATCCCAGCGACGGATGCTTAGGGTTTGTTTGGTTGAGTGGCTATCCCTGGTTGGCTAGGATAGCCACTTTTTTAGTGGTTGCCACCCGTTTGGTTTAGAGGTTGAGAAGGGATAGGGACTCCAAAAACCGGTTGAGCTGCTCCGACAAAAAGTGCCGGATGAGGGCAGCCACTTTTGGCTCCCTCACCTTCGAAAAGTTTTCGCCGCTCACCCCTGCCAAACCTTATCTCATCTCTCTCGTTCTTACTGGTAGTGGCGTCGGCGGCGCCAGATCGAACGACGGCGGTGTCGTATCAAGGTGGCGCCAATCGAGCGCACTGCATCCTTCAAGAGGCGGCAACTGATAGCGCCCCTCCATCTCTCTACAGGTCTCTCACGCAGGCATTCAATCTGGCGGCGCGGGCTTCCGGCCGCGCGGATTTGGGGCTCGCGGTCGCCGGCGGAACCTTGGCGGACTATTTTAGGTTTCGCTCCTTGCCTCCAGCTAGCTCCTTACCTTCAGCTCTCGTCGGCGGCACCTTGGCGGAACAGGCGGGTGGCTGAACATAGCAAGGCAACGCATGCTAGCTTTCTTTCTTTGCCTGTAGCCAGCTACTAGCTTGTTCGGTCTCTGCTTTCAGCTACTATTGAGTTTTTTTTCATCTTTTGCTTGGGGAGAAATGGATGGATGATAATAACATGCAAATCAACGAGACTATGCACTAATCATTTTTTGACCAACTATGTAGTAATCATAGTTACTCATAAAGTGGAATAGTTCCTCAAAACATAAAAATAGTGTTCTCAACTAAGCTTATTTCATGTATATATAGGTATTTCTGTTCAAAAAAAAATGTATATATAGGTATTCTCACCACCGTAATCAAATTGGTGAGCATATCAATCTATCCAGTGAACCAAACAAGAAAATGGCTCTCACTAACCAACTCTCATCCAACCCAACCAAACAGAAAAAATGACTATCCCTAGCTAGGTGGTTGGGATGTCCTCAACCCCTAAATTTAAGGCGAACGCTAGGCGTATGTCGTCCTAGCGCGCCCTATCTTAGGTCCCCTGCTCCACCGTTAGATCTAGATCGTATGTCCCGAAATCAGTGCATCGCAGTTTTGCAAATTTGTCCCTATCGTTTCCTGGAATCAACCCGCACTACACAGTAGCCCCCACTTAAACGAGTTGGTATATCGTGCTGCCCCTAAGCTTCCTTTTATTTACAGCAAAAATGCCACTGTGGTGATTTAGCTATGGTATTGCAACAAAAGCTCGAGTATTGCAACAAAATTTCTCGTCCCATGTATAAAAAATATATATTATTGCAACATTTAAAAAAACCAATGTTACAAAACATGGGTAAACAACATTTTTTTGCTACAAATCACTTTACAACTAAAATAACCAATAATTTCAACAAAAAAATAAACTTTTACAACAAAAACTATGTGCTTGTAGCAATTAAAAGTGGATAAGCAACAAAATATTTTGCCGCATATTATTTACAACAAAAATCACCAACTATTTCAACAAAACACACAAGCGATGACAACAAAAATAAAATATGGTTGCAACATTTAAAAAAACCAATGTTACAAAACATGGGTAAACAACAATTTTTTTGCTACAAATCACTTTACAACAAAAATCACCAATAATTTCAAAAAAAAAAACTTTTACAACAAAATCTATGTGCTTGTAGCAATTAAAAGTGGATAAGCAACAAAATATTTTGCCGCATATTTATTTACAACAAAAATCACCAACTATTTCAACAAAACACACAAGCGATGACAACAAAAATAAAATATGGTTGCAACATTTGGAAAAGCACATAAAAACATTTCGAAAAAGGGGAACACCCAGAAAATTTTGCATCATCTAGCGTGTGATTTCGCAATAAAAAATCATGTGTGTTTGTACAACTTTTAACAACACACGCAACATCAAAAAACCAAGGAGACACAAACTTGTAGCAACCCCACCCAAAAGTTGAAAAATCTAGCGTGTATTTTCACAACAATCTCGTACGCATTTTGGTACAAAATTATCGTATGTATGCAATATCAAAACGTCCTAAAAAAAGCTTAGCAAACAACTCTAGCTAGATAACTAGACAGTTGGGCTTCTCTTACGCGTAAAAAAAATGAACCAAACTTGCTATGCGTGTATGGAGCATTTTAGCTATCAGCAAAGAGCAGCAGCTAGCTAGTTTCGAGGAGCCAGCTAGCAGGACGACCACCGATGCATGCAACGTGTGCGTGCGAATAAACAACGATTCCTAACGCGCGGGCGCGGGAAAAGGACGGCATACGGGTGCGGGACGGACGCATGCAAACAACTAACATATACGTCACGTATAAGACGAACGCGTACGCGCGGAAGAGAGCGACCTACGCGTGGGCGCTTTAGGTCCCGTAAACGAAGCGTTTTCCTAAATCTAATCATCTGATCCAAACACACCCTTAGTCGCTTGCGTCGACGCAAAGTATTGCGTCGGGTGCTTAGCTTGTTTTCTGACTTGCGGCAGGTGGAGCTAGTTGGATAAATAAGCGCCTTGAAAATTGGATGCGTTGGAGCTGCGAACTCTTTCATGGACGCCAGGATTTATTGCCCGATTCTTTTCCGCTTAAGCGTCTAAATAAGCGCTCAACAACGTACATGCCCTTAGGTGGGCGCTAGGGAAGAAAATCCCATCAGTTACGCCCATTTTCCGATCGAGGCCAGGATTTTCGTTAGCGTCGACGCAATACCAAGAGTCGGGCGCTAAGCTCTTGTTTTTCCGGTGATGGCTGTTTGATGCTAGATCTGGAGTCAGCTAGCACCAAATTAACGCCCAACATTGCAAACTGGGAAGCTTAGCTGCTAAATCGAATTTGTAGCATTTTTTTTTTTTTTGCACGCAGGGCCATCATTGTACATGTCCTTGGAGCATCCACGAGCACGACTCTTCAAACTGGGCTCTAGAATCAAAATCCTGATCCGCTTGCGGTTGTTGCGTTCATTCACGAGCGTACGATGTAAATAATATCCCCCGGCGCTACTCGCTTTTTCTGGTTGATTTAGTGGCAGATGCTGAGTTAAATTAGCCGTCTCAGCATTGCCAGGGATAGGCGTTATGCTACGTATTTGATTTATTCTATTATTTTTTATTATTTAAGGGCCTTGGTAAGCGGTATGCACTATGGATGCTCTTATAAGCCACCTATTTGAAAACAGAGCGCGTACAAAATCTTCAGCACTTTTTTGACACACAACTGAACCCAACTATCTATCATGTTGCTTGTTGCGCGATGGCTTGCGAAGTTACAAAATGCACGCTTAAGCTTTGCTTTGCATGGCGTTTAAGGGAGGCAAAACACCTAACACATAACTAAGCTTAATTATGTTTAGCGTTTTATTTCTTTAGAAAAGGGAAAAGGCGGAGGCAAAACGCTCGCTCGGCGCCTACCGCCTAGCACTTGGTGGCTTGAGGCGTCATATTCGTCGAAATGCTGATAAGAAAATTTGACACTTGCATGTCCTCTCCGCTGCACCTGAACACGAGCTGACAAACATCCGATTTTGTTTCTTTTTACTATCAGCCAAAAGAGATCCACGCACACAAAAAATACATATAACAAAACCCTTGTCACAGAAAGATTCCCAAAACCGGCATCAAATAATGGAACTTCTATAGAAGTTTTCACCTGAACCATTCAGTACATAAAAAACAAGCACCCAAACCATAGATCGACACATAACTGCTCAGATGTTTTCTGTTGCCAACTAGGTTAACATAATTACTCGATAAGCACACAAAAAAGAGAAGACAAAGTGCCGAGACATGATCTACGACGAAAGCATAACCAACCTTCCGGCCAAATATGAGATCCGAGCACCGGCAGATCCCTAGCAACAACAATAGCCAGCCATACCACATTTACTTCAGAGTTCAGAGACATGTGCCAGATAAGAACACAATGTCAGTAATCATCATCAGAATCAGAATCTTTCATGAACATGCGCATATCCTTGAGGAGCATACGATCTTCTGCATTGAGCTCGGACTCATAGCTAGACACCGTCGAGGTAGCAGAAAGGATCGCAGTAGTCATCGTAATCATTTGAGTCCAGGATGTCGTCAGGCGCATAGACACAATCATCACTGTCAGAGTCGACGTCATTCGACCAGACAAGGCCCTCAAAGTGATGGTCATAGTCATCCGATGGGTCATTGGGAAGCTTCAGTGTCTTAATGCTACCACATTTTGTCCACAGGGCATGGTTCATGGTGATGTTGAAGCAGTGGCAGTTGTCAAGGATGGCTGCCAGTCCTTTGTTGGTGAAGTTTTGGCCAAAGAGTTGGAGGGAGCGCAACCCGTGCATAGATGCAATCCCCAGAGCAGCATTATCCTTGCAATATCTAATTTTTTTCGATAAGGAGCGCTTTATTAGACTTTAACCAGTTTACATCAAGTTGATACAAACTGGATATCAACATCCTCGGTGTCATCATTGAGATTGTGGAAACAGTACGCATTGAATCTCAAGTGCTTCCGCTTTGGACATGCTTTGCCAACCTCCTCAAACACACGCTTCCCCTTTATATTTGTGAAGAGTGAAATCTCGAGCTCCTCAAGCAGAGGAAACTTCTTTATCAACTCTTCGAATTCAAGGATACAATGACAAGCAATAAGGCTGAGACTCTTTAGAGATGGTGCCCTGCAAACGTAACACTTATCCATTAAGTAACGAATAAATACACCCTCTAAAAAAATGTTGATGTATGATGCACAAGTTATAACTAGCACATATACTTGCCTCAGGGAAGTTGCAATGTGCTATCACAATCCTACAAAAGATTATTTGGAGGTGACTGCAATAAGAGTAAACGATTGATTAATAGCAATATCGTAAAAAGTAAATGCAGATGTATTATGTACAAACTATGAACAATTACCATATTTGTCCTGATATGGAAGAGCATTGAAATAGGACTGTAAGAGGTAAGTCATTTTAAAGGATAATCACTAATGGTCAGATATGACTATAATAGGGCTTAATTTTTTGGAGGATAATTACTCATAGTGACAAGGCCATCATCTGGAATGAGTTTACTGGTACCGAATTCACTTATTTATGTTTGGCATGGGGAACATTGGGTCAACATACTTGGCTGGAGAATGCAGAGGATACGACATCAGCACTGATAATATATTTTACATTTTAAGTCAGTAAGTTTGTTCCACTTCATTATATAAGGTGATATGGGATTATCACCAGATCCAATGTTTGACATTTTCATGCTTCATCCCTGAAACTACAGCTCCCAGTTGCTCAATACAAATCGGTGGAGCGTTGCTTTGTGCAAAATTAACAAGGGAACTAATAAACTTTCTAGAACCAACAAAACCAACCTGAAGGAAACCTCACATACTTATGCAAGCTGATAACACCTTAAGTTCCTTCCTTAGAAAATGAGAAAATTGTGAGGGAATCACACTTTTTGCAAGGTACAGTTCACTACTTTGTGAAGACAAGTCAGCATGAGCACCTGATATTCGGTCAATGGCAGGCTTGGGAAATTTCTCTCTCGAAATAGGCTTTCGCCCCCGCTTTATAAATAAAGCCCAACCGGCCAAACAGATACAAAGTGGTGGGGGATCCACATACAAGCAAGCCAAAAAGAAAAAAAACGACAAAAGAGAAGGAGGCAAGCCGCCAACTCGACGTCGAACATGAAAACAGGAGATGCCACATCTAACGAGAAGCGACCTAGACTACCAAACAAGAGCGAGACCGCACCGCCTTCAAAGACCACCGGGTCCCGATGCACCAGCCTCATCAAGCTATCGTCGGAGAGGGCCGCCTGCCCTCTCGCTCCAGGCCGTGGAGCGCCGATCCTGCCAACAGATAGCGAGAACCAAGGATGGTGACACCAAGGGCACGTGTAAAAGATAGGAGGCCAACGTTCAGGGGAGTAAAACACTACAACATGAAGATCATTGCGAAGTTGCGCACATGATTAGTTTCCTCCCTCCAATATCACTAAAACAATATGGAGCACGGTCCAATGCTTCATCTTTAGAAGATGACACCAATACGAGGTAACTAGGATGGACCGCCCCATTTATTCAATCCCATGTAAACAAACTACTATCAGCATTGTACTAAAATTCGAATCGAAGAACATTCCCTTGTTTACTACCATAAGAAAATCATTACGGGAAGAAGCTGAACATAGCAACCCTCAGAAACTTCTGCATTTGAACAGCATCACATTTGCAGCACCATTAATTCAGAAGAAATCAATAAAGCTGATTCGTGAAGCATCAATTCCACTCACGACGGAAACTGTAAGGGAAAGACAAAATAGTGTCTCATGACGCGGCGTTGGCAGGAGGTAAAAAAAAAAATCGTGTTACCAGGCGTGTGTGTCACACGCTACAAGGGTGATCATCTACTGCCGGTCTACATGAGTCTGAGCGGCAGATCAGATCGGTATCAACTATGATTTCCAATTGGGTTTGCTACGTTGTGCGAACCGCACATGCACGACTGCCTGTCGTGTGGTGGATGTGCTCTCTTCTCTTTCAGCACGTATCCTCCTCGGTCCGGCTCCCTTTTAAGCTGGCGCGCGCGTGCTAACCTCCCCGATGTGGGACTAAACTTCGACGAAACCTTCCCTCTGTTACGAATCCATGCTTTGCCGGATCATGGGCTAGAAAGGCAGGCCGAAATATTATCAGCCCATACTGGAATCAAAGCCTTGTCCGTCACGACGTCTGAGCACGCTGCATCACCTGAATCGGCCACTCCGTCGCCGGACTACACGCTCAGGACGCCGCCTCCGTCGCCCTTGTGTCCGACGCAAGGTCCCGAGCGTCACCGCCGCGCCGCCGCCACCATCCGTACCAGAGGAGCGGCGCCAGCACGTGCTCCTCGCGCGCCAGCCGGATCAGCCGCGGAAGGCATCAGCGAGACAGCCAGCCTTGGGTACTAGGCATCTTGCGATATGAGACATTGCATTTGCACTGTCTTGAGTGTCTGTGTCTATGTAAAAAAATCATAGCATTTCTATGCCTTTGTTGTTTATCCCTGGATAAATCCTGTATTACGCTTCATGAATCGATCGATGGACATATATGTACCAAACTTTTGGTCAAGATTTGATATTCTTCTCATCCTTCAGATCAATCCGCCGTTTGTGATTGCTAGGGTCTTCTTCGTTTTGTCACAAACAGGTCTGCTTGCTGTCCGATATCAGATCATTCATCATTAACCGCGCATGCGCTTGCAGATAAATCTCGAATAATTTAGCAACCCCGACCCGACCTTATCATGTGATGTCTTGTACTCACCATCCTTCTATTCTGCTCTGTTTCACCGATAACAAGTTAACAGGAGCTCTGCCCTGTAAACTGAAAACCTATGTACATATTACAGGGTAATAATATTTCGTTTCAGAGAAATTACATGGTATTGCAATTCGAAAGAAGTAGTTAGAAGTTTATTCTTATACTTGATGGTTGATCTCGTGATGCAGCGTGGTATAAACCTGCACCAGGCTCATTATTCTGCAATACAGTGCATTTTGTCCAGATAACAGGGCTCTGATGAAGTTCCTGTGTTAAGCAGCAGTATATTTAGTGCAGGTTTTTATACGAGGAAGACTTCAAGACGTTTCTGTGCTCGTAGAACTGAACACCTGCACCGCAACGACCGTCATGTTCTTTATGATGAATGCACCCGCAAAAAAAATGACGAATGCAATTGGTCAGTCCGAAGCAAGCACTCCCAACTCGCAGCTAACAACTCACCATGGGGAAATTATCAACTTTCTGTCTTCAGACGACCAATGCCGATTGCTGAAACATCCGGATCCAAGGCAAGATCTTAGTTGCATAGTAGGTACACATGTCAGTAAGTTTAGCCCCCATGAGCTCATCACCATTTCCCCATGAGCCAACAAGTCAACTACACTCTACTCTACACTCTAGCTACACTCTACAGCCGCAGCGACACAATTTCATTGAGTGCATATGACGCACCAGTAGGAACTAAGTGTGCAGGAGAACAATCGTCAAACAAACCACATTGAAAAGGAAATGCAGAAATCATGAAGTAAAAAAATCACAGTGCATATGACCATAGCAAAAAACAATTCCAGAAACTTACTAGTATCGGTTCGGCCGTTGGGGTTTATTTATAAAGCGGGGCGAAAGCCTATTTCGTCAAGTCCACAGTTACGCTAATATCACAATTCGCAGCGGTCTACCACACGCATAACAAGGGGCATACATAAGCAAGCACATTATGTTTCAAACAGAAAGCCTATAACACTGAATTGGTCAGACATCTACAACGCGCACACGTTTCCCGCTGTCGGAGCAAACTCATCCGCCTTCGGACATGAGGAGATGGAGGGAGTCGGTGCGAAGGAGAAGACTGATTCGCCGTTGCACTGCTCGGTGTAGCAGGTCGTCTTGCTGGCCTCCTTCGGAACGGCGAGAACCGTGACCGGGAGCCGCATGCCATCACCCTTGACGAGACGAACGCCACATGGTGGAGTGTAACATGAAGGTCTCCCGCGAGAACACAACGAGTCCACCAAGAATAAGATATTGTTTGAATCTTGGAACAAAATACACCATGGAGTATATACCTAACCAGGAACAAGGGTAGCAAAAATATTGAAGTACATCTAACTAAAGTTTCATTGATATTTGTCGCTCTTGAGTTTGATATTGGGAGTGCCTAATTATCAGCTGAAGAGGAGGAGAAGTGTAGATTATTCGTTTTGAAACTTGGTCCGCAAGCCTGTAAAAATCCTAGCACCGCCATATACTCATATGTCAGTGGATGGAGGGGTCAACGACGTGGCCAGCGAACAGGATGGCACCGGACACCTCCTCAATGACAAAGAAGGCAAACGGATGGTCAGCGACGAAGTCCACACGGGGCTGCGGTGGCGTCGGAGAACATCCACATAACATGGAAGCGGTGACGGCCGCCGCCTCGGTGCCTTCCTCGTTCACCTCGATGACGGCCTTGTGGATCAACTGCTGCAGCGCGAGCCTCGCGCCGTCGTTGCCCTGGGCGGCCATGTCGGACAGGTCGGCCTTCGCGAGGTCGAAGGCCTCCTTGAGGCCGAGTTCCTGGAGAGCGTTGTTCAAGTCCGTGTTGAAGCTGATCTTGAACTTGGGCAGCCGGAAGTCGCGGACGAGGACAGTGCTCGTCGGCAGGTGGTCGTGTAGAAACTCCGGTTTGGAGGCGATCTTATCGGCGAGCGGCCACAGCCCGTCGCGTGCATCAGGGAGGAAGACGCACATGGAGTAGACCGGCGCCGGCTGGGTGGGCAAACGCCAGCCCTGCTTGTAGCGGAGCTGGAGCACCTTGAAGCCGTCGTGGCAGGCGATGAGGTGCCTGTCGAAGCCGCGCATGAATGGCACGTCGACGTGGGTGCCGTCGAGGCGGTGGAACTTGTCCTCCTTGGTGTCCTTCTTGTCGAAGGGCTCCTCCCACCGGCCCTTGAAGTAGATGGCGTTGGCCAGCACGAGGTCCGTGAGAGGCGTCAGCATGCCTGGGCCGATGAGGGAAGGGATGAGGTTCTTCGTCGACTTAGCCACCCACGCGTTGATCTGATCCCGTGCTTCCTCCGGCTGCACCACACCATAATTTTAGTTGCATACGATTGAGATTGCCTTCGATCTGTATAGATAAAAAAAAGTAATTGATGCTGACCTTTTGGTGGAAGTTGACGGCGCGGCTGACGGCCTTGCACGACCGGGCGGCGGCGTCGCGGAAGGCGGCGCGGAGGGGAACCGTCCTGTCATGCCAGACGCCGCACGCGAAGCTGACGCGGGGCCCGCCGGTGTTGGACTGGTTGACCAGGGCCTGACCGGCGATCGCGCGGACGTGGTCGGCGAGGGCGTCGCGTGACGGCGCGCCGAGGACGCCGAGCAGCTCGCTGAGGGTTCGCTCGCGGGCGCCGGCGGCCACCAGCGAGAGTGCCGCGTAGACGGAGAGCGGCGAGTAGACGAGGTTGCCGCTCCTGCCGGCGTCGTCGGCGAGGCGCTTGTTGAGCCCGAGGGCGAACGCCTGCAGGCCGTTATGGGCGGCGGCGGCGTGGTCAGCTGCCTCCTCGCCTTCGGTGGAGATCCATCGGGATAGTTTCGGGAAGCGGCGGAGGGTGAAGTCTTTTGCAGATTGCATCTTGTCTTGCATTGTTGTTTTGACTTCTGGTCAAGTCACGACTCACGACCGGAAGTTTATATGACCGAAGACTAGGGGCTTGTTAACTTGGGTGAAAAGCCATTACTCTTTTTTTTTTTTAGTGTGTTTCGCAAAAAAAAAAAAAAAACAGTCTCTCTAGGCGTGGCGAGAGGACGGACGCCACCATGGGCGTACAAGTTCGCCGCCAGGAGGGATATAGCTCGAAACAGAGCAGCGAAGTAGGGTTGCTGGTTGCTGCAGATGCTGCGTGAGGCGTGCATGGTGGCGGCCGACAGTGGACAAGTTCTTGTGCCGAGGGTCTCAGAGGTGAGAGGGTTACGTCACGCAGCCGAGCAGGAAGGCTCCCTCCGCCCCAGGCGACCGCTAGGTGTTCGACCATATGTCCTTCTCATGGCTCCTGGAAGGTATCGATGTGCTCTAGGCATGGCATATCTCTTCAAAACTGGAACATCGACTCCATGATCCCCAATATTCAGGTACCATCATCACAAAAAAAAAATCATAACATTTTTCTTCGGCTAATCACGATTAATCTTTGGTGAATTGCATGTGCGAAGATGATTACCTTTCCATAGATTGTTCATGCCGTAATATTCAATGTTGCTGCGGATATTGCTGTATTTGCATGCTGAAACATATATGTGGTTTATTTGGAACTTGCGAAATTTACATATACAAGTTAGGACGCGGCTAAACCGAGGTCGACTTCGGTTTAGCGATTAGCGAGGTCGCTCCGATAGACATGTTTTCTTTCCCTTTTTGGCAAAACGCGGCCGAACCAAAGGACGCGCGTGCGGGGGACGAAAAGAAAGCGCGCAACCCATCGCGGGAACCAAAAGCTGGTCCCCACAGCCTCCCACACCCCCTCGCGCACCTCCCGTCCCGCATCTTCTTCTTCTGCAAGAAAGGGGACAATCCCCAGATTTCATGATCTGGTTCCATCCAGATCCACCCTTTCCATCAATTCCCCACATCAAATTCCACGAGCCATCCCTCTCCATCGCCTCCCGTTCCCAGTTCCAACGCCTTCCCTCCTGTGTCCCTCAAAAATCTGATACAAACAGTTCCATCTCTCATGAACAAAGAAAGAGGATCTCCTCTAAACAGAACTCCATCGTTCCAGGAGATTGGTGCAACATCAGTTACATTTGGTTCCAGGGGATCTGATGGAACATCTTCAGGATCCATCCTCAGGTGCAGAGAAAAACCAGCAGGGAATCTGAGTATACTTGTTAATCCACTGTGTTCCACTGAACTGATCCAACATCAGTTCCAGGACTTCCAATAATCTGTTGGAACATCTTCAGGTGCATAGAGAAACAACAGGTATATTACACACTGTATCTTGTTCTTTCCATCTAGCAGGGTATACTGAAACAAAAACATGCATTGCATATGACAGACAGCAAAAAACCAGGAGATCAGGACATTGCATGAGAAAAAATCCAGATCCAGCTTCCAGGGATCTACTCTCTCCCCGAATTCCATCCAGTGAAAAATCACAGCAAGAGAAAAAATCCGTTGGATAACTGATTCAATATCTCTGCCAGTTCCATCTCTGCAAAATCTTCAGTTCCATAGCACAAAAAAACACAGGTATTTAACACTATCTCTCCCTGTTTCCATCTAGTTCCATCAACAACACAAAACAATCTAGTTCCATCAGCACAACTGACTAAAAAATTGTTCATATCAGAAAGTAGTTCCAAAATAGAAGTTCCCATCAGCACATTCAAGCAACTAATTCCATCAACACAACTAACTAAAAAATTGTTCATATCAGAAAGTAGTAATTGTAAAAAGTAGCAGAACACATATGTTTGCATATGTCAAGCAACTAATTCCATCAGCACATTCAACCAAAAGTACTGTCAAAAAGCAACTAGTTCCAAAATACAAGTTCCCATCAGCACATTCATTAGAGGGACAGAAAACACGCAATCAGTAGTTGCATCAGCCATATATGGATCAGATGGACCTGTCGTATATGTACTGCTGGAACTTACACACCATCTTGTGTTTCCTTCATGCGACTCCATAATTTTTCTGTTGTTGGCTGAGTCATCCATCAGTTCTGTAGACAAAAATGATAGAACATAAAAAATGTTAGAACATAAATGGTGGAAGAAAAAAGTATGGAATTATAAATGATATCATTACTGCAGGTGTGTAACTTGTGTGAATTACTTTTTGCATGGTTGTGCAGGTTTTTATGAGAGAGAAGAAAAAATAGGTGAAAATGGATTGATTTGGCAGCATTGATCTCAACCAGCCAGCTGTTGAAGATTTTCATCCTGGAGGTCATAACAATGGAATTGATGGACTGGTGGATGGAACGGAGGCAGCCACCAATTGTCGACAGGGTGCCTCTGGTAGTAATGCTGGAACTTCCGCTGGTAATGGTTCTGGTGCAGGGCCTTCCGCTGGTAATGGTTCTGGTGCAGGGCCTTCCGCTAGCAATGGTTGAGGTGCAAGGCCTTCAGTTGGTAATGGTCCTGGTGCAGGTCCTTCGTCTGGAATTCCATCCGCTAGACGGGCTACTGGTTCATCTATGCAGACGGGCGTCACCCTATCAAGTGAGAACAGTGAGAGTGATGGTGAGGTGCAGTCTACTCCGGAGGGTTTTGCTCCAAGAGTTCCATTTGTTGGGATGAAATTAGAGTCAGATGAGCAGGCGCTGTACCACGACAACAGATATGCCAAACATGTTGGTTTTTCTGTTAAGATTGAGTCGTCCAGGAGATCAGCAATAGATGGTGAGAAAGACAAATGTGTATTTACCTGCAACAAATCTGGGAAGGTCGTAGAAGAAGAGGCTACCCCTGTGAAGGAAAGGTCCCGTACATTCACAAAGCAGACCGCGTGCAAGGCCAAGCTTCGTGTTAAGCGAACTGGAGCTAGATGGGAAGTTACACAATTTGTTGAAGAGCACACTCACGAATTGATATAGAAGTTTGCACTCAAGAAGTATTTGAGATCGCACAAAAAGATCCCAAAAGAGGAGAGGAAGTTCATCACCTTGCTCCATGATGTTAATCTTACTTCTGGCAGGGTGATGCAGATAATGGGAGAGCTGTATGGGGGTGTTAAAAATGTGCCGTACGACAGTAAGAAAGTTAGTAACTTCACTGCTACTCTTGGTGAGAAGGACAAGATCAGAGACATCCCGCAGTTGCTGGAGTACTTTGAGGAAATAAAACAGAGTGATCAAAAAAATTTCTATAAACTGAAGCTAGATTCAGAGGCTAGGGTGGAGAACATATTCTGGGTGGACGGAGCTGCGCGAGAGGTGTACAAGCTTTACCATGACTGTATTTCCTTTGACACGACATACATGGTGAACATGTATAACATGCCGTGCGCACCTTTCATCGGAATCAACAGATATGGTCAGTCAATCCAGCTAGGCTGCGGTTTTTTGAGAAACGAGCGAATAGCTAATTTCGTGTGGCTGTTTGAAGCTTTCCTAGAAGCAATGGGCGCACTAGTAGGAAAAGGCTTATAGGTGGATTACTTAGCCGTGGCGCACCACTATTTTGGTGTGCCACGAGTATATATCCGTGGCGCACCAGACATAGATGCGCCACGCGTAGGACATTACCCATAGTGGTGCGCCACGAAAAAGTGCAGGCTGGGCTGACGGAGGGGCACCCTCCTTAGCCGTGGCGCGCCACTATTTCGGTGTGCCACGGGTAAGAGTATAGCCGTGGCGCACCTTATTCCAATGCGCCACCAAAATAATGGTCTCGCGGCCAAATTTTGACCCCACATAGCCGTGGCGCACCAAAATAGTGGTGCACCAAAATAGTGGTGCGCCATGGGTAACCTCTTACCCGTGGCGCACCGAAATAGTGGTGCGCCACGGGTATGTTTACTGCTTTGTGCTCCCATGCACACCCCCCCCCTGGTGATCGCCTTTTCAGTTTCAAAAAGGCTAAAAGAAAATGTTAAAAAATTCAAAAAATAAAATCCTTTGAGATGTGTTTATGTTACGTAACCTAGTTGTTAGGAAAAATATGAAATATGAATTTCAACGTATTTTGCAAAAAAACATTATGGAAGAGTAACACGGCGATAACTTTTGCATACGAACTCGGATTTCGACGTTTAATACCTTAAAAAAACTAGAGAAAAATCACATCCAATCCAAATGGCCTACGGCCTTTTGAGCCATTTTTTGCGTACAGAATCCCCAAATTCGAAAGGGAATACCTATTTTTTTGAAGTTTAAGTTTTCTGGCCAAAAAATAATAAAGGGCATCTCTTACCCATGGCGCATCAAGAAGGGGTGCGCCACGGGTAGCTAAATACTCATGGCGCAGCACTGTGAGGTGCGCCACGGCTATGTCTGATAGATCTGATGGTTCATAAGCTATTATAGGAAGCACACGATCCGTGGACACTATATTCCAGCCAATGGGATGCAAGAACGGGCCACCATGCGGATTGCTGATTGCCTAACTCTCTCCTTCTTCCTTCTTCGCCTCACACACAAGGAGCTATCGTGTAGGAGGCTATCTTCTTGGTCGCGGGAGGCCATCGTCTTCTTCTAGATCGCGGGAGGCCATCTTCTTCTTGGTCGCAGGATGAGCAGATGAGGAGGTCGAAGAGAGGGAGGCGGGGCCACGACGACGATGACGACGGCCGATGAGCATGGAGCATCACCTCATTCTACGACGAGCTCCTACCCGATCCCCTTTCTCCCGTCGAGCATCTCCACCAGCTCCGACCATGCTCTCACCTCCTCCCTGTCCTTGCTCTCTCCGACCTTGCTCTAAACCTCCTCCCCGTCCTTCCTCTCTCCGACCTTTCTCTCCACCTCCTCACCGTCCTTCTCAGCCTCCCGAAGCGCCCCGCGGTGGCCGAGCATGAACCACCACGGCGGCACGGCGGCCAAGCGCGGCGGTCGGCGCCTCATCCTCGAGCCTAATCTCCTCCACCTCGCGCTGCCCCGTCGTGTGCCGCCTCGCTCCGGCCGGCGGCGGCGCCGGCATATTTTTTTAAATCGAAAAATATATACTAGTGGTGCACCACAAACCGGTGCGCCACGGCTAAGTGCATGTACCCATGGCGCAACAAAAACCGGTGCGCCACGGGTATATACACTTAGTCGTGGCGCACCAAAAAAGGGTGCGCCACGGCTAAATATATACCCATGGCGCACTTAAAGACGTGCGCCATGGGTAATTTGTTACCCGTGGCGTGGCAATCCGTGGCGCAGGGGGCTGCGCCACGACTAAGGAAGTTTGGTGCGCCACGGGTAACCCTTTTTGTAGTAGTGGCGGGTTGCATCCATTGAACATTATCACAGACCAGGACCAGGGAATGAGAACTGCCATCCTCATAGTGTTTCTTAATATTGTCCACCGGAATTTTCGCTGGCACATTATGCAGAAAGTTCAAGAGAAACTTGGACCATTCATAGCCAAGCGTGAGCAATTGAGGCTAGAGTTCAATGATGTGATTGATCACAGCTTGACTGTTGATGAGTTCGAAAAAAGATGGGCAGAAATGGTACTAAAGCATGATGTTGCTGAGAACGCACATTTCCTTGACATTTATGATCTTAAGGAATTTTTTGTTCCAGCCTATTTCAAGGACAGGTTCTTCCCCTTCCTGCAAACTACCGCCAGAAGTGAGGGTTTTAATGCTGTTCTCAAGAGATACGTGAACCCGCAAGACAGCCTTCTTCGTTTCTTCAAGCATTTCATGAAGATTCAAGAGAAGATTGAGGTTGCCGAAGACGCTCATGAGTTTGTTGGCGAGGACAGAACTGTTCATGTTTGGTCGGACTTCCCGATGGAACAACAGATTCTGGAAACATACACTCTGCCAATCTACCAAAAGTTCCAGTTGGAGCTGCGGAAGATTACATCCTATAACGCTAGAGACTGTGGCGGTGGTTTGTACGAGGTTTCTCCAATTCAAAGAGCAGTCTTTGGTTATGGTAAACGTAACTATATGGTGGCTGTTGATGTGCCAAATGGAATTTTTAACTGTGAGTGCCTTGAGAGTGATGTCACATTTGGGTGCAGTCAAGTCAATGCCAGAGCATTACATTCTCCCCAGGTGGTCTCTTCCTCCTCCGGATATTGTACCGCCACCCGTTGAGCACCAAGAAGTTCCTACTACTAAGCTATCTAGGAAAGATATGAGGATGCTGTGTTATGGTAACATGTGCAATGATTTTGTCCAGAAGGCTGTTCACGCTGCGGTTTCGGACAAGACGAGAAAGATAGCTGAGAAGCATATGCTTGCAATGGAGAAGGAACTTGCAGAACACAGAAAAGCAACTGCAGATGCGCTGAAGAGGAAGAAAGCAAAAGTTTCAGCTAACGTCTCTCCTGATGCAGATAGTGGTAATGATCCTATGGCTGCTAGCAACAGTGTTGCTAGGAATCCGCCAACAACTACTAGAAGGGGGAGGCCAGGGCAGAAGAGGAAGAAAGGTGGTCTGCAGCTGCAGCAATCTCGTCCCACCTTTTGTAGTGTCTGCAAAGAAAAGGACCACGACGCGCGCAACTGCCCTATGAGGCTAGCAGATCCGGAGAGATACCCTTTGCTCTCCTTGTTCAATTGAGTTCTAGCAGAGATATAAAAAATGTTGTATTCAAAAAAATCTAGTTTTTCTTAGCTAGTTTGGAACTATGCTTATAAAAAATTGCCAGGCAGTTTTGCATTGTGCTACATCTATGATGAGAAGTAAAAAGCATTGTGTGTTTACCTGAACTGATATTGTTAGAGTAGTAGCTTCCACTCTATCGTGTTTTCATGCCACCTTATTCATTTATCGGTGTATATCTTCCTTATGTCTGGTATGTCTTCCTGTTGGTATGTTGGAACCCTTCTGCCATCCCACTCCACTAAGTTTGTGAGCATGAAAAATCCACAATCGTGCCTGTGCATTGTTTTTCGTCAAAAAAGGCAATCATGAAAGAAAAATGTTAGGCAAAAAAGTCAATGGTTTTTTTTTCCAAAAACACCACACAAAAAAGCTTGTTCTGAGTAGGATGTCATTTCTATATTGACTTGAATAAGTTCCATGATGCCCCACAAACTTACGTGTTTGTTTGTCGTGGACTCTCAATAAGTTCAATCGGAAAATCCGATATATTGAGTGTGGAGAGCTTGTAATCTTTAGCCCACATTGACTTTATCGACGCAATAAGATAGTGACAAGCATCCATCATTAGCGCCTCTGTTTTGCTTGCCAGGGAGTCTAATATCTCGAATCTTCGTGCCTTGATGTTGAGAACTACCAACCAATAGTGTCTAGAAGGGGCTTTAGAATCACTTGGTAACTTTGCAAGTGTTGGGAAGCATATCTGTGTTATTTTCATAAACAAAAAATGGTTAGTGTGCTAATAAAAAATGCCCTTTATGATGCTAACTTTGCATAGTTAGTGTGCTGAAAACTTTGCGAAGTGTTCGGAAGCATAGTTCTGTAGTGCGCTAACCTGTTCTTTATGGTCAAGCCTATTATTTGGATCGAACGAGAAGATTCTTTTCAACTCTTTTACGTCGAATCTGCAATCCATGAGGTATGTCTGTGTTTTGTACATAAAGGTAGGGCAGGGAAAAAAGGTCCCATGTTAGGTTCCATTTCCAAAACTGGGGGGGGGGGGGGTTAAGAACAAAATTATGAAGGTTTCAAAAGATGGAACTTACAGATATACGAAGAGGCAAAATAACCTTCTTTGGGTTGAGGTTCTCCTTGATGATGATGTCAATGGCAATCTCTGTGACGAAATTTACAAGTTCCTTCCCCGGAAACACTGAATCTGCTACATGTTTGAGGGGCACGAACAAGGAACCGCAATCTATGATGATTTCATCCTTGACTTTTGATGTTCTGGACTTAGAAGTGTGCTTACACACCATGTTGTACAATTCGATCATGGGCTTTGTGGCTTTGTATACCTTCTTACTCCCATCGATGTAAGGCGATTTCTGCATTTTCCCAGCTTTTAAAATTCTAGTCTGATATGCATGTTCGACAGGAGTAATGCTGGTCCCTGACGGCTCTGTAGGCTCATTGGTGGTGGTTTTCCCTTCAAATGCATTAGTCATAGGTGCTGCTTCATGTTCATTCTGATCAGGAGGTGTGCATTGGTCGAAACTAGGAGCATCAGGGGCATCTTCTGCTGCTGCTGATCTTCTCCTTGCATATTCTGAACTGTCAAAATCCAGTTTTCTGTTCATCGAATCTTGACCAGCTGACGCTGGTACAGTTGGTGTGGTTGTCTTTGGTGGTTCTGATTGTTTCCCAACCATAGACCTGACGTGGGGTGGGGCTTGAGACTCTGGCACGGTCGGCATTGTTCTCTTTTGTGGTGATTGTTTCTCAGCCAGTGACTTGACAGGGGAAGGGACTCCATCGTTTCTCAGCCTTGGGGATCTGCGCGGAGTCATATCAGATGAACCTCCAAGTTTTCGATAATCCATTGCATTGGTAGTTGCACTGCCGCTCCTATCTGAAGTTTCTTGGCCTCTTATCACTTCTGCCTTTCCGAGGGTAGCAGTTATCTCTGTGCGAGATGCCGCCCTGGTTCTATACCTAGTCGCTGATGGTGAGTTTTAGATTGTTTCATTGTTTTTTCGCTTCCTTGGAGATTGAATTCTTTGAGGTTCCATCTCGGCCAGCAGTTTGTGCAAACCTTGGGTGGTTGTGGTTCCATCTAGAACAGAGGGTAAACCATCCTGTATGTCCTCAATAACCAGTGGTTTGATGGTCGTAATCAGGTTATGCAGCATAGCTTTGCTTGGCCTTCCATCCTCTAAGTCCATTACCATTGGGGTTTCGAGTTTCGGGATGTCGAAAACCGGCGGCCTACGAGGTGGTGACCAGCGCACACAATTGAGGACTTGTTGCTTGGTGTTTGCACTCATGATGACTAGACTATCTCCATCCTCAGGATTATCATCCCCTACTAGGGTGCAAGTTCCTCTTGTTGTTTGATTGCTCCAAGCTTGGTTCCTCTGATGCCAACACCACCAGAGCTCGAAGCAGGTTGATGATTTGGTTCTTCACCAGTGATCATGCCATCCCCAATTTTATTTTGTTCTATCTGAAATTTGCTGCTCAACGTAGTGTCTGATGCTGGTTGAAATGGTGGAGCTATTTCAGCTGTCTTCTGTTGGAACTCTTCAACATGCGTGTTTTCTTTGTGCTCAACGGACCCATTGCATGGAACTCTTGTCTCTTCACTGATTTGATGTTCCTCAGGCAGTTGTTCAACTAGAAATGGTGAAGCCTGTATTGTACCTCCAGTCTCGTGAACGGTCGTTCTTTCTTGTTGTTCATCAGATCCGCTGCATGGAACTGCTGGTTCTTCGGTCTTTGTAGATGGTTCAGGCATTTTGTTAACTGCTACCTCCTGATTCTCCTCGTCTGAAGTGATATGTGCTTCCTTGGGTGTTTGACTGGAACTTTTGGTTCTTGAATTTTTGGATTTCCTCTTTCTGTATCTCCTTTGATTCACTTCTCTAACAGTCAGGTTCTTCACTAGTGTCTGCAACCCTGCTTCAAAACCTTGGCAAGCTGCCTCAATAGCTGCTCTGTACCTTGTTGTCTCCTAGACAAAGAGAGTATATTACATAGTTAAAAAAAGGTAAAAAAATAACAAAACAATTGTGTATATTTTTAAAAACTCAGTGCTAATAAAAAAAAGGTGTGAGTAACTTACATCTGGTGTCCTGTCAGGTGGGGTGTACATATCAATGAACATGTTAATCCGTTCTGGATCAGGGAAAAGAATGCTCTGCTTCCCTGCCTCCTCATCTTGATCTTGTTCCATCCTCTCTGTGTTCCCTGTGTCTTCATCTTGTTCTGCATTATGTGGGGCATCTTCCATCCCCTCTTCGTTATCTTGGCGTTGTAGTGGGTTCAGTTCAACTTGATCTACCTCTTGGGCTGCTTCAACGGTTACTGGTTCCTGGGACTCACTTTGAATGTCGACGTTTGCAAACTCAGGTTTTAGCTGCACCATTTTTTTTTTTGAAAACTGAAAGAATGATAAGTGAACACCCATATTGCTATAATGGAACTTACTACACACATACGCTCAGACAAAAAAAGACGATGAAGATAAAGGCCATTACCGGTGCCCTTCCAAAACTTCCATCGTCAAGCAGATCCTGGATAATAGCTTTCTTAACCAAAGCATTAGTCCAGACAGATACCCGAGTTCCTCCGTCACTAACATCAATGCCTTACAGTACTAATGAATCAACATATTTGACCTTAGAGCTGAAAAAAAGGAAGAAATATTAAGAAAGTCCAGATGCAAAAAAAGTCCCACGTGTGGGGGGGGGACAGAATACAAAAAATAAAATGCCAGCGTGTGGATTGCAAACTTTAAAAGAATCACAGTTGTGAAAAAAAGTTCCGTCTACCAGAGACCATCTACACGCACTATGTGTACACTCAACAAAAAATGTAAAATGATATGTGTAAACGTATTATGGCAGGAAGCTCACATATATATATTGCACATCAAACAAAACTTTATGTAATACGAGTATCATCCAAATAAAACACAGACATATATTTCATCATGCCTGACTTACAATAAACGCAAAAACATTGTTCAGTCACCAAACATAACGGGATAAAAGCGTACGGAAAATATAATACAAAACACTAAAAGTGCATCTAACTGCTGGAAAAAAAAAGTTGCCTAAGCCCTAGTCTCCCAGACGATGCGCCCCCGCTGGCCCTCTGCCCTGCTACAGACCCGAGACATCACCGTCTTGTCCTCCCACCTCTCGCACTTCTTCACAGACTCCACCCTGTAGAACTTTACAAGCTTGCCTAAGCACAGCTTGTGGAAAAGGCACTGAAGTTCAACATGGCGCTCTTCTTCAAAACGCAGGTAGAGTCCTTCATCCTGATCAACTACAAACTTGAACCTGCGCTCGAAAGTAACACCCCGCAGAGCGACCATGTAGTCTTGAGCGTTTCGCTGGTACTTAATGTGAGCCTTGTCTACATCACTAACAGGGCCTTCTTCTACTCCAAGGATCTTCATTGCAGTTGCAGACAGAGTAGGGTTCTTGATGAGCTCTAAATCATCGCCAAAATCATTGTACCCCCTTGGGTAACCAGTGAAGATGGAGTTCATGTGCTCATGGAGTGCAGCAAAGGTCTTGTGCGGTTCAAGTGATGCAGAATCTTCTTGTGCAGGAAGCCTACTAATCGCCACAAGCTTGTAGAACCTTATGTAGTTGTGATCAAACTTAAATGCAACCCTAGCGGCATCCATGGCTTCAGCCTCATGGGTGTCAGTGCAACGAATAAACAGCTGGGCCTCCTGGGAGCCGTTAATGGCAAATGTAACTGGTTTCTTCAACACTGACACAACTGTGTGCATGGCTTTGAAAATGCCATCGGGGTGATGGCATGCGGTTGCAGCAACCATGAAAATGTCATTCACTGGCCCTGGTGACACTCCAAGCTGATCGAGAACATAGCCATGCACTGTGGGACTCCTACGCTCAGACACGAAAGCCATTTTTTGTCTATATAAAAAAATATAAAAAGATCAGTTGATTACAGACTCGGATGCTGGATGAAACACACAAAGTATAAGTGAAAAAAATATAAAACTAAAAGTTCCAACAAGCAGGATTTATCCATGTTTATATCAGAAAAAATGGGCAAAAATTTAAACATGCTAAACTACCACAACATGCAAAGATCAGAGTCGCAGAACAAAAAGATGCAACTATCAGTACAAATAAATATTTTCATTAGCAACTAACGGAAAAAAAAGCTGTTGCAAAGCAAAAAAAACCTTCATGATAACTTCCATTTCCTAGTTAAACTTCCATGTAAACATCATGCATGAAAAACATGGAAAACTTCTAAAAAAAGTGATTAGGATGGAACAATGCATGTCGAGATATTTCATATATTTTGTAAAAAAAAGTTCCATTGTTCAAAAAAAAAATCAGTTTAGTTATACCACTTCCAGGGGGTTAAATCTGTGAAGTTAACCAATGAGATTACCCTATGAAATTAACAGAACAAATTCTTCATCTAAAAAGGGGTTCCATCTACGAAAATGACAAGGTGCCGCACGCTGTAGAAGCATAAAATCACACACAAAAAAATGCTTGTACAAGTACCATTGTTTTTATAAAATTCCATTTAATTAACAGAAGTTATCCATAGAACATAGAACAACCATAGAACTTCCATCATTTTCAAACAGTTCCTAAACTACTTGTAACATAGAACTTCCATGCATGTCAACCAAAAAAAAACCTAGAGACTAACAGGAGTAATCCATGTACCAGGGGCCACCATAATCATCACTAGATGCAAACTCGTAATGTCAAAAAATCCATCTAATATCTTCCATCTACCAGTAGATCGTGAACTATAGAAAACACACAACTAAAACTCGTGTGGATGGAACACTGACCTGCTGCAGCCTGCAGGCAACTATCTCTAGGGATGGAAGAAGATCTAGAACTGCCCGGAGAAGACCTGGAACTGCCCACCGCAACGCACAGTCGAATCAAGTCCCCCACCGCCCCGGTCCTGACCTGTGCATGGAAAACCCAAAAAGGGAATCAGTAAGACGCGATTCGAGAAAACGCGAATCCACAAACCCAAAAAGGAACTGAGAAGATGGGATTCATTACGAGAGTCCTAGGACCTTTAGGATCTGAAACGTGATGAACCCTAATGCCAACCACCGTTCGCCCGTGCGTGCCGCCGCCGAAAAAGGGCTCCGCCATTCGCCGTCGCTGCGGATTCGCCGCGGATTTTTTCGGTGGAGATGAAGGGGGGAGGAGGGGAGCCCGCGGAGAAGAAAGGGGAACTGACGGATGAACCCTAATGCCAGTCACCGTTCACCCGTGCGTGCCGCCGCCGAAAAGCGCTCCGCCGTTCGCCGTTGCCGCGGATTCGCCACAGAATCGAGTGGAGATGAAGGGGGAGGAGGGGAACGCGCGGAGAGGAACCGACGGGAGCGAGGAGGAAGAAATGGAGCGGTGGAGTTATCGCAATGGCACGCTCCCCGAAATTTGAAAACAGTGCCCACTACGCGCACACCGGATCGTGGCCACGAAAAAAAAGGACGTTCCGCGTGCACCGTAGGATGGCGATCGTCCGGCTGAGACGCTTGACCTCGCGAATCGCCAGGACGAGGTCGACAGTAAGTTAGAATTTGCGTACAAGTTAATATATGTTTGCATTCCTTTGTGAAAGAGTAAAATGAGAAAGGTAATGAATCCTGAAGACTTAAGCCCATCAATAAAAATATTAAAGTTCAGAGAATGAAAAGAAATATTTTGGAGGCCCTTGTCCGCATTATGGTAGCAACTTATTGGGTTGGAAATTTTACCTTATCAACTAGCAAATGCATAAGGGTTCTATTTGATTAGACACCTGAATTAGACTGAAGCGACTGTTTGTCTGGCTATTGTTTTCCTATTCTCTCGAATCTACCCAATTTGGTTATATCATGATTCAAAAAATGGATCCGAATATGACTAAAATGCACGATCTTTACAACCATTACTTTTCACAATACCTAAAAGGTGGATAGCTACAGCAATAAATTTGGATCATACTACAGACAAACCGACTGTTTGTCAGGCTCCTGTTTTCCTATTCTCTCGAATCTACGTAATTTGGTCATATCATGGATTCAAAAAACGAATCCAAAATTAACTAAAATACACGATCTTCACAAGTATCACTTTGTATCACTTTTCATGATACCTAAAAGATGGATAGATGCAGAATAAATTTAATTGTTTTCCTATTCTATCAAATCTACCTAATCTAATTGTATCATGAACTAAAAAAAACTGCAAATTTAACTGAAATGCATGATCTTCACACCTATCACTTTTCTATCTAAAAGTTGGATAGCTCCATCAATAAATTTGGATCATACAGCCTCGAACGAGTGGCAGGCGTAAAGATTAAAAAATAAAAAAAAACTGAACGAGTGGCAGGCGTAAAGAATAAAAAAAAAAAATGTTACCAGGCGTATGTGTCACACGCTACAAGGGTGATCATCTACTACCGGTCTTCATGGGTGAGCGGCAGATCAGATCGGTTTTAACTGAGATTTCCAATTGGGGTTGCTACGTTGTGCTAGCCGCACAAGCACGAGCAAAGTCGTGTGTGGTGGGTGTGCTCTTCTGTTTCAGCACGTCTTCTCCTCGGTCCGGCTCCCTTTTAAGCTGGCACACGCGTGCTAAGCTCGTCGATGTGGGACTAAAATTCGAAACCTTTCCTCCGTTACGAGCCCGTGCGCCAGGGGTTTGCCGGATCATGGGCCTAGAAAGGCTGGCGGAAGTATAAGCCCATACATGAATCCGCCCGCCGCCGTGCACCCCGGGTGCGCCCTCGCCACCGTCACCTGACTACACTCCGTCGACGCCTCCTCGCGGCCCGGCGTCTCCATACTACGCTCCGTCGACACACCTCCAAGGCGCCTCGCGTCGCCGGAGTATACACGGCCAGTACGCCGCCTCCGTCTCTCCTGACTCTTCGTGACTGACGCCGAGTCGCACACGTCGCCGTACTACCCTCCGTCGACTTCTCCGACCCATTACACACCCAGTACACCGCCTCCGTCTCCCTGGTGTCCAACGCTGAGTACCCCGCGTCACCACCGCGCCGCCGCCTCCACCTGACCACCCGTACCAGAGGAGCGGCGCCAGCCGGATCAGCCGCCGGAGGCGTCAGCGAGCCCTTGGGGTGCTATGCATCACAGGAGACACCGTCTCTAAAAATCGTACCATTTCTATGCCTTTGTATCCCTGGACAAATCTTTCATTATGCTAAATGAATCGATGAATATATATATATATATATATATATATATATATATATGCATCAACCCTGTGATCAAGATTTGAGATTGTTGTCATCCTTTAAATCAACTCTTCGTTTGTGATTGCTAGGGTCTTTCATCTTTGTTCTTCATAGACAGGTCTGCTTGCTGTCAGTGAGTTTCAATGGTATCTGAGATAATGTACAAACCCAGCCTTATGATGTGATATCTTATACTGTATTGGCCATCTTAAATTCTACCCTGTTTTCTTAACCCAGAACAGGTAACAGGAGCTCTGCCCTGTAAACTGAAGCCCGATGTATATAATACACGGTATTTCTTTTAGAGGAAACATATTACAAGGTATATTGAGATTCGGAAGAAGTATTTTGAAATTTCTTCTTTACTTGTTTTGTCTCATGATGGAGCGTGGTACATACCTGCATCAGGCTCGCTATTCTGCAATAGATGGCATTTTGTTCAGATAACAGGTCTTTGATGAAATTCATCTGTTGAACGCTAGTATATTTAGTAAAGGTCCTTATGCGAGGAAGGCTTCAAGACGTTTTTTTGTTGTTCCCTGCCACATTTAGTATTTGCGCTTACGAACTGAACACCTGCACTGCAATGGCCATCATGTTCTTTATGCTGAATGTTGTTCGTCAGTCTGAAGGCAGGCCTCCAGCTAGCTGAGCAGTGCAGTTCACAACTAACTCGCCATGGGGAAATTATCAAGTTTATGTCTTCACCACATCCACATGAATGCCATTGCTGAAACATCCGGATCCAAAGGTTCTTTAGAACTCCCTCACAGGCATTCTCATCTAGTGCAATCTATACAGGAACCAATGCTGTCCTAATACATAGTCCGTTCAGACGTCAGTAAGGCTAGCCCCCATGAGCTCCCCACAAGGTGCCGAGATTTAAACTTGAGAGCCAACAAGTGAACTACTACTATAGAAGAACGTCGAGCAAGACTACAGCCGCAGCGACAAGATTTCAGTACATATGACACAACAGTGGGAACTAAGTATGCTGTATGAAGGAGAACAATCATCAAACTAATCACATTGAAAAGGAAATGCAGAAATCATGGAGTACAAATCACAGTGCATATGACCTACTAGGGAAAAACAATTTCAGAATTTTACAAATCCCTCCGTCCCAAAAAAGATGTCATAAGTTTGTCCAAATTTTGATGTATCTAGACATAATTTAGTGTATAGATACATCCAAATTTAAACAAATCTATGACATCCTTTTTTGGACAGAGGTAGTACTAGTATTAAAACCAAGGTTATGCAAACATCAGAATTCGCAGCATCAAAGCAGCACCATCAACGTACACAAAAACAGTTGAAAAATAATCGGTTCAGGGAAGCAACAAAAGCATCTATAAGGATTACGAACCATCTAAAAATCTGCTTACTACTCTTTTTTCTTACAGAGTGATGTAAGCTAGTGGTCAAAAAAAGGGGGTACCAGGCGTATGTGTCACACGCTGCAAGGGTGATCTGACTACCGATCATAATGGGTGAGCGGCAGATCAGATCGGATTTAACTTCGATTTCCAATTGGGGTTGCTACGTTGTGCGGACCGCACATGCACGACCGTAGCCGTGTGGTGGATGTGCTCTCTTTTGGCACGCCTCCTACTCAGTCCGGCTCCAATATAAGCAGGGACGGACGTGCTTGGCTTCTCGATGTGGGACTAAAGATTAGAATCGAGGCGCTCCGGAAAAATAAGCACCGTTTCCAGGGCTTCGTTGTGTGTGGGCTTTCCCTTTCTTACGAATCCGTGCGACAGGGCTTTGGCCTCTTAATTAAGAAGCTACGGGCCAACAGTACGATCATGGGCTAGAAAGGCAGGCGGAAGTATCAGCCCATACCTGTGAACCAAAGACTTGTTCACGTTTTGCCATCCACTCAAAAAAAAATCACGTTTTGCTTCTTTTTTTTACTCAAGAAAAGAACGTATTGCTTTTTGTTCTAGAACGAGTAAGGGACCCGGAATGCAAGTCAAAACAAAAAAAAAAAGGTGCCTGAAAATGTGCCGCAAATCACATTGTATTAATATTCGGAAGAAGTATTTGGGAGTTTCTTCTTTTACTAGATTGATTGATTGATCTCATGATGGCGCGTGGTACATACCTGCATCAGCCTAACTATTCTGCAATGGGTTGCATTTTTGTTCAGATAACAGGTCTCTGATGAAGTTCCTGTGTTAAAGCGGCAGTACATTTAGTGCAGGTTTTTTTACGAGGATGTCTTCAAGACGCTTTTGTGCTTTTAGAACTGATAACCACCTGCACCGCAACGACCATCATGTTCTTTATGATGAATGCAGTTGGTCAGTCTGAAGATAGCACTGCCAACTCACAGTTAATAACTCACACAGGGCCGGCCCTGAGGGGTGGCGAGTGGGGCGACCGATCCGGACCCCCAAAATCCAGAAGCCCCACTCCAACTATGTTGTACTACTAGTATTATATGTATTATATTTATATACATGCCAACGCTCAGCAGGAGAAAATAATAAAAATGAAAAAGGGCTGGCTTTAGGGACGTGGTCACGTGGCCCGTTAACACATCGCACAGCACGCAACCTACTTCCTTCCGCCTAGCTCGTTTAGATCACGACGATTCGTCTAGCTTCGCCTGTTTCGTTTCCCTCTGTTCGTCTGGCTCGGTTTCGTCTGTTCGTCTGGTTCGTTTCCGTCGAGGCGAATCGCGCCGCATCTGTAGTCTGCAGATTGGTTCCAGGTCGCCGCCGCTACAGTTCACTAGTTCCATCGAGGCGAATCCCTAACTCCCCGTGGTAAATACTTTACACTAATTTCTATTGTTGTGTGCGACACACGACGTGATGTGACGATCTCTAAGTTCTCTCCTAAATTCCTTCTAATTCTCTCTTAAAACATACCTTTTATATGGGCCACACATTTCAGCTTTGGTCAGGGCACCGAAAATCTCAGGACCGGCGCTGAACTCACATGGGGAAATTATCAACTTTGTGTCTTCAGATCTAGTGCAATCTATACAAGAACTAATACTGGCCTAAAGCATAAAGAGCAAAGATTTTTAGTTGAGTAGTCAGTCTAGCACCCATTAGCTCATCACCATTTCCACAGAAGATGCAAAGATTTAAATTTGGAGCCAACAGGTGAACTACTATAGAACATGTAGCAAGACTACACAAGATTTCAGTACATATGACGCACCAGTACGAACTAACTATGCAGGAGAACAATTGTCAAAGAAACCACAATGAAAAGGAAATGCAGAAATCAAGAAGTATAACCAGAGTGCATACGACCATAGCAAAAAACAATTCCAGAAACTTACTAGTATTAAGTCCACAGTTACGCTAATATCACAATTCGCAGCGTCAAAGCAGCACCATCAACATACACAAAAACAGTTCACAAAATCGGTTCGGCGAAGCAACAAAAGCATCTATAAGTGTTATGACCCACCTAAAGATCTATCCGCACCACAAGCACCACCAAATCGACAGAAATTGTAAACACAAGGCAATCTACCAGACAGCAAGACAGTTGGACGAGATCAGGTGGCTTAGGCAGCAACCTCCTCTTCCTCCTCTTCATCGTACTCTTCCTCCTCATCGGCTGTAGCATCCTGGTACTGCTGGTACTCGGCCACCAGATCGTTCATGTTGCTCTCGGCCTCTGTGAACTCCATCTCATCCATGCCCTCCCCAGTGTACCAGTGCAAGAAAGCCTTCCTCCTGAACATAGCTGTGAACTGCTCACTCACACGGCGGAACATCTCCTGGATTGAGGTCGAGTTGCCGACAAAGGTGGATGACATTGAAAGGCCTGTGGGAGGGATGTCACACACACTCGACTTCACATTGTTGGGGATCCACTCAACAAAGTAAGACGAGTTCTTGTTCTGGACGTTCAGCATCTGTTCATCAACCTCCTTGGTGCTCATCTTCCCTCGGAACATAGCAGAGGCTGTGAGGTAGCGACCGTGCCTAGGGTCAGCAGCACACATCATGTTCTTTGAGTCCCACATCTGCTGGGTCAACTCAGGAACAGTGAGAGCACGATACTGTTGAGAGCCCCTTGAGGTGAGTGGTGCAAAGCCAACCATAAAGAAATGGAGGCGAGGGAATGGGATCAAGTTGACTGCAAGTTTCCGGAGGTCAGAGTTCAGCTGACCAGGAAAGCGCAGGCAGCAAGTAACACCACTCATTGTTGCAGAAATAAGATGGTTGAGATCACCAACTGCAAAAAGAATAGGAAAGAAACTAAGTGAGCAGAATGCATGTACAAATGGCAGAAAGAATTGAGAAATAAGGCATAATGGCAAGAAGAATGACTATCATACAGGTAACAGTATGACAAGTAAAAAATGTAAAATGGCTTGCATCATAAGTATCAAAACTAAAGTGGAGTGCCGCCTGTGCCAGATATATCCACTGATCGAAACACAAAACAGAAACAAGAACCTATCATGGAATCTTATACAGATCATTGTATTGCAGATGTCTTGTATAAATAATTACTGGGACGAGAGTATGGGAACCAAGCACAGTAAACGAATCATAGTATGTACAAACTTACATGTGGGTGTAGCAAGCTTCAGGGTACGGAAGCAGATGTCGTAGAGAGCCTCGTTGTCAAGGACCATGCACTCATCAGCATTCTCAACCAGTTGATGGACAGAGAGTGTAGCATTGTAAGGTTCCACCACAGTGTCAGACACCTTTGGTGATGGGAAGACTGAGAATGTCAACATCATCCTATCTGGGTACTCCTCCCTGATCTTTGAGATGAGCAGGGTACCCATACCAGAACCAGTTCCTCCTCCCAGAGAGTGGCAGACTTGGAATCCTGTGGTAAAATTGAATCACATGTTATTTTGTGTCTCGCTTTCAGTTGACAACTAATTAGAAAGGACAGCCAACAACTTGAATGTGTTGGGTTTTCAAATGTTAAGCAATCCACACACATAAACAAATTGGGATACAATGAATACATTATGTGGAATCGTAAGCACTGGGCACTTGAGAAATCAAGCATCAGGCATGCTACTCTAGTGATGCTTTCAACTTCTACCAGAATTTACTGTTACATTACACAGTACAGCAGGGATGAGTGCACAGCTATTTATAAATATATACCACTCAATCAGTTTTTGCAACCATAGGAATGCACCGCAACTATAATACAGAAGGAAAACAACTGAAATGCAGTGGATCTATGAGACACACGGCTGTGGAATGTAGTGGACCTACCACATATGCGGGAGAAAAATTGAACGCACAGGATCAATCATACAGGCTTAAACAACAAAGTAGTGGACAAAAACCGCATCCGTTCTACTAGTGGCCGGATCTCGGCAGTTAGAACCACATAACACCATCCAAATATCACCCCCAACAAGAGCACAAGTAGAATGAAGAATGAATCCCTCCAGCCCAAGTACTACAAGCCAGATCTAGAACTTCAGAACCAGGCGAATCACCTCCGACGGAAACGGCCAGATCTACGAGCCGAGAACCCTAAAATCGCAGCATTCCCACGAATCAGTCTAGCGCAGAAGGGACACTGGATCTACACGCCCCAAAATCATACGAGATCCCATGACCATTTCGAGGAAAAGTTCCAGATCCAGACGAGGGGTATACCTTGAAGGCAGTCGCAGTTCTCGGCCTCCTTGCGGACGACGTCGAGGACGGAGTCGATGAGCTCGGCGCCCTCGGTGTAGTGTCCCTTTGCCCAGTTGTTGCCGGCGCCGGACTGGCCGAAGACGAAGTTGTCGGGGCGGAAGATCTGGCCGTAGGGGCCGGAGCGGAGCGAGTCCATGGTGCCGGGCTCGAGGTCCATGAGGACGGCGCGGGGCACGAAGCGGCCGCCGCTGGCCTCGTTGTAGTAGACGTTGATGCGCTCCAGCTGGAGGTCGGCGTCGCCGGCATACTTGCCGGTCTGGTCGATGCCGTGCTCGTCGCAGATCACCTCCCAGAACTTGGCCCCGATCTGGTTCCCGCACTGGCCGCCCTGGATGTGGAGGATCTCTCTCATGGCGGCGGCGGCTGAGGGGGTAGGGTTCCGGCGAGGTTTTGGAGGAGAGGAGAGCGGGGGAGGGGGAAATGGAGGCGCGGATTTGTGGGATGTGGGGGGCGTGGGTGAGGGGAGTTTTATTTGGAAGTCGTGGGTGTGGGGAACGTGAGGGTAGGGTTACCGGGTTCGAAATTTGAAATTCGCTTTGACGACGAGGAGAAATGTTTTGGAGCGGTGAGGGGGTATTTTACTCATGCGTCTGGTTTTACCGAGTGAGTTTTCAGCAAGGAAAAAAATAGCGGGTTATAATTTTTAGCGTGACCCTTCTCAAAAGGTTATAGAAGTTATAGCGTGATATATCGTGCTATATTTAAAATAGTGTTTCGCAAAACAATGAATTATATAGACTAAATATTAAGGATTTCAGCACTAAATATTTTTCCAAAACCAATACATGCATAACTAGTTAATCAGATACAAAAGTCAAGGGCCAAATCCCACACAAATATGAGGCATAAATCCATAAACAAAGTACCAAACTCTAAAAGACAACACGTTTTAAACTTTTAATTAGAAGACCGGCATCATCTTCAGATTCACTAGAAAATCCATCATCACCACGTAAAACAGGAAGCATTCTCTTATTAGGACGAGAAACTCTCTTTTCTTGTAATGTTGAGGAAGCGCTCCCGCCGCCGATGCAACTCGAGACGGAGGAAGAGCTCAATCTACCAGTGGAGGAAGTGCTCTCGTCGTCGCTACAAACATGCAACTCGATGAGGCGCCGTCGTCGCTCTCGTGAACAACCGAGGAGGATTGAATTAGATACTGGGGAGTGACCTAGTGAGGAGGAGGTGCGTGTTGGACTTTTTTTGGGCCGGTGGAATCTCGTTTATTTCTAAAAAAAATAGCGTGCTATAATGCTAACGTATTTAGCGTGGTTTAGCGGGTATAAAACGTGATTAGCGTCGTAGCGGCTATTTTTGGTTAAATATAGCGTAGCCTCTTCAAATAAGCTATAGCGCGCTATTATACGGGATATAGCGGGCTATTTTTTTCCATGGCCAAGGAAAAAAATAGCGGGTTATAATTTTTAGCGTGACCCTTCTCAAAAGGTTATAGAAGTTATAGCGTGATATATCGTGCTATATTTAAAATAGCGTTTCGCAAAACAATGAATTATATAGCCTAAATATTAAGGATTTCAGCACTAAATATTTTTCCAAAACCAATACATGCATAACTAGTTAATCAGATACAAAAGTCAAGGGCCAAATCCCACACAAATATGAGGCATAAATCCATAAACAAAGTACCAAACTCTAAAAGACAACACGTTTTAAACTTTTAATTAGAAGACCGGCATCATCTTCAGATTCACTAGAAAATCCATCATCACCACGTAAAACAAGAAGCATTCTCTTATTAGGACGAGAAACTCTCTTTTCTTGTAATGTTGAGGAAGCGCTCCCGCCGCCGATGCAACTCGAGACGGAGGAAGAGCTCAATCTACCAGTGGAGGAAGTGCTCTCGTCGTCGCTACAAACATGCAACTCGATGAGGCGCCGTCGTCGCTCTCGTGAACAGCCGAGGAGGATTGAATTAGATACTGGGGAGTGACCTAGTGAGGAGGAGGTGCGTGTTGGACTTTTTTGGGCCGGTGGAATCTCGTTTATTTCTAAAAAAAATAGCGTGCTATAATGCTAACGTATTTAGCGTGGTTTAGCGGGTATAAAACGTGATTAGCGTCGTAGCGGCTATTTTTGGTTAAATATAGCGTAGCCTCTTTAAATAAGCTATAGCGTGCTATTATACGGGATATAGCGGGCTATTTTTTTCCATGGTTAAAACAGATGAAATGTTATATTCGGTCATTATTATACAATTTATGGAATTTGCCTTGTTTGTTGTAATTCCTTCTGTTTTCCCTTTGAATTCTAAACAAAAGAAAAAAAATCCTCCATTTTCGTCTCGGTTCCTTTGAATCAAGTGAATGAGGCCCTTTTTTATTGCCAGGATTATCAAATCACAAGAATAGGTAAAAAGTAGAGTAGGATTGAAGCCATATCATCTTGAATCCTACATAATTAGATAACTATATTGATTTGGATCAAATAGTTTTTTTTTTTTTTTTTGCGGTAGGATCAAATAGCATTTGACAGCACAAGAAACAGAGAAATTCTAGCAAGAGTCTTGAGTGGATGAAAAAAAATCCTCCAAGTGAATCAAAGGAACCTTGAATAGTATCACAAAAAAAAGAAAAAAACAATATTCCTAGTTTCTTTCCTGTATTAGTCCTCGACATATCTGAACCACTGTATTATCTGATTCCTAATTTCCTACGTTCCAACGAGGACCTAATCAAACCCTCCGACATTTTCCACTCCAATAAACTATCATATCCCCTGGGAGAATCCTGTACAAGTTTGGAGCTGTCGCAGTTTCAGAAATCTTTTTCTACTACAGACCAGTCGTCTAGCTGGCAACGGCGCCCCCTCATCAGTAATCTACAGCTGACCTTGGGCCAACGAAGAGAAAGACAGGTATCGGTAGACGGTAGTGCCTCGCTTTCGAGTCGAGGGCTTCACCGCAACAACCGCATCTCGGTAGCTGCATCTCGGTAGCTCAGTTAGAAGCTAGCTTTTTGATATGAACGAGAAAACCGATCAGCATGTAGCACAAGGCAACGCACGAAGATGATGAATCATTTTGGCTGCTTTTCCACTTTGCCACTCTGATCTAGCCATGCCAACACGCATTCTTTCTTTGCCCGTGTCCAAGATCCGTTTGTGGCAGGAATTTTTCATGCCCATATACATGGAGGCCTTCTTTCGTATCCTCTTTTTTGTAATAAAACTGTTCTTTCATACCAGCTGGTGCTTGGCATTGTTTTGTCCTTCCTCTCCTTGGTCTCGCCAAACCACTGAAACCGGAGATATACGACAAGCATATACGAGCTATAGAAAATTAATGTGAGAGTGAACAAAAAGGAACAGCAATCGGTAGGTTGGAGTTGGACCTCACATACCGATCGACATACGTATACCAAATGAATTAAATTTCGGTTCCACTATCTTGTTCACTAACGTAACCTCCACTCTAACCACCCTTATAATTGGTGCCACACCCTGTCACAGTACTCCACAGACTGTACACATATACTGTACGTACTACCTGATATTAGATGAAGATTATACTCTGAATCTCGACTGACCATATATATACGTGTATATCTTAAACAGGAACACATGGGACAGATCCGTTGGCCGTTCTAGTTTGCAAAAAGGCAGATCGATCGGCTGGCTGGCTGGTCTAGTTAAGAGCAACCCCAGCCGTTGTGCCCCCCAGGACGCTTTGCCGGTGCCTTCTGGGGGGGCACCGGCGTATTTTTTTGTCTTGGGGGGCAGCGGTTTCCCAGTCGTTGCCCCCACCCAGGACGCGCCGCCGTCCCCGCCACCGGCGCTGCCGCAGGCGCCCCGAGGTGTGCGCCGTCCTCCTCGCCGTCGCCGGCGCCGGCCTTGGACTCCACTAGCAGGAACTGCCTCATCGGTCGACGCGAGGAGGAGGACAGCGACAGAGAGAATGAGGAGCGGATGGAGGTTGCCCTGCTCAGGATCCAGGCAGCCATCGAGGAGGCCGACGACTGGAACATCACCAACCGGCCGCTCATCCGGTGGCGCGACAAGCTCAGGCGCGCCGCCGAGGAGGGCGAGCGCATCCTCTGGGCCCACAGGTACCGCGTCGACGCCCAGGAGGACGCGTGCCGCCGCCGGTGGCTGCCGACGCGCGTCGCCCGGGCGAGCAACAAGCTTTTCGCCTTTGGTGCCGACGGCGGGAGGTCTGGGCCGCACGCGCCCTCCGGCCGCACATCCAACTTCGCTCCCGCCAAGTTGCCGCCCCGAGGCCCACGCCCGCGTCCGCACGGCGCGGGGACGAGAAGCAGAGGAAGAAGCTCAACCTCTTCCAGCGCGCGGCGGGGATGGCCCTCGACGCCTTCGAGGAGGGGTTCGTCGCCACCGTCCTCGAGCGCCCGCACGGCCTGTCCCGGACCGTCGACCCGGCGGTGCAGATCGCCGGCAACTTCGCCCCGTCGGCGAGACATACGCGTCCCGGTTCACCCAGACGGAGCGCCTCCAGCAGGAGCGCGCGCTGGGGCGGCCCATCTTCCCCAAGGCCATCGGGGAGCTGCACGGCCACTCCGGTATCGCCCGCCTCGCCCACTTGGGGACGGGGAGCACAAGGCGGCGAGAGCGAGGGAGGAAGAGAAGAAAAGAAAGAGAAAAGTGAGGAGAGAGGAGAGAGAGCAGAGGAGAGAGAGGGCGGTGGGTGGCTGCTAGCGAGGCTTTTGCATGCAAAATCATTCGCCGGCGCCCCCAGGCGAAACCCAGTAGGCTGGGTTCGGGTTGGGTTCGCCGGCGTATTTTTTTAACAAATCCGGCGAAAAATGAGGTTCTGGGGGCGCGACTGGGAATATTTTTGTACGCCGGCGTACAAAAAGTGCTCTGGGGGGCTTCCTGGGGGCCTGGCTGGAGTTGCTCTAACTCGTCAGATCGCATGTGCGCCCCTCGCTGTCCCAGGAGTGCCATCACGTGCCGGACGGTCGCGCACCAAAAGCACAGGGCGCACTGGCGTGTAGGGGGGCGTGTATTGGTACAGTCGCTCGCCGGAGATGCGTCGTGGATGAGCTGTCGATCTGCCGATTAGTTTTGCCCCCTCCTCCCTCCGGCCGGCTGATCGATGGATCCAGCATTATTGGTTGGCGATTAGCCAGCCACCGGGCGTAGCGTATATGCTTTTGATTGACGGATTATTGTGCGGTGCCGTTCTGGATCTGACACCAGCGCCGCGACGTTCCTGCTGCCGATCGAGGACTGTAGCGGTGGTGCCGTCGGCGTCCATCCGTCTTGCGGTGCGCCGTCAGGCTCAGAGGGAGCTCGATCGTAGGCGGTGGACACTTCCGATCTTGTTTTTGTCATGGACACGGCAGCACCAAGGCCGAACCTCCTTCCTCGCCGGAGTGATTTGTTGCACCGGGTAGTCTACACACTTTCGGCGGCTTCACAGCACGGCCAAATGTCTAGCACACATTACTCGGCAATCTGACTCACCGGCTGATTTTGAACGGTACTGTCTACTATTCGTTAGCTGCGTAAATTTTACTTTTTTTTGTGTGTGTAGAGTGATGTCTTCTTTTATTTCGGCTCTAGCCCCTTGCACTTGCACATGTGCAGCTAGTGGGCTGATACATCATGTAGGCTTGTACTCCCTCCGTTCCACAATATAAGATGTTTTAGATGTTTTACATGTTGTCTAGATTCGGACTAAAAGAATGGAAAGTGAATGAACACATATATTAAAACATGTCTAGATACATGTGGTACAAATATGAATGTGAAAAAATCCTAAAACATCTTATATTATGGAACGGAGGGAGTACTTTCTACTTGGGCCTGATCGGGCTAACTTTAACTTCGAGAGTGACCACCAAAGATACAAAAAGTGTGTAGGAAAATTAAGAATTGAAAAGTAATCTATGTTTGAAATAAAAAAAATGGTTTACCCCGTATTACCCTCATCATAGAAAAGAAAAGGTAAAATAACAACACAAATAAATAACTTACTTTTTTCCCGGGCAAAGATAATGCAAAGTAGCACATATTGACATAGAAATGTCACTTTTGCTCCCGAGCTCTAGTGATCCTTTTATTTAATTTTAAAAACAATATGAATCTGGAAATAAGCTGGAAGTAGTCAATGTTACCTCCTACAAGTATACAAAATCACAATACGAAATTATTTATTTTATAGGCTGCAAAAATAATAAAAGTTGTATATTATAAAGGTTTGAAAGTGCGTTTACCCATAGCCGCATATTTTCATCTTTTATGTAGCTCTAAAATATAAAATATTTCAGTATGAAAATTTTCATGTTCGTAGGATACATCTCTAACAACATGCGGATTTTTTCTCCATGTTTTTAGTAACTTGTAAATATGATTTTTTTTTTCAAATAAAGAGATCATCGGAGCTCAGGAGCGAGAAATCTGCACTCATATTCGCTTATATTGTATTAAACTTGCACCTTTACATAATATGCAAGAACAAGTCGATGAAGGTGCAACTTCATTTAAGAAATAGACCTACAAATATGTCTCTAGACCAAGGGAAACAAGTCCTCTAACACAACTCGATAGCATGAATCTCACAGCATGAATCATACAAAACATGCACAGATGGATGTCAAAGAATTTCAGGTTATTGATAATTCACAAAATTATCTTTCAACATGTGGTATATAAATGACATGTTTACACCAATGGGCCAAGTCTAATTGGTAGAATTAACAATTTGAGAATTGGAATGCACGATGCATTTCAATTTGACTTTCGGGCTCACTGAGGTCCATACCAAGGCTCGTCAAGCTTACAAGGCGGGATGCACATTTTGTGTTTAGGACTTCGCGCTTTTCTAGAATTTCAGTATCGGTTCCTCCTTTGTTTGTGCTCGTTTGCCATCCTCGAGGTAGTGGCGCCGATTCAGTGGAGCTGAATTTGGCCCATAAAAATGCCGTAATACACCACCGAAGTGACCTTAGTCAATGAACCATCATCGATCAATCCCATCTCTAGTATTATGTCACCGCTAAGTGCAAATTAAGAGGACGGGCAATGAGAAGAGAGTGACATATTGTTCTCGAGAGGAACATTGTTCGGCCCAGGTTGCGTATGTAGTAGCTAGAAGAGGGGAACGAAGCTAGATGTTGTAACCAGGTGATACTTGCACATGCGAGAATCACCTCACGCTCAGGTTGTGCAACTTGTCATCACAAAGGCCTCATCTCACGCGTCTCACTTTTGAACCTAAGAGCATCTCCACCGGGATCGTAAAAGGGCGCCTAAAGCTTATTTAGGACCCCAAATAGAGAAACAGTGTTCGCTCCAAAAAAAAAAAAAAACTGTCCGAAACATAGCCCAAAGTTAGAGGCTCGCTTCGCGATACCATACAGTGATCACAAAATTCATCAGAACAGCAACATGTGGTCCCACGCGTCAGTCACACAAATGCCAATCTAGTCACTTTTATCTTTCCCGATGAAACGAGCGCACGCCGCCGTGCAGGGCCTGGCTACTACTCCACCGCTGGCTGCTCCATCTCCATGCTCCAGCTCTCCGCCGCCGCCCGCTCCCCCTCCATGCTCCAGCTCGCCTCGCCGGCCGGTTAAGGGAGAGCGGAGCGGGCGGAGTAGCGGAGACAGAGAGGCCACGACGGCAGAGGAGACGGCCCGCCAGGCGCCAGCCAGACTGGCTTTGACTGGGCGTCGCGAGATAGTATTACTGCAGACAGTAGCTGCGGGGCCGAGGAGAGCTTGGGAGGGGGAAGGGAGGGGTCCAAGTGGCGCGGTGGCACGACGCGAGGCGTCCAGGGAGAGGCGGAGGAGACCAATCCGCAAGGCGCCAGTGTGTGGGGTTCGATCGGGTGGTGGCGTCTGGCCTTGTCCCTGCCTGCCTGCGCGCTACGATAGTCCGGCCGTTCCGGCATCGCGGCCACGACCCACCGCACTCGACGAAAGAGCTTTACAAGCGGCATTGCCCTTCTTCACTCACGCGATATTGGTGGTGTGTCGGTCGGGGCATTTCAGGTGCGTTGCGGTGAACATGACGACGCCCTCCGTCTTCCCCGCTCGGTGGCCTCCTAGCTAGATCAAGTTCTTCCATGGAAATACAAAGGTGAGCTAGCTCACTAGCTAGCTGACGGACGCAAGGCTAGCTCACTAGATGGCAGCAGGCCGCACCGTGCTAGCTAGCTCACTAGATACGTGCTCGCTTCTCTGCTGGGCTTTTGGATGTGCGCACCTTGCTACCCCGCTTGAGTCCCCGGCTAATCTCTTGCTCCGGCAGCGTTCGTCCGTCATCCCCGGTTCGCCGCACTCAACCTGTTTGTGTTTTTGACTCAAAGCATTTGTCCGGCCGGTTTGGGGTGCTGGTGTGGGCACTGCCTTTTTTTTAACCGGACAGCTTGTCCGGCACCCTCTGAAGTAAGTGCTGCCTGTTGGACATATTTTAGGCACTCCCGTGGAGATGCTCTAAGTAAATCCAAAAGCAAATTTTAGCAATCAACAAAATACATTTTCATATTGTTCATGCACTAAACTGTACATATCCATGCCGAGTTAAGAATTTCTTCCGTCTAATGGGTGTGCGCATCCTCAAACACATTACATTTTTCATATTAGCCGCGTTGTTGCATTGCACATACCGAGTTCTATGGGGTTCATTCGTTGCAATTTGTAACTCTATCTACAATGGAACTATTCATTGGATTCATCTAGTAGAAGAAACATATGTCTCTCGAATGCTAGCCTAAGGTGTTCTCCAAATTTTATTTTTGAAAAATCCAATAATCAGATTAATTTTAAGCCAACTTTTCCACGTAAACGAAATTGGTGTTCAACCACATCTAAGGCAAATTAAGCAGACTCGACGTGTCTCTTATTTCCCAGGACAAGCATGGCCACAGGCCACAAGTAGAGACTACCATTAAAATCTTAGCTATCAAAGGATACCATGCTCTCAACCAGAGACCAGAGAGTTCAACTCCTCAAGGTCGGAAGGAAACTTATCCCCGTCTGTACTGACACCAGACATACCTTCAGTCATTCGTGCAAACACAAGTTGAGATATCCGGACGTTGACGGTGTAGCTGGAGATGAGTTGAATGATTGTGAATGGAGGGTGAGCATAAGATGGCGCGATGAGCTCCAAAGAATCTATGCCTTGAGATACTTTCTCTTCTTTCCCGTCTTCAAGATCAAACTTGTAGATGTGAATGGAGTAATCTATGGATCTGATGTAGTAGATGCAGTTGGCTTCAATAGTTGCGAACTTCTCTGCATTAACAGCCAGACACCTACGATATCCGATGAAGATGGCAAGGTTTCCAATGCTCTTTACCGGTTCGAGCGAATCTCTGTCGGTGTCCATCCTGAAAACCTCCATGTGATGCTTCAGCTTAAACATAACAAACACTTCTCCATCGAACTTCACCAGGAAGCAACGGTTTGCCTGAAAAATCTGGGGATTATAGCGAGAGAAATTGTCAATAAGATCGTCTGAGTACATCTGGGAAGGTTGGACGCCAAACATCCCCATCAGACGGCAGATCTTGTCAGACATAGCATCTGCAATCTGAGGCACCGATGCATGTTCACCGTCGGCGTACATACCACCAAGGACAGCCAGACGGACCATAGGATAATTTTCTTGGTCCTCGTACACCCTGAAACATTCGCTGGTAGGATCAGCCCTGTACTGCGTACGAGATCTGTCAGAAATCAAGACGAGGGTGGGCTTGGGACCGAAGACAGCAGCAGCAACGTCTTGCTCCAGAGGAATGGGCGTCCTGAAACGGATCAGATGGCCCGTGAAAGGGTTGAGGACACGGGCGGCGTGAATGTACTTCCGGTCGGCCAGGACGAAGAAGCCGCCGGCGGTGGTAGCGATCACGTAGTAGCTCCGAAGCACAGGCAGCTCCTTGCGGATGACGCGGCCGGTGGTGGTGTTCACCAGGAGGCGTGTGTAGTTCTCGAAGACCTCGTCGAGGACGATCCACTGCCGGGGGCGGAAGCGGAGGTCCAAGGTGTTCTTAGGGTCGGCGGTGGCGGAGCGCCAGTTGCTGCAGACGGCGCGGAAGTCCATGTAGTGGTCGATGTCGTTGGTGGCTAGGAGGCAGTCGGCGATGCCGTTGATGAGGTCGGACGGGAGCGACGACCAGCCTGCTGCAGCTGCGGCCATGGCCGAAAGGATGAGAGAGGTTTTGTGAAGTTGGAAAGCTTTTGACAGGCGAAAGAACACGGGTGGTGATCGAAGGGGTTAAGTAGGGGAGTACCGATTGTGCAGATGTAATGCGTGGTTGGTTCAAATTCCAGCGTAAGAATTGAACGGGCGTTGGAACTTGGAACTTCAGCGGGCGCGCGCCGAGTTCAGAGACAATAATGACGCTGGTGGCTTTCGTTTCAGATTCTTATTTTCGAAGGCGAAACTCGAATGGTTGCTCTAAATTAATTGACGTTCTTCGTTTTACTTCGCACTTGTAGCCTGGCTGACAAACTACACACACACATGGCGTGCAAACCTGCGCACCGTGCCGAATGGGGCCTAGTATTTTTTGTAGCAAATGTCAGTACATGTTCACGGAAAATGTTCGGCCATCTCATCACAAATGTTTCATTGATAAGAAAGATATTCATCAATCTCGACATAAATGTCTCATTCTTATTTAAAAAATGATTTTGCTACTGTACATATAAAGGGGGATTCCCATTTTAAAAAAAAGAGCTCGTGCTACTATGCGTTCCCCCCTTGCGTTTTCGCGTCTCTGGTCGTCCCCCGCGCGGGCGACCGAGGCGCGCTAACCCTAGCGCCGCCAGCCGCCTCTCCCTCCGCCCCTCCTCCCCGCCGCCGCCGGCGAGCGCCGCCGGGCAAAGCCCGCGCGGTGCCGGTGGCGGCGGGACTTCCTTCTCCCTCTCGTGGCGCGGCGGCGCGGGTCGTGGCGGCCACGATGGGCGGCCGGCGCGGCCAGCGAGCGCGTCCAGGACCGGTGGCGGCTGCCCCCGCTGCAGCGTGTCAAGGACCTGGGCGGCGCGGCGACTTCGACCCGGTGGTGGCCGGCGACGGTCCATGACGGCGGGGCTCTGCGAGGAGGAGATGGTCAGGGCGGCGCGGGCCTGGTAGAAGGACGGCAGCAGCGGCCACGGCGCTGCAGCGTGGCAGCGGGACCCCTCGGGCCTGATCTGGGCCTAGATCTGGACCAGGGTGGGTCTGATCCGGGCCTGATCTTGGGCCTGACGGGACCTGCTGACGCGTCCGGTCGGCGGCCGTCGTTGGCGGTGGAGGGCTGTGATCCCCTCCGGTTGGTTGCAGCTGCTGTCCATCTGCTACCTGGATCCGAACCAGGCGGTGGTGGACTTGGCGCCGCCCCCATTCATCCGACCCGTCGGTCACGCGGTGGTCCTTTGTCGCGCTGGGGTTGATTTCGTGGACGCCGGGGTGGCGGCTCCGGAAGGTGGACTGCTCGGGCGTCTCGACGGCGGGGCGACGTGGCGGTGGTGATGGTCCGTCTCTTTGGTCCATGAGGGTGGCAATGAGTGGGCGTCGGGGTCTCCTGGTGGTGGTGGCGCCTTGGCGTGGTCAGCACCCAGATCGTGTGTTAGAAGCTCGGCTCGGGGATTGGTGGTGGTCTCAGGTACCGAATGTGGCGAGAGTTTTTCCGGGCGAAATCCCAGCGCTTCGGCGCCGACGATGGCGACGCCTGCGGGTGTCGTGTCCCTCTTGAGGGCGTTGTTGTGGCCACTCTCGCCGCATGTCTCCGGGTGAAAACCCTAGACCCTTGTGGCCTCGGCGGCGGCGCTTGTTGCGTCGTTACCTTCTTGAAGGCGCTGTCGTGGAGCTTCGGTTTCCTTAGTCTCGTCGTCTTCGGTGGCAAGCTAGATGCTTCTTAGTTTTCGTAGTTTATCTTTGATCTGCTTGTAAGAGGATTTCCTCATCACTATGTATCGGTTTGGCCGTTTGGCTTTATTTATAAAGCGGGGCGAAAGCCTATTTCGTGTACTGTACATATAAATGTGCTAATTCGTGCATTTCAAGTGTTGCCCCCTCTCTAGATTCGGGAAAAAAAGGAATAGGATGTGTTTGTTAAGTCTCAAAATAAGCAGCAGATAGTTTATCTGATGCTAAGAGCATTTCTATCAGAAATTCACAGTTGCTCCCGAGTTCATATGCTCCTGACCATTTTGAAAATTTAAAACAAATAGGAAAACACGTCAATTCTTCTTTTGGAAATAGGACAACAAACATATGAAAATGTTCTACATACGTGCAAAATTTCATGATGAAATAATATTGGTAATGGTCTGTACAAAAAAAAAAACAGTGGCTAACATGAGATCTAGTAGTTTTGTTTCGTTTTAGAAAACTGATTTTGTTTTGGACGCACAGAGCAACACAAATATGTCATATTATCAAAAAAAAAATTGCACGTATTTAGACCACTTGCATATGTTGTCCTTTTTTCCAGATTTATTTGACATTTTCACTACTTTTTTTTTAATTCTTCAAAATGAGCAGGAGAATGTGAGCTCGGGAGCCAAAGTTGCATCCTCCATTTCTATGCCATACAAAGTCAATGGTAAAAAAACTAACATTTCCTCCTTCCCAATATATGTAGCATGTAGTTTTTCCTCAAAATCAAACTTTGTAAATTGTGATCAAGTATATACGGGAAAGGGTCAACATCCACAACGTCACTTTTCCCTCTTTTGCTTTGGAGAGAATAGCCACAATACCACTACTTAAAACCGAAAGTGCCAAAATGCCACTAGCAAAAACCAAACTGCCAAAATACCACTCAAATTTGGTTTCTTCATGCCAAAATACCACTACCGTCTAATGTCAAACACAATCCGTTAGTCAATCCGTCTGGTTTTTGTGACTTGCCAAACTGCCCTTGTCTTCATTAAAAAAAATGAAAAGCTCATGTTCATCCCATCCTGCAGCTCACAGACGAACAATGACTGCCCCATGCCCCGCCGCCCCTGCAGCTAATCCCCCGCGTCGCCTCCACTCCCTCACCACCTGCAGCCGCTGCCGCTAGCCCCTCGAGCGCCGCCACTCCCCACGCCGCTAGCCCCGACCAGGCCGCTGCCCGCTCACCCCAACACGCCCCACCGCCGCTGCTTATTCGAACCGGCGGCGCAGCTTCGTGTCGGCTCGCCTGGTTCCTCCCAGCTTCCTCCATCCTGCTGCCCGCCTCGTCCCACAGTGCAGCCTCCCCCTGATCCCATCGACCTTGGCTCCCCCCCACTGTTGCAGTGCCCTCACCGAAGATGAAGACCACACCCTCCCCTACTCTAGCCTGTATCCACATGTCCAGCACAGGAAAATTCCCACCGTAGTAGTATGGATGCTAGAATGTGTACTTGTGTGTTATTTATCAGTGTTGATCCCGGCGATGCATTTCAAGGTCATTTGTGTCTTTCTTGAAGGATGTTAGTTTCAGTTAGTCACTTGTGGTATTTTGGAATGAAAAACGGACGTGGAGTGGTATTTTGGCACTTCGGTTTTTACTAGTGGTATTTTGGCTCTTTCGGTTTTCACTAGTGGTATTTTGGCTATTCTCTCTTTGCTTTGTCCTTCTCCCTCCCTTGCTTCAATGTAAAAGCGGAAGTTGAATGGGAAGTTATTCTCGTCTCGTCGAGTGAAAAGTTTCATTCCTTGTTGCTCCCACCGACAACATCTGCTTCCTCTTAGAAATACTCCGTATGATTTTCGATTTTTACAAGTAATAAAGGGAACACTGTTTTTTTTTAGAACAATAAAGGGATCACTGCTGCTCCGGGCTAAGAGGATCTCGACTCAAATCGAACTTCCATAACGAGTTGATGGGCTGTACCCCACACTATAAAACACGTGCCCTTGTACTTGCCGCTGCGCAGATGGCGAACCCGGCGGCCCAGCTCGCGGGCGTGCTGCAGGCCTGCATCAAGCGGAGCCCCAAGCCCAGCCGCGGCCACTCCAAGGCCGCGCACGCGCGCGTCCTCGCCGCCGGCCTCGCCGGCGACACCTTCCTCCTCAACCGCGTCGTCGAGCTCTACTCCCTCTCCGGCCTCCCACGCGACGCCCTCCGCGCCTTCCGCAACCTGCCCCGCCCCAACGCCTACTCCTACAACGCGGCGCTCTCGGCTGCCAGCCGCGCGGGGGACCTCGATGCGGCCCGGAGTCTGCTCGACGAAATGCCCGAGCCGAACGTCGTCTCCTGGAACACCGTCATCGCCGCGCTCGCGCGGTCGGAGCGCGCGGGCGAGGCGCTGGAGCTATACGAAGGGATGCTGCGGGAGGGCCTCGTCCCGACGCACTTCACGCTCGCCAGCGTGCTCAGCGCGTGCGGCGCGGTGGGCGCGCCCGAGGACGGCAGGCGCTGCCACGGGCTCGCCGTCAAGGTCGGGCTCGACGAGAACCAGTTCGTCGAGAACGCGCTCCTTGGCATGTACACGAAGTGCGGGAGCATCGGGGAGGCGGTGCGGCTATTCGACGGGATGGCTCACCCGAACGAGGTGTCGTTCACGGCGATGATGGGTGGTCTGGCACAGACCGGCTCCGTCGACGACGCGCTCAGGCTGTTCGCAAGGATGTGCAGGAGCGGGGTTCGCGTTGATCCGGTGGCTGTCTCCAGTGTTCTTGGCTCGTGTGCGCAAGCTTGCACCAGTGAGTCCAATGTTGTTCGTGCATTCTGGCTCGGACAGTGCATTCACGCCTTGATTGTCAGAAAAGGCTTTGGGTCAGACCAGCATGTGGGGAACTCATTGATCGACATGTACACCAAGTGCATGGAAATGGATGAGGCTGTCAAGGTTTTCGAGTCGTTGCCCAGCGTCAGTATCGTTTCTTGGAACATCCTTATAACTGGATTTGGGCAGGCGGGCAGTTATGCGAAGGCTTTGGAAGTACTGAACCTAATGGTAGAGTCGGGCTCTGAACCCAATGAGGTTACGTACAGTAACATGCTTGCATCCTGCATTAGGGCGAGGGATGTTCTGTCTGCTCATGCAATGTTCAACAAGATATCAACTCCAAGTTTGACTACATGGAACACACTTTTATCTGGTTACTGCCAGGAGGAACTGCATCAAGACACAATAGAGTTGTTTAGGAGAATGCAATATCAAAATGTGCAGCCTGACCGGACAACTTTGGCCGTGATCCTCAGTTCATGCTCCAGATTGGGGATTTTGGATCTTGGAGAACAAGTTCATTCTGCCTCAATAAGACTTCTGTTGCATAACGACATGTTTGTTGCTAGTGGTTTGGTGGATATGTATTCAAAATGTGGGCAGATTGGTATTGCCAGGAGCATTTTCAACAGGATGACAGAGAGAGATGTGGTGTGTTGGAATTCCATGATCTCAGGTTTGTCTATCCATTCTTTGAATCAAGAGGCTTTCGATTTCTTCAAGCAGATGCGAGAAAATGGAATGATTCCCACCGAATCCTCCTATGCTAGTATGATTAATTCATGTGCAAAATTGTCTTCAGTACCTCAAGGTAGGCAGATACATGCGCAGGTTGTGAAAGATGGTTATGATCAGAATGTCTATGTTGGCAGTGCCCTGATTGATATGTATGCCAAATGTGGCAACATGGATGATGCACGCTTTTCCTTTGACAGCATGGTGACTAAGAACATAGTTGCATGGAATGAGATGATACATGGATATGCTCAGAATGGTTTTGGAGAGAAAGCTGTTGAATTGTTTGAATATATGTTAACTACAGAACAGAGGCCAGATAGTGTCACTTTCATTTCCGTCCTAACAGGATGTAGTCACTCCGGGCTCGTAGACGAAGCTATTGCATTCTTTGATTGCATGGAGAGCACATATGGAATTACACCACTGGCTGAGCACTACACTTGTCTCATAGATGGTTTGGGACGAGCAGGTCGGCTTGTTGAAGTGGAGGCCCTAATAGATAAAATGCCATGCAAAGATGATCCTATAGTGTGGGAAGTTCTACTTGCTGCCTGTGCTGTACATCACAATGCTGAATTGGGGGAATGTGCCGCGCAGCACCTGTTCCACCTTGATCCAAAGAACCCATCACCTTATGTGCTCTTGTCAAACATATATGCTTCCTTAGGCCGACATGGAGATGCATCGGCTGTTAGGGAATTAATGATTAGCCGTGGAGTCGTGAAAGGTCGTGGATACAGCTGGATAGATCACAAGGATGGTGTTCAGGCCTTTATGGTCGCCGATGATCTCCAAAATTTCAGTGGAAAATTTGCAACATTCAGCAATCAAGATAGCACTGCTGGGGTTACAGAAGTACACCAAAAAGAGACCTGTGCTGGTTGATCTGTACCTGGAGTTTCTGCTATCAAATGCACTAGTGAATCTGTCATCTGATTCAGTGATACCTGAATTCAGCAGCACCACGCTTGTGGGATTTGCTTGAGAGCCACAGGTCTCACTGTTGTATGTAGCTTCGGCTGGACCAAGGAAAACACAGCCTGAAGGTTTGGTAGAAAGAATATGCAAAGCAGGAATGGGCTGCATTGAGATTATGTGCAAATGAGATTACATGCCGGTTTGTGCCGTTTTATGCTGCAGAGGTTTAGTCCTGATGAGCATGTACCATGGCCCCATTATACCAGGTTGTAATTTTTAGTTTCAATTGCTCAATTTCTAGCATTCACTTTTTTTTTAATGTTTGATTTCCTTGGGCCACGAAAGCAATTTGCACAAGATGAGATTTTGATCTGTTGCTCCACACTTGCTGTACACCACTCATTTGGTTGCACTGTTCCAGGACATTGGAGGCTATGCAAGCATGAACACAGTTGGAAATCTGAACAAATTAACAAAATTAATATAGACGGTAAATGTTGTTTTCAAGTCGAGATTCCTTTAATAGTAATGTTAAGTACACCATCAATTATAGGATTTCCTCATTATCACCTAGCCACTGGCCATAATACAATAGGTATCTCTTTTCCCTATGACCTTTATAATGACTTAGATGTACAGTTTGCCACGGAGAAATATCATTGTGCTGACCATCTGAGCTGAATGCTGCAGGATGCAACAACTGCACTCATCACTTCTGAATGGTTGATTTATGAGGCAGTGGAAGTAACTTTTGGGTAATCATTATCTGGCTGAGCTTCCCATTCTGTCCAAGATCCGTCGTAAACCGGAACGTCATGCTTCCCAATTCTATAGAGCCCCTGTAAAGAGATACTGTTAGATGCCGCTTGGTGGAAACAAGGACAATTATCCAAGAAGGCAAGATTTCCATACCAGAGCAACTATGCAGGCAGTCATGCCAGATCCACATGTGAGGGCAATCGGATGATCAAGGGAAATCCCTGGAGAAACATAAAAATGGGTTCTATTATTGCAATTGCTTCGTGAAACTTTCATACTTGATGTACACATATTATAGGCCTAATAAACTTTTGCTTCGGTCGGAAGATATACATAGTTGAATTATTGTGGTGTTGTTCTGTTTTCTTCTGTATTTGTATACATTGAAAAAAAAATCTTACTTCCTTCCTTGCATAACAAAGGCCATGCTAAAAGTTTCGGGGTTAGAACAATGAGATGAAACAGAATTCACACCTGCTTCCTCAAACTTTTTGGATAGCTCATCTGCAGGAAGAAGCATTGGCGCATCATCAAACATCTGAGAGGAGACCAACAATGTCAATTTCTTAGCTATTTGTGGCCATCCAAGTATTATGTGATATACTACACATTGCACTATACCCACCTCAGGGAATGGAACACATTTAGTTCCAGGTATATGCCCACTTCTTACCCCTTCCCTTGGTTCTGGTGCTACACCATGAAACCTGTAAATACAATTTAAGCGGGTTTCATGAGAACAATAAGGAACTGCAGACGGTTATATGAATCATCATATTCGTTTGAAACATAAACTGTTGTCAAAAACATTTTTTTTTGACGAAAATCTTCTTTCGACTTCTTTAATGCAAGAAAGTTGTATGCTAAGTTCAATTATTGATAAGAACTTCTATAACCAGCTCTTCCAATCAGAGCAATCAAAGAGTAGAAGATAGGAGATGTTACCTGCCCTTTGATCGGGCATCGACTAGTTGGTGAGCCTGAGCAGCTACATTGTTTTTTACCTGTTACACGAACAGAACAGCTCAACACACACGTGGATAATCAAGATATTGGTTGTGTTTCACTGGGTTATGTCATCTTCATGTTTTTTATTCTACAAAAGCTAAGATATTTTCGAAGGAGTAAAGACCATGAGATATGATCATATGAACAAATCCAACACTGATGCGGAGGGATTCACGATCAGGCATTTACCCGTATCTATAAGGATGCAAGAAAGGTTTGAGGTAAAATGAAGCGACTTATGTTTTCAGGTAAGATGGAGAGCTAGCCTTTTCTATAGTCCAGAATAGCTGAGGTTGAAATTCAGTCTGAAATGTGGCAGCATTTGCCTGCAAAGAATGAAACCATGATTAAGTCAGTAAGGAAAATGAAAGAGACAGAATTGGCAGTAAGATTGCCAGACCATCTTTAGAGCTATCTCACCAATCCACCATTATAAGCTGTTTCAACAGCACTATTGGCAGCTTTTGATTTCATAACTACATCATCAGGACAGTTGCTTCCAAGATTGAATCCAGAAGCTCGCCACTGAGGTAAACCTCCATCTAAGACCCAAACTTCATTGTGTCCAAGAACTCTGAACATCCTATTAATTGATTAAGTATGCACAAATATCATGAATTTTTGCATTTAGGGGGAGTGCATGTCACTTAATCAAGACAGGAAATGACAAAAGTGTTCTATCTGTGTTTATATTTCCAGGATAAGAAATGGAGAGTCATTTAATACGCTATACCAAAACTGATAAAGCCATGCCAGTGTAGTGTTCAAAACCAAGACACAGTGGTCTTTCCCCGTAACTGGAAACTATATATTGAAGTAAGGCTTTATCTGAACATTGTGTTGACAAAGTGATTAGCTATCAATTTATACATGTGTGAGATACTACAAAAAAGTAAAGGAGCAACCTCTACATGCGCTAAATAAAAATAAAATATGTAAACATGACCTTTCAACATCTTATATATCGTCAGCTGCTTTCTTTGTGCATTACCAACAGTTAGTCGATTATAACATTTTGTTAAACTGAGCCCAGGGTTCTACTTACCACCAAACACGTGGTGCACTGAAGAACCCCTTCCCATCATAAACAATAATTTTATCAGTATTCTTGATACCAAGTGCGGAAACTGCTGCTGCAAAAGCATCTTCTGATGGCAGCATGTGTGGCAACTGAAACAATTGCACGCAGTAAAAGTCACATATATATCCATAGGCATACCTTGAAAGACAGAAAATAGGAAAGGCATGGTACAATAAAGTTCAAAACACGCCTTGCAAAGTTTAATGGGGAGTATAAGTTTTCAGTTGGTGGCAAAACAAACATACATGAATCAACTGACTCAGTTAACCAAAACACCAAGATATCACTGCTTCTCATTTACTAAAGTCAAACAATCACATGAAAGGGAAAGGAATTAACAACTGGAAACATTCTCACATCAGTCGTCAGATCAGCAATGCCATCTATGTCGAAGAACAGCGCACCAGGAATATGCGCCACCTGAGCATATCACAACACTTCAGCTGGGAGAGACCGTCACAAAAAAGGGGGAAACAAACACATCACAACTGATCGAGAAACCTGGTACTCTTGCCATGGATCCCTGCTCTCCTGTGGCATGTACCATGAAGCATCCAACACCTAAAACGGAGTAGTCAAATGTCAATTAAAAAAAGCACATCTTCTGCAATCCCTAAATTCTTTTTGGCACAACGAATATACCCGAAGCATTAATGCAAGGTAACTACTAAAATCACATTGATAAGCGAATCCCAGTGGCTTCTGTTCCACATACTACTCACACGTAACTCCTTAATGACAGGATGGTAAGAACAGACTATCATATACTGTATGTTCTTTCTAGAATGCCGGCGAGGATCCCTTCGAGGACTGGAGATGGAAACGCGAAGTAGATGAGAGATTGAGATTCTTCACCTTGACATCAGGCTGCCCTAGGTGCTGGTGTAGCCACTGAGCAGAAACAACTGGATCGTCCTGCGCCATTGGACCTGAGCCGCCTGCTGCAGAGCCGAGGTTTCTCAAGATTGGTCAACTGGATTAGAAGGCGAACCTTCCAGGTGATGAGATGAGATTCCCAGACTGAAGTTGGTGGCGGAGAGGACCGGTGGAGGGGCTGAATTTTGTCAACAGCAGAACAGAGAGAGGATGGCTGCCGCCGGAGCAGATGAGTCGACTTGGACTCGTGAGGCAGGAGCAGCCAAGAAAAAGGTTACCTCCAGCCTCCAGGCCCGGCCCTGACAACGTATTTCAGCCAAATTTGGGCTTTTGGCTAACAAAACCCACTTGTCCCGTTTGTGGCCATCCCTCTTTTCACCGGTGGGATATAGGATCTGACGGCGTAGAACATTTCCACCATCGCTTCCAATAGTCTGGCAACCGTGTCGGGCAAACGTTATTGTAAGCGGCGTCAAATGTTGCCGGGCAATTGGGGCCACGGATGCACCCCCCCCCCCCCCCCCCCCCAAACCCCAATAGCCTTTTGCAAAAAAGATTTGAAACATGAATTGATATGAACCGACGATTTTCATTAAAATTTAAACAACATTTTACAAACTTAAACGAAATTAAATCTAAACCCTAGATGTACTGCCACTCTTCCGGTCTTTTGGTGAAGATCCATGACCGACGTGGCCCCAACGACAAGCTTCGGTCTTGAGGAACTTCGATGCTACTGGCCACATCGGTGTCGATGACCGACGTGGTCGGCGGCAAGCTCCGGCTGGCACTTGGATGCTGCTGGCCCATGTCGATGTCAATGGCCAACATTGGCCAGAGAAAGCTATCCTGGGGTGGCAGGATATTGGATGTCGTGGCCTAGTTAGACTCAATGTCAATGGCCGGTGCAACATGCAGGTGGTGGTGGCGGCGGAGGCCCGGCCAAGGACACAGTGATGGCCGCCTGCATGTCGGGCCACTACGGGGTCTCTAACCACGTCTCCTCGCCCTCGTCTTCTTCCTCCTCCCCGTTGGAAGAAATCTCGTCACCCGTCGTAAAGAAACCCCGCTGTGACTCCATATTGGCTGTGGTGGAGAAGAAGATGTGGCGGCGATCGTCGTACTCCGCCTTCACCACGACGTCCTGAAAAAGCGACGACATGTTGTAACGCATGTCGTGCCGCTTCTCCCACGGCATGTTCTGCCACACCATTTCGATGTGGTCGAGTCGCAACTATCTGGTGAGCAGCAACGCCACCGGGACATTGACAATGGTGGGAACCCAACCGGTCGCGCGGTAGTAAGCAATCAGCTGGCATCGAGATGTTCTTGCACAAGTGGTTATGCACCTCCTGGACCGTCATCTGACGATGACCGCCAGCTGCTTAGGACGAGAGCGGTGGAGATGGAGGCCGAGGTGGCGGTGCACGTGATGAGCTGGCCTCCTGTTTCAGTCTCTGCTTGCGGCGGTGCGCCTTGTGACAGCGAAGGCCAGGTCCATTTGCTGCTTGCTCTCGCGGTGACTAGACATGCTAGTGGTGGATTCGCTGGCGGCGACGTGTGGGAGAGGAGAAGGCCGATGGTGAACTTTGTGAGTGTGTGTGTGTGGGGGGGGGGGGGGGGGGGGGGGAGGAGAGGAAAGGGTTTGTGCGCGCCAGTTTGAAGCCGACCGGAGGAGCGTAGATGGGTGGCGTCATTAACGTCGAGCATCGGTTTCCCTGGCATGCATTAAATGCCGACGATGCGTGGCGTCGTTCGCGACAGATCGCGTCTTTCTACGCTTGCCTGGGGAACCATGATTCTCATTAAATTACGCCAACAAACCTTTTGAGTCGCTGACAGGGGTGACATGCCAGTCTGAATCCAGTGTGGCGATGGTTGCCATGCCCGGCCGGCACTCCCACGTTGGTCCCTATGGACTGAGGCCACAGTGGGATTGTTGGACGCGTTATTGGACTCGTCCGGTAAAACTGATGCTATTAGGTTCGCAACTGGGCGTCGGTTTCGCGCGAGGCGTCCTAATAGCCCTATTGGGATCACCGGTGAAGATGCTCTTAGCCCACGTGTAACCCGCATGCCTAGTTGGCTACAAGAACGATAGCGATGTTGTGATGTACATGCTACATGCGTGCTGAGATGAGGCAACATGAGCGGAGGCTAATGGATCAATAGATCATCAAGACGCGCAGTCGTTCGCATGAAGGAAATCTGCCTAGAAGAGAAAATCTAAGCCGAGAGATTGATCAAATTGGAGACGAGAGAAGTCCAACTATTGATCCAGGGAGAGAGTTGGAAGACTCGGGTGTCCCACTCCCTAAAATCTCCATGCCACTTGCATTTTTACACATTATCCCTAAGAAAACTTCGGATTTGGCCCTCGGGTCAGCGCTGAACGTCCTAGTATTCTGAATTTTTATCCACGATTTAGCGTCGGATGTGGTGGCGCCGAACTCGGAGATATAACCTAATTATTTTCTTCCCCAACACATTCCCTCTATTCGTCAACCACTGCCATCCTCAAGCTCGCCCTCTCCTATTTTCCGCGCCAAATGTCAAACCCACTCAAAACTCATACATGTCTTCTATTTAGACCAGGTGAAGTCTTCTTTGAGTTGATATATCTCAAATCTCTTTGTTTCCACCCATTTTAATTAGAAATTACATCTCATTTCTACTCAAAAAATTTGAACCCTAAAAATATGGTGTATTTATTTTTGTAAGTAATATTGATTTCAAATTAAATACTAACTGTATATGTGCATTGAGTTTGTGCTTGGCATATGTATTGGTAAGTCCTTTGTTGGAAAATAATACAAAGTTTCTAGAAATGCATGTGGTGTCTAAGTATGTGGTGACAAAGTTTATAGCATGCACTAGATGCATTATATTTTGTAGTAATCTATGTGGTGGCTAAGTTTTTAGGAAGCAGTAGATGCATCATATATGTTGTAGAAAAAGAGATGCATCATACTATATGTATGTGGAGGCTTGGGCGTGGTTAGTTCAAGTATTAGATGCATTATAAATGGATGTGGAGGTCCGTGCAATATATTATACTAGCCATTTTTTTGGTATGTTTCATATCTGTTTGCTCTGTCATAGTCTTATTATGTTACATTTTTGTTTGCTAGATTCTGTATACATTTGCGAAGTTACACATAATATGAAGTTTGTAGAAACAACTAAAGGAAAGTATGACAATATATCATGCAAAGATGCATGGGTTCCACCAAAATATCCGGTACCAAATTTTCCTTGCGGCAAGCCTTATAACATCTCGCAATCTACGCACTCCACTACGGCGGGTCGGTATACTATTGCAATGATTCTCATGTGAGTTTTCTTATTTATTTTCCGTATAGTTCAATTCAAAATTTATTCCTAATTGATGCCTTATTTGGTTACAAAATTGACAACAGTATTACTTGCCCTTTTTTCAATGTATTGATGGGCCTGAGTATTATGATGACTATCTTCTTTAAAAATATGTCTCTAATTAATTGGGGACATGACCGACTGAGACGTGGAAATGTATTGTGCGTCCGCCTCCTTCTCCAACTAAGCTATGTAGAGTAGACCAAACCACACCAAGGCTCCTCCACTGGTTTGGTGTGAGCATTGTCAAGATATTACATGGTGGTGTCCCCTTTACATGGCCGACATTGTAGACGGGTCATGAAAGATTTTCAACAAAGAAACAAGGGAAGACCATATAAGATGGAACAAGAAGCGTAATATGAAGAAGACTAAAAAGGATGTAAAGAGACAACTCGTGGAGGAGAAAATAGATGTGATCCTAGGTGGTAGAATCCAAGAGAAAAAAGGAAGAAGAAGCAAGGAAAAGGAAAGAGAAGAGGAGGAAATAGGTGAATGGTAGCAAAGAATGATTGAACAGGGTAAACACATGATTTTATTGTGGTGTATATGGTTTGTTTTAATTCGCATTCATGTCGTAGGTTTGTTTGTCATGATGAACCTCCATGTTTTATTTTGGGATCACTAGATCATGTGATTATTATTGTAATGATGAGTACTTTGATGATTTTTTTCCGAAAAGGGGGTATACCCCGGCCTCTGCATCGAGCGATGCACACAGCCTTTTATTGCCTTATTGCAGTGTATCAAAGTTTACAATTTATGGGGCACATAAGGTTGAAACATGTATCAACCAACGAAAGAGAGACAACATAAAGCAACTACGCATCTCGGAGTCGACTAATATGCTGCCATGTAGCCCGGCCGAAGATATCCTGTGTGACCTCCAGGAGCCGTGTACATCCAGTAACCATAGGACCTCGCTGGTCCGAAGGTAGGAGAAACACTCATAGCTGAATCCAATGGACTGCCATATTGATTACCTGCAAAACAGGAAAGTTTCTTGTTCGATTAAAAACCAAATTATTTTGACAGTTCCAAATCGACCAACATAAGGCTGAGACACCAATCCAAATTTGGGTCTTAGTCTTTCTATCAATCCCGTTCAGCCAATTACCAAACATATTAGTAATATTAGCTGGCGGTGTGATATTATATGTGCTATGAACAATGCGCCAAACAATTTTTGCAAAAGGACGGGAAATGAATAAATGTTCTACCGTCTCCTCTGAGCCACAAAAAGAGCACTTTGTACATCCCTGCCACTTCCGTCTAGCAAGATTATCTTTTGTAAGCAGCACTTCTCTATTAAGAAACCACATAAACACTTATATCTTTAGCGATATTTTCAGTTTCCAAAGATATTTACGCAAAAATCTTGTGTGTCCATTCATCATGTCCTCGTACATAGACTTGACGGTGAACAAACCATTGGTCGTTAATTTCCAGACAAAAACGTCAGGTGTATCCACTAATTGAACCCTCATCAATCTTTGACATAAATGAGACCAAGCATCCCACTTATCTCCAATTAGAGCCCTTCTAAAACTTATATTAAGGGGTGAACTAGAAAGCACACTGTTAACCTCCAATTAGAGTACTTTGATGATGAACTTAATGTTATTTTATTGCTATGTTGTTAGATATAAGGACTTTGTCATTCATATCTGTTGGTACAAAATAGTACGACACGTGCTGAATAAACTCATGAAACTATGCCATACAACTACAATTATTTGTTGTAAATGCAAACATGACAATTATGGTGCTCAGGCAATGGAAACCATCGATGCCTCTAAATATACAATAAAGAGCACCTTTTGGAATGAAAACTATATTACAAGAAAATAAGTTTGTCTTGCCAATTTTCCATATTGTCGCTAACGTTTTTTTTCTGTTGGCCATGTTTTTAGCACACGCTTCATACTTTTTTGGGTTGTTTTCTCTGTGCTATTTTTTCCCCTCTTCTCCTACAATTGTTTGGACTCTTTTTTCTCCATATATGTTTCCCATAGCAGTACACTTCGTACTATCTTTTAGATTTAAACCAGAATTGCTTTTTGCAACAGTCTCCTTCCTGTTAAAGAAAAGTTGAATTAGCCCCATCGGTTACTATATAAAAAATGTAGGAAGCAAATGGAACACTTACAAAAATAGGAAGAAGGATGTATGGTGTGGCCGATCTATTCCACATCGGCTGTGTAGTAGCACTCCACACTACAACCACACGGATCATCACGACACATGACCATCTAGCTCTTTTTTAGGTTAGCATGTCCAGTGGTACAAATGAGCCACTAAGCCCCCCTAACAAATTTAATGACTTTCCCTCTCCCTCTCCCTCCCCCCGAGGATCCCACACTAACCATTGTCTGTGTGTATGTGTTTTGGTCTCTTTCCATGGGTGAGTATGGTTGATTGGAATGAAGACACACAACAACCCAACGCTATTTATTGAGAAGGCACACGGAAATATACTCACACCGTTCCAAATTAATTGTCCCTGATTTAATACAACTTTGTACTAAATTTGCGATACTTAATTTGGAACGGAGAAAATAATAATGAAAACGAATCCTTTATCTTACTTCAAAATGAACATTTGTGAACATTGTTGAAAGGGGAGCGCTAGGCGTAGGTCCCCCTAGGAAGGGGAATTCTAGGTCCCCTCCCCGACCGTAGGATCGCGATCGTGCATCTAGAATTCAGCACAACATAGTTTTGCATTTTGGTCCCTAATGTTTTCCGAAATCAAACCCGCAGTACATCACAGCTCCACTTAAACAAAGGGGTATACCACATTGCCCCTTATCTTTCCGATATTTACAACAAAAATGCCACTGTGATGATGTACCTCTAGTCTCGCAACAAAAACTCGAGTATTACAACAAAAAAAAGTAGCCCATGCACAAAAATATATACATTTTTACAACAAATCGTCGCAACATTTTGAAAAAAAAATATTACAAGAAAGTGGTTAGAATTTTTTTGCTGTAGATTGCTTTACAACAAAAACTCACCAACAATTCAACAAAAATAAAAAACTATTACAACAAAAAATTGTAACATATGATTGCAACATTTTGAAAAAAAATAATACTGCAAAAGGTCGTTAAACGGAAATTATTTTTGCTGCAAATTGCTTTACAACAAAAATCACCAATGATTTCAACAAAAATCACCATCTATTACAACAAAAAAAGCATGTGTTTGTACCATTTAAAAATGGATAGGCGACAAAATGTTTTGCTGAAGATTAATTTACAACAAAAATCACCAACTATTTCGACAAAAATCACGCACTATGACAACAAAAAAAAACAGCAACAAAAAATTCTTAAACAACAATTTTTGTCGTAGATTTATTTGCAACAAAATTCAACAACTATTTCAACAAAAATCACAAACTATTACAGCAAAAAAACTTAGCAATAAAAGAAGTGGTTAAACAAAAATTTTTGCTATAAATTTATTTGTAATAAATATCACCAACAAAAAAATCATAAACTATTACAACAACAAAAACATGTATTTGTAGGGCCACCACGTGGAACAAGGGCGTATGCGTACACTTTGCTTGTATGGATGAGCACTTGAATAGAAAATGAGGCAATTTGTATCAAAACCGTCCAATTTTTTTGAAAATTTTGACGTGTGCCTTCACAACAATCTTTTGATAAAAATATTTTAAGCATATATACAATATAAAAAATCCAAAAAAAAATCCTTAACAAAACAAGGGTAGCTAGCTATCTGGGCTGTTGGCCTCATTTGTGTTGAAAATAGGTTCTCACAAAGCTACCTGGGCTGGTTTTCTCATTTGCGTAGTAAAAATGGGACAGAACACGCCATTGGGCCGCGTAAGGGCGAGCGAGGCAGCTGATTCCCTGGTGACAACACGCGCGGAAGGGAGTGACCTACGCTCACACGACGTAGGTCGCCCTAGCTAAAGTGTTTCCCTTGTTGAAATTAACCCCGGAGTCGGTGTGCATGTGTAAGTTCTGTCCGATTAGAGTTGGAGTCCCTCACCGTGTCGATCGAGTTCTTGTACACCGTGTCGGGTTGGGATCGCCCTTTAATTTTCTCCTTGTTGCTCTTACCGGTTCGGAGGGTAACAGGAGTACGTCGTTGCTGTCGTGTATCCTTTGACATGGCTCAGCTAAGCTATAACCTACGGTGGTTGTAAGAACAGAACACACGGTATATATAGGAATTGCTTTCTTCTCTTCCGCCGGCGGTGATAGCAGAGCGGCGGCGACCGAGCAACTATGGAGGTGGACCAGGTGCAGCGGCTACCCGCGGACATGCTCGCGGACGTCCTTCGCCGCCTTCCTCCCCGCAGCCTTGCCGTGGCCCGCTGCGTCCGCCGGGCCTGGCACGCCATCATCGACGATCGTCGTCTTCTTGACCGGGACCTCCTCCCGCTCACCTTGGCCGGCCTTTTCATCAACTTCGCCGATCTGAAACTCGCCGAGTACTTCTTCCGCTCCTCCTCAACCGACACCGCCATCAGCGGCGACCTCCACTTCGTGCCCACCGATGACCTCTACGTCGAGGACATATGCAATGGCCTGGTCTTGCTAGGAGACACCTATGTGGTTAACCCCGCCACACGACGTTGGGCGAGCTTGCCCCCGCGCCCACCTCCCCCCATGGGGTTTGAATCCTTCCTTGAACAAGACTACATCATGTTTGATCCTACACTATCTCTGCACTACCAAGTGCTTATATTCCTGCATGTCCCGTGGCCGTATGCATCCAACTTGGACGCCACAAGGAGGCAACAGGAATGGCCTCCGTCGCAATTCACGATGCAGGTTTTCTCTTCAGAAATAACAAGTTGGGAAGAGAGATCGTTCACCCGACAAGGAGACGCCCTAGGGACTCTTGACGACATGAAACAAGCCAATCCGCTATGTGATCGACACCATGCCGTGTACTGGCACGGGGAGCTCTATGTAGAGTACTGCCATTTTGTTATGAGGTGACTACTTTCTAAGATTATTTATTTTCCCTAGCTTCAATAAATAAAAAACAGATTAATAGCTCTTGATTATTTACTAATACTATCCTTTTCTTGTGAATGACGACTCAGGGTATCCTTATCAAATTGCACGTACCAAGCAATTAAACTGCCCACAGATGTTGATACCAAGCGGTACCCAACGTTTCTTCTTGGAAGGTCAGAGAAGGGGGTGTATTTTGCAGCACTTGATCGTCAATGCCGGCTTCGAGTTTGGATACTTAACGAATCATCATGTGAGTGGCTTCCCAAGCATGATAACATCCTGCATCATATGCCACCACGTCAAAAGCATGAACCACAAACTTGCGGGTCCTGGATTATTGCAGATGTCAACTACAACTTCCATCAAGCTAGTAGTCCGATTAACAATAAAGAAGCATCAGCACAAGACAAGTTAGAGTGGGATTCTGACAACGAGGATGTCTTTGAAACTAGAATTGGAGCCCACACCAATGAACATATCATAATCCTTGGATTTCATCCTTACAAAGAAGTTATCTTCTTGACTGAACATTCGAAAAGAGGATTCGCCTATCATCTGAATCAATCGAAGCTAGAAGACTTGGGCAGCATGTGCCCAGAATATTTTGGTTTCTGTTATACTCATAACATAGACCAATCTTTTCCATATACACCTTTTAGATTTGGGAAGTTCCTTGATAACAATTAATTGAGAACATTGTCAGCGATTTCCCATGGAAGCTATCCATAAACATGACGAATTTGAATATATGCAGGATAAGTCTAGTAGGCATTGATTATATTTTTTTTAGTGACCTAGCGATTATGTAATACCCCATGTAAATAAACACTCCTTTTCTATCTAATCGGAAGGCAATCGACTGCCAAAGTTTTTTTAAAAAGTCTGCCCGAGTTGCTTCTTCACTTCCGAACCTGCTCCCTGAATGAATTATGTTCCTATTTTTACTTTTTGGTGTTCTAATCGACCGTTGTTTAGTTTTTGCTATTTACTAGTCCTTCCTAGGATGAGCTTACTAACATAGCTAGGGTTGTGGGTTCAATTGTAAATATGTTCGAGAAATAATGCAAAACCAGATTTGCTTCTTACAGGCATAACTCTAGATATCTCTAAAATACTGTTTTTATGAATAATGGAAGTTAATCAAGTACGAAGGAACTTATGGATTCAGTGCGACTCAAATATGTATGATGTTGTCATGTCAATTTTTTACCTAACCAGTTGGTGAATACCTGTTGCTGTTTTCATGCATGAGAGCATGTTTTTGTCCAACCTCAGAAAGTTTGTCCTTGAGAATTTTGATAAAATAGGATTTTGACAGTAACGTAGAAACCTTCCAAGTTTTTTTTAAAACAAGCCAAAATACTTGCTATTTTCATTAATAAAGGAGAAATGTTTTTGAGGTTTTAACAATAATGTCTAGGACATCCCCTAGGACTTCCACAGAAGTCTACAATCCCGAAATAATATGACTGAAAAACCTTACACTGGCTTGCCCCCAAACCTTGGCCTCCTCTTTGATATTCACGATGACAATGCTGGACGGAGAGGTATGATGACTTAATACCTCCTTCAAACTATAGTTTCTCTAGAGACTTGACGAAGTGAGATGTCTAGAGATTTTGTTTCCTTCTCTATTCGACATGTTGGGAGATGTTTTAATGTCCCTGCTCATTTTTGTGCCAAGCGTGCTAGCATTTTAGAGGCACTGATAGTTGGCTTGATATGAGTCCAAGCTTCTTAAGTGTTCCCGACTTGTTGGATGTTTGTATCAGGATGTTAACCAAGTAAGAGCATCTTTAACCGCCCCCTCATAACCTCTCTATACATGCGGGTAGAGTGCCCGGATACGGTCCAGGCACAAAACATGCACCCAACCGGCCTCTCCAAAGTCAGCTCAAACCTCCGGGCTGTCGAACAACCCTACCCAGTCTATTTTTTTTTTGGGGGGGGGGGGGGGTTGTTTGTGGCCGGACGGGTCGCCCACGTCAGATCCGATAGCCTGGACCCACCAAAACGGCAACAAATCATATCAAACCCTCAACAAATCTAACACTCCTCCCCGTCTCCTTCCCATAGCTCCACCGTCCCTTGCCTAGCGGCCGCCGATTCAGCCTCCCCGTCGCTCGCCCGCACCACCGCCGCCGTCCGCACTCCCGCCTCACCTTCCCCAACCAGATTTGTGACGGTCAAGAACTCCGTGGCCGCCGCATTTCGCCGGATCCGTGAGTTTTTGCCAAGCATTTCTGTCGCCGCTGTCCCTAGCCATCCCCTTCAATTCCCAGCCGCCCCGAGCTCTCCGCTCGTCACCGCCACACCATAGTTTCCTGGGACACCAACGAGGACACTCGGTTTCCTCCTTCCCGGGCTACGGGAACACCTTGTTTGATTCCGCGGTATGTTCTAGGATTTGTTCATAGTATGTGTTTATTCCGAAATTTAGCAATTCGGTTTGATTTGAGTTGCATATTGTTATCATTCAGGATAAAAAACATGTAGTTTCAATGTCCGGGGGTGTGATATCCGAGTTGAATGGTTGACTCAAAGGCAAGATGCTCATTTTGGAAGATTTGAACTTCACAATTGAAGAAAAGAAGAAGATTGAAGATAAGCTAGAGGCCGCCATTGAGACAAACTAGAAGATGGAGGCGGCAATGAAGAAGCTTAAAGAAGAGAATAAGAGGATAGACGAAGAGAAGAAGAGGATAGAAGAAGAGAAGGAGAAACTTGAACAAAGCAAGATGGATTTGGACACGTCTTACCGATATCGTCGATGATCACAAGATGAAGACAGATGCAACTCGAATGAAGATGAACAAGATCAAGAAACATGCCATTGGGAAGGAGATGCGCCTCCACTATGCATTGGGAGCTATAGTTATATTATTTGTGATTATAGTTGCTATGTACGGTTAATCTATGTGCACTAGATAAAAAGAAGTTGTATGTTTGTATTGAAAAACCAATATGCATATGCATGTACTTACATGGATTTAATGAATACATTTAAAAAAAATGAGACCAACCAAAATTAGCCCTTGGTAGCATATTTTTATAGAAGAGTGCTTCTTAGTGAGAATTTTAAATTCGTCCCCGACGGAGATCGAACTCAGATCGTTTGGTGTGCCACCGCGCACACAACCATTGGACCTCTGCCTCGTTCTCAAGGAATGAAATTTAGAGATGTTGATTGGAATGACACATATTTGAGGCTGCCCAGTTTCAGTCCACAAACAAATAGGGGCCGAAATTTGTTCATTCCAATTGGAGTGCTCTAATAAAGCTGCCAAGTTTCAGTGAAAAAAATAAATCATTAGCGGTTGTCCAGTCGGCCGATCGTGCTCGCCGAAAAAAAAGGACGATTCCGTGCACCAGCAAAAGCCCAATTCAAATTTCAAAATTCCCCAATGGCCTCTTTCCTCTTCTGTTCCCCCCTTCCACGGTTTCATCCCCGTCTCCTCCGCCGCCTCCTCCTCCAGCCCAAACCCCTACCATCCCCACCAAGAACCCTCGCCCTCCTCCCCCTCTCCGCAACCATGGCCTCGCCCCCCTCGCCGCCGCCTTCCTCCGCGAGAATCCCCTCGCCAGTACGGTCGGACCGCAGCCCGCCGCCCCAGTGGCCCTGCCCCCGCTGCACTCTCCGCAACCCCAGGAGCCTCGCCGCCTGCGACGCGTGCGGCGCCGCACGCCCGGTGGATGCTGACGGCTCTGGCGACGCGTTGGACCTTGCCGCCGTTGCCGGTGCCTCGTCCCTCCCGCTCTCGCCGCCTCAGTGGCCCTGCGCCCGCTGCACGCTCCGCAATCCTGGGAGCCTCGCGACCTGTGACGCGTGCGGCGCCGCGCGTCCGGTGGAGGTTGAGGCTGACGACGGCGACGCCTTGGACCTGTCCGCCATCGCCGGCGCCGCGTTCCTCCCGCTCCGTGGGTGCTCCAGGAAGAGGGCTCGCGCGGCGTCACCTGACGTCGTCGTCGATGAGGGCGGCTGCTCCAACCCAAAGGAGGAGACGACCGCCGAAGAAGGTATATTTAGGGTTAAAGTAAAATGAATAGGTTTATTTATACTTTATTAGTTTTTTAAATGAAGTACTAGAGTTTTGTATCAGCGTTGTTGAATGTGCCAAGGATCACTTCTCTGTTCCCTTTCTCCTGATTGATGTGGTCTTTTCATCTGAATCTTTTCAAATGTTACTTTGCAACATTGACTTTGATTTTTTATTTTCTTGATTCCATGATAAAATGTTGGGATACTATACAACTTTCCGTCCCATACATATTGAATCTCGACAAGTTATCTAGAATTACTGAGATAAAGAAGAGTAATGCTCCCGATTGCCCTCAAATTGTTTGATGATGGACTGGTTGAGAGTGACCAGGAATGAATGGCATCTGGAAAGGGGCTTAAATTCCCGTGTCATATGGCCACATACGGAATTTCACTACATGGTGAACTACATAATAAAATTGATGTACAATCACGATAATGTATTTGTGTTCTTTCTTTGCACTAATTTGTGTTCTCTTCATGGTGTTTCAGATTTTTTCATGATTGCTAATTAGTGAAACACAGAGTTTGCAGCTTCCTGCCTAAATGCATTGCTTTCACTTCATTCTGTAACTTTTTTCTACAATATGACCTTGTCCTGTTGTCCATGCAATAATATTTCCTTTGATCCTCCCACTCTACTTTATATATGTACATCCATGTATTATCTTTTAGGTGGGTTTTTCTCAATATAGTAACTTGATTTGATAGAAAATTCTCATACAGAAATATTACGCCATATTGCTGTCATTGTCATCTCGCTCGTTAAAGTATGAGCAAGATATGAACCTTTGTGATATCGTTGAGGACGTGGTGCATTCATGTGGTTAGTTCACCCATGTCGGTGACCATACTTAGAGAAATTGATCGATCAGATTTTCACCACAGCTGTTTTATCCCTTCCAACACCGGTAGTCAAAATTCATATAGCTTAGTTTGATAGGTTTGCGTATGTGCAGACCTGCCCCCGGCAGTCATTATTGCTTACATACTTGCAGCATGCTGGTGATAATGGTTGTGATGTTTCATCGGAGTGATATACTGATATTGTTGATGGCATATCATGCCTGCAGATTGATACTGAGTAGTTCATATGATTAAACATTCTGTGTATAGTTTGTTTCCTGTCATGATGAATATAACTACTCAGCACAATCCTTATAGAAGTCACCAATAGATTTATCTTAGATATGATTTTTTTTTTATCTGTTGCTTGGCTTCAAACTCAGCATGACCTTGTCTTGAAACGATTGAACCCTTCTCTGTTGTTTGTCTAAATTGATCAACGGAACAAATTTTCTAGCTACTTTATACAGGTTAGAAGCCTTTGGTTTTTTGTGGTCTAGCTAAAAAATTGTAATGTCGTTTTGCAGTAAATGCTGAGACTCATTTGGATAAGAAGATCATCAAAGTCATGACATACAACCTATGGTTTCGGGAGGATTTGGAACTGAGCAAAAGGATGAAAGCTATTGGAGATCTTATTCAGCACCACAACCCAGATCTTATATGTTTCCAGGTCCAGAATTTGTCAGTTTGAACTTTGTGTTATTTCTTTCCCATGCTTAATTTGTCCCGTGTAACTCCAGGAGGTTACATCAAACATATATCAGCTTCTCCAAAGATCTGGCTGGTGGCAAGAGTACAAATGCTCCCTATCAGATAAGATGGCCATGTACATGGACAGGCCATATTTCTGCATGCAGGTACTCACTGATGCGTCTCTCAAACTTCATATATGGCATGAGTGCAAGCATCCCCGAAGTTCGATTTACTGCTTCTTCTAAGGTTTACATGCAATTGTTAATTTGTAATCCCCAATAAAATAAAGTGAGCCTTTTATTTTCATGGCTACGAGGATGCACATATGACCATTGCGTTTATATTATGCCGTATGAAAGAATATATAAGATTATGAAAGCACTTCAACAGAAATAAATTGACAAGATTCTCAAATGGTCAACCCAAATGCTACTGCATATATTTGTGTTCAGTTTTCAAGTTTCTCACTGTATATTTAGTTGGAATTAATTCCATGTTTTTTTGCTGGATATAGTTAGCATATCAATTCTTACTTGCTACTTTGTACCTTCATGGTGTTTCAATTGTGTGAGCTAGACAAGTATCCCATACTATCTGATGTTAGGAAACATAAGATGATACGCTGTGTGTTTGCTGTTTTTTTTTTGGAAGATGTTTGCACATTAAATAAAGAAATAAAATCAAGGAAAGAAATGGCACGATTCTGCGCTGCGTTCCTAGGGAAACAACTAAGATATTCTGTTATCAACTCTTGCTACATATTTCTAGATACAAAGATGAATGAATGATAATAGCAACTTATGGTTCTGGAAGGAAAGTGGATATGGGGAAATGACATGGGTGTGTTTTTCCTTTTCTTGACCACATTGAGCCGAAGAAGTAGCCCGATCAAGGGAAGACACAAACAACATCCATTCAACATTAGTAAACAAATAACAACAGAAAATTCTTCAGGCCTTATTTGGTAGGAGTGTATTTCTAGGGATCTGTGGGGATTATCCCCACCAAACCCCAAATCAATCCCCACAAATCCCTAGAAATACACTCCTACCAAACAAGGCCTTACTGTTTCTTTGACCAGGGAAATATTTTGACCGGAAATACAAGCAATTTAACTTACAGAAATATGTGAGGTGATGTGGAAGGTTACCTGTGCAGCAGAAGATTCTTTTTGGGCTGTGTGTGTGGGTGTGGGTGTGGGTGTGGGGGGTGGGGGAGGGGGGAGCGCAACTACTTAGTAATAGAAGATTAGTGATCCTGTCAGTGGATGCACATGGACACTAGTTGACTTACTACTGCTGTGTAAATTGCTGATGCTGCACAGCCTCAGTCACAAATATTAAAAACAGTCACGAGGGAGCTCGTGCACTTCAGTTTTTGAATCAAGGTGTATGATTTGAATCTGTGGCGTCATAATTCCTTTTAATGCTTACTCTAGGCCACCTGAATTTTGGTCCTGAAGTGCTACTGCTCTTAAACATTATGTTGTTCTCTTACAGCTTACAAGAGCATGTCTCCTCTTTTTTTTTACGTATTCATGTATTACGGTAATGTGATTCGATTGCAATAATTGCAGATGAGCAAGTTGCCCGTGAATTCTGTTAAATGCACCCCATTTGGTAACTCAATAATGGGAAGAGAGCTGTGCATGGTAGAAATCAACATTGAAGATGCAATCAAGCTGGTGTTGGCTACAAGCCACCTAGAGAGTCCATGCCGGTGGGATCAGATGTACAGCAAGGAACGAGTCACCCAGGCAAATGAATCTATGAGGATCTTGGATCGCTTCCACAATGTAATATTTGGCGGTGACATGAACTGGGATGACAAAGGAGACGGGGCATTTCCCCTGCCGGATGGCTGGGTTGATCCTTGGGACGAGCTGAAGCCAGGTGAAGACGGCTGGACGTACGACACAAAAGCTAACCCCATGCTAACGGGCAACCGCAAGTTGCAGAAGAGGATGGATCGGTTCGTGTGCAAGCTGCCAGATTTCAAGATCGACGCTATCGAGATGATTGGTCAGGAGGCTATACCTGGAATATCGTTCACGAAGGAGAAGAAAGTCGGCAAGAACGTCCGCGAGCTGGAATTACCTGTGTTACCAAGTGACCACTTTGGGCTTGTTCTGAGCATCACCTATGCACCATCGGGTTGAAAGTATATTATCACGCTAGTTAGGCACCATGGTATAAACTGTTGGTTTCCCTATGGTGTAAAAACGTTCCCTGGTAGTGAATGTGTGTCTGGAGGAAGTAACTTTGATTCTCTGGAGAACACTCATATGTGTTTTTAAAGAACACACTGGAGTGCAGACTAACAGGCGATGGTACTGATCTATTATGAAATTCCTTGGTGCCCCCTGCGAATGAACTAGCACATAATGGCAATGATTAAACATATTGATCAACACTAACATGCTTAACAAGCTCTGGTTTCGAATAAGTTGACAAAAATAACGATTATTCACAGCCACCGAAGGCGTTATTGGCTGAATTCAGAATCTGATCAAAGTTGCTGAACTACGCTTCACATCAACACTAACTTTTTATATAGCTTTTCATTACATACATGCCATGGAGCTTATTTCCTCAATAAAATGACAACTTTTCAAGCCATTTAATCTCATGGATTGCACAGCAGGGCAATAAGATACTTCCTTAGGAGAAAGAGAGATCAACGTGATAAAGCTTTTGCACAACAATAAGGGGCATGTCTATGTCTTTGTTGGTTGAGAAATCTCAGTCAACTTGAAAATTTTGTTCGTATGTATAGGTCTATAGAACATCCACTATGTATAAAAAATCCACTCTGTACATATGGTCTCCTTGATGGGTATTTCCAGTGCACTCAATCGATATCTCGGTGTATACTATTATATGTACCAACGATGTAGTGTCCAATGAAGATATAATACAATGTATAGTGATATAGTAATATAGATTATTCTTACATCTGCAACGTCGTGATGCCCCTTCTTTCCTGTTACCGTCTTCTAAATACAACATCGAGATTATGTATGCCCGAACTGAATGCAATTTCTCCACTGGGACACTCAAGTGCCATATATACCATTGCATACAAATTTACGTATGGTAAATGCAATAAACGCAATTCTTACCAACTCCAACAAGGAAATAATTTGATTTCTCTAATTCATATATATCTTACAAGGGTCTTTCCGACTTGAAGTAAAAGCATAGCTTTACTTTTCATCAAAGCATCTTGAGAGGCCAAAATCAGCAATTTTTGGTACCATATTATCATCAAACAATATGTTTGCAGGTTTAAGGTCTAAGTGGACAATACACCACTTCACGTGGAGATAATGTAAGCCTTCGCAGGTTCCTTCTGATTATTTGATAGCAGTTTCTCCATCCAAGTATACAAGATGTCCTACAACATGTTGAAAATGATTTGTTAGCTACTTTTATAGTTAGTGACACAACAAGTATTGAGTTATATCAGTATTGTAATTGTAAGAAGATTTTTGTGATTGATCATGTAATCATTGGTGAAAAAAAAAATAGAAAAACATGCTATGTGCCACATGAACTTACCACTGATATACTTATCAAGACTCCCTTTAGGTAGATATACTCAAAGCAGAGTAATCTTTGTTGTACAACTGCCATAACAAACTTTCCATCATAACCTACAATTATCCCTTGTGTGTCAGCACAATATCCTAGAAACCGTACTATGTTTTTGTGCTTCGCGTTCATTAGACAACCATTATGCATGGTAATAACACCCAAACTATATATGTCTGTCTTGATGTAATTTCCCCGTCGAAAAATTCGGGTGCCATGTATCCGCTGCATGCATTATGTAGTTCTGTCAATGAATGGTGAGGGAACCAGCAAATTATTATGTAATCTAGGAAAATAAAAAATAACGAGATTCGTTTGTCAAATCACCTTAGGAGGTCAAAGTCCGTTATTTTTGGTACCATATTATCATCCAACAATATGTTTGCAGGTTTCAGGTCTAAACGAGCAATACACATCTTCACATGTAGATGATATAAACCCTCACAAATTCCCTCAATTATTTCATAACACTTTCTCTTTTCAAGTAAGCAAAATGTTCCTGTAACAAGGTGAGAAGGAGATTTAATATCCAAAATACTTCTCTAGACAGACATATATGATCCCTTGATCATGAAAGTAAAGATGGAAAGACATGTTGCAGGCCACATGGCCGTAACAATGGTACACTTATCAATACTCCGATTACGTAGATACTCAAAGGGGAACAACATTTGCCATACATCTACAGTAAGAACTTACCCTTGTAATCTACAATTATCCCTCGCGTGTCAGAACAATATCCCAGGAACCACACTACATTGTTGCGCTTCGTCTTCATTAAACAACCAACCTCTTCGTTGAATTTATTCTCAAGAATACCAAGTGTTTCATTCAACTCCTTTACGGCGACAGTCCTTTTCCCAAACAATCTCTGCTGTCACAAGATTTCTTGTCAGCATCAATTTGAGTTATCATATCAACAATGATTGTAGTGTAAAAATAGTGCACCTTGTAAACAGTGGAAACCCGACCCCTGCCAATTTGCCGATCATAGGATAAATCATTCGTGATGTATATCAGAAGGGATACCGATAAATCGGTGGGTTCTGCACTTGCATTAAACAGCATGCGCCCCAGGACACCTTGTTTGACATCAATCTCCCTATCCATTTGCAACTGGTACCTCCGAAACGTTGTTCATGAGGCAACCAGAACTAGCTGAAAAGGAACTCAAATAATCAGTGAAAACGAAATCATTGGCCAGGAGTCAGTCTTCTACTCTGCAAATATTGGTAAAACTGGTAGACGTAGCTCTTATTCCCTGAACGAGCAAATACTACTGCAGATCTTTGATTTTGTCAGCAGATTGTACTGGATTCTAAACCACAAGTTTCACTTTTTAACTTGTTTTAGGATTTCTCATCTTCCTGGCTGACAGACTGACTCCACTCTTTCTCCCCTGCCTATCTCTCTACCCACGACGGGACCCAGATAGCTTAGCTCATCTGCGCTGCCGGCAGCAGAAAGCTCCGGCCTCTCAGATCGCACGTCTCCGGCGAGATTCGACGCCGTCGGTGCAGGTGGGTCATGGCTGCTACTGCTATACTGCTCCTAGACGCTTGCAACACCACTCTACCCTGTCGTCTAAACTAAACCCCGAGCGCTTGTACCAACTACTATACCAGCAAGATGGCAGGCGCAGGCAGCAGATCGGTGGTAACCAGTCGTGTCTACTTACGTGTTCCGACTTGCGAGCAAATCTAGCTACTAGCGTTCATGCTTGATAGAAAGATCACTTACAAGATATAACAACAGCAAGTTAAAAAAGTTGGGTACCTGATGCGTAGTGCACGCGGCCGGATCGAGCTTCAGATCGATCGCTAGCTTAGCTTCTGAATCTGAATCTGGAGGCCGGCAAAGAGAGGAGTGAGGAGCGAGTGGACTTTCTCGGAGGCCGGAGGTGCAATATATGGACAGTGACAGATGCTGCGTCCAGATACATGTGCTGGGAAAGACAAAAATATTAGCACGACTCCATACGCGGTCGGCCACGTGAATATACAGCAGCAAAATAATGGAGGACGAAATATTATCGCTTGGCACGAGCCGGCCTACATCCGCTGGGGCGAGATGCTGTTGGGCCGGTTTCTGTTTTTTTTTTCTACTGTATTTTTCATTTCATTGCCTTTCTTTCTATTTTTTTTGTCTACCTAGTGTATATGACGTCTAATTCCATCACACCATAATAAAACTAACCTTTTTTTTTACAAAACACAGTACAACGCAGACGCTTACATACACGTGTACACACTCACCCCTATGAACGCACACACGCACACCCTACCCTTATGAGCACCTCCGATAGACTGAGCCGACGGGTCGAGTCTTAAGATTGACGAAGTCACCACAGCCGTCTCGCTGTCGACGGGAACGTCACCTAAAAAAACCAACCTAAGTTTGCTACTTGATCACACATTCGTACACCAGACTAGTGCGATGGTTATTTTTTAAAAACTGCACGCTAGTCTTTACTATTAAACGAGAATCCGTAGTGTCTGGTGTCACACATCCATGAAATTACAGAACAAATGCCACTCCACCTCTCATCTCAACAAACAAAACAAAACGACACACTACCTCTTCTAAAAACATGCACAGTCCACGCCTCTCATGTACGAATCCACCTACGAAAAACAAACACCCGCGTTTGTCGCAACAACTAACAAAAAAATCATCCAATCCCGGTCAGCCTAGCTATTCAAAAAGTACAACAATATACTGCTCCGAGCATGGCATTTGTTAGAAACAAATTTTTATGGGAGCGCATAGGTAGCTGTTGCTTGAGAACTTGTTACGTCTCGGTCGACGCCTAGGGAAGCAAGCAGCATCAGCCGCATGCACAAGAGCATGTGCACGATAGGTGCATGCACTGCTAGTTTTTTTTTGCATGGACATGCACTGCTAGTTAGCTCCCTACCTATTTAAAATCACAGGACGGAGCAAACTAGCAATAATTTCGACCATCGCTTAGCTAACAACCGGCACTCCTCCTCAAAATATTAAAGTTATTTACAGAAATAAAAGTAAATGTATTTTAGATTTTATTTTTTGATAAAAATTAAAGTGCAATTCACTTTCCTAGTTGCACAAATCTAGAAAAAAAAATATGCAACTCACTTACTAGTTTTACAAAACTAAAAGAAATGTGCAACTGACTTTACTAGTCGCACAAATCAAGAGGAAATTTTCAACTTGCTATACTAGTTGTGCAAATGTATAAGAAATGTGCAACTTAGTTTACTTGTTGCACAAATCTTAAAGAAAGGTGCAACTACTTGATAGTTACACATTTCTCAAAGAAATGTGCAACTCAGTTCTACAGTGCAAAACTCAAAGAAGTTGCAACTATTAGATAGTTACATATTTCTATAAGAAAAGTGCATCCCACTTTGTTAGTTACACAAATCTAGAAGAAATATGCAACTCAGTTTACTAGTTGCGCAAAACTAAAAGAAAGGTGCAACTGACTTTACTAGTTGCACAAATCTAGAAGAAATGTGCAACTTACTTTACTTGTTACAGAAAACTCAAAGAATGTGCAACTGACTTTGCTAGTTACACAAATCTGGAAGAATGTGCAACTTACTTTTACTTGTTACAGAAAACTCAAAGAAAGGTGCAACTGACTTTACTAGTTGCACAAATCCAGAAGAAATGTGCAACTTACTTTACTTGTTACAGAAAACTCAAAGAAAGGTGCAACCAAAATTTCTCAAAAGAAAAGTGCAACTCACTTTCTCAGTTGCGCAAATCTAAAAGAAATATGCAACTCACTTTACTAGTTGCGCAAAACTAAAGAAAAAGTGCAACTGACTTTACTAGTTGCACATTTCTCAAAGTAAGTTGCATATTACTTGAGAATTGTGCAACAAATGGCAGTTGGGCATTCTCCTCACCACGTCCCCCCTTTCCCTCATCTGAAATTAAGCAATGGCCTCACTATCAAGTCTCAACCACACGAAGAAAATGGCTACAGAGAAAACAAAGAAGAAAAAGAAATAGCCCATAAGACGTACAGGCCCATACACCAACAGCTGCTCCGCCGGAAACGGCCCAAAAACAGACTCGGTCCATCTAGATACGATAGATCCAAACACCCGGAGACAGACAAAAAAGTACCATTCTTGACGTCAGATCGGACGGTTCTCCTCGTCGACTGAGACTTAAGCAAAAATCAGACACCTGTGACTTAGCAAATCCGAATTTTTATATGTCGCCCTCCGAGCATAATTTTTCAGCTGCAACGACCCCAGTCTATTTTCATGGAGATCTCAACCACCTCTGACCCTCCACCATCAGTTCTCATATAATGAACCAAATGCCACAGAGAGGCGGAGAAATTTTGGCTGTGAGCCTGTTATGAGCCACGAAGAGGCAGAGCAATGTTTTGGCGGTGATGCCCAACTACGCAAATGGTGGGTTGGTTCGGCGAGGTGAATTGGAAGGCGGACACATCTTGTATGGAGGATATGTGTTGCCCTGCTGAGCGGCGGCGAACAACGCCAAATGCTCTGCAAGCCTTCCGCGGGAGCCTCCTATCTACCTCTCTGCAACCTGGAAGTAACGGAATGTGCACTGCTATCAGTCCCCATATCCGGCATGGCCTCCTCCTCAAGACCTCGACAAACACATGTACGTCATTTTGATGACACCCTCCAGAGGCCGCTGCAACCTGCATGACATGGCGATGTACATCATTTTCTTTGGGAAACCAAGGAGGTTCATCTTTGTGCAGACTCACCACTCTATTTGCTTTCCGATACTCGAAACTATTACTGTGTAAAAACGCCTTCTTTATCATAGTATGTGGAGGTGCTACTAAGTGACACAGCTCCAGTAGAAGGAGAACGACCATGCCACTTTTGGTCACCACAACGATCAAACTACTAAGAGGACTGCATCTTGAGATTATTGTGCTATATGATTTTTCAGAATTTTAATCTGGCTATAACCTATAAGATGAAGAAGCAGGTTATAATCACAATGACCATCTTCATTTTTTTTCTATGTATATTGAATTGATGATGCTGATGGTTGGATCCATAGGCTGCAGATCTTTGAACGAGAGCAACTGAATTTATTTGAAGCTGTGAAGTTGGTCGTGAACAGCTAAATCTAGCGTGCAGGTCATGAAAAGATTCCATCTCTAGATGTTTCTGGGATGAAATTTGTATTAGTGATATCTTTGTACTATCCTTTACAAACAAGGTTTTGGAAGTAGACAATGCTTATGGGATGCAAAAACAAGATCTGAATTCAGTTCGTGTGCATTTGCTTGGTGAAAATACTGCACTTCATCTCTTTGTTTCTTATACGAAATTTTGCTATTCAATATTCTGATTGTTATTTTCTTATGTCATATTTTTTTTCTTACACGAGTATACACTTATAATGTGCAAAACAAATATGGTGAAGGGAGAAGAGTAGAGATTGAAAGTGCATGGTTGCCCCCATGCATGGTTTTGGTAATTAATGACAATCTCTATGGACTAATATTTGCATTAAGCTCTATGTGTAGGTTGTCCTTTTGCTTGTGTCAAGATCTTTTGTTGATCAAGGCCAAGCTTGCTTGTCTCCATGTGTTGGAGTCAAGGTGCTTTGCTTGATCTCCATTTGTTGGAGTCAAGCTCAAGGGAAGAAAAGATTTGTGTTGATCAAGGCTAAGTGCGGGTTGATCGACACTCAAGTCCAAGTGAAGATATGCCGAAGAGTGCTTTCCCCATCTTGGTGTATGGGGGAGCATCATGTGAATCTTCACCAAGCAAGGCGCGATCAAGAAAGGTGGTTCGTCTTGAGGAGATGAAGATCTTCTTCTTCGACCTCAAGTGGATTTCTGCGCAAGGCAAAGGTATGATCTTGATAGGGTTTCTATTTTACCGGTCTCATGTTGTTTAGTGAGAGACCGGGTTATAGGATAGATAGCCGTACTATCAAGAGGGGCTCTCGACCGAGTATCGTGATCGTATCGTTCGTGGAGAGCTCAAACCTTTGCATCCTTGCAATCATCTTTATTGGTTCTTATTTGGCTTTTATCCATGTGAGAATTTAGAGCTTGTGTTCATCACCATACCAAGCTCTAGTTCATCAAAAACGGATCTCATGAATATCTTCTTGCGTTTTTGGTATTGGAGGTTTTACCGGTTTGTTTCTTCTACGAGAGGTCAAACTCTCTCCTTATGTTTTCCTCCTCACATGATATACTATGATGTGTATATGCATGATCTTATAGGGCTTGTGATTATCTTCGAAACAAGCCCAAGATCATAGAAAATGGAGTCTTGATGAAAAGCTTGTGCATTTTCGGTTTTGGAGATTTTGTAGTGTAAGCTCTTGTCGTCCTCTTTCCAACAAAATTGGATTCACTCGATTCGGAGCTTCCACGCAAAAGTTATTCAGTTTCAAGGTTCTGCTGTTTTTCAGGCACCGGAAGTACCGGCCACGCGGGCGGTACTACCGCTCGGAACTTCCGGAGGAACTTCCGGAGCCCAGTACCCTTACGAAAATTGGGTACTGGACTCCAAACGGAAGTACCACCGGAAGTAGTACCGGAACTTCCGCCAAACCGGAAGTACCGGTGCTCCCAGCGGTACTACCGCCCGAAACTTCCGGAGTTTCTTCCAGAGCCCAGTGCCGCTTGCGAAAGTTGGGTACTGGACTCTTAACGGAAGTAGCACCGGAAGTGGTACCGGTACTACCGCTAAACCGGAAGTACCGGTCCATTTCCCGGTACTTCCGACCTCGCGGGCTCTCTCTTCTAGCCGTTGGCAGGCTGTTTTTGGGTGGGCCAGAAGTACCGCCCTTTGGGCCGGTACTACCAGTCCTGCGGGTTTTCTTCTCTGAAGAGAGCCGTTGGGGCTGTTTTTACATAGGGCGGTAGTACCGCCCCTTGGGCCGGTACTTCCGCTCCTGCGGGAATCTGAGCCCAACGGCCAGATTTCCCAGGGCACCTATTTAAGTGCCCCTTCTTCCCAACGGTTCTAAGCTTCTTGGTGAACCTTTTGCTCTCTCTCTCCTCCATTGTTACACATCTTTGAGAGCTCGATTCCTCCTCTTCCCTCCTATGATTCTTGCCCATCTTTAGGGAAACAAGAGAGGAGATCTAGATCTACCATTCCACCAATCAAATCCTCCTCTAAGTGAGGGGAACTTAGTGGATCTAGATTTAGGGTTGCTTTGTGTTCTTCCCTTTGTTCTTCCTCTCAAATCCCTCCATAGCATTAGTTGCTTTGGTTGGATTTCGGAGTGAAGGACTTGACCACTTTGTGTGCTCTTGCCTTTTGCATTTGTTGCATTGGGTTGCTCTCCCTACGGTGATACGTGAAGATCGACGTTGAGAAGCTTGTTACTCTTGGGTGCATTGTGTTCCCAAGAGCTTGTTGCCTCTTGGGAGCATTGTGTACCCTAGACGGTTGGAGGTGCCGCGAAGTCTTCGCTTGTGAAGCTTCGGCACGAGTTTGGGAGCCCCCAATTGAGTTGTGGGTGTGTGCCCCAAGAGAAGTTGTAAAGGGCTCCGGAATCCGCCCCGAAGGATTCCGATAGTGGAAGGTGAACCAATCCCTTGGGTGAGGTTCATCGGAGAATAGGGTGAGGCCTTTGTGGCATCTTGAGTAGGCCTTTTGTGGCGAGCTCACACCCCTCCAACGAGACGTACTCCCTTAACAAGGAGGAACTCGGGAATACATCCTCGTCTCCGCGTGCCTCGGTTATTTCTATACCCGAGCTTTACTTATGCATTTTACCTTCTGATAGCCTTTGTGCTTGAAGTTCATATCTTGCTATCTCCATGTTGCTTGAATTCCTTAGCATAAGTTGTTGGTGCACATAGGCAAACCTAGCATATTAGGTTGTTGGATTGTTAATTTAAACACATAGTTTTATTCCGCAATTATCAAGCCCCTAATTAGAAAAAATGTTAATCGCCTATTCACCCCCCCCCCCCTCTAGGCGACATCTCGGGCACGTTTGTTCTTTCAATTGGTATCAGAGCCTCGTCTCTCTTGTTTGGCTTTACCGCCTAGAGAGTAAAGATGTCGTCTAGGGATTTAGTGCACAATTCCATGTTTATATTCAATGGCACAAATTTTAATGTTTGGAAAACTCATATGCTTAATCACTTACGGGTCTTGGACCCCAATATTGAGCGTATCTTAGATATAGGTTTTTCTTCTCCAAAAGACTACGAAAGTACGACTTTAGAGGATGAGAAAAACTTATATCTAGATGCTCTAGCATCTAACGAGTTTTGCAAATTTGTGAGTGTAGTTGTGTTTGAGTCAATCATGCCTCTCCGGGATGCTCATGAGCTATGGACCAAGCTTCAAGATAAATATGGAGTGTCCAACTCTATTGAGGATGATTGCTCTCCCTCCACCTCCGGCCGTGACGAGCTCTCGTCTTCATCTACTTCACCAAAATGTGGTAAGCCACAATCCAATGTAGTGGTGAGTAGTGATAGGTTTTGCAACCTTGATAGTGAGCTCATTATTGATGATCATTTATCTCTATCTTGTTGCAATGCTTCATCTTTGGACCTAAACACTCGTAGCACTATAAATGATTTACATGCTAGTGTTGATAGTCCTTGCATATCATCAAAAATTAGCTTGGATGAATCTCTTTATGACATGCTTGCTTTATCTTGTTGCCATGATGAAAATGATTGTGTTCCCTCTAACTCTTGCATTAATAATAATGTAGAGGAAACCCAATTTGCTATGCAACAAGATTTGAATTTGAGTAGTTCAAAAATCAATTATTCTTCATCTTTCACCTCTCATTGTCTCATTGCTAAATCTTCTTCTAGTAATGACAATGATGATAATAATGATAATGATAATAATGATTAAGAAGTTGATATGGAAAAAATTAATGCCCTTCTTCAAAATAAAGGTCTAATGATTCTCAAAGCCATTCCTACTAATGAAAGTGCTCAAGCTAACCTCTTTGAAATCATGAGCACTCTTATTGAGCGTGGGGAAACTATTGAGGCCTTGGAAGCAAGCCTTGAATAAAAGGGTAAGATCGAAAGAGATGATGCTATGGAGAAAGCATCGTTAGAAGATGCTCTTGAGGAAGAGCAAGAGACTCGTGCTTCTCTAGAGGAGAAACTAGAATCTATCGAGGAGTCTCATAATGATATAATTGCTAAAATCATTAAAGAATGTGACCATGCTCATGCTAAATATAAAGTCACGAAAAATGAAAATGCTAAGTTAAATGATGAGCTTGCGAAGTTATCTTCTTCTATTCCTAATGACAATGATGCTTGTGCTACTAACTCAATTTCTTGTGAAGCATCTACTTTGAATGAGAATGTTGAGCTAAGGGCTCAACTTGAGTTGCTAACTAGCAAGTATAGGGAGTTGGAAGAAAGTAATAAAAAGCTATCTAGCTCTAATGATGATCTTCTAGCTTCCTATGCTTATCTAAAGTTAGCTCATGAGGCCGTCACTACAAAGGTAACATCTTGTGAGCCTCATGTGGATAATAGCACAACCATAACTAAAAATGCTAAAATGCCATGTGCTAGTCCTAGTAGTTCATCCACTAAAAATGTTGGTACATCATGTGATGAATTACTTGCTTTGCCTTGTTGCTCTAACAATGATGCATCTACCTCCTCTAGTTCTTGTGTTATCACTAACCATGTAGAGAAAAGAGGAGAGCTCAAGGCCCAAGCCGCTTCTATGAAGAAAGGCTTGGAAAAGCGTCATGAGGGGAAGAGGGCACTTGACAACATGTTGAGTGTGCAACAATCCCCAAATGACAAGAGTGGACTTGGATTCAACTCCAACATCAAGAACAAGTCCAAGGTTGACAACAAGAATAAGGGCCAAGTTCAAGTCAAGAATCCGGCCAAGATCACTTGCTTCATGTGCAAGGTTGAAGGGCAGCATGTTAGGGATTGCCCAATGAAGAAGAAGCCTCTTAGTGAGAAGCAACTAGGGAAGCGGCCCCTTGTTCAATCTCGTGCTCAACCACGAGTTGAACAAAGGCCACCTCCTAAGAAGACTCAAGTCAATGCTCCTCAAGTTAAGGAGCCCATTAAGAAGAAGAAGAGTCGGTGTTGCTACCTTTGCCGTGGCAAAGGTCATTTTGCTTCTTCATGCACGAACGGTACCCCATCCAACCCTATCATAATTAATGATGTTTATTCTCTTGGGAAGGATAGAGTTGGCAATGTGTTTGCCAAGTATGTGGGAGCTCAAAGTGGTGGCAAGAAAAGCACCATTTGGGTTCCCAAGCCTATTGTGACTAACCTCTTAGGACCCAACTTGGTTGGGGACCAACAAGCTTCAATTTGATCAATAGGTGTACGTGGAGGACATTGGTGGCTTGGTTTCTTTTGAAGAATTAAGGGACCTTCATGGTTTTATCTCATCAAGCCAAGTCAATTGGATCATCACATATCTATCTCATAACCAATGCTTCCTCCTTGCGGTAACTTGTATTTAACTCATATATTCATTGAAAGTTGCTTGCACCCTTGCATGTGTTAGTTTTGTTCCTAGCATGTGTGTCGTGGTATGAACCGACGGTGAAGATAAGGGACTATGTGCGCATGGGCATCGTCGATGTGGGTTAGTAGACGAACGACACGGGAGGAAGGATTTATACAGCTTCGGGACCCGGGAAACATCATCCGGTAATATCCCTACGTGCTGTTTGTGGCTAGGTCTTATTCCTCTCATGGTGGAAGTCGCCGATGAGGCGGCTCCTCTTGTCTAGATCTGTCTGATTCTGTTGGGCCGTCTTGGCTTCTCTAAGTTGTGTTGGGACGTGCCCTCTTTGGGGCGCCTTGCCCCTCCTTATAAAGGTGGAGGAGGCCGGCTTACATGTCGAGTCCTTTTAGGACACTGCTAATATAATACAAGTCGAGTCCTTGTAGGACACTTCTAATCTATTACAAGTTGGCAAGGTGAGTCCTTGTCCTAATCTGTCTGTGGAGTCGGCCTGCTGGGCCACCCCGGATGGGCCACGTTTAATCCTCCTTGCGGGTACCCGTGTCCCATATCCCCGACAGTAGCCCCCAAGCTTTCGGGTGACTTGTAAAGTCATGCGGAAGGTCTTGATTTGTCTTCTTGGGACACGGAGTCCATGCCGGGTTGTCTGCCGGCTTGTCGATGTAGCGCTTTGCCGAGTTGTAGATGTCGATGATGTCGCGGCACCCGGCTTCAGCATTTTGCCGAGTTGTCGATGTAGACTTTGCCGAGTTGTCAATGTAGATATTGCCGGGTTGTCCGTTGTAGACTTTGCCGGGTTGTTGTTATAGATTTTCCCGGGTTGTTGTTGTAGATTTTCCCGGGTTGTCAATGTAGGCGTTGCCGAGTTGTCGATGTCGGCTTCGCTTGCCGACTCGTTAATGCCGGCTTCTCCTGCCGACTTGTCAATGCCGGCTTCTCCTGCCGACTTGTCAATGCCGACTTCTCCTGTCGACTTGTTAATGCCGACTTCTCCTGTCGACTTGTTGATGCCGACTTCTCCTGTCGACTTGTTGATACCGACTTCTCCTGTCGACTTGTTGATGGCGAGTCGGAATTTTTCTCCGAGTCCTCTTGACGAGATGTATGACTTTACTCGAGCTTGTTTCCACCGGTATATATGTATAGCCCCCAAGCGCCGAGTTGTTAACTTTGTGACAGCTTGGAGCTTGTATTGATGACTCGGAATTTCAGATGATGTAGCCCCCGAGTGCCGGGTCGTTTGCCTGCGACGACTCGGGACTCCTTGATGTATAACTCATGACTTTCAGATGATATAGTCTCCGAATGCCGGGTTGTAAACCTGCAACAACTTGGAGATAAAAACTTTTGGAATTTGATTACTGCTTAACTTGTAGAAAAAACCTGATCCGTGGGTAGCCCCCAAGCGCCGGGTTGTTGGCCTGCGACAACTTGGAGCTTCCAACTCTGAACTTCTGTTTGTCTTAACCTGAAATTTGATGACATGTAGCCCCCAAGTGCCGGGTTGTTTGCCTGCGACAACTCGGAGCTCAAACTTTGTGAACTTGATTGATGCTTAAATTGATTTGGTTCTTATAACCCTTCTTAGTCTTATGCTGATGAATAAGTAGGCCCTGCCCGGTCTTTGCTAATTAGCAGCCAGTTTGTTGTACAGGATGCATCTGACTTACCAGATAAAACTAAGGAATAAGTTGGCTTCTTTGCCAGGTCAATGAGTCTAAAGCTTGGCTTTTTCCTGAAAGACAAGCCCCCAAGGACCTAATGATCAAAGTTAATAAAGGCGCACTTACTGGGTGTCTCGGCAAAACTCTTACTGTAGAGAAGCCGGCTTTATCCCTTTGATCACAATAATCAGAGCTCTCTGGGCTCGTTGGTGTTGTTGAGCTCTCTGGGCTCGTTGGTATTGCGGAGCTCTCTGGGCTCGTTGGTGTTGCGGAGCTCTCTGGGCTCGTTCTAACTTGGTAGGACTTTCAGCTCTCTGGGCTGCTTCTAACTTTGTGGGACTTTCAGCTCTCTGGGCTGTTTCTTACAATATTGCGAGCATTAGATATCTCGACTTTGATAAATCCGTTGCGAGCAATAGATAGGTTGACTTTGAAAAATCCGGTGCAAGCAATAGATAACTTGACTTTGAAAAATCCGGTGCAAGCAATAGCTCGACTTTTAAGAAATCCGTGGCAGGTTTTAAAAAACCCAACTTTAAGATTTGGCTATAATTAAGCTTTGTCATCTTCTGGATGATCTGCAATTTCCTCACAAACCAAATATGTATATCTCGGAATTGACCCAAAGGGTGCCAATTTTATATAATTTAACTGACTAAAAAATATACTAAATAAAACTTAAATATAAATGCAACTTAGCTGTTTATTTTTTGCTCGTGAGTCAGCGGACCGTCAAGATTGGCCGCAGCGAGGTTGAAGTCGTACGAGTTCTTCTTTAACCTCGATGGCTGCTCGTTCCTTGATCTTTGCTTTTTTCTCGAGTTGTTACGCACGTAGGCTGGTCTGAAGTCGGATCGGACCTGTCGGCTTGATTCCTGGCCGACTTGTACGAGAGTGCTACCACCATCCGGTTTGTACGTCTACTTTTTCCAAGTCATGCATGAGTCTTCCTTTTCCTTTTTTTTTCTTTTTTTTTTCTCACGTGATGTCTCCATGTAACGTAGTAGCAGATAGCATTTTCAAATTGTTTTTTTCCTTTCTTTCCTCGATCCGTGTGCAGGTCAAATTAGTACTAGCTGGTACGTATTCCGCCGTTACCGAATCGAGCTTCTCCTTAAGAACTGCCAGCACTTCTTTCCTTGTTGGTAGAGCCAAACGGACGTGAATTATTTTCTTTTGACCTCTGCCTCATTGGAATTTGTAGCCTGGCCGGCTTCTTGAAACGAGTTTTTCCGTGTTGAACTTGAGATCAGGTGCAACAGGCTAGCTTTGAATCCGAGTTGTTGACGTAGGAGTCGGCCCAGACGTTGGAGCCGTCCACGACGTTAGAGGCTGGCGTGGACGCGGAGTTTGATCTCGGGAGTCGACCAAGATGTTGCAGGCCGGCGCGAAAGCGGGAGCCGACCTTGATGCCTGATCCGGTGGATTTGATTTAGCTGTATACGAGGGCGATGTTGACGTCGAGCCCCCGCGACCACCGTGTGGATGAAGAACTTGATGCGTCCGAGTCGCTTGACCGAACCGGTGATGAACTCGCCGTCGTCGGTGATGAAGATTGGACCCATCGAATTATGAATCCACGCGCACTTAGCCCCACGGTGGGCGCCAAATGTTGTGGTATGAACCGACGGTGAAGATAAGGGACTATGTGCGCATGGGCATTGTCGATGTGGGTTAGTAGACGAACGACACGGGAGGAAGGATTTATACAGCTTCGGGACCCGGGAAACATCATCCGGTAATATCCCTACGTGCTGTTTGTGGCTAGGTCTTATTCCTCTCATGGTGGAAGTCGCCGATGAGGCGGCTCCTCTTGTCTAGATCTGTCTGATTCTGTTGGGCCGTCTTGGCTTCTCTAAGTTGTGTTGGGACGTGCCCTCTTTGGGGCGCCTTGCCCCTCCTTATAAAGGTGGAGGAGGCCGGCTTACATGTCGAGTCCTTTTAGGACACTGCTAATATAATACAAGTCGAGTCCTTGTAGGACACTTCTAATCTATTACAAGTTGGCAAGGTGAGTCCTTGTCCTAATCTGTCTGTGGAGTCGGCCTGCTGGGCCACCCCGGATGGGCCACGTTTAATCCTCCTTGCGGGTACCCGTGTCCCATATCCCCGACAATGTGCTTGTATATGATATGCTTCTATATTTCTTGTCTTGTTATTCAAGGTTATGTTAGATAGTTGTATATCATGTATTGGTAACTTTGTGTTGAGCTTTATTGAATCTTGTGTGGATTTTATTTGGCTCTTTGAGATATTAATGGATTATCCCATTTTGGGGGAGTGATGTGCTTTGTGCACCTCACAAACCTAAAAATGTGTGTACATGAGGCACACCACCTAGTTTTGATATTTCATATTATCTAGCTACTATGTGGTATGTCATAGTCATGAGAAATTCAAATTCTACATGTCCATTAATATCTCTAGTTGGTTTTATTTGCCTCTTGTTTAAAATAAAATGAATCATCACATTATGGGGGAGTAATAAGCTATGTGCATATTACAATCCCATAAAAATGTGAACATTTGAGGTTTGCCACTTAGATTTGATATCGTACGTTATCTATCTCCTATGTGGCATGTTTGCTCAAACAAGTTCCAATTTTCCTTTGTGGTTGTCTTTTGGCTCTTGTTTGGGTGAGTTTGCTTGGGGTGGTTTTTCTCTAATATGTATTCCATATATTTTGTGAGAAACCATTTGTTTCATCTCATTTTAACCATGGCCTTGCCGGTTGGTTCGAATAGTTGAAACTACCAACAAACCTTTTTCAAAATATGGCGTTTAAATTCTTACTTCTTGCCATATGCTTTTCGTTGTGAAGTTGGTCTTGATCATCATTCCTATATACCACCGAGAGATATCTCTATATACTCCTTGTCTTGACAAGTGATACTAGTAATTGTGGTGGATTGTGTAGACCATCTTCGCATTGGCTCTTGCGTTGACTTGCTTTATCTATTGCCTTCCTCGCCTTTTGAATGGATCCTTTTTTTTTCAATTGGTAGTGTTTAGTGTTTTAAATAAAATATGGAAAGTAATGATCCCTTGTGCATGCATTTTGTATTCAAATGCAAATATCAAAGATAATGCATGAATATTGGGGGAGCATTCCTTTTTATTTAGAACACTAACCTATCTATCAATTTTTTATCCTTTCAATTGGCATTTGATTCTTTATCTTGTGTTGGTACCTTCAATTGGTATTAATTGGAATTTAATATCTCCTCCATAGATATTTGTTCCAATTAATATTTATTGTGGGAGTCTTGATACCTTTCGCCCTATTTTACTTTACTTGATTTTGGTCAAGTATCACCCTCTTCTTGGTACCTTTTCTCCTAGTTGATATTTGTTTTGTTTTAATTGGTATCTTATTTTCAATTGGTGTCTTATCGATCACTTGTTGTGTTGATTTGATTCTTTTTGATATCACACTTCATGTGTTGATGTGTTTTGGAATCAATCATTTGTTGATTTGATTTTTCCTCAATCATGTGTTGATTTGGATTTTGATATATTTTGGACAACCTTTTTGTGTCACACCTTGGTGTGCTCTCTTCTTGGTTTACTTGGTGTTTTTGTCCAAATTATATCTCTTTTGGTTCTAGAAAGCCTTTGCATGCTCGGTTACTATATTATATTATTTTAGCATGCTTATCTTTCTTGATCCAATATATAGGGGATACTGCACCGAATCCTAAATCGGCTAAGATGTGCATGAAATTCAATTTCATATCTATATGCACATATTTATGTGGAGTATGTTCTATATATTGTAGTTGATCTAACTACTATGGGACCCAATGAGTTTGGGAACCATTTTGTACTCTAATTGTGTTTTAGGTACAATGGAGATGCATTGGGTGCTTGTCTCATTCATAAGGAAGGTGTTCTCACCATGTGATTGTCGGAGTCAAGCTTTGATGTCAAACCAACTCTCATCATCTTCATCACCAATGCCATCTCGGTAACAAGTATTTATCTCATGCATACTTTTTAGTATCCAACCTTGTGTAGGTTGCCTCTTGGCATGAAAAGCTTTTAGATGCAATTGTTGTGGTTTTGGCCTATTTCCTTCACTTAATATATCTTTGTGATATGTGTGATGAATTTGCAAAAACCTTTTCTTCAATTGATATTATTTCTTTGTGATACTTGTTGCCTATCTCAAAGCATCTCCACTATCTATTGTTCCCTTAATGATATGTGTGATGCATTTGATATATTTGAAGTTCATTTATATACAATGAGATAAATTTGAGCTATGTGCTATGCTTTTAAGCAACAATCTCATGTGTATATTTATGACTTCCTTTTGGGTACCTTGTTCTCCTTTTCCCGAACCATTTCGTATGTATATGTTTCTTTGCCGATGTATATCTTTGTGGTTCGTCTAATTAGAAACCTATACATATGAGAGAGGTCACCTTTTAGTCGGTATCCTATTCCTTTTGAGCCACCTTGTTTTTCATCTATAATTCTTTGGTGGTTCTAAGTTTGTCTCATGAGTGCTTGCCTTATTGTTTATTGGTATCTTTGCACACTCATGTATTTCTTGAAGATCTTTGACTTCGTGCCTACCATGGTAAGCATGTTGATTTTGATTGGCTAAATTATCTCACTAGCTTTTGGCATTTTCAATTAGTTTTAGTTTTCAATTGGTATCCCTAAGCTTGTGAATACATTTCTTTAAAAGATCTTTTTATCTCGGTTGGGCCTATCTTATGTTGAAGTTTTGTAAATTGGTATCTTTTTATGGCTCAACCACATCTTTGGTGCAAGTGCTATGATTTGCTTTTGCATTATGCACAATTGCACTTGTTGAGTGTTCTAGATGATTTTGGGGGAGTGAGGATGCCATATTTGTGCACTCCTAAATAGTGCATGAACATTGGGGAGGTTCTCCATTTTATTTTAGAACTCTTACTTTGGATCTTCTCGATTGCTTTTCTCCTTTGTGGAGATGTGTAAAATGATTTCATCTTTTTGCAATCTTTGATCCTCAATATAGTTTGATTTCCTCTCATTATTCGTCAATGAATAAGTGCATTTGATTTCACTCATATTTTGAGAAATGCACACCTTTATGGAGGAACTCATATTATATTGGCTCTCTAAATTTTTCTTTCCATTTCGGCAATCGATGCCAATGGGGGAGAAGTTTAGAGGGTTTAAGGGAATTTGGGTTTTATGCTTTTATTGCATTTTCCTTTAATGCGCTTTGCTCCCTTGCTTGTTTGTCGTGCAAGGTTGCTTTATTCTTTATATAAACCCTCTTAAACGGGATTGTCATCAATTACCAAAATGGGGGAGATTGAAAGTGCATGGTTGCCCCCATGCATGGTTTTGGTAATTAATGACAATCTCTATGGACTAATATTTGCATTAAGCTCTATGTGTAGGTTGTCCTTTTGCTTGTGTCAAGATCTTTTGTTGATCAAGGCCAAGCTTGCTTGTCTCCATGTGTTGGAGTCAAGGTGCTTTGCTTGATCTCCATTTGTTGGAGTCAAGCTCAAGGGAAGAAAAGATTTGTGTTGATCAAGGCTAAGTGCGGGTTGATCGACACTCAAGTCCAAGTGAAGATATGCCGAAGAGTGCTTTCCCCATCTTGGTGTATGGGGGAGCGTCATGTGAATCTTCACCAAGCAAGGCGCGATCAAGAAAGGTGGTTCGTCTTGAGGAGATGAAGATCTTCTTCTTCGACCTCAAGTGGATTTCTGCGCAAGGCAAAGGTATGATCTTGATAGGGTTTCTATTTTACCGGTCTCATGTTGTTTAGTGAGAGACCGGGTTATAGGATAGATAGCCGTACTATCAAGAGGGGCTCTCGACCGAGTATCGTGATCGTATTGTTCGTGGAGAGCTCAAACCTTTGCATCTTGCAATCATCTTTATTGGTTCTTATTTGGCTTTTATCCATGTGAGAATTTAGAGCTTGTGTTCATCACCATACCAAGCTCTAGTTCATCAAAAACGGATCTCATGAATATCTTCTTGCGTTTTTGGTATTGGAGGTTTTACCGTTTTGTTTCTTCTACGAGAGGTCAAACTCTCTCCTTATGTTTTCCTCCTCACATGATATACTATGATGTGTATATGCATGATCTTGTAGGGCTTGTGATTATCTTCGAAACAAGCCCAAGATCATAGAAAACGGAGTCTTGATGAAAAGCTTGTGCATTTTCGGTTTTGGAGATTTTGTAGTGTAAGCTCTTGTCGTCCTCTTTCCAACAAAATTGGATTCACTCGATTCGGAGCTTCCACGCAAAAGTTATTCAGTTTCAGGGTTCTGCTGTTTTTCAGGCACCGGAAGTACCGGCCACGCAGGCGGTACTACCGCTCGGAACTTCCGGAGGAACTTCCGGAGCCCAGTACCCTTACGAAAATTGGGTACTGGACTCCAAACGGAAGTACCACCGGAAGTAGTACCGGAACTTCCGCCAAACCGGAAGTACCGGTGCTCCCAGCGGTACTACCGCCCGGAACTTCCGGAGTTTCTTCCAGAGCCCAGTGCCGCTTGCGAAAGTTGGGTACTGGACTCTTAACGGAAGTAGCACCGGAAGTGGTACCGGTACTACCGCTAAACCGGAAGTACCGGTCCGTTTCCCGGTACTTCCGACCTCGCGGGCTCTCTCTTCTAGCCGTTGGCAGGCTGTTTTTGGGTGGGCCGGAAGTACCGCCCTTTGGGCCGGTACTACCGGTCCTGCGGGTTTTCTTCTCTGAAGAGAGCCGTTGGGGCTGTTTTTACATAGGGCGGTAGTACCGCCCCTTGGGCCGGTACTTCCGCTCCTGCGGGAATCTGAGCCCAACGGCCAGATTTCCCAGGGCACCTATTTAAGTGCCCCTTCTTCCCAACGGTTCTAAGCTTCTTGGTGAACCTTTTGCTCTCTCTCTCCTCCATTGTTGCACATCTTTGAGAGCTCGATTCCTCCTCTTCCCTCCTATGATTCTTGCCCATCTTTAGAGAAACAAGAGAGGAGATCTAGATCTACCATTCCACCAATCAAATCCTCCTCTAAGTGAGAGGAACTTAGTGGATCTAGATTTAGGGTTGCTTTGTGTTCTTCCCTTTGTTCTTCCTCTCAAATCCCTCCATAGCATTAGTTGCTTTGGTTGGATTTCGGAGTGAAGGACTTGACCACTTTGTGTGCTCTTGCCTTTTGCATTTGTTGCATTGGGTTGCTCTCCCTACGGTGATGCGTGAAGATCGACGTTGAGAAGCTTGTTACTCTTGGGTGCATTGTGTTCCCAAGAGCTTGTTGCCTCTTGGGAGCATTGTGTACCCTAGACGGTTGGAGGTGCCGCGAAGTCTTCGCTTGTGAAGCTTCGGCACGAGTTTGGGAGCCCCCAATTGAGTTGTGGGTGTGTGCCCCAAGAGAAGTTGTAAAGGGCTCCGGAATCCGCCCCGAAGGATTCCGATAGTGGAAGGTGAACCAATCCCTTGGGTGAGGTTCATCGGAGAATAGGGTGAGGCCTTTGTGGCATCTTGAGTAGGCCTTTTGTGGCGAGCTCACACCCCTCCAACGAGACGTACTCCCTTAACAAGGAGGAACTCGGGAATACATCCTCGTCTCCGCGTGCCTCGGTTATTTCTATACCCGAGCTTTACTTATGCATTTTACCTTCTGATAGCCTTCGTGCTTGAAGTTCATATCTTGCTATCTCCCTGTTGCTTGAATTGCTTAGCATAAGTTGTTGGTGCACATAGGCAAACCTAGCATATTAGGTTGTTGGATTGTTAATTTAAACACATAGTTTTATTCCGCAATTATCAAGCCCCTAATTAGAAAAAGTGTTAATCGCCTATTCACCCCCCCCCCCTCTAGGCGACATCTCGGGCACGTTTGTTCTTTCAGAGATGCATACTCAAAAGAAGCTGTGCAAGTTCTCGTGGAACTGCCTTACTGAAAGTCACTGCGCTTCATATTGTTAATTTATTTGCCAGAGATTTCTTAGATTGGCATAGTGGAAAGAGCAGAGCTGCATGGTCAATCAGGTTAAATTTGATCAAGGCATAGGGGAAGTATCATGTTTCTTATTTGAAAATCTAACAGTAAAGCTAGAAACATGGGATTTCCCTCTTTGTTGTACTAGAAAATTTATTTATTTATTTCAAGTTCTAATGTTCTATGGATTGAGTACAAAATGGAGCAAGGAGTTGATCAATGTATTAAATTTTCTGGTGCATGTATGTAGTTTGAGAGAGATCAATGACTACATTGCTATCAGTACATAAATAACTGTTGTTGTAAATATCAACGAAGCATTTTAATTATTTCTTCTCACCAGTGGAAGTGCCATCAGGCGTCATCTGGTAGCTGCAGATGGTGATAAACCAATAATCATGCTATGTAGTCTTATAGTTGTCTTGGGTTATTGCCACAGTAAGCTAAGTTTACTACGGTCACACTTACCTAATGCATAATGCGAAGAACACTACTTTTGTAACTGTGGTTTGTTGGAGTTGCTTTCATGCATCCAGCTGAGATGAATCAGTGTGTTCGTTTTGATTGACTCGCGCGCGGAGAGTCGAAGATTAGGTGTTTCGCTTGCTTTCTCTCTGCCTATGTTAAATTTTTATGGTTTAAGAGATTGACTCTTTCCACAATTGTGGGCTGTATAGAAGCTCTGTGTTTGTTTTGGATAAGGCACATGCTTGTACTATTTATCAGACAATACGTGAAAAATGGTGAACCAATTGAGAAATCTTCCTTATGAATTTTAAACTTGAGAGAGCAGTGATTGGAGACCTTTCTTGTAGCAATAGATATCATTCAATTTAACAACATATTCTATTGTGCCAAATAGCCTTAGGATCCGTATATATTATTTCCCCTAGCTCCTGATACTTCATCGTATTTTATTTCAGCTTGGAATCTTTATCCAGTTGCAAACCACCTCTGTCTTGGTATCGAGCTTGAATTGTCCGAATGCACCTCCTTCGCAGACAGAGATTTGACAAGCAACATGAATTATTTATATAATTAGTAGAGATGTGTTATCTATAGCTGAATTTTGCCTTTAAAATTATATAGTACATTATGATTTGAAAAACAAGCATTTTGCAAGTTGTCTCTACATTTTTAGTGCTCTGCGCTTGATATTTTTATTCATGACCGTTTCAAAACAATTTTTTTATTAAAAACCTTCATGCTGATTTTTTCATTATCCCAAAAAAATCCTTGAGAACATTACATCATGGCACGTTGTATGGAACTAGGGGAGACAAAAAAGAAGTAGGAGTCGAAGTGTTAGGCAGGTTGGGTGGCATGTTCTAGAGGCAAGGCATGTGATGAGTCCCGCCGGAGAAGTTAAGATTGTTTGTTTACGTGATGGACTTTGGATATGTGCACCAAAAACGAGATGGGAAGGGTGATATTGATGGACTTTGGATATGTGCACCAAAGATTGGTATGTGGCAATGTAGCATCGGCCCATCGCCGGACAAGAAACACAAAGGAGACAGAGGGATAGCAAATAGGATGAAGCCGGAGCGGAGCAACAAAGGAAGAGCAGAAGGGTGAGCCGATGGGTGGAAACAAGAGGACGTCAAAGATGGTCAAACCTCGGTTGGGATAGTGTGTAACCTATACATAGTGTGATGTTGCTGAAGAAGCACAATGTAATGGCCCCCCAACCAATAGGAGAGTCAATGGAAAAACAAAGAGGGAGGGAGGAAGATGCCAGCCCGTCTCTTGAATATGGGGGTGAAAAAGGAGATGTGGCATAGAAAAAAGTAGGAAGTTGGCAAAATATCAGTGGCACACTTGGTTAAAATACTTACCGATTTTTTCACATATATAAATGTCTACATGCTTTCTAGGTTAACGTGTTGGACATGTGTGTCAATGGAAATCTTCTAGAAGGTGCTGGTCAATTTATCGAAACACCTCGTTTGGCTCTGAAAAAAGGTCTGCCTGTGTCCCAGGTGACTGAAATTTTCTAATGTCTCAGTCGATTGATTTTTTAGGGTGTGGATTGGTTGTGTACGACTATACATGAAGGTAGGCATTAGCGCTAATATGATCCCTCGGTCCCTCGTCGCTCGGCCGGAGGCGGCCCATGAACAACCCACGTTCAAGGATCAAGTGCTGCTAGCTTTTTCCTTCAAAAGAAGGTTGTACTTGTATACTATCCTGTAAAAAGTTGTAATTTATAAACGTACTAGCTAAATGCCCGTGCTTTGCTACGACATATAAAATAAATCGTGAAATAATTTAGTAGGAAGAATGCTATTGTAGGATAGTCACTAATTATAAATTAGTTTGACACACTCTAGATCACTTTCACGTCCTCATGCGAACCTCGTACGCACGACAATGGGTGCCTTAAAGGCATCTCGAAGGGTGTCCCCAATAGAATGTCCGGACGCCCTCAAATTATGTCTATTCGTGGGTGTCGAGAGAGGTTGTATCAAAGGCACCCCCTAAACGTACCGGATAGCTGTCTGATTTATATTTATATTTATAACAAAGACAAATGTTAGACATGGACATACAAATTAAACATTGCAAATTTTATACCAAATTCAACATTGCATACCTTTATAACAAATTTAGTATTGCTAATTAACAAACGACTTCATCCTCAAATTCATCTCTATGTTATAGCATCTCTCATTCTCTCTTTGGTATAGCTAGCTGGTAGCAAAACAACATGAGCAAGCAATTTGCAAACACAACTTTGCTACTAAAAAAACATGGATGCAATTGCAAACATCGTGAGCTAGCTAGCTCTCTTTATCCATTCACCTGCTTGCTCGCACACCATCTAGCAAGATCGCCCGCGTACACCACCGGCTGCCCCTCATCCATCCACCTGCTTGCCTGCCCGCGTGCGTCCAGCGTAGGTTAGCTTAGCTGTATGGGAAGGTGGCCGTCGCGACCACGCAAGGCATCAGCCGGTCCGCGGTGAGCTCCTGCACGGGCACACGGCAGCGTAAGCCAGCACGAACAGCACAGCAGTCCCCGGATGATATCAGCCGGCGCAGACACCGCCAACGCGGCGAGTTCCTGCGAGGCAGCGTAGGCCGGCTCCCGTCAGGCGGCCATGACAGCGGATCTTGTAGAGCTACTTGAGCGGACGTCTGCGAATCAGCCGGTATTATACAATAGACTCCGATATCTTGCTTCCATATTTATACATGTCGTGCTGTCGACTAACTCAGTTTAAGTTAGACCTAGCTACGCACGTTCGGTGTTTCGGGCCTATAAATTTGAACCAGCCCGAGAAAATTGAAGATCAGTTGAAAATCAGTTGTGGGCTCGCTCGGGCCGGTGAAAAAGGCAAGGCCCATATGTGACACCAGACACTCAACAATTCCAAATTAATACTCCCTCTGTATCAAAATATAAGATGTTTTAGCATTTCTCTTTCCATCCGTATGTAGACATGTTTTAGTGTAAGATTCATTTGAACCTTACACTAAAACATGTCTAGATACGGATGGAAAGAGAATTGCTAAAACATCTTATATTTTGATACGGAGGGAGTAGTAATAAAGATATCTAAATAATCCAACCTGACTGGACTAGGCAGCGGCACCGCACCCTAGCGTCTCGGTGCGGTGGCTGCTATGCGCGGGCATTTAGGCGATGTCGTGTCTCGTCTGGTTAGGCCCATCTAAAAAATTGCATCGACGAGTTTTATTGGGCCAAGTGAGAGACATCATCCTTAAAACCTGAGACATCACGCATCTTTAATTAGTATACAGTACCAAACATATGACATCACCGCATCTTATTGACGAGTCTTACTACCAGATTAATTAGGCATAGCTGTCAGATTAATTAGGCTTAGTTACCATATTGCTAATTACCTAATTAATTAGGTCTAGCTGCCATGTTCTCGTTAATCTATACCTAATAATAAAAGCAATAAGGTTTCTTTGGTCGGTCCGTCGTAGTTTTTACAGTTTTACCCTCCCACCAAAATACATCTATTTACGTCCTATTTGAGATAGATCGATGTAATATGTTTTGGACCCGTATACAAATCGTTATCCTGGACGTCTATTACTACTTCTACTATATGAGAACCTGCCAAACCTGTCCCTGTCCAATGCGATCGATATCAAACCTGTCCCGACTCCCGACTCCCGGGGCCCAGGCCATGGTCTCGCGTACGACCTAGGGTTCCTGAGCGCTGACCTCGGATGACATGATCAGAGAGATCAGCTGGGCCTGCTTCGTCAACGACGAGATGGTGCGTCGAGCTTGACGAGCGCATCCGTTCCGCGCTCATCCGCAACGTTGAAGACTACGGCCTGTGCGACCGGCGCAGCGACGCTTAAAGAACCGTGCTCAAGAGTCAAGAACATCGCGCGTGACCTCCGCTGCCAACCTCTTCAAACCATCGAAGCCTATATCAACGACGATTGTTGCTGGAACGTGCAGCTGTTCCACGCCTCCCTGAATCCCTACTGGTGGGTTGCTACTCGTCGGGCCACGCGAAGAGGGTGAGTTCGCCAAGGAACGATCATAGGAGGGAGGAGCTAGCTGGCAGCCGGGAGGACCGCTCGTGGGACTCGACCCTGATGTGGGAGGGCGGAGGCAACAGAGCCTAGGCCGATCTCTGTCGAATCCCTAAATCACCTTTCTACCGCTGCCTGATTCCAACGGCCTCCAGTCGAGTGGTGGATCATGGCGTTCCCGTGGAGAGCAGCCGCGACAATCCACCTGTTCCGGCCTACAGCTACAGGACCGTCATCTTGGGTCACATCTTGGACGAGGCGCGACGGTGGCGGGCACCGTGCTTGTTAATTAATACGCTGATAGTCTTGGGCACATGAAGGCGTTCAACCTAGCATGCATGATGGACATATGGGTCGGCGAGCTCTTTGCTGGCCTTGGACACATGTTGTTCCAGATTGTGTCCTGGAACCTCATGCCTCACTTGGTGGTCAATCAAGCACTTGACGGCGGATTTCGTTGTCAAGCACATGGACTTCAGCGAGGTCGCTGTTGATCTGCTCTGTGGATCAGCACACTGTAAGCAGATGCGCACGAGCCTGCATATCATTGGGTGCTCGGCTATCGGGCACATGAGGGTAGGCATTCTCTCCTTGCTCCTTATTTCTGCTCATCTTGATGCTCAGTGTGGTGTGTCGATGAGGCGCTGCTTTTGTGGCTTAGTGCTGTCGCCCATGTGATGGATAAATTATGCAATATTGATTTAGCATAGCACATTTTTTTCCCCTTAGTGCATCTCTCCCCCGCTGTGCATTCTTTTAATTACCGAGTTCAATCTTGTAGTACGTAATTTAAGGTCAGCAATCACGTGGCTGCTATGGATGACCTATTTGGGATTTGCATCTCTTTCATTCTAGAACAATATCCTACATGTGCATATTATAGGAAGTTGCATAGTTACGAACAGATAAATGCACACTTTACCATTACGCCCGATGCCAATTAACCAGTGGGCTCATTGCCAACAGGAATTTACCTTATGCACCTCCGTGGCATAGATTTTTCTCTCCCGTTGCAATGCACGGGCACGTTTGCTAGTAGTACTCCTATTTGCCAAAATAATTAGTTCCTAGTTGCCAAGTTTAATTACTACTAGCTGCCAGATTAATTATGTCTAGCTGCCAGATTAATTACGGCTAAATACGAGATTAATTATGCCGCGCCCTGGAGTAGTTATCGGACTACTTCGAGGTTACTCCTACCAGATTAGTTCGGCCCAATTACCAGATTAATTATGCTAGTTGCCAGATTAACTAGGCCTAGTTCTAGGTTAAATTGAGACTAATTGCCTGATTAATTAGTAGTGCATACTCGCTTGCTTCTGGTAACTTGGTGCCAAGGAGTGAATACATAGTGCGCATCCGCGCATGGTAAAGAAAAAGAGTGCCAGATTGGCTAGTCGAACTCCATGCTGGTGAATCCCGTCTCCTGCCTAGTCGAGCGGAAGGCCCGCAACAGAGCAGCGAGTCTGAGCTCTATTATCCGGCTAATGGAGCACGTATATGAGAGAAAAATAGGATAAACAGACGCTCCTGCTCCATGGAGAGAAGACGAGAGAAGCCACCGGATGCCTCCTCCTCGCGCGCGTGGCTCCATGCGCTCGCTGGCGGCGCGGCGCCTCCCGGCTGCGTGCTCGGCTGCAGCGATGTTCCTCCACGTCCTTGGGACAGCGCTACTTGCTTCGTGCTCGGCAGCGGCAGCGTTCCTTGAGCTTCTCAGCGCGGCACCTCCTCGTTGCTTCCTCGGCAGTGACGGCCTTCTCCTCTCATGCCTCTCCGGCGCGCGCTGTGAGAGAAAAATTGTGTGGTAAGAGGTGCTCGCGAAAGGATAAGAGATAAGGTGGATAAGCACTTTCGGGAATCATAAAGTGCCGCCGCACGGAAGAGAGACGCGTGCGGCGCCTCTCAGTAGATTTTTCCAACAATAAAAGATCCGCGCGGGTATTCAGCTAGTTTATTTTAATCCCAGAAACGGATGGTAGCCTGCTGCGGCCTTATGGGGCACTTCTTTAAAACTTCTACTTATGTAGAAGCTTGCTTTTGGATTATGGTGGGAAGAAACAGCTGTGGATAGAATCTGCCGTGGACACTTCTTTTCCATAAGCACATTCTCAATTTCTGAAAAAAATAAAAACTCTGACAAAGTGGACCCACTTGGCAGTGGCTCAAACGCAACATTGGCAGGAGCTCGCCGGCGTTGGTGCGGAGTAGGAGCGGAGACGGGGACGAGCGGGGACGGGGACGAGGGCGGCGACCCTCGACTTGTTCCCGGCGAGGGCGGCGGCCGGCGGGGACAGGGACGAGTGCACGGACGAGTGTGGCGGCCCTCGCCTGCCTCCCGGAGCACCTCTCCGACCTGGCGGTCCCCCGCACGGACGGCCTCCGGCGGCGCCCCCCCGTGCACGGACGAGGACGAGCGCGGACGGCTCCCGGTGGCGCCCCCCGTGCACGGACGAGGACGAGCACGGACGGCTCCCGGCAGCGCCCCCCGTGCACGGACGAGGACGAGCCGAGCGAGGATGGCCCCCGGCGCGGACGGCCTCGAGCCGGGGCGTGCCGGCACGGCCAGGGCGAGGACGAGCTCGAGCCTGGGCGCGCCGGCACGGCCAGGGCGGGGATGAGCTCAAACCGGGGCGCGCCAGGGCAGATCTGCTCGAGGGTGAGTGGCGGTGGGGTGGGTGAGCGGCGGGGAGGGCGTGCGGCGGCGGGGATGGGCGGGGCGGATCTGCTTGGGGGCGGCGACGACGGGCTTGGACGAGCTCGGGGCGATGTGGATGGCATGCGGTGCGGAGCTCGGGACGAATCCTTTTCTTTTTTCCTTAACTGACCGGTTCGGTGGAGAAGCTCGGGAAACTGCTCCAGAGGAGTTTCTCAGTTCCTTCACATTTTGAGTTTTGCGGTGGGGAGAATCTGCACAGAATCCAGACCCTTCTTTTGCGTTTCTGCGGTGGGGAACCCAGAAACTGGTTCAGAATCTGAAAAGAAGTGGCCCTATACCTGGCCTGATTGGCGTCTAGTATGGGCCGGGTCACCAAGTGGGCCCAAGCCCAAGCAGCGTGCTGGCACTGCCGAGCGGAAGCCGACGCCTCTCTCCTCGTCGTCTCCCTCAACACCGACCACCAATACTCTCGCCGGCGGCCGGCGTCATCCTCCTCCATATCCCCCCTGTCCTCCAAGCGAGTCCCTTCCCCTGTAGCCCCGTTATTTCGCTGTATTATTGCGCCAACGTGGCGCGAAGTAGAAGATCAGCTCGAGGACGCCGTCCGGGGCATCGAACGGGCGAGGGGGAGCCAACAGCCAAGCATCGGCGGCGACCGGAGATGAGGGCGCGCGAATCGGAGGCCTTCCCGCGTCAGTGTCTACCAAGGGCAGAAGCGGGAGGAGGCGCCCCGGCGGTCCAGGTAAGCCGAACTGTACCTTAGTTTAATCTGCAAGTAGCAATAGGAGTGAACAATGTACCTGCAAATTGTACCTTAGTTTAATCTGCAAGTAGCAACTATGAGTAGTTAGTATACGGTTACAGGATAAGGCGTATCTAGGGTTAGGGTTATATAAGGGCGTGAGTTCACATTCTCTGAAATGTTACTGTCCACAGATCTACGAGAACAATCTTTGAGCAAACTGTGGCAGTATCCTACTACTGGATTGTCCAGATTCAGCTGCTTCTAAGAGCATCTCCAACAGCCTTTCTATAATGGATTGCTAAAAACAGGGTATACCAAGAGGAGAGAGAAGGTTTACAAAGCCAACTTGATTTGTCCTTTGACAGCATTTGTATAATAGGATTTCTATAACTAGAGTGGCAACATATGAGCTCAAACGTGTATGTATGCAAATGTAATATGAATCACTCAAATAAATTTAAATATGGTAAAATAAAATCTGAAAAAATGGAAACAAGTAGTACATATTTATTACAACAGATGTTCGTCGATAAAACACAATTCCAATGAAGCAAATCACAAAGTTTATGGAAAACCGAAATACAAGACATGCCAACTCAAGTATTTTGATTACCACTCCATTTCCACCACTCCTCAATGAGATCTTCTTTGAGTTTTTCATGAGTATCCGAATCACGAATCTCATGGTGAACTTGAAGGAAGTGCTTGATGCGGTCTTCTCTCCGAAGAGGTTTCACCACCCTTCCAATGAAACTATAACGGTGGTCGAAGTCCTCGTCATGCCGCTCATAGTCGATGATCATATTGTGCAATATAACACAAGCCATCACGATCCTCCCCAACGTTTTCTGATCCCAAAACCGAGCTGGACCACGAACAATAGCAAACTGGGATTGCAAAATCCCAAATGCCCTCTCCACATCCTTCCTAGCGGCAGCTTGAGCACTATGAAAACGAGTTTGTTTCTTATCTTTGGGTTTGACAATTGGCTTCACAAAGGTTGCCCATTGTGGGTATATCCCATCGGCAAGATAGTAGCCCTTATTTTCCATTGAGCTCATACTCCACCTCTGGTGATTCTCCCATGGCTAAGCTTGCAAAAAGAGGTGACCGGTTGAGCACATTGATATCATTGCAAGCTCCAGGCATACCAAAATATGCATGCCAAATCCATGTCTCCTGATCTGCGACTGCCTCAAGTATGATGGTTGGATCTTTGACATGGCCAGTGAATTGTCCAAGCCATGCCGCCGGGCAGTTCTTCCACCTCCAGTGCATTCAATCAATGGACCCGAGCATCCCTGGAAACCCTCTCGCGGCGTTGATCGACAACAACCTCTGAGTGTCTTCAGCATTGGGTGCTCTCAAGTATTGTTCGCCAAAGCACTTGATAATTATCTTTGCAAATCGCCTCAAACATAAGATGGCTGTGCTCTCCGCCATAGCAATGTTGTCATCCACCAAATCAGCCGGGATTCCATAGGCCATGATGCGCAAAGCCGCGGTCATCTTCTGCAATGTGCTATGACCAAGCAAGCCCGTGCAATTCCTTTTTTGCTCAAAGAAGGTATCCTTCTCTTTGATCACGTTGGAAATGTAGATGAATAAATCCGTACCCATCCGAAACCGACGGCGAAAGTAATGTTCCGGATACACCCGAGGGATACCCGGCACACCGAAGTAATCCATCATAAGCCGGTGGTGGGCTTCTTGCCTCCTTCTACGAATGTTCTCTCGGCCAACAATAGAACCCCCATGTTTCGGCTTCTTGTTGCTCTCCATCTCTATCGTCATAAGAATGACGAGGTCCTCATCTTCATCCCATTCTTCCTCCTCCTCGGATGACGAATCCGTATCAGACCAATTCATCTACAATTTGTGTTAACAATATCAAATTAGCCTACACCCACATGCTACCGTGCAAACAAAGGAATAAAAAAAAAAATCATATTTACCTTATGGGCAAATTGACGAACACCTCGCAAGCATGTGGGAGACAGGGGTGGTCGCGCCCGACGCTTCGAGGTCGCGAGCTCGTTGGCCGGCGTGGATCCGTCCGGGTGCACGCGCAGACACGGGCAGACGTGGTGAGCTCCTGCCAGAGGCGCCTGTGGAGAGGTGGCGCAGGTCGCGGACCTGACTAAGATCCCGGCGGTGGCGAGCTGGCGCAGGTCGCGGCGGCGGCGAGGGGCGCGAGCGGGGCGGAACGGAGCTCGATTCGGCGGCAGGTCGAGATGGCGGCGAGGGGCGCGGGCGGGGCGCAACGGCGACGGCGTCCAGCGGGCCGAATTGGCCGGCTGCCCGCGGGCAGGGCGGAGCTCGATTCGGCGGCGGCGGAGCTTGCACGGCCGGGGAAAGGTGGGGCGGGGTGGCGAGGATGCTCGGGGAACGAGTGGGAGGCGGCGCCGGGGCGAACGGCGGCGGCGGAGGTGGCGGGACGGTGGCAGGACGGTGGCCTGCGTCGGCGCTTCGGGCGGGACTTTTCCGAGGGGGAGCAGTTGGCTCTCCCGCGTAGCTTTTCGCCGGTTTGCAAATCGGCTCTGGACTTTGCAAATATGCAAAGGGAGGGTGCAGTTTTAGCAAGCTAGCTAAAAATTTTGGTGTGGGGACCAGTTATACAAATGCTGCTGGAGCTCGTTTTTTTGCCCCAATTGCTAAAAATGCTGTTTTTACAAATCCTGGGAAGATTTACAAAGGCTGTTGGAGATGCTCTAAGTTCTTACCAGCTACGACTGCTTTGTTATAAAGCTCCAGTCCAAACAAACAGAGCAATATCGTCTCAGTATGTGTAAGAGCATCTCCAACAGAGGCGCTTTTCCAGCGCCAAAAAGGAGTTTTTGCGCGCCACACTCTCGTTTTGCTTTTCCAGCCGCGCGATACTATGGCGCGCCGAAAGCAGGGCTCCAACAGACGCGCAAAAAAACGCGCTCCAGAGCCAAATTTTGCAATAAAATAAATAAAAACAACACAAATTTAAACGATTTTAAACTTAATTCGATAGATTTGATGATTTTTCACCTAATACAAACTACAACTTATTAGAACTCGAAGTCCGAGGAATCGGAGGCGGTGTCGTCGGAGATTGCGTCCTCCAGCGCGCTCCACCGCTCGTCGCCGGCGGGCCAGGTCGCGCGGCCTGCCGCGAGCTCGGCCTCCGCCGCCGCCTTCGCCACGCGCCGCGCCTCCCTATACTCGCGGCGCTCGGCCTGCCGCTCCGCCGCGGTGATGCTCCAGTGCTCCACCTCGAGCTGGTGTTCGCGCGGGTGGCTCCGGTACCAGTCCGCGACCGCGCGCTGGTCCCGCTCCGCGACGAGGCTGAGCATCGCTCGGCGGCGCTGGAGGCGGCGGTCTTCGTCGGTGACGAGGCGCAGCTCCGGCGCCATGTTGCGCGCTTCCTCGACGTTGCGGCAGTCGTCGAAGTTCATCTGGCGGCGCGAGCGGCCGAGCGCCCACGCCGCCGCGTCGTACGTGCGGGCGGCCTCCACCGCCGTCTCGAACGTCCCGAGCTGGACGCGCCCCTCGCCGGACCGGATCTCCGACGTGAAGGTGCCGTTCAGGCGCGCGCGGACGCCGCAGTAGCCAGATTGGCTTCGGCGGCGCGGCGGCATGGTGGCGGCGGTGCGGCGCGGGTAGCGGTGGGGAAAGGAGTGGAAGTATCCGGAGCGACGCGGGAGAGAGAGTGTTGGTTGCGTGGCGCGTTTGTGTCCAGCGCGCTGGACGCGCGGCGCTATATATGACGCCGCGCGTGCCGCTTCGTCCAGCGCGGCAGAAGTTTCCCGCGTCTTCTGGAGAGCGCGAACCGGCCCTGTGCGGGAAACGGCCGGTATTTCGCGTGCGCGGCGTTTTTAGCGCGTCTGTTGGAGATGCTCTAAGTAAACTCGTAAACCAATCCGTATACACACTGTGTTATTATAGCCAATGGCAGTTTTGTAAGTCACAAGAAATTAAGTGGAATCAGAGGCACGTCTATTTACACCATTTACATCTCATTCCCCGTTGTTTTGTCCGAACTTCCTCCGTGATCTTGACAATAGCAAAGAACATCATCCTATAGACCACCGTCATTCCACAAAGGATGGCAATGTTGACCCATTTGGAGTACCCCATCTCCACCTGCAGCTTCTCCTGCAACACTTGAAGGCCGCTGATTGTGACATTTTTCTCAACCAGCTGGTCGCTCGGGAAGGTCTGCCCGATGAACTCGTTCTTGTAGAACCCCTGCACCGCGTACTTGTGGAACGAGATGTAGTAGCAAGGGTACTTCCACACCGGCTTCGGGAGCTCGTTGGGGAGGCGGAAGAAGCCACCGTTGAGCATCATCACCCCTTGCACTCCAGCCCCGACGATGATCCCCATCAGAAAGTCCGGGACGATGACGGCAATAATCATCATCATGCTCTCCACCAGTAATGTGCACATGCACAGGTTGACGACGAAGTAGGCGAAGTGGTCAGCCCCTTTGGTTAGCCCCGTCAGGTAGTACAACATTGCACCGGGGAGCAGGGTAACGAGTGCCAGGTATGGAGTGGCTGACAGAGTGTTTGAGATCACAAACTCTGCCACGCCGTAATGGCCACTCAGCCTCTCCCTTCTGAATACCTGCATAGGAGAAATAAATTGTGGAACCAGCTCTTGAGTTAGCCAGCGACTGTGAAGAAAATATATATGTATCTTAGCGGACTTTCTGTTTCCATGTTCTGAGAAAGTGTTATGTTTTTTTATATCTAAGTCGAACAAGTTGTACCTTTTCAAATCTAAAATTGCACATTGTCCAAAACATCTTTTTCAGACAAGATTATAGTACAGCACTCTCCAGTCCTTGATTGCTACTACGTAACATCTATGAATGATCATGTAGTCTTACTAGTATCTCATAATTAAGCTCCCTCTTATTAATATTGTTAACTACTTTTGGCACTAAAATAAATGTTGCAAAATTGATGGATAACCATAAGTAATGTTGTTTGTTTTTTACTTAATGCCAACAAATTATTTCAGCATACCCTCTAAAAAAAATCAGAATGGGCAGAAGTACTCATGAAAATGTTAAGTGTGATGGGAGAGAAAGCAACCTTTATGTCCTCTACAAACGAAGGGAATCCTCCAATTGCCATGAAAGTAAGAAGTGCGGTCGTATACATTATTACTTCACATCTGGACTGGAAAATAGGGGAACGAATCAATTTTGTTGATATGTAACATGCTATATTTCCTAATAAATCATGTTATTGAACTTACCTGGATAGAACTGTAACTGTGGCCAACTTGGTAGAATATAGTGCCAAGACAAATGCCAATGCCTAGGTAAACACCCAAACGCATCCAATAGTATCCTATGTCTCTGTGCATATTTACAAATGACCTTCTGGTGAGTACAAGAACCTTTGTTGAGAAGCTGGCTTGTTCTCTCTTCCTAAATGGAGCTCCACCCTGGAATATAGCACATATTACAATAACATTACTCTTAATAGTGGTTCAGCACCATATACTCACTCAAATGAAAAATGTCATGACATTGTACAGATGCTGAATTAACATGTTATTCCCTCTAGGTCTTAAAAAGTGATTTTTTGGACATACCTTTAGTCGAATTTTGAAAATTTTGACCACCAATATTTTTTTCTGCATATTCAGATTGGAGACTTGAAATCATATTTTTTCTCGTAATGTATTTTTAGAATATTATAAATTTATCAGTATATTTTATGTACATATACTACAATAACATCATTTTTTTGTGAACTAGAGGGAATATTTCACTGAGTAAAAATTCTAATAACTATTTTACAGTTAGTACTTAGTACATACAGATTGGTCCACATTTACGATGTTTTTGTAATCACACACTTCTCCAAAAAAAGAGAGGTCTTTACTCTTTAGTAAAATGAGTTTGTAAACAACTTACCATGCCTTTCATCTCAGCTATTCGGTTCATTGTTTTTTCCGAGTAAGCGGGGGACTGGTAAGCATCTGTCAGAATGTCTATTGCTTCAACTGCTGTTTTTCTCCTAGCTTTGGAACTTTCAACAATTTCCTGCATATGGGATCACATAGCTAAAGAAAACATAGTTTTTTATTCGGAACATTATATATGGAAATGATGAAAAAAATAGGTACCTCGTCAAAATCTTTGTTGATTGTTCTCAGGAAATGGTCTGATGGGTTCCTCAGTTGTGGACATGGGAAGCCACTTTGAGTAAAGAACTACAGTAAATTAACACAAAAACAACTCTTAAACTCAAAATTTACAAGAAGATCACGTCCTAAATCCGGATCAAATTAATTATGGATCACGTATGCTTGTTTACCCGACTATAAGCACATTTTTTGTGTGGCTGCTTGAGTCACAACAGAGTTATGACGAAGGCAATTTTCTGAAAAGTGGTTATCAGCGTGTTTTGATTTGAAGAATAATAATCAGTGATTCATCTCTGTTCCTTGTACAGTTGTGCGTGTTGTTGCTACGATGTTACTTCTGTAGGATTTGCCATGCATTTGGGACAGAAATGGGGGCTAACTTAATTTGCTAAGCTATGGCTTAGCCGCGATAAATATTTTCTTCTTAATTAATAGTACTGTAATTTTTCTGCACAGATATCAATGGAGTTCATTTGGCACCAAAGTGGCTTTGATGTTGCTCCTAGGAGAGAGATCCACATATATGTATAATCACCTGGGTGGCGTCAGACGCTGCTCCAAAGAAGACAGTCCTGCCAGAGGCAAGCAGGCAGAGGCTGTGGAAGAGGTCGAAGACGTCGCCGCTGGGCTGGTGCACGGCAGCGACGACGGTCATGCCCTCCCTGGCCGCGATCCTGGCGATGTGGCTCATGACGTGGTATGAGGCGGCGCTGTCGAGCCCGCTGGTGGGCTCGTCCAGGAAGAGCAGCCGCGGCCGCGTGAGCATCTCGACGCAGATGGTCAGCCGCTTCCGCTGCCCGCCACTGATGCCCTTGGTCATGCGCCCACCGATGCGTGTGTCCATGGCGTCGCCGAGGCCCATCTCCCGTATCACCCCGTCGGCGTGTGCGCGCTTCTCTGACGCAGGCATCGTCCCCGGCAGCTGCAACTGCGCCGAGTAGTAGACGGCTTCGCGCACCGACATCGTCGACATCAGCACATTGTCTTGGGTCACATAAGCCTTCAGTTCAGTTCACAACCAAATCAGTATCATACAACAAATGGTAAGCGCTCCTACAGATCAAGAAATTTTAAAGTTGGAACTGATTATCCTACCGAGGTTCCAAAGGCGAGCTTCTCTCGACGGCCGTTGATCAGAATCAACCCGGTTTTGTTAACTCCAGGCCCTAACCTTCCTGCGATGGAGAGGACATTAACTTGGATGGTTAAACCCAGGGAATAAGGTAAGTTAATGCCCAATAGAACATTCTACAATAATGTATGCGGGCTGTCTATTTTACACGTGAATCGATAGCGTAAACTCCCTAGTCAAAGCATTTGATTCCGGAAAATGCTCTTCACCTCATTTTCTTTATCGTCCCTGCTCCAGGGAAGATTTGAATCCGTTGGCTGATTGGGCTGGGGAGAGGAGGCTTGAAATTTTACCGGGGCAGTATTCATCGCCTGGAGAATGGCGGAGTATCAACACTGCTGTACTTTCTGCGGGAAATCTTTCGCTCTATTTAGTGTTGCTGGCACATACGGAAGGAACGATGTCACGGAGTCTTTTTGAGCAGAAGGCTGCTTCGGAGGTGCAACTTCTGGGAAGAATCAAGACTTCAAGAGCGATTTGCAGACTTGTGGATTCAAATCAAGACCTGGGCGCTGCGCCAATGCCTATGATAATGGAGCGGAGATTTTTGGCACCCGAGCTCCGGTGCTCTCTCCACTTAAAAATCGAAAATCATATTTATGAACTTCAAAAAATTCTGGAAAAATCTGGTTATAGCAAATGGTGTATGAGTATATCCCATAAATTTGTAAAATATCAATTTCAAATATTTTATATTTTAAGCTACACAAAAATGACAAGTGTGGATCTGAGTATGTATATTTTTGAATCTCTAAATTTAATAGATTAGTTATTTTTGTGTAGATCATAATACAAAATACTTGAAATTGATATTTTGCACGTTTGTGGGATACACCATTGGTTACATCCTAACTTTTTTTATATAATTTTTTGAAACTCATAAAATGATTTTCGAATTTTTTTAAATGGAGGGAGCAATGGAGCTCGGAAGCCAAAGACACTTTCCGATGATAATGGCCCTTTTTGGTCTTTAGCTTAGGAAAAACCTACTGGTTCTCTTTTTTTCTGTAATTAAACTGCTCTGAAATGCATTGGCAGTATCCTATCCCTGCACATTTCTTTAAAAAGTCCTTTGTTTCTTAAACAAAGAAATAAAACTGTTTCTAGTTCCTAGGTTATGTTGATATGCACTAGATACCCCACTCTTTTTTTTGACAGCGTAATAAGAGCAAGGTTAATAGTGTAGCCGGCTATTGGCTATAAGATAGTGTCATGTCATATATAGTCAACCTAATAGCCAGCACATATAATAGTTAGCTATTAAAAAGTACTACTTTATCAATGTATGACCCACTTTACACTCTCACAAGCTGCCTAGGAACACGCGCTGCAGCTGGCTCTTATCTTAGGCCTTCCGTAATGCATTGTATCTTAACGCGCTATCCTAGGTAGTAGTGAATTATAAGGTACAACCTAATGCATGGTATCTTAAGGCTTGTATCTAAGTGTACTTGTATTTAATAATTTTAGTCATATACTTGCATGTGATTGGGTTAGCAACTTTTTTTACCTATGATCCCGTGCAAGAGTTGTATCTTATATAAGATACAACCACAATCTCTTTCTTCATTAATACGGTGCCACATAAGCAAAAAAAATTAGAATACCGCGCTAAGATACTAGCATTACGGAAGGTCTTAGAGTCCGCTTCTCTTCTCTTTCCTATTCTCTCTCATCCAACTAAGTCATGTGCCAATGCACCGTCTCTTACCACGTTATCATAAGAGTAATTAAATTTTAAGATACAACTAGTGCTCCCTCCGGTACAGTTTGCTAGACGCACTTTAAAAATCATGCAATTCCAAAACTCCTCCTCACATTTTAGGCGTATTAATATTAAATGCTGTCTGTGAACCAATCAAAAAGAATGGACAGAGTTGATTACGGGATGGAGAGCCAATGAAATATCACCTTGGTCCTAGAGAATTCTCATGCATGCCTTCCAAACCGTACCGGAGGGATTACAATGCATTGTTTATTATGCCTTGTATCTATATTTAATGATTTGTGGCTCATGCATGCATACGATTGGGGTAAAACCTTTTTTTGCCTATGGCTACGTGCAAAGCTTGTATGTTAGCTAAACTACAAGTACACTCTCTTTTCTCATTAACTAGTATGCCACGTCACCAAAATACCTATGAAAGCGTGCTAAGAAAATTACATTGGCATAGGCCTAAGCACAAATAGATTATTTAAATTCCTATAGCCCGTGACCTTATTGTACTTGCTCTAAGTCACACGCGACAGACACGAGGAGCATAAAAAAAACATCGATTGGAGTAGCTGCTAATCCGTGTCATCATAAATGTAATGTTGCAGGGTCGTACAGGACGAACACACTCTGTACTGTACTGTACTGCTTTTATTTGGAAACTCTCCTCAGTGCTGTAGCCGCGCGGACAGAAATCATCTTCGGTGACCAAAGTAGAAATGTAGAAAATGCAATGGATGGAGGAGCAATACGCAATAGCACGGAATTTTATAGTATAGATTTTATTTCCTGCCAAAAGGAAAAAAAAATCCAACCACGCGTGCTGCGTGCATCTTAGTAATTTATATGTGGCCTTCTTTCTTAATTCTGTTGGGATTTTCTTCTGATTGCTTCCACATGGACCGTGCTGCCTGCCTCTAATGACGTACTCAGCAAATCTTTGGATGCAAACCATAGCAAGCAGGAGAGATCGTAAGGAGGAGGAGAAGAAATTTGTTGCATGCATTGCATTGCATAGCATAGGTGACGCGCGCGGCTCACCTGCGAGAGTATCAAGAAGCGTGGTCTTGCCGCAGCCGGACGGCCCCATGATGGCGAGCACCTCTCCGGGGCCGGCGTGCCCGGTGATCCCGCCCAGGATGCTCACCGGCGGGGCCCCGTACGCGCCGCCCGCCACCGTGACGCACACGTCCTCCCACGTCAGGTACACCCCGGGGTCGTCGACGGCGTCGACCGTGCCCGCGCTTCCCCTTGGAGTCGTCGCTACCACCTCCACACCGTCGTCAAACCCCGCCACGGCCGGACGACGACGCTGCCACGGGAACATCCTGCGCAGCGACCAGCCACCGCCGCCTGCTTCGCTGTTAGTCCGGGCGTCGGGCGTGCCGCCGCCCCAGCGCCAGAGCGGGCGCGACGGGCTCGGCGTGGGCGCCCATCGCGGCAGCGGCGACGACGAGACCGTCCATCGCGGCAGCGGTGACGTCGAGGCAGCAGCAGCCATAACGCGCGCACGACACGATGGGTAGCTAGCTAGCTAGCTTGTTTATTGGTTGAGTTGGAACTGGAGCTGTGGCGACATGGCCGTGGCCGGGCGCGAATTAATAGCCTTCGGATGCGTGAGTCGAGCAGGCAACACGTACGTCGACCTAGCTGGGCATGGCCTACACCAAAAGACTTGCGGAAGTCTCTATCTCTTGATGGGCAAAGAAGTAATGCATGGTGTGGAGGTTGGTGTTGGGTGTGCGAACTGTTTGGGTATTAAACCGGTGGATGACAGCCAATTAGTTATGGGGCAATTAATTCGTCAAGCCTACACGTCGGTACATGTCTCGTGATTGATTGGCCGGCGCATGCATGAGTCCTTGAAGCACCATGCCTTCCGCGAGTGCGGCAGTCAGTCACAGTCACGTACATACTCTGTTCGAAGCCGGTTCCACCACTAGCTTGAACACGGTCTGTTAATTAGGCTCTGTTGGGACGTCTGTACGACTGTACTGGAAGGCTTGGAATTAAATTCAGCCCAATACCAAATCAGTGTATGTATCGACATGGGTAGCCAATTTCAAATTTCGGTTTGATTGTGTAAGATATATTGAAAGTTCGTAGTACTAAAGAGAGCAGACAATTCCATCGATTCCAAATTTTTGTTTGGATAATTATCTCTTGATTTTGGGCACCCACATGAGAAAGAGGTAATTCCATCCAATTAGGGGAGGCTCTAAATTGGAGAAGCCATGGTTAGTTGTAGACAATACCATGAAATTCGGATGCCAACTTCAGTTTTAATTCCAGACACAACCAACCAGTAAAATTCAGTAAACTTGTTTTCAGCTCCCAATTCCTTATTTCAAGACCGACATCGGAAGAATCCTGTCGCGGACATTGGTTTTTAATAGCGACCACCTCATGTGATTTTACTTTTACTCATGTTATAAGGCCCAGTTCTTTTGGAACTTCTTAGCAGCTTCTAGGTGGAATTAAGCTTAAGTCCAAAAGAACTGGATTTTGAGCCGTGGAAGAGCCGTTTCCAGCAAAGCCTTCACAGTGGAGAAAAGCGGGGGTACCCAACTTCCCGCACCCGCCCGGGGCTTCCCACTAGTCCAACGAATCTTCTTTTGCCTTGCCCCTGTTGGACATCGCTATTTATAGCAAATGCCACCGCACCATCTCTCTCGTTTTCTTTTCTTTCTTTTCCTGGCGTTTCCTTTTCTTTCTTTTCCTGGCTCCTTTCCTTAGCTCTCCCGAGCCGCCCGAGCGACCTCTAGGATTCCTCTGCCGCCCGCCGCACGTGAGCACTCTGACCGCCGCCTCCCACCACCTCGTCGCTCCCGAGCCACCCAAAGCGCCTCAGCCCGGCTCCCCATCTAGCACTCCGACTGCCGCCTCCCACCACCCCGGCCCGGCTCCCGATTCCGCGGCGTGGTGTCCGCAGCTGTCGTCCGCGGCCGACCCGCGCCTCCCGTCGTCGACCTGCTCCCGCCCCTTACCTGAAGGTACTGTCCTGCTCCTTATGTTGTCACGGTTCTCCCTCCCCAACTTGCAACATGTCATACAATATGCTCTTGTTCATGTGCATTCTGAGATGAATAGGCACGGTTAATTCCAGCACCTTATATGTTGTATAGAATTCCTACTTATTGAACATACTGTCATACACATAATCACTAGATGGAGAAAGGCAAATCTGCAAAATCTAGGAATTGTGAGAAGGCTGTGTGGGATCAATTAGTAGAGATTGTAATTTGCTTTCAACCTTAGGGATTTGTATTGGACCTGCTATCTATTTGCTTCTATGTATTTGCAACCTCCTATCTATTTGCTTAGAACCTGAGGAGATTGTAATTTGCTTCGAACCTATTTATATGTTTTGAACCTATAAATTTGTATTGTCTTGCTGAACCTATCATTTTATATTTGTATTTCCTTGCCGTATATGTTGGTAATTAATTGTGTTGTTCATGTGACAGATGGATATCCCAGGTGATGAAGATGATGAAGAATTTGATATGTTCATGTTTACAGTTGGTGCGTATGCCAGCCTATCTACTGAGAAGTTGCCGTATGCACCGCGAAGAAATCCAGAGATAACAGGTATTCAATGGGTGGAACAAAAATAAGCGAATGCACAAGTTTTCTATTCTTTGTTCAGGATGAGGAGGTCTGTGTTTTTCCCATTACTTGATCTATTGGTTGGAACCTATGGTCTCACATCAAGTTGCAACATGTCCACAAAAGAAGCATTGACACTCTTTTTATGGATTGTGGGGACATGTCAAACAACTGATAATGTTGCTGATCGATTTGAACGTAGTCGGTCTACAGTTAGCGGGAAGTTTTATGAGGTTCTTGACTGTTTAGACCGCATGGCTGGTGATTACATTAGACCAAAAGACAGAAATTTTACCGAAGTGCATCCTAAAATGCAAACTACAAGATTTTGGCCACATTTCAAGGATGCCATTGGGGCTATAGATGGAACACACATTAAAGTAACTGTGCCAAAACAACTTGACGTACAACACAGGAATAGGCATGGTTATACAAGTCAAAATGTGATGGCGATTTGTGATTTTGATTTGAGGTTCACTTTTGTTGTTGCTGGATGGCCCGACTCAGTTCATGACACAAGGGTATGGAGTGACGCTCAAGTGTCATATCCCCATTATCCCCACCCCCCGCCAGGTAATCTTTATGGTAGCTAATAATTATTTTTCCTCGTACTAATATGTTAGCTAATAATTATTTTTTGTATCACCTCAGGAAAATACTATCTTGTCGATTCGGGATACCCGAACAAAATAGAATATCTAGCGCCATACAAGACTACTCGGTATCATGTACCATACTTCCAATATAATCCTCCAAGGGGAAGAGAAGAGACGTTCAACCATCGTCATTCAGCAGGTCGAAACTCAGTGGAACGAGGTTTTGGTTGTCTCAAAATGAAATTTCGAATGCTTCAAGGCATACCTCGTCGACCACCTAAGCGACAAAAGATGATAATTACCGCTTGCATGTGTCTACACAACTACATTCGTGATAGCAACCTACGTGATCAACATTTCGACATGTTTGATGGTGGAGGATATGTTCAAGAGGAGAGTGCTTCTCCTAGTGCTCCACCCGAAGATGATGGTACTTACATGAAAGGGATCCGTGATGATATTGCTAGGAGTGTGTTTCCTTAGACACTATTTCAGTTGTAATCAACTAACAATGAATCCTATTTTATTTTATATCTAGCAATTAATATGACGTTCGAAATATTATTTTGTGATCATACTTGTGAAAAACAGCATAAACGAACTCAAAATCTGTTAAGTTAGAACATACATCTATTACAAGGGTGTTACTGACTTTTCATCATACAACTCATACAATAAGCTAGGACAACTAAATCCACAGCTGCTTCTCTGGACAACTCTAGTCAGGATGGCTTATGAGCATAAGCTCAAAAGAACTGGGCCTAAGTAGAATACTAGTCAATTCCAATTAATAAAAACTATAAATTTAGTCAAAAAGTCATACCTTACTAAGTTTGACCGAATATATAGAAGAACTTATCAATTCTACAATAGAAGATATACATATTATAAAAATATATTTTATGGTGAATCCGTTAATATTAATTTAGTATCGTAAATATTCATATTTTTATCCATAGCATTAGTCAAACTTAGAGGACGTTGACAAATAACTAAATTTGTAGGCCATATTCATTGGATTTATTATACAGGCCCAAAACCAGTTTCTTAATGGTGATTTTCTTGGTTGTCGGGATTCGTTTTCGGGTCCGTAAATTACCGGGTACTGGACCGAATACCCCAAACGGGCCCTTGTGACATTGAAAGTTAGGGTGGAATTGGAGATTCTATGCATGAGGCCATGCAGACCGATGAGGTGGGCAATATATACTCCCTTTGTTCCATAATATAGTGACCATATCTAGCGCTCGACGCCTCCTACTTTCATGCATGCAGATTTTTTTTGGCTAGCTCCCGGCGCCTAGTTAGGAGGCGACGCAAAGGAAAATCCCAGCCTCGACGGGAAATCGCTGCTAACTACCAGGAATTCTACCCTAGCGCCCGTCGTAAGCGCCCCCATTGTAAGTGCCCTAAGATGTTCAAGTTATTTAATATGGACTAGATACGAACCGAAATGAGTACACACTAAATTGAATCTTATACATTGGAATCTAAAAAAGAATAAAAGAGCTAAAACATCTTATATTTAGGAACGTAGGGAGAGTTGATTTTAAATACATGTTCAGCAAATCTAGTTAGCCTTCTTCCCGTGCTACTCATTATGTATAGGCTTTCCTTCACCTCATGCTCACATCATCATATTAATTTCTAAATTAAAAAATCAAAATAATTTAATTTTTAAATCATTAATCGGATTACGGACTCATTTAACCACTGACTTAGTCATTGAACCGTCAAATCTTTATAGAAGTCAAAATTGTCGTTCGTTCGACCTTTGCAGCGTACCCTACTTGTATGGCAAATTTTTTGTACTATTGCAGCATCTTTGCAATGTTTCATCTTACCTAGGTTAAAACAAAAGCATCACAACATTGCAAAAATACCAATGCAGCAAAAAAAATGGCCATGCAGCGAATTTGCACTAGGCACAAGAAATCTCCATCAACCATACCAAAGTCACCGAGAAAAAAATCAACACATCATGAGAGAACAACGTTTGTAGCACCTCGCGGCAAGATTTGTAGCATTGAAGCAACATTTGTAACATACGCCGCCTAGAATCATCGTGCCATCTCAATCTTGTGTTTGTAGCAAAACGTACCCAAGTTTGCAACATCTCGAAGCAACATCGAAAAATGGCAAATTATTAACCTGTGCGGGTCCATCGAGCTCGCTGCCCAAAGCTCGACGGCGACGAATCCGGCCACCCAGACCCATTCCCCTCAATCCGATCGATATTGAGCTTGCCAGGTGGCGGGCACCCTCAATCTGATTCTCTTCGGTTCTGCCGCGTTCTTACGCAACTTATTAGCCTTTGATAAAAAAAAATCCTAGTGCATGTTTCCTTCTTTCATTCTTTGTGTCGATAAACTCAAGAGGCTGTTTGGACGTCTTGTTCCAATTTGAAAACAGAGCAGAGCAGCGAATGCATGTTGAGATTGCTGTTACACTCGAGAATCAAATTGGGACGGCCTCCACTGTATTGACAGTCGTGTTCGTATGTGTTTCTTCCACCTGACAAACTTAATGCGGGATGTATGACAGCTTCCAACACCACGATTAATTATCACTGCTCGATTAAGTGACTTGGATTGCTCGTCTCAGCCGTCTGTGCTAGACTCGTGGACGATTACACTATTGCAGGTCAATTTGCTCTCGCAATCCTAGTTACTCCATGGAGGGTGAGGCACGCACATCACTGAACGTTAACTTCAGCTCCTCTGGAGTATCTAGACAACGTTGAAAGCAGAACTAACCAATCGAACCTGCAATGCCACTTTTAAAATGGATGCCGACGTCTAAAAAAAGCTCGCAATAAATTTCTTCGTTATCGGCCTATAGTACAATAGGAATTTCTGTCTGAGCTGAATGCCAGAGCTGCCATAGAGAAATAGTATCATTCTGCTGACAATCCAGAGCTGAACGCCAAAGCTCCAAGAAATCTGTCAGTGAGAGAGAGAAAAACATTGTTTTAGGTCAATTTGCCAAAGCTCCAAGAAATCGTTGATTCTTATTTACTCAAGTCAAACATTCACGCAAAACGAGAAAGGGATTGATATCTGGAAAAAGGATTTCTCACATCAGTCGCCCCATCAGCAATGCCATCGATGTCGAAGAACAGCACGCCAGGAATATGGGCCACCTAAGCATATCTGACTGAATATCTTGGCTGGGGAAAACATTGACATGAAAGGGGGAAACAAAGAACTAGAGCTGATCCAGAAAGAAACCTCGTATTCTTGCCATGGATCCCTGCTCTCTTGTGGCATGTAACTGGAAGCGTTCAATGACTAAGCGAAGTAGTTAAATGTATAAAACTACACAGGTTCGCGTAGTCCCGTGATCCTCTTGGGCACGACAGGAATACTACACAACACTTCCTGTTCCTGCGCCTCTTCTCTCCAAATCCACACCTCCAGAGATGAGATGATGAGACTAGGGAATTTTGCTTAACAACAAATCATCGCTTGAAACATGGATCATTCTTGGTTTCTGAAAGAACAATCAAATTACTGAATATTTTGTTCTTCCAGTTTTTAGATGCTGAAGTTTGATTTGGAAAAGAGGAATCAGAAAGAGCATCGCACAAACTGAAGTTCAGTTCAGAAGTTTGGAACAAGTTCGTCTCTTGCACTCATTTCAATATCAGAAGAAACTTTGCTGCATGTTATAGTTTACACTACAGTAATTTTACAAACTAAGCACTTGTTACAAACACCAGCATACAAACCACACTGTTTTCGAAGTAGTTACAAATAGCTGTAGAATTGTCCTCCCAGTTCCTGCCCTCCTCCTGCGATTCATTCACTCGACTAGCTCCTGATTAGTTGATCCATGAGAATTCAGATTAAGCTAAATCCTGTGTTTCAGCCTCCATGCCTTACCTCATGTTTCGTGTTCCGGTTGGATCCCATAAATGGTTTTATTTGAACAGGTATGGAGTTTACATTCAAACCTTTGGAATGCATAGTCTGCAGTACGGTGGAGTTCGTAGCAGTGTTGGTATGCGACCAGGTTCCTGTAAGTAGTAACCTGCCATGAGAACATAACCCTTGATTTTCCTGGAGAACAATGCTCATGTTTGAATCGTCCTTCCATGCCATTGATCTATTATGGGATCTTTTCTACTTTCCACCCCCGTGTACAATGTGCTCTACTACACTATCTCTGTACTGACGAAGCACTAGGTTTCCATCTTCCTCCTCACCAATCCTGTGAAAAAATCAAAGCTGCAATGCAGGAAATTGTGTCAGATTTCTTTGACCAATATGATATTTGATAGACCATTACATTATTGACAGACATCTTGGAAGAAAAGCATGTAGAATTATACAGAACAAATATAAAGTAGTGACAATGAGAAGAATATTAGTGACTGACAGCAGATGGTATTACCTGTTACCATCAGGGTGCAGCTCATAGCTCTTGCCATCCTCGCCAATAGCATATAGATAACCACTTGGTGTTAGTCCCTGAAAAGATTTAATCTGGTTACAGAAAAAGAAATATCTGCACAATTATCGTACTTAAGTCATGTCCTTACTTGAATAGTGACCACACTATTTACAGACTGGCCTTCTTGTGGATCCTGTACGACGACTCTTTGACCACTACATAACAGTGAAGATTACAGATTCTTTAATATGAAATGTTGAAAAAACACATGAAAACCATAAATTAAACAATTAGGGCATGTTTGATTCGCAGTATTCTCAAAACTACAGGAATTCCTTTGAATCAAAGGAGCCCTTAAATCAACTGGTAGCATATACAGACTACACTTCAGGAAAATTGGTAATGGAATTCCAACAAACCAATAATGAGAGAACACTCCGTACCTGTGAAGCCATGCATTGTAGTATCGCTCCTGGAGAGCCTGAAATCCTGCAGTGAAATTGAGAATATTATGGTACCCAACTTTATCACAAAACGTTAGAAATTTTATATTAAATTTGCAAACATCACTCACTATGACAAAGGAAATTTATCATAAAGTAGCACTATGAGGAGTAAAAAAATCACCACTCACATCAACATTAGCATATGCTCATATATATACTAGCAAAAGAAGAGGATATAATGACACAAAAATACCTTGATTTGAGAAAATCTCAAAAAGAGTCTCAAATTTGTTGAAGAAGGATGCTAGTATCTCTTCTCGTGTCAGTTTGGGTGAGTTTGCCCTAAGTTCTTGAAGTGCAGCATTCAAACATGTTGTCGGCTTCTCATTATCGACATTTAAACCAATACCTGACAAGGATAAAGGAACCAAGTTTTCATAACAGACGCCATGAAAACCACCCTTTTTAGATTATGAGGACACATATGCACGGATACAACTCACACCTACGCACACACGCGGGGGCTCAATCCAAGAATTTGTTTTTGAATATGTACTGTAGGGGAGTCCCCCACACAACCCTGGTGGGCAGGTTGCACCAGCGCAAGCCTTACCAATGATGATGCCATGATGGCTCACTTCGCAAAAAACACAGCATGCTAACTGGTAAGGTACTGTTGTGGAGCTCCGCTGATTAAGAATCCTCTCCATGCAGGAGGGACTCCCTCAATGTGTAGAATCAACATCAGTGGAAACAAGCTTACCAGTACAAATATTGTAGACTTTTGGCTCGTAAGACGAGGTACACAGAATACCGCCAACTTTTAACCCCTTCAGATATAGATCATTAGGCCACTTTATCCTTACATCCAGCTCTGGAAGTCCCTGAGTTTTGTCACATAAATAGTATAGGATGTCATCACCAAGAAATAAGCCTTACAAATAATTCATCGTGCAATAGTAACATCAAATACACATAACAAACACCAAATATAATGGTACTGAATTAAACCCTCACCCTAGCACAGGACAAATCTTTGATGGCTTCGGTCATAGCAAGGCAAACGACATATTGCATAAGGGGCAGCTTGCGTGCATCATTCATCTGTGATGTAAACGAGAACATGAGACAGCCTGGAGGTGATTCCCACACGTTCTTCGATCGTCCTGTATAATTTGTGGGTATAGGATCAAAATTTAACCCAGAACACAGTGGTAATGATTACACAAACGGGTAAACACTCACGTGCTGCTTGCTGTTAAGAGTACAAAAAATGAATGTCCACAATCATAGAAGGCCGAATCAGCTAAAAATGAATCATGCTTTGACCAAAGACATCATGCTACAATCAGAAAAACTACAGATGGTGGAATGCATCTATTTATGGAACTACACCTTTTCAACAAGATTAACTTGTTCATTGCATACATGGCATGGATTAATATTTGTTCAAGAGTTTAAGGTCCGTTTTGGACCAAACAAAAGTTTTGGAATGAAAAGTAAACTTCCTAAAAAGTTCAGGGACGTAAAGTGGACTTTCTTCCTATCACATGGATCACACAATAGGCAACAACACTTCCTTAACAAAAACAAAATAGTAACAATGATAAAAGCTCACACTACAATCACAATTTTACAAATATAGAAATTCACCTCCAAAACAAGTTAGTTTTACTACTGTGAGCTACATTTTCAGCCGTTGTTTATCAGATAGATCATTTACATATCCAAATTAACTCGACAAAATTCCTATTTCTTGGTTCATTTAGCCCATTTTCACGGAGAAACTTCAGTCAACCACACCAAACAACAAGAGAGCATAACTCATCCACCCAAAGTGTCAGGCACTGATCGCCAACCCCGAAATAGCAGAATCATCAGAACTGAACACACTAACAGGCAGAGACTAAAAAAAATGCACCAATTGGCCTATATGTTTGCCGCACCTCTGCCTTTGAACTGCACGTCCGTGACGCAGACGACGCCCACCGGAAGCTTAGCGAAGTTCCTGCAAGCAGACGCGGAGTCAAAATAAGTCCCAATTTAAGCGGTTCAAGAGCAAAATCATCCTCCCTCTCTTTCTCTGTTTCTGACACGGGATTCGAGAAGAATACTCTTGTACTCACAGCGTCACAAGGTCGTGCGTGGAGGCCATCCGCGGCGACCAGAGCATCCACCTCCCGAAGCGCCGCGCCCGGAGCGCGTCCATGTAGGCGCCCGCGTCGAAGCCCTCGTCCCCGCCGCCGTCGGGTGCGAGGGAGACGGAGAGCTCGCCCTCCTCTAAATAGAGCTCACCGGCGGCGGAGGAGAGGAGCTGCTGGTCCTGGGGGGACTTGCCGGAGAGCACGAGGAGCGTGGTTCCGGCGGCGGCGGCTGGGGCGGTGCTGCTCATGTGCGCGGACGTGGACGCGCGGGGGCGGGAGGAGAGGTAGCGTCGCAGGGCGATGGCGGCGAGCACGGCCGCGGCAGTAGCGGCGGCGGCGGCGGCTGGTGGCGGAAGGCGGGCGGGGAACGGCATGTGGAGTGTGTTCGGTGGTGTCCGCTCTTTGTTTCCTCCGCCGCCACGTTGTTTTAGAGAAGAACGGTCAGTTGTTGGGTTGGTTGTTGTACCTCCTATCGAGCGGCTTCGCAGGGGTCCACTACTCCGCGTCCGCGAGGTTGCGCCACGAACGTCCGCGTCCGATAGGCTTCCCGTGCTCTGAACAATCAGGCGAGTCCAGACAAGAACTCTGAAGATAGAGGCAAGTTCAGACAAAAGGCTCCGAAGATACAGATCCGAACTCTGAAGGGAGCACCACCCCGCCGGGATTGGAGAGAGCGACCATGCCTATGACTTCAACGTCGGCGGTGTGCTCCTCCCTATTGTCGGGGGTCAAGGTGTCCTCCGCGTCGACCTGAACCATTCTTTTCCGACTCGCCAGCCCTATGGAGGGAGCAAGCATCATACGACGCAGTTGGCGGCACGGACGGAGCCAGGAATTTTTCATTAGGGGGGCCAAATGAACACTATAGAACTTGGAGGGGGCTATAGGCTTAAAGTTTAGCAAATTTTGTTGTCACATCCACGTAATACAAGGGGTAATCAGAAGAAACAAATCTACATGGGGGTGGCCATGGCCCCTGCTAGCCCCCTGCTGGCTCCGTCCCTGGTTGGCGGCCGTCGATGCCTGTTTGGCATGCCGAGCGATGGTGCGGGGGCAAGCGACGGGCTCTGCAACAACGGAAGGTCCTACGGCTCAAACGAGTTATGAAACTGACGCCAACTTGCTTGTCTAGATAGCAAGATCATAGATTTATATGCACATTGTGTTTGTGGTTGTGAATAGCTCCAAGCTTCGGCCATTTTGGCAGCAATGATACAGCATTGTGGTCGTTCCAGTGTCATCAAGGGCGCCATTGTGGAAGAGGAGTGTGAGGTGGAAGAGGTCGTCGTACAAGATGCTGAGACCGCGAATACCATCAAGGCGAAGAAGATATGCACTAAAGGGACGATGTGGAGGACCGTGGAGGACGAGGTCTTATGGAAAGGGTCCCAGAGTGGGATTCCACCTGCTCTGACGGCCGGCACGTCCAGCGGTACCACCCACGGGCGTGCTCAGGCGGAGCTGACCGCCCCTCTGGCTCAGGCGAAGTCGGGGGAGGGTGGTCGGGCGCGTAACAAGTGCTTCAACTGCGGGACCATGGGTCACTACCGCTCGGAGTGTTCCGAGCCGGAGGGTTGTCTTCTGTGTGGTGACCCCTCTCACCGCGTCAGCGGGTGTACCGTGGGCGCCCGCCAGCCGCGCCGCCCACAGTTGGAGCTCCTTGGCCAGTCCATCGATGGAGGCTTCTACTACATTGACATCGGCGGGGTGCAGCTCACCGTGCCTGAGCACCTGGCGGTGGTCTCCATTCTCCCGGATCAGCTCCCGGCCATATCTGCGGGTGTGACTGTTGACCTCATTCGTGACGAGTTTACCCACATGATGCCGGGAGTTGAGTGGAAGGTCCGCGAGATCTCGCCCACGGAGTTTGCCGTTGTGTTCCCGTCCGCCGCCCTGCTGAACATGTGCTCCTGTGGCACCACCTTCACCCTCCCTATCAACAAGCTCCAAGTCTCGATCAAGCCATCCTCGACCGACCCCGCGACCACTGCCACGCTCTCCTCTGTGTGGGTCCGCCTGTGTGGGATCCCTGATGAGCTCAAGACCGAGGATATTCTTGAGGCCGTCTCCAAGGCCATCGGCAAGCTTGTCGAGATCGATTCGAGCTCTCTCTCCGGGTCTGGCCCGCATCCGTGTCCTGTGCCCGGACCCGGCGGCACTTCCTGGCCCGCTACCCCGTATGTACTTCGGGTTGGCGGGTAGGGACGTGTCGGTGGAGCTGGACGACGCTAGGCCCCCTGGCTCTTCTCCGCGGCTTGCGTCTGCTACCCCCGGGGGTCCTTCTGGCGACGAGGACGCCTCCTCCGGGGGGGACTCCTCAGACGACGATGACTCAGGGGGTGATCACCTGGTGCCGCCCCCTGTGCCTCAGGCCCCTCCAGCGGCCGCCCCACCCCCGGACGCTCCCTCTGCTGCCGACCCACCCCTGGAGGGGTTGGTGGTTGTCGCAGCTGTCTCGCCACAGACATCTTCACCTGTGGCCCCCCTTCCTGAGCTGGCCCCTCTCTCCAGGAGTGCGCCGGCTAAGCTGGCCATTGTGGACTTTCCACGGTCGCCCCGCGCTGACCCCCTCCAGAGCCTTGGGTTTCCTCTCCAGCAGTACGGATCCAACTTCGGTCTCTCTGGGCTCGCGGACGCTTGATGGCCTTTGACGTAGTTACCTGCGTCAAATGAATATGGTTAGGTTAAGACTCCAAGTGCAGAGTGTATAGTATAGGAAAAACAGTTTACCCCACGAGGGGTGACAAGAGGGTTTAATATCGAACTCTCGGGGAATCAGTAGTGAAAGATTTATCTTCTTATCCTTCTCTTGAAAACCTAGAAAACAAAGTAAATTTTTTTGTGCCCTCAACCTTACCAAGTGGTTGTCAAGCACAAGGTGTGAGAATGATATCAAAATAAAACAAATGCAAACATGAAATAAATATGCAATGATGATAAATAAATATGCAAGGATGGTGGAAACAATGATGGATGATATTTTGGGTTTTATATTGTGAATGCAAGATATAAAAGTATTTTTGTATTTTCGGATTTTTAAATGGCAGAAAATGGATAAAAGTTGTTGGAAAGGTGTTTCTTATGATTAAAAATGGACCGGGGTTCATGGTTTCACAAATGCATTCTCTCTTTAATAAAGTGGTAGACAATGGAACACTAGAATTAACATATGAGATTGCAACAAAAAAAAGGGTTTCATGACAAGTTACTAATTATATGGGCATCACGTCCTAACATAGAGATCTTTTGTTTATTAATCTCTCTTACACTCCACCAAGATGTGAATTAAATCTTAGCACCTCAGTAATTAAGATAAATCAGAGTATAGCTTTAAGTCTTATGACATGAAGTTAAAATAAGAACATGCTAGATCTAGTCATGGAGAGGTGGCAATGGTCACACCCACACCTCCGGTAGCATGGTATTTTTTCTTTATCCAAGTAGATCGCGGAACTTCTCTCACTTTCACCGCACTAGCCACCCCCTCATTACTCCAACTAGCACACGTTCCCCCACACAAGCTCTCATAAACATGCTTGATCAAAACAAGTAGACAAGAACGGGGTACATAATATGCATCTACTTTCATAGCTGAAACAAAACAATTGCAATCTCAAACATATATTAACTCATAAAGAGATCCACCACAAAGGAATTACATAGATGACCGTAATCATGTTCGGCAGCTCATACGGTGCTAATTATTGAAGCTCAAAGAGAGGAGAGATACATAAGTTACTTCCACAAACCCATAGTGCAGGGGTGGACTACTCCCTCTTCATCATGGAGATGGTGGAGATGTCGTTGGGGGAGATGGAGACCACACCGGCAGCGCCCCGCCGGAGTTTCCCCCCTCCAATCTGCAACTCCAGGTCTCTGTTTCGTGGTTTCTGTGTTTCGGTGGCGCTCCCCTCTGGAAAACGTCGGGGGGCTATTTTTATAGGCGTTTTTAGGTCAAGACGGAGGCGTGGGGACGAAGATCGACGGCAACGGAGCCTCGAGGCCCAAAAGAGGGGTCCCCACGCGGACAAGGAATCTGGCCGCGTGGGACCACCTAATTTGGTCCTCAGGCCTCCTCTCGTGCGCTTCCTTGACTCCCAAGCTTCGTTCCTTCCAAAAAATGATGCTCGTAAATTTTCAGGTCATTTGGACGTCGTTTGGTTCCCTGAAACATCAAAATATAGAAAATAGGGTTTTCTGCCAGTGCAGGGTTAATTCCAGAAAAATAGGAAAACTGTGAAATCTTCCCAAAATCATTATAAAACAATGATATAACCCATATATGATCCAAATATGATTGAAATAACAAAGTACGTATACACCGATATTACAGATCTGGAAAGATAGGGTAAACCTATGTAACAAACCAACATCTATCCATCTTCTGCGACGCCACCGTAGCAGCCACCAAAGAAAAAATATACAGATCACCTCTTAACCCGAGCTTGACGTGGCTTCATCGCTGATCATCAGCTTTTCTGACCTCCAAAGTAGTTTGCCATAGGGCAAACCATTGCCGTTGAAAGAATCGGACCGGGGCAACATGTCGGGGGAATGACCCCCCGGTATACCAAAGTCCACGACTCGACAAGAACAAGAGAGGCAAACAACGAAGATCAAGCGGACGTTCGGCAGACTGCTGGCTGCAGGTTGCAGGCTGCCCAGTCCGGCTGCAGGTTGCAGGCTGCCCCAGTCCGGCTGTAGTTTTCAGGCTGCCCAGTCCGGCTGCAGGCTGCTCCAGTCCGGCTGCAGGCTGCAGGCTGCTCCAGTCCGACTGCTCCAATCCGGCTGCTCCCGTCCGGCTGCGCCTGGATGTCCACATCAGGCTGGCATCCCATGTGCGTGAGTAGTACTAGATGGGCCCCATGGGCCACCCCTTTGTCCCCTGGGCATCCCCTTTATAAGGTGCACCAGGGAGCCCTTGAGAGGCAACCTTTGGGAGGAAACCCTAGATAGATATTTGGGAGGTGGAAGCTCTTCTCATCCCCACCTACCCCTTCTTCCTCCTCCAGCTAGAGAGAGAAACACAGCTCAAGGAGCAACCATGTAGCCCGAGATTTATGCCATGATATACATCAGACATGCAGGACGTAGGGGTGTTACCTCCATAAGAGGGCCCCGAACCTGGGTACATCACGTGTGTTTGCCGTGCTTGCTACCCAATCCCGCCGGAACGCCATCGCCGCCATGCTCCACAATCTTCCCCATCTCTGATGGGTATGCCGTGCTATCCACCATGACATTTGGCGCCCACCGTGGGGCAAGCGGCGAGCGGATACCGTTCTCGGCGGGACCCCTCTTCATCGACATCTTTGTCGCCGCCGTGGGCCAACCATCTCTCCCGTACAAGCTCCGTCCGCCAGCCATGGCGCCGTGCTCGATCTGGATCTACATCAACAATGTCTGCGCCACCAGAGCATGGAGCAGCAGCGGATCTGCACCACCTACAGCACCCGACCACTCGCACCTGGACCGTTCTCGTGCCCAGCTCGTCAGCGCTTTCGACCTCGAGCTCTACCGCATGGTCGTGCTCCCCCGCATGGTCGTGCTCCCCACATCACCTGAAGGGGTCGCAGTATAGAAAACAAAAAAAAATCCTACGCAACAAGCGGAATAAACACCAAGGATCTAGATCTACTAGATGAAGATGGCGAGAAGGAGATCCAATCTCTTACCCTTGAAGATCGAACAAACGCGTTTTGTCAGTGCAGGGGTTGGCTAGTCGATCCCCTCAACTAGACTCGTCTAGTCGCGAGGAGATGTATTATCCTCGAGATCCAATCTGATGAAGTGCAGCAACGGGCAGCACCTCCGCGGTATCCACACGTACAGCTAGATGAAGACGTCAACTCCTTGATCCCGCAAGCGAGGTAGATGTGGCCTTGATGATCTCAGCAACATGACAGTTGTGTTGGTGATGATGACAATCTCCATAAGCAGGGCTTCGCCAAGCCAAGCAAGAGGAGAGGGAGAAGAGAGAGAGGTGGTGCACAGCCCTAGAGCTAGGGTGGTGCGGCAGCTCGAGGAGGAGGTGATGGTGGCGCAGCCCTCCGGGGAGAGGGGTGCGGCCGGCTATGGTGGAGGTGCTGCGGCTAGGGTTAGGGTTTTAGGGGGTTGAGGTGGTGCGGCTAGGGCTCCTCCCTTGGGTGTGCCGCACCCCCCCCCCCCTTTGCCCCTTATATAGGTGGCCGGCTAGGGTTAGGGTTGGGGCCGGCCGGGCCCCTTTTAGCTTGGCCTCCAAGCTGAGTCCCAAGTCGACTCGGGCTTGGGCCTTTCCTAAAGGAAAGGGGCCTAACTCCTAGTCCAACTAGGAGTAGGACTCCCACCCCTTTGTCCCAGCCGAATTGGCCCACGTGGGCCTTAGGTGGTGCGGCACACCATGTGGTGGCTGCACCCCTTTGGTCCATGTGGGCCACATACAATATGTGGGTCCCACGTCTAGACCCCTCTAGAACATCCTAGAACCTTCCGATATCCTATACAAATTTCCCGGAACTTTTCCGATACCTCCGGAAACACTTTCCTTATATGAATCTTATTCTCCGGACTCCTCCGGAACTCCTCGTGACGTCCGTGATCTTATCCGGGACTCTGAATCACCGTTCGTTCATTTCATCATTCAATTCATCGCAAAACCTAATTTCATCGGAGCGTTAAGTGTGTGACCCTACGGGTTCGGGAATGCATAGATATGATCATATCAATAATTAATAGCGGGACCGGGATGTCCATATTAATTCCTATACATTCAACGAAACTCTTTCTCAATTGAACCACGATGCCGGATATTCAATTAATCTCATATACGATTCCCTTTGTCTCACGATATTTTACTTGCCCGAGATTTAATCGTTGACATCCCCATGTCTAGTTTAATCTCGTTACTGGCAAGTTCTCTTTACTCGTCCATAATATAGGATCTCCGTGATTACATCCTAATCACATGTCTGCAGACTTTTGATGCTATATTACCGAGAAGGCCTGGAGATATCTTCTCCGTCACATGGAGGGACAAATCCCACTCTTGATTCATATCACCCAACAACCTACCGTCGGAGATACCTGAAAGCCACCTTTATAATCACCCAGTTACGAAGTGATGTTTGATGTCCACAAAGTATTCCTCCGGTAAACGGGAGTGATATAATCTCATGGTCTAAGAAAACTATATTTGGCATATTAAAAGTGTTGACAATGAAACTTTTGTGACACGATCAATTGTAACTCTTTATTATTTGGGTCATGTCCATCAAGTCATTCTCCCAATGACGTGACTCCGTTATCAAGCGACTATAACAAGTCCATAGTTAGGAAACTCTAACTATCTCTTGATCAATGAACTAGTCATGTAGAGGCTTACTAGGGACTCCTGGTGTTTATATTCCACACATGTATTATGTTTCTATTTAATACAATTATAACATGGATAATAAACTATTATCATAAACATGAATATGCTAATAAACCATTTTATTATTGCCTCTAGGGCATATTCCCAACAGTCTCCCACTTGCACTAGAGTCAATAATCTAGTTTACATTTCTCTCGATCCAACACTCATGGTGTTCAACACTCATGAAGTCTCTATGCTGATCATGTTTTCTCATGGAAGAGGTTCTGTCCGTGCTTGTACTTATACAATTCTTTATGTCCTTTGCAAAATTGTAACTGCCACCTAATTTGACATTACTTTATCATCACATGATAAACTTCCTATCATCCTATGATAAAACTCATCATCATATGATTAATATAATATGTTTGGTTATAGAATGAGATATTTGTATCCCTTTATGCCTACATGACGTATGATCAGTCAAAATGACTTTCACATAGCATGTGCATCCGGAACTCACTCAATCTTGAAACAACCTTTCTCAAACCAAAATATTATATCTTATTTAATCCTTGAATTAATCATATACTCCTATATGTTGTAGACTTAACAAATCGACAGTGAACCCTTGTCACTTCGATATTTCTGAACATGCTTTCGCTGCGCTTCTGATTTTTAAGAGATCTCCAATTTAGTTTGGCTTTATGACTTCAACCAAGTCTACCACTTTATAAATTCATCTTAATTTCATGAAAAATGACTCCTCATTTAACATGTTCTTCCAATTAAGAACTTGGGTCCCATATCGTCAAATACAAACACATGGTTCTTATATGTTTAGACCTATGAACCATTCATAGCGAATACCAACATATCCTCCAACCATCAATTTTGTATTGAGTTATCAACTCAATGTTTCACCTATGTCGGAGAACGGTCCCAGGAACTGGGTGTGTCTCGAGAAGGATCGAGTAAGGGGCTGAACACGGAATCAAACAACCCTCAATGTGCTCCGGCGACGGTGCTCGTCGGACTCGCTGCGGGACAACACTGCAGAGATGGAACACTCGGTCTTACCCAGGTTCAGGGCCCTCTTGTGGAGGTAAAACCCCTACGTCCTGCTTTGGTGTATTGCACTGCTTGGGGAGTTTACAGTACAAGGAGAGCTTGTCGAGCTCGAGGTGGCTAACAATGGCTAACCCTAGATCTTGAGCTAGAATGCGAACCAGCGTCGAGCTCTCCAACGAATCGAACCCCTTACACGGGCGTGCCCCCCCTCCTTTTATAGGCGTGTCGGACCTCTTCCGCCCAAACATTTGGGCGGGAAGGGTTACCACATGGCGACGAAGGAGGAGGCGCGGTGCACAATAAAGGTGAAGTCCACCAGAAAGGTGAAGGCCATGGACGCGGTCCATGGCAGGGACGGCGTCACCAAAGCTGGAAAAGGCCACCGTCCAACGGGCGGCGGGCTGGCGCTGCGGAGGTGGAACGGGTCCCACGGTGACATCGCCCTTGGAGCGTAGCTGCAGACGGTTCCCTTATCACCAAAGTGGCAATACTCGTTGTCCGCTTTGCTTGGTGCTGCTTTGTTGACTCCTTTATACATGGAAACGGCAACTGCGGCGTCGGCGTCATCGCGTGCAGGCGCGCGCATCACTCTGCACATGGCGCGGTGCCCATGTGCGCTCTGCCGCGGAGGCAGAGATGGCTTCGTGAGGAAGGAGCCTCGCGAGGCAAAAAGCCTCGCCGAGCCCTTCGGCTTGGTCCTTAGCAGAATTGCGGGTGACGTTGGAGACACCTTGTCGAGTTGCGATCCCTCGCCAAGGGAGAGAATTCTCAACGAGGAGAAAAGACCCCTCGCGAGGCTCGCCAGGCTTGGAGAGCCTGGTCCTTAGCGAAAATCATCCAAAGAATCTTGTGGGCCCTGGCAGGCCGGCCCGTGGTACCCTGGTTTCCACTGTGCCGACAGTAGCCCCCGGGCCCGCGACGGGCACGCCGAGGCCCATGGACGAAGGCGAAGCGTCGAGGGGCCAAAGATGCCTGACAGGGCCGTGACACGTGGAGCGCAGCGGTTGCACCCGCGGCCACGACCTCCTCGGCTCCAACGGGCGACGTGGCGGGGCCCGCCACGACTCGGGAGCCGGCCAATAAAGCCTGGGCGCGCGGTTGGCGCCCGTCACTTCTCCCATAACTCCTCCGCACACTTCTCCCCACGCCTCCAATCTCCCCAGAGCGCTCCAACTCCAGAGTCTTCATCTTCTTCTCCGGCGACCGATGGCGCCCAAGAAAGCCAACACCGACCCGAAGGGCAAGGCCGCAATGCGGGCCGGCACGTCGGCGGCGATGGCGCACGCTGCTGCTCTCGAGGGAGCATTACCGTGGTCCCGCGTCACCGCGGCGGGGATAGCCAAGGTGCGCCATCTGTCGGCGGCGAGCACCAAGGAGCATGGCGCCACCGAGATGAGGCCGGCCGGCAGCAGGCTCACCGAGGCGTTCTACCCCATCTTCCTCCATACTCTCTACGCCGGCCTGGTTCCGCCGTTCTCCGACTTCCTCCTGGCGATCTTGGAGGTGTACCAGATCCAGCTTGAAAGAGCATGGTTGCCCCTATGTGTTGTTTTGGTAATTAATGACAATCTCTATGGACTAATGTGTGCTTTGAGTTATATTTGCAGTGTTGGTCCATAAGGAATGCTTGGACTCCATATGTTGGAGTCAAGGCTAAAAGAAGAAGACTATATGTTGATCAAGGCTAAATGCAAGTTGATCAACATACAAGATTAGGGCATGTGAAGAAGATCATTTGTTGATCAAGATCCTATGTTGTCCATGGTGGATGGCATCACGTGGTGATCAGAAGAAGATCATTTGTTGATCAAGATCCAATGTTGTCCATGGTGGATGGCGTCATGTGGTGATCATCAAGATAAAGGCCATGTGAAGATATGTCGAAGAGTGCCTCTCCCATCTTCGTGTATGGGGGAGCAATATGCGTGTCTTCACCAAGCGGAGCAAAATCAAGAAAGGTGATCCACTTGAGAGTAGATCAAGATCGTCATCATCGAGCTCAAGTGGAATGCGCAAGGCAAAGGTATGTTCTTGATAGGGTTTCTATTTTACCGGTCTCGCGGTGTAGTTGTGAGACCGGGTTTTTAGATAGGTAACCGTACTATCAAGAGGGGCTCTCAAGTGAGCTTTAGCGTATCGGTCATAGAGAGCTCAAACCTTTGCATCCTTGGCATCATCTTTATTAGTTCCTATTTGGCTCTTATCGTGGTGTGGTATTGGTGCTTGTCGTGCTTGTCATGACAAGCCCAAGGTCACCGAAAACGGTTCTCATATGTGTTCCCTATTGAGTTTTCGGTGTCGGAGATTTTGTCAGTCCATCTATGTGGAAGGTTTCACTCTTCCATTTATTAGCAAAATCTCCCTTGCTTGGTTTCAATATTCTTATATGATATAGGGTAGCATTTGTCGTCCTCTTTCCAACAAAAGTGGTTTCGTGTCATTCGGACTTCATTTGCAAAAGATATGGTTTTCCGGTTTTCAATAGAAAGGTTTTACCTTTCATCTTTTGGTTTTACCATATCCTTTTGAACAATGATGTTTCTCTGCATAATCTTGTAGTGCTCATTGTGACGATTCCAACGAGTCCAAGATTATCGAAAACGGAGTTCGTATGTGGAAGATATTGCATTTCCGGTTTGCAAGAAAGAGGTTTAATATTTCCTCATTTGTTATTATAATATATTGTTGGACTATGATGTTTTTATGCATAATCTTGTAGTGCTTGTTGTGGTGATTCCAACGAGTCCAAGATTATCGAAAACGGAGTCCGGATACAAAAGTTATTGCATTTCCGGTACCGGACGTTTTCTAGGCAGAAAAAGAAAAGAAAAGAAAGAAAGAAAAAAAAGGGGGAAGGACTGCCCAGCATGGCCGGGGCATGGCCGGGGGTATGGCCGGGCCTCCTCTGTGGCCAGGCCGGCCAGGCCGGCCTCCCCTTGGCTGCTGCGCGAAAATGGCCCCAACGGCCATATTTTGGCTCCCCTTTTAAGGGGTCTTCTTCCCCATTTCTTCCCAAAACTTTCTCCCACCTCTTGAGCTCTCTTTCCCCCATTGTTGACATTCTTTTGAGCTTGCTATCTCTCAATCCCTCCAATAGTTCTTGCTAGTTTTTGAGGGAAAAGAGAGAGGAGGTCTAGATCCGCGTTTCCACCGATCGATTTCTCCTCTAAGTGAGGGGAACACTTTGGATCTAGATCTTTGGATTTTCTTGGTGTTTCTCCTTGTTCTTCCTCTCAAATCCCTCCCAAGCATTAGTTGCTTTGGTTGGATTCGGGTTGGAAGAACTTGACCACTTAGTGTGTTCTTGCCATTGCATTAGTTGCATCGGTTTGAGTTCTCCACGGTGATTCGTGGAAAGTGAAGTTGAGAAGCTTGTTACTCTTGGGTACTTTGGTGCCCTAGAGCTTGTTCCTCTAGGGCACGTTGGTACCCTAGACGGTTTGATTTCTCGGAGTCTTGGTGGCTTACGGGATTTGTTGGGAGCCTCCAATTGTGGAGTGTGGCTCAACCTTGTTGCTTCGGAGCTTTGGTAGCTACGAAGATATTGCCGGGAGCCATCAATTGAGTAGTGGTGTGTGCCCCGGCCTTGGGCATCGAGTCTTGGCAGCTCGGTGCATTTGGTGAAGACCCTCCAACTTGTGGAGTGAGCTTTACCCTTGTAAAGGTTCTAGTTGTCAACCTCAACGGCAACATAGTGACAAGTGCCTCGCCACATTGGTGGTAAGACACAACGGAGATACGGTGTGCCATATTAAGGCTACTCGGTGTTTCACATTGGTGAACACCGCGCCGCTCCAACGGAGACTAGCTTCCATTGGGAAGTGAACTTCGGGATAAAATCATCGTCTCCAAGTGCCTCGGTATTTCTATCCCGAGCTTCTTACTTATGCTATTTACTTTGTGATAGACATCTAGCTTAAAGTCATATATCTTGCTATCACCTAGTTGATTATATTGCTTAGCATAAGTGTTGGTGCACATAGGTGAACCTAGCTAGTTTGGGTTTTGGCTTGATAAATTAAAGGTTAGTTTTATTCCGCATTCATTCAAGCCTTAACCGTAATAATTTTAAATCGCCTATTCACCCCCCCCTCTAGGCGACATCCGTGTCCTTTCAATTGGTATCAGAGCAGGTTCTCTCTTTATAGGGCTTCACGGCCTAGAGAGTAAAGATGTCGTCTAGTGGTTTAGTGCACAATGCATCTTTAATATTCGATGGCTCTAATTATAATGATTGGAGAAATCACATGCTAAATTATTTTAGAGATATTGATCCATCTATAGAGCAAATCTTAGATATGGGTTTTCCTCCTCCAAAGGATCCGAAAATATTATCTTTGGAGGATGAGGAAAATTCTTATCTAGATGCTCAAGCTTCTAAAGTTGTTTTCATGTCTTTAAGAAATGCAGTTGCCTTGTCGATATCTCCTTATCGGAGTGCTCATGAGCTATGGACCAAGCTTCAAGACAATTATGGTGTGTCCATTGATAGTGAGAATGATTGTTCTCCCTCCATCTCCGGGCGTAATAAGTTCTCAACTTCTTCTACCTCATCTACATGTGGCAAGCCACAAAACAATGCAATGGTGAGTAGGGATAAATTTCGCAATAATGATAGTGAGCTTCCTTTAGATGATATTTCATCTCTATCTTATTGCAATGATTTATCTTTGGACTTAAACACATCTAGAACTATAAATGTTTCACATGCTTGTGTTAATAGTCCTTGCATATCTTCTAAATCGTCAAGTAGTGATGATCATGACAATAATAATGATGATGAAGAAGATGATGCTTACTTTAATAAGAAAGGTCTAATGGTTCTTAATGCTCTTTCAAATAATGAAAATGCTTGTGAGAACCTACATGAAATTATGAGCACCCTTATTGAGCGAGGGGTTACTATTGAAAATTTGGAATCTCGTGAAAATGAAAGTCTTAGCCGCGAACGTAATTATGCGGACACAATTGCGGATCTTGAGCAAGCTCTTGAATAAATCCAAACCACCAAGAAATCTCTTGAGGAGACCTTTACTCTAGAATTATCTAAAGTAAATGAAACCCATGATAGAGCTCTCAAGGTGTGGCTAATGATTTTAAAATAAAAAATGATGAGCTTGTTGTTGAAATTGTTAGACTCCTTGAGGCTAATGTGAAATTTGAAAAGGATGCCAAGTCCTTGGAAGATTCTCTTGCACATCTCACTAAGTCTCATGATCAACTCCAAGCTCAATTACTAAAAGAGCTTCCTACTTGTTCTCCCATTGCTATTAATGTTGATGCTTGTGCTACTAACTCTAGTTCTTGTGAAGCATCCATTTTAAAGGAGAATGTTGAGCTAAGGGCTCAACTTAAATTGCTAACTAGCAAATATGATATATTGGAAGAAAGCCATGAGAAGCTCTCGAGCTCTCATGAAGATCTTCTCGTATCTCATGATAAGCTAAAGTTAGCTCATGAGGCTAATGCTACCAAGGTAATACCTAGTGAGCCTCATGTGGACAATGGCACAACTTCTACTAAAATTGTTACAATGCCATATGCTAGTCCTTGTAATTCTTCATCACACACTAATGCTAAATCATATGTTGAATTACATTTTGTGCCTAGTTGCTCTAATAATGAAGCTTCAACTTCCGCTAGTACTTGTGTAGCTACTAACCTTGTAGGGAAGACTAATGAGCACAAGGCACAAGCCACTTCTTTGAAGAAAGATGTGGAGAAGCGTCATAAAGGGAAGGCCACATTTGACAACATTTTGAGTGTGCAAAAATCCCCCAATGACAAGAGTGGACTTGGATTCAACTCCAATATCAAGAACAAGTCCAAGAGTAGCAATAAGAAGGGCCAAGAACAAGTCAATCACTCGGCCAAGATTGTTTGCTTCAAGTGCAAAATTGAAGGGCATCATGTTAGAGATTGCCCAATGAAAAAGAAGCCTCTTAGTGAGAAGCAACTAGGGAATAGGCCTTTTGTTCAATCTCTTGCTCAACCTCGGGTTGAACAAAGGCAACCTCCTAAGAAGACTCAAGTCATTGCTCCTCAAGTTGAGGCGCCTATTAAGAAGAAAGAAAAGAGTCGATATTGCTACTTATGCCGTGAGAAGGGCCATTTGGCTTCTTCATGCACAAACGGTACCCTATCCAACCCCATAATTATTGATGATGTTTATTCTCTTAGGAAGGATAGGGTTGGCAATGTGTTTGCCAAATATGTGGGAACTCAAAGTGGTGTCAAGAAAAGAACCATTTGGGTTGCCAAGCCTATTGTGACTAACCTCTTAGGACCCAACTTGGTTGGGGACCAACAAGCTCAAACTTGATCAATAGGTTGTGATGAAGGACATTGGAGACTTGGCTATCCTTGAAGAATTAAGGGATCTTCTTGATTATTATTTCCACAAGCCAAGTCATTTGGATTATATTGTCATACCTCATATCCAATGCTCCTTCGTGCGGTAACTTATATTTAAATTATATATACATTGAAAGTTGCTTGCTCCCTTGCATGTGTTAGTTTTGTTCCTAGCATGTGCTTGTATATGTTGTGCTTATTACTTACCTTGAGTAATCAAGTTTGTGTATGTTAATGTGCGCTCCATATATGTGTAAACTTTGTGTTGAGTCCTTATTGGATCTTGTGTTGATTTCAATGGGCTCTTTTGAGAAATTAATGGACTATCCCATTTTGGGGGAGTGATATGCTTTGTGCACTTCACTAACCTAAAAATGTGTGTATATGAGTAACACCACCTAGTATTGATATATCAAGATTATCTAGTAACTATGTGGTGTGTCATGCTCATGAGAAATTCAAATTCTATAATGTCTATTAATTATCTCTATTAGATTTTATTTGCCTCTTGTTGAGAAGAAATGAATTATCACATTGTGGGGGAGTAATAAGCTATGTGCATATTACAATCCTACAAAATGTGAACATTTGAGGTTTGTCACTTAGATTTGATATTGTAAATTATCTTATTCCTATGTGGCATATTAGCTCGAACAAGTTCCAATTTGCTCTCTAGCTATCTTTTGGGTCTTGTTCGTGTGTGTTTGCTTGGTGTGGTTTTTCTCTAATGTGCATCTCCATACATTAGTTGGGAAACCATTTGTTCCATATTATTCTAACCATGGCCTTGCCGGTTGGTTTGAATAGTTGGAACTACCAACAAACCTTATTCAAATATGGTGTTTTATTGCTTATCTTTTGCCACATGTTTTATCTTGTGAGGATATTCTTGGATACCTCTATCACCGGGAAAATAATTCCAAATGGTCATTGTCCTTGGACAATCCATATTTGTGTTTGTGGTAGAATATTTTTGATTATCCTTACATTGGCATTGGTTTTTATTTGTCTCATCTCTTGCCAAAATATTCATTTTGACTCCCATTGCCTTCCTTGCCTCTTGCTAGGATCCTAATCCTCAAATTGGTAGTGTTTAGTGTTGTAAATAAAATATGAAGAGTAATGATCCCTTGTGCGTGCATATTGTATTCAAATGCAAATATCAAAAATTAATGCATGAATCTTGGGGGAGCATTCCTTTTATTTAGAACACTATCCTATCTATCATTATTTGATCCTTTCAATTGGCATTTGATTTCTATCATATGTGTTTATGGAAGACAAATCTTTTCTCTTGATGCTTTGTGCCATCATGAAAAGTGTAGAGGGTGTTTGGTTTATTTAGTGTAACCTTGCTCTCTCTTGGGAGTCTTGCATTCTCATCTCTTGTTTTATGTTTATCCTATAGAATGAGAAAACCCTTTGAGCATGACTCTTTCTTTCATCCTATATGCTCATTGGCCTTGCCTAGGTACCTTCAATTGGTATTAATTGGAATTTAATATCTCCTCCATAGATATTTGTTTCAATTGATATTTATTGTGAGAATTTTGATACCTTATTACTTTATTTTACTTTACTTGATTCCGGTCAAGTATTATCCTCTTCTTGGTATCTTGTCTCCTAGTTGGTATCTTATCTTTCAATTGGTGTCTTATCTCTCATGTGTTGTTTGATTTGATTCCTATTGATATCACACTTCATGTGTTGATGTGTTTTGGAATCAATCACATGTTGATTTGTTTCTTTCCTCAATCATGTGTTGATTTGGATTTTGATATAATTTGGACAACCTTTTTGTGTCACACTTTGGTGTGCTCTCTTCTTGGTTTACTTGGTGTTTTGTCCAAACCGTATCTCATTTGGTTCTTGTAAGTCCATGCATGCATATTTACTAATACATTTATTTTATGGCATGCTAGTCTTTCTTGATCCAATATATAGGGGATACTCCACCAAATCCTAAAATGGCTAAGATGTGCATGAAATTCAAGTTCATCTATATGCACATATTTATGTGGAGTGTTTCCTATGTATTGTAGTGTATCTAACTACTATGGAACCCAATGAGTTTGGGAACCATGTTGTACTTGAATTTTGTTTTAGGTACAATGGAGATGCATTGGATGCTTGCCTCATTCATAAGGAAGGTGTTCTCACCATGCGATTATTGGAGTCAAGCTTTGATGATAAACAAAAATCCTCATCTTCATCATCACCAATGCTATTTCGGTAACAAGTATCTATCCCATGCATATTTTTCTTGTATTCAACCTTGTGTAGGTTGCCCCTTGGCATGAAAACTTTAAATGTACAATTGTTGTGGCTTTGGCTCTTTCCTTCACTTGGTATATCTTTGTGATATTTGTGATGGAAGTGCAAAAATCTTTTTCTTCAATTGGTATTATTTCTTTGTGATACTTGTTGCCTATCTCAAAGCATCTTCACTATCTCTTGTTCCCTTAGTGATATGTGTGATGTCTTTGATATTTTTGAAGTTCATTTATATACAATGAGATAAATTTGAGCTATGTGCTATGCTTTTAAGCAATAATATCTTTTGTATATTCATGACTTCCCTTTTGGATACCATGGTTTCCACTTTATCAACCATCTCATATGTGCAAGTTTCTTTGTGGATGTATATCATCAATGATTTGTCTACTTAGAAACCCATACATATGAGAGAGGTCACCTTTTAGTTGGTATCCTAATTCTTTTGAGCTACCTTGCTTTTATCTATAATTCTTTGGTGGCTCCAATTTTGTCTCATGAGTGCTTGTCTAATTTTTTTATCGGTATCTTTGCACACTCATGTATTTGTGAGGATCTTTGTCTTCATGCTTACCTTGGTGAGCATGTTGATTTTTATCGGCTAAATTCTCTCACTATCTTTTGGAATTTCAATTGGTTTTAGTTTCCAATTGGTACCCCTAAGCTTGTGAACATACTCCTTTAAAAGATCTTCCTTTTATCTCGGTTGGGCCAATCCTATGTTGAATGTTAAAAAAAATTGGTATCCTCGAGTTTGTGAACATATTCTTTATGAAAAATCTTCTTTGTAAGTTATGTGTGTCAATACTTGATATATAACTTATCTCCATTTGGTTAAGACTATGTGTCTTATCAAATTAATTGTCTTGTCACACACACATACTCTTGGTTGGGCCTTCATTAATAATTTCTTTTAATTGGTATCTCCATATGGCTCAACCACATCTTTGGTGCAAGTGCTTTGTTTTGCTTTAATGGTTACATCCTTGCACTTTGTGAGTGTTCTAGATGATTATGGGGGAGTGAGGATTCCATATTTGTTCACTCCGCAATAGTGTATGAACATTGGGGAGCTTCCCTAATTTTATTTAGAATTCTCAGTTAGGATCTTCTTGATTGCTTTTCTCCTTTGTGGAGATGTTTAGAATGATTTCATCCTTTGCCATCTTTGGATCCTCAATATAGTTTGATTTCCTCTATTATTCATCAATGGATATGTGCATTTAATTTCACTCATATCTTGAGGAATGCATACTTGTGGAGGAACTCATATTATATTGGCCATCTAAAATTTTTCTTCCCATTTCGGCAATCGATGCCAATGGGGGAGAAGTTTTAGAGGGTTTAAGGGAATTGGTTCTATGCTTTAGTTTGGTTCTTAAGCATTTGCCTCTCATGCTCATGCATCCTTGTCTTGCAAGGTTGCTTAATTCATTATATAAACCCTCTAAAAAGGGATTGTCATCAATTACCAAAATGGGGGAGATTGAAAGAGCATGGTTGCCCCTATGTGTTGTTTTGGTAATTAATGACAATCTCTATGGACTAATGTGTGCTTTGAGTTATATTTGCAGTGTTGGTCCATAAGGAATGCTTGGACTCCATATGTTGGAGTCAAGGCTAAAAGAAGAAGACTATATGTTGATCAAGGCTAAATGCAAGTTGATCAACATACAAGATTAGGGCATGTGAAGAAGAAGATCATTTGTTGATCAAGATCCTATGTTGTCCATGGTGGATGGCGTCACGTGGTGATCAGAAGAAGATCATTTGTTGATCAAGATCCAATGTTGTCCATGGTGGATGGCGTCACGTGGTGATCATCAAGATAAAGGCCATGTGAAGATATGTCGAAGAGTGCCTCTCCCATCTTGGTGTATGGGGGAGCAATATGCGTGTCTTCACCAAGCGGAGCAAAATCAAGAAAGGTGATCCACTTGAGAGTAGATCAAGATCGTCATCATCGAGCTCAAGTGGAATGCGCAAGGCAAAGGTATGTTCTTGATAGGGTTTCTATTTTACCGGTCTCGCGGTGTAGTTGTGAGACCGGGTTTTTAGATAGGTAACCGTACTATCAAGAGGGGCTCTCAAGTGAGCTTTAGCGTATCGGTCGTAGAGAGCTCAAACCTTTGCATCCTTGGCATCATCTTTATTAGTTCCTATTTGGCTCTTATCGTGGTGTGGTATTGGTGCTTGTCGTGCTTGTCATGACAAGCCCAAGGTCACCGAAAACGGTTCTCATATGTGTTCCCTATTGAGTTTTCGGTGTCGGAGATTTTGTCAGTCCATCTATGCGGAAGGTTTCACTCTTCCATTTATTAGCAAAATCTCCCTTGCTTGGTTTCAATATTCTTATATGATATAGGGTAGCATTTGTCGTCCTCTTTCCAACAAAAGTGGTTTCGTGTCATTCGGACTTCATTTGCAAAAGATATGGTTTTCCGGTTTTCAATAGAAAGGTTTTACCTTTCATCTTTTGGTTTTACCATATCCTTTTGAACAATGATGTTTCTCTGCATAATCTTGTAGTGCTCGTTGTGACGATTCCAACGAGTCCAAGATTATCGAAAACGGAGTTCGTATGTGGAAGATATTGCATTTCCGGTTTGCAAGAAAGAGGTTTAATATTTCCTCATTTGTTATTATAATATATTGTTGGACTATGATGTTTTTATGCATAATCTTGTAGTGCTTGTTGTGGTGATTCCAACGAGTCCAAGATTATCGAAAACGGAGTCCGGATACAAAAGTTATTGCATTTCCGGTACCGGACGTTTTCTAGGCAGAAAAAGAAAAGAAAAGAAAGAAAGAAAAAAAGGGGGGAAGGACTGCCCAGCATGGCCGGTGCATGGCCGGGGGTATGGCCGGGCCTCCTCTGTGGCCAGGCCGGCCATCATGGCCGGGCCAGGCCGGCCAGGCCGGCCTCCCCTTGGCTGCTGCGCGAAAATGGCCCCAACGGCCATATTTTGGCTCCCCTTTTAAGGGGTCTTCTTCCCCATTTCTTCCCCAACTTTCTCCCACCTCTTGAGCTCTCTTTCCCCCATTGTTGACATTCTTTTGAGCTTGCTATCTCTCAATCCCTCCAATAGTTCTTGCTAGTTTTTGAGGGAAAAGAGAGAGGAGGTCTAGATCCGCGTTTCCACCGATCGATTTCTCCTCTAAGTGAGGGGAACACTTTGGATCTAGATCTTTGGAGTTTCTTGGTGTTTCTCCTTGTTCTTCCTCTCAAATCCCTCCCAAGCATTAGTTGCTTTGGTTGGATTCGGGTTGGAAGAACTTGACCACTTAGTGTGTTCTTGCCATTGCATTAGTTGCATCGGTTTGAGTTCTCCACGGTGATTCGTGGAAAGTGAAGTTGAGAAGCTTATTACTCTTGGGTACTTTGGTGCCCTAGAGCTTGTTCCTCTAGGGCACGTTGGTACCCTAGACGGTTTGATTTCTCGGAGTCTTGGTGGCTTACGGGATTTGTTGGGAGCCTCCAATTGTGGAGTGTGGCTCAACCTTGTTGCTTCGGAGCTTTGGTAGCTACGAAGATATTGCCGGGAGCCATCAATTGAGTTGTGGTGTGTGCCCCGGCCTTGGGCATCGAGTCTTGGCGGCTCGGTGCATTTGGTGAAGACCCTCCAACTTGTGGAGTGAGCTTCACCCTTGTAAAGGTTCTAGTTGTCAACCTCAACGGCAACATAGTGACAAGTGCCTCGCCACATTGGTGGTAAGACACAACGGAGATACGGTGTGCCATATTAAGGCTACTCGGTGTTTCACATTGGTGAACACCGCGCCGCTCCAACGGAGACTAGCTTCCATTGGGAAGTGAACTTCGGGATAAAATCATCGTCTCCAAGTGCCTCGGTATTTCTATCCCGAGCTTCTTACTTATGCTATTTACTTTGTGATAGACATCTAGCTTAAAGTCATATATCTTGCTATCACCTAGTTGATTATATTGCTTAGCATAAGTGTTGGTGCACATAGGTGAACCTAGCTAGTTTAGGTTTTGGCTTGATAAATTAAAGGTTAGTTTTATTCCGCATTCATTCAAGCCTTAACCGTAATAATTTTAAATCGCCTATTCACCCCCCCCTCTAGGCGACATCCGTGTCCTTTCACATGCTTCTTCATCTTCATCCCAATTCCATCCTCATCCTCGCCATCTTCGCCCACCTCTGCGAGGCCTACATCGGCATCCGCCCCTCGGTGGCGCTCTTCCGCAGCTTCTACTCCCTCCGGAGCACCGCCCAGAATGAGCGGCTCGGATGCGTCTCCTTCCGCATCGCCGACGCCAGGAGCGAGAACTACATTCCCATCGCCTGGTGCGGTGAGAACGCCATCACCAAGGTGACGAAGAAGGTGGAGAAGTTCCGCGAGAAGTGGCTCTTCGTCGACGCCAAGGCCACACACCCTCTCCTGGAGGTGCCCGAGGCGCCCCCGAGGAAGTGGGCGCGCTGGGCGAGCGCGGACTTCAGGGGCCCGAGGCTCGACGCGGTGTACGTGTTCATCCAGAGCCTCCGTGAGGCAGGCGTCACCGGCCAGATGGTGGCGAGAGACTTCACCAGGCGCCGCATCGCCCCCCTCCAGCTGCACGCCGAGCCGGTGTGGCGGTACAACGGCAAGGAGGACGCAATGCGCCTGAGTTCGGACGGCTTCGCGCCTGAGGTGCTACGCCAGATCATGGGGGTCCTCTTCGCGACGTCGGAGATCCCGTCCGCCACCAAGGAGGAGGCCAAGCCACTCATCTGCTTCGCCGAGGAGAGCATCGTGGAGCAGCGCGCGTGCATGCCCACGTTCGACGAGTGGGGAATTGTGCCCGCGGGGCACCGCGGGCCTCGCCCTAACCCGTGGGCGGCGGAGCCGGAGTACATGGACGAGCCTCCGGAGCCTGAGGAGGCCGAGGATTCTGCTGAGGAAGAGGCCTCGAGAGGCAAGGATGAGGCCTCGAGGGGCACCGACCCCGCTGGTGAGGACGCCGGCTCCTCAAGGAGCGTTCCTGCTGAGGTGGACCTCCAGGTGCTCTCCTCCAGCGACGAGGAGGATGCCTTCCGCGTCGCCCGCTCCCAGCGCGTCGAAGAGGAGGAGGAGACGAGCGGCGGCGGGGGAGGGCGCTGCGAACCCCGCTCCAAGGCCGTCCATGACAGGAGGGCCGCAACCGCGAGAAACACTCCTCGCGCGGAGACAGGAGCGGCTCGGGAGGAGGCCGGAGCAAGCAACACCCAGCCGCCCAAGGCGAAGAAGAGGGTGTGGGTGATGGCCGATGAGTAAGCCTTTGATTTTTTCCTTTTTCCTTTAACATTTTGTTTCTGAGAAAACCCCCTTGAAGGATCTTCAACTTGTCTTCCTTTCAGGCAACCTGCAGAGCCAAAGAGGCGGCGGCTCTGCAAGCTTGGAGAGACCGCCAGCGTTGTCGCGGAGACGCCCTCGACTGGCGAGCCGCAGCAGGCAGCTATCCCTCCCGCGGTCGAGCACCGCGCGGAGGTGGTGGTGGTTGAGGAGGCCACGCCGTCGCCGGTTCGCGCGGCCACTCCCCCCGCGGTGGAGCACCGCGAGGAGGAGGTGACCGAAGAGGTGGCGCCGTCCTCGGCTCGAGCGGCGACTCCTCCCGGGGTCGAGCACCGCACGGAGGAGGTGGTAGAAGAGGTGGCACCGCCGTCGCCAACAAGGACGGCCACTCCTCCCGTCCAGACCGAGACGGAGGAGGAGAGGGTGGACGAGGAGATCGTCATGGAGCCGCCCCCAACGGAGGGGGAGGCTCCCCCACAAGGGGCCGATGTGCCCGAGGCCGCGGCCGATGCGGCCGTCATAGAGGGGGCCGGAGGCGCCCCTGAGGAGCAGGAGGCGGAGGCACCTCCGGAGCCCACCGGCGCTGGAGCTGAGCGCGAGAGGGCGCCCAGCCCCTAGAGGGCAACCGAAGCGAGTGTCGAGGGAGGCGCCCCCACAAGCCCCCGGACCGCACCAGAGGCGGTCATGGGCCCGAGGCAGGGGGCCCCGGGCGCCTCGACAAGGACCGAGGACTCCGCACCCAGCGGTGGTGCGGGAGCCTTGGTGCTGCAGGAGCCGCGGTGCCAAGCAATTCGTCGCCGGGTCATCCTCAACCAGGCGCGGCGTGCGCTCGACGGGCTGGAGGAGCATCTCGCCGAAGAAGAAAGTGCTCTGGCAGAGGAAAGGGCAAGGCTCAGCGAGGCCTGGGCCCTTCTCCACGAGAGGGTGGAGATGTGCCGCCGGCGGGACGCGGCGGCCCAGGCGGAGCGCCAAGAGGCCCTCCGCTTCGCCAAAGAGACCCGCGATAGCGTCAAGCGGGAGGCGCAGGAGGTGATGGAAGAGCTCGATGCCGCCAGGGAAGCGCTCGACGTGGAGGGCGCCTCCAAGCATGACGAGCTGGCGGCCGTGGAGCAGAAGTTTGCTGCTGACTCCGAGGTCGCAAGGGCCAGCCTGAAGGAGCTCCGCGAGCTGCTAGATGCCCGCGAGGGGCAGCTGGCGCCTCGCGAGGCAGAGCTGATGCGGCACGAGGAGAGCTCTCCCTCCGTGAGAAGGAGCTGTACAGGCGTGAGGAGCAGGTCCAGCTGCTCGAGAAGGACCAGGCCACCCGCGAGGGGCAGCTGCAGGAGCGCGAGGGCCGGGTGGCCAAGGACAAAGCCAACCTCGTGGCGGAGCACAAGAGGATCCAAGAAGGGGCTGACACCAAGGTCAAGCTCATCCGCGAGAGCCTCGCCAAAGAATATGACAAGAAGGCCACGAAGCAGGAGGACCGCTTCAAGTCCAAGCGCAAGGAGTTCAAAAATCGCATCAAGGAGCTCGAGCAGGAGGAGAAGCGGTTGACCTCTTGCCTCGAGGTCTCCCGGGAGGCCCAGGCTCGCGCGGAGGGGAACGCCATCGCCCTGGAGAGAGACCTGGAGGAGCTCCGGCAGCAGGTGGGGCCGGTCGCGGCTCTGGTGGAGCAGGCGCGGGACCAGCGCCAGGTTGACCGGTCCATGACGCGCCAGCGCCAGAGCATTCTCCAGAGCTTGGTGAGCCGTGCGCACGCGGTTGGGGACAATCTGAGGATCGACTTCCCCTCTTTCTCCGCAGCGACCGACGATGAAACACGTATTCGTACTTCTTCGAGCAATTCCTCGGGAGTCTTGAAGGGGTCGCGAAGGGTTTTGATGAGCGCGTCGTAGAGGAGAGCCGCGAGCTCCTCGTCGTCGCCTCCACCCGCATCTTCAGCAACCTCGTGAGGCTCCAGCCCTCACTTGACCTTAAGGACGTGATGGCACCGTTGAGCGCCATCAGCAACAAGGCGTGGGAGACCGCCACGCAGGCCGCCATCGCGTTCGCCAAGAAATTCGACCAAGTCGTGATCGAAGGCGACGACGAGGAGGAGGCTCTGGAGGATGCGGAAACCGCCGTGGACAAGGCAGGCGCCTCGGGGGGCACGATGGCCTGAACTCCTGCAGCCGGACGTGCAGAGGCACAGACTATCTTAGCATTCATTTTGTAATTGCTTTTGTAAAGACTTGCTTCAAGCTGTGTTTGTTTAGTGAACATCCCTCGTGATGCTTTTGTCTTCCCTTTCATGTCTTTTTTGCTCTGCGTCTTAGGACCCTCTCTTAGCGCTACACCACCGCCGCTTCGGTATGCGAGAGTCAGGGCTCCACAAGGCCGGGGGGTGTGTGAGGCCTCAAGAGGTAAGAGCCTCCAAGTCGCGATGCTTGGGGCTCCCCTTCAACGCGCAAGCAGCCCATGAGGCACGGGAGAGAGAAAAGAGGCTCGGGGGGTGAAAACCAACGAGGGAAAAATAACCAGGCGTTAGGACTTAGCTTCGCGAGGCGTTTTGGCCTTGGAGAGGGTGTTGGTTCCCTGGCGAGGTGTTTTCATCTTGGAGAGGGTGTCGGTTCCTGGCGAGGTGTTTTGGGCCTGCTCCCTGCATTTTGACAGATAGGCATGCCCACAAGCAATACATAGCTAGATAACTTATGCGTGCTCGTAGGTTCCTTCATGGGTGTCTCGCGAGGAGAACAGGTACCAAGGTCCTTGGTGAGTTGACGTGCACGGGAGCCGGCTCGTGAGTTCAGAGCTCCTTGGGAGTTGACATGCATGAAGGCTGACCCGTGAGTTCAGAGCTCGGATCCCTTGGGTTTGAGGCGCTGCCGGGATGCTCCCGTGGCATGGCACCATGCTAGCCCCCGCTCGCGAGATACACAGGATGGATCATACGAGCGAGAATAAATAGCAATAACATAACAGCTTACCGAAGCTACAAAATATGCTGGCGCGATGCGCAAAGGTTCAAAATGACCTGAAATAGATGTTCATTACACTGGCGTGGCCAGAAACAAAAAATCCACCATGTCAGGCATGGGGTTCCACATGCTGTGGCTGAGACTCTCGAGGGGGCGTTCTCGTGGCGACGCATGTAGAGAGAGCTTAGAGGGGGCCCCTATGCGGGGGTGGCTTGTAGAGCCTGCGTTCCACCATGACCGGCATGGGGATCCATCTCGCCAAGGCATGGTGCCTGAAGAGGTTACCATGTCGAGGCTCGGTGGCTTGGGAGTCTTCTCGAACGGCCCGTGGCAACGTATAGTAGAGAGGGGAGCCCGAAGTTTTTCCTCGTGGAGGATGATGGCGCGTGGCTCTCCCTTGATGCAAAAAGTTGCTCGCCGAGGGCGATCAGGGGTAGAACTTGCGCAGGTGCTGGATGTTCCAGGGGTTGGCGACAGGAATGCCGTCCTCCGTCTCGAGCCGTGCGGAGCCAGGCCTGGCGATGTGCACGACTCTGTAGGGGCCTTCCCACATTGGTGAGAGCTTGTGGAGGCCTGCCCTGGAGAGGATTCTCCTCAGGACAAGGTCCCCTGCTTCGAGAGTCCACGGGCGGATGTGGCGGCTATGGTAGCGACGGAGGTCTTGCTGGTACCTTGCCGCTCTCAGGGCCGCATTGCGGCGGAGCCCTTCGAGCAGCAGCAGGTCGTCGTTGCGGAGTTCATCCACCTCAGCCTCCTTGAAGGCCAGGACTCGCGGAGAGCCATGAGTGATCTCGCTGGGGAGGAAGGCTTCAGCACCATAGACGAGGGAGAACGGCGTCTCACCAGTAGGCTTTATTGGCGTGGTGCGGATGGACCAGAGCACCGAAGGGAGCTCGTCGATCCAGTGCTTGCCGCTGGCCTTGAGGCGGTTGAAGCTTCTCGTCTTGAGGCCCTTGAGCACCTCGGCGTTGGCTCGTTCGGCCTGCCCGTTGCTTCGTGGGTGCACCATCGAGGTGTAGCAGATTTGGGCACCAATGCTGCCACAGTAGGACTTGAAGGCGCCACTAATGAATTGTGAGCCGTTGTCGGTGATGATGCGGTTGGGCACGCCGAAACGGCAGACCAGGCTCCTTATGAATTTTACTACCGATTTCGTCGGAATGGTGCGCACGGGTTCCACCTCAGGCCACTTGGTGAATTTGTCGATGGCGACGTAGAGGTAGCGGTAGCCCCCGAGCGCTCGCGGGAAGGGTCCCAGCAGGTCCAGCCCCCAGACCGCGCATGGCCAGGTGAGCGGGATCGTCTGGAGTCCTTGCGCGGGCTGGTGGATTTGCTTGGCGTGGAATTGGCATGCGTCGCAGGACTGGACGATTTCGGCGGCATCTTGAAGCACTGAGGGCCAGTAGAAGCCACTCCGGAAGACCTTGCCAGCAATGGTGCGCGAGGAAGAGTGGTGGCCGCACTCGCCGCTGTGGATGTCGTTGATGAGCTGGCGGCCTTCCTCGGCAGGGACGCACCGCAGCGCAACCCCATTGGGTCGCTTGCGGTACAGGTCTCCGTCGTGGAGGCAGTAGGACTTGGCCTGGTGGGCTCGCCAAGTATTTCTTCAGGTCCTCAAAGGCCTTTGCTGCTTCAGGGGTCCACTTGAAAGGACCGGACCTCTTCATGATCTTGAAGAATGGCAGCGCCCTCTCGCCGAACTTGGAGATGAAACAGCCAAGGCTGGCCATACATCCCGCTAAGCGCTGCATGTCCTTGAGGCGACGAGGAGGCTGCATCTGCTCTATGGCCTTGATCTTGTCGGGGTTGGCCTCGATGCCGCGATGGGACACCAGGAAACCAAGGAGCTTGCCTGAAGGGACCCCGAAGACGCACTTGGCGGGGTTCAGCTTGATGTTGACCTTGCGCAGGTTGGCGAAGGTCTCCTCGAGGTCCTTGATGAGCGTGTCCTTCTCGCGAGTTTTGACCACAATGTCGTCGACGTAGGCCTCTGCATTCCTCCCCATTTGAGCCCCCAGGGTGATCCTCATGAGGCGCTGGAAAGTGGCGCCGGCGTTCTTCAGGCCGAAGGGCATGCAGACGTAGCAGAACACACCACAAGGGGTGAGAAATGCTGTCTTCTCCTCGTCCTCCTTCGCCATCTTGATCTGGTGGTAACCAGAGAAGGCATCCAAAAAACAGAGGAGCACGCAGCCGGCGGTGGAGTCCACGATCTGGTCGATCCTCGGGAGGGGATAGGGGTCCTTGGGGCAGGCCTTGTTGAGGTCGGTGAAGTCGATGCAGAGGCGGCTTCCTCCAGTGTGCTTGGGGACGACCACACCGTTGGCGAGCCAAGTGGGGTGGACCACTTCCTTGATGATGCTGGCCTTCTTCAGCTTCTCTACTTCCTTGACGATGAAGTCTTGTTTCTCTGGCGCCTGGCGCCGCGCTTTTTGCTTGACGGGGTGTGCGTTTGGACACACGGCTAAGTGGTACTCGATCACCTCCCTCGGTACTCCGGACATATCTGACGGTGTCCATGCGAACATGTTAGAGTTTGCCCTAAGGAAGGCGACGAGCGCGCTTTCCTATTTGGGAGGCAGGTTGGCGCCGATGGTGACGCTAGCCCCCGAGCCGTTTGCCTCACGAGGCACTTGCTTTGTCGCGGCCTTCTCCTGAGAGAACAGCTGCTTCTTCTTCGTGGGGGGCCTCGGGAGGGGCTCCTCATCCTCGTCAGCGGGTGACGCCACCGTGGCAGCCTTGTAGGCCGCTTGCGCAGCGTACAAGGCGTCCGAGATCACGCCGCGGATGATGATGGTGCCACCCGAGCCTGGGAGCTTGACGAGGTTGTAGGCGTGGTGGGTCACCGCCATGAACTTGGCGAGGGCGGGGTAGCTGAGGATGGCGTTGTAGGGCAGGCCGATGTGCGCGACGTCGAAGTCGATCAGCTCGGTGCGGTAGTTGGCCTGGGTGCCGAAAGTGACGGCGAGCCTCACCTGCCCCAAAGGGGTGGTAAGACCCTCTGTCACTCCCGAGAAGAGCCTGGTGGGCATGAGCCGCTCGTAGGGCACCTGCAGCTTCTCGAATGTCTCGACGGAGATGACGTTGAGGCCGGCACCCCCATCAATGAGCGTCTTAGAGACGGCGATGTTGTTGATGGTGGGGGTGCAGACCAGCGGGATGGTGCCAACAGTCGAAGTGGACTTGGGGTGGTCGCTGGAGTCGAAAGTGATGGGGTACTGGGACCACTTGAGGGGCCTGGAGGCCTCAACTCCAGGAAGGGCTGCTGCGACCTCGCGAGCGAGTTGCTTGAAGTAGCGGTTGGAGCGAGGGGCCTGAGCCCCGCCGAGGATGCAAGCGGCCCCGCGAGGCACCTGGTAGCTCTCGTCAGTCTCGGCAGGCAGGTTGTCGTTCGCGGGCTGGACAGCATTGGCCTGGGGGTTCTGCTGGTAGTTGTCGTTCCAGCGTCGCCCCCCGCGGCCGCCGCGGCCTCCGCGGCCTCCCATTGCCTCGCGAGCCTCGCGAAGCCTCTTAAGGTCGTAGCAGTCCTCAGTGGCATGAGAATGCTTGTTGTGGTAGATGCAGAAGGGACGATCATCTTTCTTCTCAGGTCCCGCGGCTGGAGCGGCAGCTTGGCGAGGCTGCTTGGCGTCGGGCTTAGCCGCGAGGACTGCAGTAGTCTTGCGCTTCTCCGAGGATTTCTTCTTCTTGGACCCTTCGGCGGGGTCCCCTGGCTCGTTCTTGACGAACAAGCGGCCCTCTTCAGCCTTGGCGCACTTGTCCGCCAAGTCGAAGAGCTTGACGACGGTGGCGATGTTGTCGTGGATGCCAAGCTTCTCGAGCATCCGCACATCTGTGACCCCAGCCTGGAAGGCCGAAATGACCTGCGCGTCGGTGGCGTTGGGGATCTTGTTGCGCACTTGGCTGAAGCGCTGGATGTACTTGCGGAGGGTCTCGCCGGGCTTCTAACGCACGGCGCGGAGGTCATTGTAGGTGAGGCCGTGCTCGTACGTGCCCTTGAAGTTGGCGACGAAGCACCGGCAGAGCTCCTCCCAGGTGTTGATGGACTCGGCGGGGAGGTTGGTGAGCCACGAGGACGTAGAGTCCTTGAGGGCCATGGGAAACCAGTTCGCCATGACCCTGTCGTCGCCCCCGGCGGCCTGGATGGCCAGAGTGTAGAGCTGCAGGAACTCCAGGGGGTTGTTCTTGCCGTCGTAGCGCGGAGGGAGGTCCGGCCTGAACTTGACCGGCCAGACGACGCGACGGAGGTTGCGAGTGAACGCGGCCGTCGTGCCGTACGTGACCGTGCCGTTGGCAAGGGTGGCGCGGAGGTGACGCCCGACGGTGTCGACGTCCTGGACAGCGCGGTTGCGGCGCTCCTGCCCGCGCTCGATGCTCACGCGTGCATCCTCAGGGGCTCGCTGCACGATTTGGCAGTCGTGCGGTGACGACGCGTGCGATGCAGCGCGGCCGTCGCGAGGAGGAGCCCCCGCTGGGGCAGGTTGCGGTGGAATCGGTGGAGCTGGAGCGGGTGCAGGGTGACGAGGAGGTGCGGGAGGTGCGCCATGCGCCATGTCCCCCACGAGCGCGGAAGGAACCAGGGAACGAGACGGTGCAGGCGCGGCGGCGCGAGCGGTGCCGATGAGTTCGGAGACGCGGTTGAGCCAGGCCTCCTGAGCGTCCGGCGTAGGACGGTACTGCAGCAGCTCCTGCGCCATGAGAAGCGCAGTCGCCGGGCTGGGTGCAGGGCGGCCCAGCGAGGAGGTAGCACGGTCCCGCGACGGGTGCAGGGAGGAGGCCTCCTCTTCGCCGAGGTCGTCCTCAGCGTGGTCGATGTCGTCGTCCTCCGGGTGCTCGACGCGGGGCTCGGGGTCGGCGCGGCGCGCCGGAGCGGCGCTCCCGCGCGGGCGGCCGCGCGGGTTGCCAGCAGGAGGAGCGGTGGCGGCGCTGGCCGTCCGGCGAGCGAGTCGTTCGGCGCGAGAAGGGCCGGCCATGGCTGCGTCGAGGTTGAAGATGCGCCTCAGCCCCCTACCTGGCGCGCCAAATGTCGGAGAACGGTCCCAGGAACTGGGTGTGTCTCGAGAAGGATCGAGTAAGGGGCTGAACACGGAATCAAACAACCCTCAACGTGCTCCGGCGACGGTGCTCGTCGGACTCGCTGCGGGACAGCACTGCAGAGATGGAACACTCGGTCTTACCCAGGTTCAGGGCCCTCTTGTGGAGGTAAAATCCCTACGTCATGCTTTGCTGTATTGCACTGCTTGGGGAGTTTACAGTACAAGGAGAGCTTGTCGTGCTCGAGGTGGCTAACAATGGCTAACCCTAGATCTTGAGCTAGAATGCGAACCAGTGTCGAGCTCTCCAGCGAATCGAACCCCTTACACGAGCGTGCCCTCCCTCCTTTTATAGGCGTCTCGTACCTCTTCCGCCCAAACATTTGGGCAGGAAGGGTTACCACATGGCGACGAAGGAGCAGGCGCGGTGCACAATAAAGGTGAAGTCCACCAGAAAGGTGAAGGCCATGGACGCGGTCCATGGCAGGGACGGCGTCACCAAAGCTGGAAAAGGCCACCGTCCAACGGGCGGCGGGCTGGCGCTGCGGAGGCGGAACGGTTCCCACGGTGACGTCGCCCTTGGAGCGTAGCTGCAGACGGTTCCCTTATCACCAAAGTGGCAATACTCGTTGTCTGCTTTGCTTGGTGCTGCTTTGTTGACTTCTTTATGCATGGAAACGGCAACTGCGGCGTCGGCGTCATCGCGCGCAGGCGCGCGCGTCACTCTGCACATGGCGCGGTGCCCATGTGCGCTTTGCCGCGGAGGCAGAGATGGCTTCGTGAGGAAGGAGCCTCGCGAGGCAAAAAGCCTCGCCGAGCCCTTCGGCTTGGTCCTTAGCAGAATTGCGGGTGGCGTCGGAGACACCTTGTCGAGTTGCGATCCCTCGCCAAGGGAGAGAATTCTCGACGAGGAGAAAAGACCCCTCGCGAGGGAAAAACCCTCGCGAGCCTTGCCAGGCTTGGAGAGCCTGGTCCTTAGCGAAAACCATCCAAAGAATCTTGTGGGCCCTGGCAGGCCGGCCCGTGGTACCCTGGTTTCCACTGTGCCGACAACCTATTTCTCACAAGCAGATGAACCTTTATTCTCTTGTTTTATTTTGAACTCCTTCAAAATCTTACTTAGGTTAAAACATCCTGACATAATGTTTATCAAACATATCTATCCACCATAGATACATCCATCTCCATGGATATTAAACGTTCAAACTAACTTCACAAGTTATGTAATGGTCCATGACAATATTTACAACATTCATGAAATATCAATTTCACTTAAACAAGATGTTGTAAACTCCCACTCAAATATACACCATACACATATTAAATTGTGAAACCACTTTGGCTCCCACCCAGAAATATGTTATCTCTATATTTGACCATGATTAAACAACTCCCACTCAAACATATGCCTCCACATATTTTGATCATGGAAAATAGTTTCTTCTCTAACTTAATATATGTCACCACATATGTTAATTAGATCCCACTCAGTTTCTTATGCACTTTCTCGATACTTTGGACTCCTCCAAAATTCTTAACTCTTAAAATTCGAGAACTCATATACAAAATGCCAGTACCTTGCTAGCTTTAAGTTTTATTTATTGGGTTTATTACTCCTGTGCCCCCCATTCCTTAGTTGTGCTCAGTTTTCCCCAGGTTTTAACATTTTGCTCACTTTTCCCACCTCCCTTAGCTGAAACTCTCACGAATGCCCAAAGCGGACGTTTGCCCTTGTCTGCCATCGGGTCAATGCATTGACCGTTAACTGCTGACGAGTGGGGCCGTGGAGGGCTGGTTCCTCTTTTGACCATGCGTGCTGACGAGTGGGGCCTCAAGGGAGACACGTCGGACAGCTTGTCTGAACCTGAAATTCACTGTAACCTAAAGAATTCGAGACACCAGGCGCCGCCCTTCCCCCTCCGCCGCCGCCGTCGTGCCGCCTCCGGCGCCATCGTTCCCTCCACCCTCTAAACCTATTCCATTTGCCGGCGACGCCGCGTCTCCTCCACATCTAACCCATCTCCCCATCTCGGATTACGAAGCGATGCCGACGGAGGACGTCACTCGGCCCATCGACCGTGGAGAAGATTGGGTCGAATCCAATGGCGATAATTCATGGATTCCAGATGAGTAAGCATCATATACCCCCGAATTGATTATCATACTCGTAAATTAGGACGTATTTGACGAATCCTTGCTCGAATCGTTCCAATTTTGCTGAATTTGTTTCCGGACTAACTACATCGTTTATTTGAATCGGATAGGATTGATCCTGAGCTGGCTTTTCGGCTGGCTGTTAGGATGGAAACTAGTGAGCTGCGTGGTACAAAATCGCATCTGCTAGGTGGATTTTACTATCCAAAGGTGGTAGAAACGAGCATTTGTTTCAATGCTTTTCGGGAAGCTCTCTGTTCTCAGTATCCTTGGAGCAATGCTGATGCTATTGAACTGCAATATTTCAACAGTAGCGAGCAAAGATTTCTCCCACTAACTTGCGACGAGAATTTGAGATTGCTATTTACGTTGAATGCTGATAGCCGATTCGGTAAAATTCGTATCGATGTGCTTCAGCCATGCAAAGCGCGGGTGAAGGGGAAGAGGGTTCAGGCATCGTCTGTATCTGCTAATAGTCAGCGGCCCGGCACTCCTTGTAGGTCGATGCCAAGTAAAGCCAGTGGTTCTGAAAGCCACAACATGTCTGCTGCCGATTGTGCTGCTTCTCCCGTCCCTTCTGCAGTCGCTGTTGAAGAAGATGCAGAGCCTGACGAGGAAGTGCCTCGACTTGATGATGAAGACGAGTTGATGTACCCAGAACTGGTAGATAGAGCTAGTCAACAAGCAATGGAGGATGAATATCCGGAGCAGCCCATCAGCCGTGCTAGGTTTGATGACACTGACGATGAAGAGAATGAGGAGAACATGGACAGCTTAATTTCAGATGAATATGATGGTGAGGACATGCCAAAAATTGAGTGGAACAGGGAAGATCCTCAGCTTACTGAAGGCACCATATTCCAGTCGATGGTGGACTGTCGTAATGCAATGACTACATGGTGCATTCTGAAGGAAAATACCTACAAGATTGAGAGGAGTGAGCCAACTAGGTTCACTGTTTATTGCCCATATGATAGGTGCAGGTGGAGGTTGCATGCATCCCGTATGCACAAGAGCAAATTGATTCAGGTATTACTCTTGTGTATTTTAGTTTATTGATTCATTCTGTTTGCAGATCATTGTGTAATGTTTCTTAATTACAATTGACATCATCTTTTTTATTTTGTTTCAGATAAAGAAAAACCAACACAAGCACACTTGTCCACCTGGAGGGGGAGGGGGGAAGTCCAAAGCCAAGCTTGCAAAAACTAGGTGGGTGGCAGATGCAATATTGGATTGGCTAAGAGAAAATCCTGAACTTGGTCCAACAGCACTCCATGGGAAGCTTTTTGAGAAGTACAAGATTAAAATTCCTTACATGAGGATTTTCAGAGCTAGGGAAATGGCTCTTGATAGGATTAATGGTCAATGGAATGAGAGTTTTCAGGTGCTTTACATTCAAAGATGAAGTGGAGAGGGCTAGTCCAGGGAGTGTTGTAGAGATTGACAAGCATACAGTTGAATACAAAATAAAAGGGAAGTCATTTCAGAAGGAGTGCTTTAGGAGGGCTTTTGTTTGTTTCAAGGCTTGCTGGAAAGGGTTTCTTGATGGCTGCAGGCCCTATTTGGCTGTAGATGCTACCCATTTGACTGGAAGATGGAGAGGACAGCTAGTAGCTGCTTCTGCAGTTGATGGACACAACTGGCTATTCCCAGTTGCATTTGGTGTGTTGGAGGTAGAGTCTGAAGAAAGCTGGGTCTGGTTTCTGCAGCAGTTGCGCAACATTATAGGCACACCCCTAGGTTTAGCTATACATATAGATGCTTGCAAGGGTTTAGAGAGTGCAGTAGAAATTGTATTCCCTAGAGTGGAGCATAGGGAATGTATGCGACACCTAGCGCAGAATTTTAAAAAGAAGTTCAAAGGTAAAATTTATGATGAGAACTTATGGCCAGCATCATACACATGCAGTGAAAGGAAGCATGACCACCATTTGAGAGTGTTGTATGCTCACAATCCTTCGGTGAAGGAGTACATGGATGCACATCATGGAAAGGTGTGGTCAAGAAGCAAATTCAACGAAATCTGCAAAGTAGACTATGTGACCAATAACCTTGCAGAATGCTTCAATGCTAAGTTCAAGTCAGTGAAAGGTTATTTGTTGTGGCAAGCATTTGACAAGATGAGGCAGATGATCATGATAAAGATGGCTCTTCGGAAAAGAATAGCAGAGACACAATATGTTGGCCATCTTATGCTCCCATCACTGATTAAGGCATTGCATCTCAAGGCAAGAGGACTGAAGATGAAATGCATTCGATCAGCGACATACAAGGCTGAGGTAACATATACTGACAGTAAAAATAGGGTATGGAGGTATCCAGTGAACCTAGAAACTAGGGAATGCAGTTGTAGGCAATGACAGATCCGTGGGAGGCCATGCATACATGCCCTACATCTGATGACTGTTATCGGTGGTGCAGATGGTGAAGTTGATTAGTATTGCTCTGATTATTTCTCTGTTGCCAAATTTAGGGCTGCTTATGCTGATAATGTGCCTGCACTCTTGGGAAAAGACCAATGGAACATAGTAGATCCAGGGTTCAAACTCCACTCTCCTGTACTGACTAGACCACCAGGAAGACCGAGGAAGAACAGGATAAGAGCAGGTGAAGAGGGTCGAGTTAAAAAACAACATAAGTGCAAAAAATGTGGAAAACCAGGGCACATTGCTAGGAAATGTACCAATCCAGTGGATGCATCGTTTGGAGAAGAGGAACAATGGACAGCAGAAAATGCAGAGGAGAATGCAGCAGCAATGGAGATTGAAGTTGCAGAGGAGAATGCAGCAGCTATGGAGATTGAAAATGCAGAGGAGATTCAAACAAATGCAGCACTACCTGTACCTTGGTATGTGTGCATTACATTTTTTATATGCATCAGTTCCCTTTTTTACATATGGCTTATAATCTTATTTCTCAGCTCTAGGTTAAGTAGAGGCAGAGGGAAGAAAAGGCCTAGGGAGGAAGAAATCCAAGAACCCACAGATGACCGTGAACTGGTGAGCGGAGAGGAAGAGGAATTTGAAGCCATGGCTCTTGTTGAAGAGGAGGGGGTAATTGTTCCAATTGTTCCTTTAAAGATTATTGAACCCACAAATACTCCATCAGCACCTCCACGGCCACAACCCCAAGTGAAGACCAAAAGGAACAAGATGATTTTGAATCCAAAGAGTATCCCACCTAGGGAAACCCGGAGCAAGACGGTGAAGCCATCTGCAAACACAAGGAGCAAGTCGAAGATCTGAATTTGAGCAGCGTGTTTGTGTTGTCAATTTGAGCTACTATGAAAACTTATAAGTTGTAATAATGTTGTTTGTACTTTCGTATCATATTTGAGGCAGACTTAAAATTTGTAGTCCAACATTTGAAGTTCAATATTTCAAGGTGATCAATCCGAATGAGAAATGTACTTGAAACGAGCTCCGAAACTAGGGTAAACAACCCCATTTGTAATCAAGTTTTTTTTCGACCTTGTCAAAATGAGCCAAATATTTTTTATAAACACCTATTACATCTATGTAGTGTCCAATCGAAGTCTCACTATTTTTTGAATTAATCTTCATATTATTAAAAAAAATGAAAAATTGCTTTTAGTTGAAAACCATTATAAAACATGTTTGAAATATGAAAATTAAAAAGTAACTTCATATCCGTCTTATTCACTACAAAATGAAGCTTTGGTAATTTTTTTGATTTTTTTGAATTTTATCAAAACCTAAACCCTCTCTAACCCTAGCCCGAAACCGAGACCGTAAACCTTACGACAAACCTAAACCTAACCGTAACTTCGATCCAACAAAAACCGTCAAAGATATGTAAAGAAAGTATACATTGTGAATCTAAAAGTGATTTTTGCAAAAAATCATGATCAAACTATGCGGCACTCGTAGTTCAAATCAGACCCACTTCCAGCGAAATCAGCAGGAACTTATCTGAAATGTTTGAAATGCCTAAGTATGTTTTTATATCCAAACCCAGGGTTAAATTCACTTATAAGGTGGTCTATTATTTTCTATCTATTTGGATGTTTCTCTTTCGGTGAACAATTTTGGTAGCTGCTTCACAAAAAAAGCCTGTTTTGACACGAAAAAAATGAAAAATGGTTTTTTTATTCAACGAAAACCCTAAACCCCTTAGTCAATACTATTCTACAACCAAAATACACAAGTGTGCCAAAAATTGCCTCATTCTGACATTTTTTGCTATGTCAAATGTCATACCCTAGCTCATTTCAGTCGAAAACCATACATCTTTGTACCTCGTAGCTCATTTCTGTGAAGGTTTTTTTATAAAAACCTCCATAACTCATGTTTATAATTTTTTCCATGTGGTAGGTCACATAAAAGGATGCTATGTGAAGGTTTTCCATTTTTTTGATTTTTTTTGAATTAGTTATGTCTAACCCTAGCCCGAAACCGAGACCGTAAACCTTACGACAAACCTAAACCTAACCGTAACTTCGATCCAACAAAAACCGTCAAAGATCTGTAAAAAAAGTATACATTGTGGATCTAAAAGTGATTTTTGCAAAAAATCATGATCAAACTATGCGGCACTCGTAGTTCAAATCAGACCCACTTCCAGCGAAATCGGCAGGAACTTATCTGAAATGTTTGAAATGCCTAAGTATGTTTTTATATCCAAACCCAGGGTTAAATTCACTTATAAGGTGGTCTATTATTTTCTATCTATTTGGATGTTTCTCTTTCGGTGAACAATTTTGGTAGCTGCTTCACAAAAAAAGCCTGTTTTGACACGAAAAAAATGAAAAATGGTTTTTTTATTCAACAAAAACCCTAAACCCCTTAGTCAATACTATTCTACAACCAAAATACACAAGTGTGCCAAAAATTGCCTCATTCTGACATTTTTTGCTATGTCAAATGTCATACCCTAGCTCATTTCAGTCGATCACTCTTCTTCGAACAATTCACACCTTTGTACGTGATGGCTCATTTTGTGTGAAGCTTTTCATGAAAATGTACCTACACCAAGTTTATATTTTTTTATCATAACCATGTCACATATGACGACAATGTGCACAGGTTTTGTATTTTTTTGATTTTTTTTAAATTATTTATGCTCATTTGCATTTGAATTTGATGAAAATGGTTTTTGATGAAAATGACCCTATACCAAGTTTATATTTTTTTTGGTTACAATATCTTGTAAAACGATGAACTACGAAGGTTTTTTATTTTTTTGATTTTTTTGAATTACTTATGGTCATTTCAAATTTGGTCAAACCCTTATAACCCTGTTGACTCATTTCAAATTTGGCCAAACTTGGCTCCCGTCATATATGCCCTTCTAGAAGGAATTTCACGGGCAGGCATGCGCGCCGTCTCTGCGCCGTTGGATCGCATGGACGGTTCTGATCAGATTTCAAACAGCGATCCGCGCGACGCTGGTTCTGCATCCTCATTGGCCGTTCACGAATCCAGGTGAAGTAGCTGTTCGAGGGCCGGTCGTCCACTCGCACTCGTGTCCCTCTCCTCTCCCCTGACATTGCTCTGGTTCTTGACTCCCGTCGTTGCAGAGTCGTAGATCTCCGACGAACGCGGGCATGGTTTCGTGGAGCGACGGTGACGAAGATTCCCCTATTCCAAGCTCGCTTGGCAGCGTTGTAAGTGCTCCAATCTCGTGTACTTGGGATTTGGGGATGTAGGGTTAGGGTTCACATGATTTGGGGATCTCTGATTTGAGCACGATTCTGAGGTGTTGCACTGAAAATTTCTTTTGGCAGGGCCCAAATACCATCCACGATTCCGATTACTGTGGATTAGCCGATGAAGATGGGATCCCTATCCGTTGTCTTTGCAATTCCCCACCCCAGAAATTTGTTGCTTTCGACGGATGTTGGACCGGCAGGAGGTTCTTGGCCTGCGCAGGGACGGTAAGTGAAAAAACTGAACTTTTTTAGAGTATTTCAACTTCAGATGTTTGTTAAATAATCTACTATTCAGGTTCAGTTTAGCTTTCAATTTCATAGTCTGTTTAGAAAGTTAGCACGAGCCGTGAGTTTAGCTCGATCTGTTGCGCTGCAAAATCACTCGACTTCATTCTACCAATTCTCTGAATTCCTTTGACATTCAACATGATCATTTTTTTGTGTGTAAATTAGTAACATAAACTTGTCTGATACATGCATTGTAGAGTGGAGAAACTTGTGACTTTCTGTACTGGGTTGATGATGTGTGGCCACCTGCGTTGTCCAAATCCCTGATAAAGCTATGGGAAATGCACGGGGAAGCCAAAGATGCTAGAGTCCGTGAAGCCTTAGATGCTGTTGAATCAAAGTGGAAGTACCAAGATGAGATTACAAAGCTTCACCAGGACTTAAAGAATGCCCAAGATGAGCTGAAGAAGGAGGTTGAGGAAAAACAGGCTACACTAGCCCTGAAGGCCAAAGTTGAACAATCTCTTCTTGATGCAAGAGCTGAACTTCAGGAGAAGAACAAACTGGATGCATCAACTTCCAACATGCACAAGTTTTTGAGGCAGAAGGAAGAGAAGGACAGGGATCTGATGAGGGCTAAGTTGTAGAAGATCAAACATATATGTGATGAGTAAAATCATTTGCCTTATCATGTGTTGTAACAATAATTTGCTATTTGTTAGTTGAACTAGTAGTGGTTGAATTTCAGTGTGGTTGTTGTTTCTGTTTATCTTAATCCATGTCATGGAAGCTTAATGCGATGGATTTCAGTGTGTGCCTGAAATGCGAGAAAAACCATGCCTCTGTTCAGTTCGTCAGTTACACCTAGTGGTAGAAAAAAAATTCGGCCCCAAACAGAATCAAGTTGTGATAGGCCCACAAAGGATAAATGAGGCCCACAAACAAGCGATGGCTCTGTTCCTTTGTTTTTTTGAACGACGGCTTCATTCGTCCTTTTGCTTTTGATTTATTCCCTTTCTACAATTCAAAGAGCATTCATTAATCTGTTTTTGCCCAAGCTCTTCTATTGCCTCGAGGATTTTTCTTTTTTGCTTTCATTTACTTGATTTCCCTTAATCGTAGGTGCTTTTTAAAAGACGTCTCTTTTCTTGCTTGTTGACAAACTAGTAAAACACAAAGGATTCCCAAAAATGAAAAAAATAATGTTTTTTCATTCCTTTCTTTTTCCTTTTTGACAAACTAGCAGCCGTGCACTTGCAACACAACATGTTCTTTTAGTTGGGCACCCTTTTAGTTTGATTACTTTTTTTAGTTCATAAATATGTTTTGACACCTTATTCTCATTTCTAGTTAGTTTGTTTAGTTCTCCCACGTTAATTAGCCGTGGGAAAAACTTGGGTCAAATAAAATACAAATATAACAATACACATGACTAAAATAAGTAAAATAGAACACACCATTAATATAACACGCACAGCTTAAATAAATAAAGCGAAATACAAGTTCTTAAATATAACACCACATAGATAGATAGATAGATAGGGCAACACACCCTCACGACTGACACGACACATAAGAAAAAGATAAATAAACCCTAACTACGGCACTAGCTAGGGCAACAGTGGCTTGGCTTCACCGCCGTCTTCACTCGTCCTCCTGTCCGTCCTCACCGAGATAGTACGGGAGCCTGTGCATGCGGTTGGCGGTGGGGAAGATGCTGTCCAGGTCGGTGAAGATGTTGTAGGTTGTGAATGCGATGAACTCACACCCACACCAAAACACCTGGCCGAGCAGATAGTAGGCATCGAACCTATTGGTGAAGTTGGCGACAAGCCCCTCAGGCAGTGCGTTGGAGTGGGGACGCAGTTCCTGGAGGGTGAACATGATGGGCGAGCCCTGTGGGAGGTGGACAAAGCCCGCACGGAGGAAGCAGTGTGCAAGCTCACGACCACCCCTCCAGCGTGAGATCGCCCACACGCGGAGCGAGTTCTCGACGACGACTCCGGCGGGGTACCTCAGCTCCGGCATGGTGGGCGGCTCGTGAAAAGTTGGCCCGTTGAACTGCATCTTGGCGTTGTTGTGAGCTTTGGCTTTCGGTGAAGAACAGAAGGGAGGAAGAAAGCGCAGATGAGATGGATGTGTAAAGAGGCAACGAGCGGTGGTTTAAATAGCCGGGGAGAGGAAGAGGGGAGGTACACGGAAACGGCGTTTTTCACACTGGATCGAGCCGTGGTGTCGATCCGTGTCTAGCCTAGGCTTTTGACCGCGTTTACACACTGCATCAATGCGTGAATCAATGCGTGAGTGCGTGACTCGACACGCGAAACGATGTGGCAAATGAATTGAGTCGGCGTGTCTGCGTGCATGCGTGAATCGATGCGTGGCGGAGCGACTGAATTGAGCCATCGATCCGCGACGGCATAGCAGAGAGGGAAGCAGCCATTCGTGGATGCTTGTGTGCGTGCCGGCGCGCATGCATGCGATCAGAATGCATGCGTGAATCGATGCGTAGCGGAGCGACTGAATCGAGCCATCGATCCGCGACGGCGTAGCAGAGAGGGAAGCAGCCATTCGTGTCGATGCTTCTGTGCGTGCCGGCGCGCATGCATGAGAGCAGGTCAATGCATGTGTGCGTGGCGAGCAACGCATGCATACCAGGCTGCGTCGATGCCAAAGCTGAGCATGCATAAAAGGCTGATCCAGTCGAAGCAGGCTCAATTGATTATCAACAACGGCCCAACCACACAAACGCAGCCCCACACCAACAAGCGACAGCCATCAGAGTCCCACGCGGCCCCACACGTCAGAGTTAACGGACCAGACGGAAACGTCCGCTTTGGGCATTCGTGAGAGTTTCAGCTAAGGGAATGGGGAAAAGTGAGCAAAATGTTAAAACCTGGGGAAAACTGAGTACAACTAAGGAATGGGGGGCACAGGAGTAATAAACCCTTATTTATTCCATACAAACCTTTTTGCAAAAATAAATATGTGAAAACTTAATATAGAATGACTCTTAGTCACTTTCGTATTTAAGGCTTCTATTTCTTCTTTGTAGCTTCGCACGTATGTCTTGTTTCTCAAAACATGACAAGTAAATCATGAATATTATTTTGTAACTTTGACAAATTTCATATTCTTGAATCCCACTTATCTTTAGACAAGCTAAACCAAAATTCAATGATCACCATCATTAAATTCTTTATGTGTCAAGTTTTAACCAACATAGCACTTTACACATGTGCCACTTTTTTTTTTGAAAGTAAAAGCATATATATATTAAGCTAGCAAGCCGCCTCATTAAAAACCTTCCAGTCCCCTTAGGTACCCTGGTAAGGAAAAGAGTGCATCTGAAACTTACTGCTTCAACCATCCGCAATAGTTACATCGTTAATGAGATTAGGAATAAGAAAGCTAGGGGGTTCATCGACCCAATTACAAGAAACCTTTCTAACATAAACTTGCTTAGCTATCTCATGAGCTACTTCATTAGCTGAGCGACCACAATGCTTAAATTTGACTCTTCCAATCCCAGTCGCCAAGTCTAAGCACTCCGCAAAAATTGCTGCCGCCGCATCCCACCATTGATTTTGCCCATTGCAAAACTGAACCACATCCGAAGAATCAGACTCAGCTTCAATATTATGAAATCCAAGGGAATTAGCCAAAATCAAACCATCTCGCATTGCTCTTGCCTCCATGGTAATAACATCAGATCCCCTCTCAACATAGACCCCTTGTGCTGCAATAAAATTACCTCGATGATCTCGTAAAATAGCACCAGTAGCTCCCGAACCTCCACTCTCATGGAAAGCTGCATCTACATTTAATTTAACCCAACTTGGTTCAGGTTTTGTCCATCTCATTGTACCACTAACAGAATTCATACTTGAGGCCTTTTTATGGTTGTTTGCAATAGCCAAAACAGAAATATGCCATCTCGATACTTGCGGTAAATTTTCATTATGAGTTACTCTCCTTCGAATCCACCACAAATACCAGCATCCAATGAGCACCGCTTCCTTCAATCCCACAGTTGGCATCATTGGCACCACACCCTCCTCATGATTAAGAATTTCCTCAAGAATGACCGAACCCGATCGCTCAAATTGAGAGAATTCAGAAATTTTATCAAATATTCCCAAATTTGTCCACAGTTGACACGCCGGCTGGCATTGAAAAAATATGTGCTTCACATCCTCCGCAACTAAATGGCAGATCGGGCACTCCCCGGAAGTACCAACATGTCTATTAGCGAGTATACACTTTAGAGGGATGATTCCATGTAATGCCCTCCATCCAAAAACCTGAACTTTACGTGGAACATGGAGTTTCCAAAGAGTTCTCCAAACAGGCGCAGTCGTGGACCTTCCAGGTTCCGAAAGAGAATTTGCATGCCCCCTGAAAGTATGTATCCACTCTGCATGATACGCAGATTTAACAGAAAAGGTACCTGTTCTATTTAGGTGCCAGGCAATAAAATCGTTGAAAGCTTGATAGTTCAATGGAATTCTCAGAATCCTCTCCATATCAACCGGATTAAAAATATCAGAAATTAACTCCTCATCCCAATTACCAGTATACGGATTAATCAAATCACTAACCTTTGAAATAATAGTTTGTCCACGTGGAGTGATAACTTTTCGGTCAGGGCTCGAAGGAATCCACGGATCTGTCCAAATATTAACATCCTCCCCTGTACAATTCTCCAAATATATCCTCTTTTAAAGGTTGCAATACCAGCAATAATACTTTGCCACGTAAAAGAGGACCCCTTCTTGGGGCCGGCCTGAAGTAAGCTTCCATTGGGATAATACTTTGCTCTTAGAATTTTAGCACATAACGAATCCGGATTTGTAATAAGCCTCCAGCATTGTTTAGCAAGAAGTGCTAAATTAAAAGAATGAAGATCTCTAAATCCCATGCCACCATCACTTTTAGGCCTTGTTTACTTCAAGAGTTTTCTAGTGGATGGGAAGAGTGGGGATGGGAGGGGATTTGGTGAACACCCAATCCCCACAAATACTCTTCCCCTACAATACACTAGCATGGACTAGAGTTTTTGTTTTGGGCAAAAATAAGATGTTTGGTGGGGGATATCTAGGGATTATCCCCTCTAATCCCCTAAAATACACTAGAAGTAAACAAACTAGTGGGGATTTTTGGGGACCCGGGATAATCCCCTCCAATCCCCTAAAATACACTAGAAGTAAACAAGGCCTTAGGATAGCACATTTTCCACCATGAGTACCAATGCATTTTCTTGCCATCTTCATCATCACCCCACCAAAATTGCGCAATAACATCTGTTATATCCTTACAGACTCCTTTTGGCAAATTAAACACTGACATTGCAAATACTGGAATTGATTGTGCAACCGCCTTCAATAAAATCTCCTTCCCTCCTAAAGATAGTTGCTTCTCCATCCAACCTTTCAACCTTTGTTTGATTCTTTCCACAAAGTGTTTAAAACAATCACTACGATCAGCACCAACCATCGCCGGAAGCCCCAAATATTTATCAGAGAGAGCCTCGGTATCAATATGCAGTTCTTGACAAATTTCTGCCCTGGTTACCACATTTGTATTTGGACTAAAGAAAATACTTGATTTCGCCAAACTCACCATCTGTCCCGAGTTTGCACAGTAGAGATCTAGCACTTGCTGTAAGGAAGTTGCATTTAACACATCCGCTCTCATGAGAATTAGAGAATCATCAGCAAATAAAAGGTGTGAAACTGATGGTGCATTTCTGCACACTCTTATTCCCTCAATGCCACCAACTTCTTCTTCAAACTGCAACATACTAGATAAGCCTTCTGCACAAAGTAGGAAAAGATAGGGAGAGAGGGGATCTCCCTGTCTAATGCCTCTTGTGGGGGTAAAACTCTCTGTTTCTTGGGAATTAAATCTCACATTATACCTTACGGAGCTAACACAAGCCATTATCATATCAATCCACTGCGTATGAAAACCCAATCTTCCCATAATATTCCTCAAAAACACCCACTCAACCCTATCATAAGCCTTATGCATATCAAGCTTCACCGCACACAAACCATATTGACCAGATTTCTTGCTTTTAATTTTGTGCACACATTCATAGGCAACAAGAATATTATCTGTAATTAACCTACCAGGAACAAATGCACTCTGGGTAGGAGATATAATTTCTGGGAGAATACTCTTTAACCTTGCTGCCAACATCTTCGAAATAATTTTATAGAGGACATTGCAGAGACTGATAGGCCTAAACTGTGTGACCACCTCCGGAGAATCAACCTTCGGAATCATAACATTAGTAGTGTCATTCCATTCAACTGGGATCTGTCTAGAATTAATAGCAAACAAGACTTCATGAGTAATCTCCGGACCAAGAATGTCCCAATATTTTTTAAAGAAAATAGCATGCAAACCATCCGGGCCCGGTGCTTTAAGATCACCAATACTGAAAACTGCACTCCGGACATCATCAACACTATAGGGTGCCATTAACATCTCATTCATTTGATCCGTTACCTTTGGCACAACTTTTTCTAGAACCAACGGATCTGTGTGATCCACTTCAGAAGTGAAGAGGTTAGCAAAATAAGACTTAACATGATTATTTAGGACATCTGTACCTTCCAAAAGTAGACCATTTTCATCCATCAGATTTTTAATGAAGTTCTTTTTCCTCCTAGCCGAAGCATAGGCATGAAAGAACGCCGTATTTCTATCCCCATTCTTCAGCCAGTTTGCACGTGATCTCTGCATCCACTGAATTTCTTCCAGCTCCAATAGGTATTCAATTAACTCAGTAAGTTCTTTTCTCTTTACATCATTTTCATCTGTCATTGGCCCGACCATAGCTTCTTCCAATTCCCTTTGTGCCTTCCGTAATCTTTTCTTTGGTTTCTTAAGAACCCGCTGATCCCAGTCATGGAACTCCCCATGCATACGTGTCAACTTATCATGTATATTAGTTAGGGACTGATTAGCACATACTCTATCCCACACATCCCTCACAGTATTTGAAAATTCCTCCTCTCTTAACCACCGAGCTTCAAACCGTTTTGGCCTTCCATTACTTCCTCCACCATTAATATGTAAATAATAATCAGTATCCACCAACAAAGGTCTGTGATCCGAGTGAGAAAATTGAAGGTTTTCTAAGGCAGCTTTCGGAAAAATCTGCGCCCACTCCTCATTGATTAAACCCCTGTCCCTTCGCCAAGTGAACGGGTCGCCAATATTTCACGAATACTTCCTCCACCATTTCACGAATACGACCATTACTTCCTCCACCATTACTTCCTCCACCATTTCACGAATACGACCTCTTCGCCAAGTGAACGGGTCGCCAATATACCCCATGTCCCTTAGATTACAGTCATCAATAACCGTATGGAAAGCTTGCATGTATTGTTGAGGTCTCGGGTTCCCGCCTTCCTTCTCGCTAAGAAAAAGGATTTCATTAAGATCGCCTAGAATCAACCACGGCAACCTAGGATTTTGGTGCAGCCGTCGTATCCGATTCCAGGTTTTGTATTTGTCTTCCCATCTAAATTCACCATACATTCCTGTAAACCTCCAGTACGCATCCCTCTCCTTTATCTTCACATCAATGAACATCAAATTAAGTTCTAATAGCTCAACTCCCACCTCCTTCTTCCACAATAACAAGAGTCCACCTTTCCTTCCATCACTTGGGCATACAAACTTCTTATCCATCCTCAAACGTTTTCGCAAACACTCAGCTGGATAAGTATCAAGATGAGTTTCAGAAAGAAAAAAGACATCAGGGTCATGCTTACGCTGGACATCCAGCAGCGAACGAACTGCCGGTTCACTCCCCAGCCCCCGGCAGTTCAGAGATAAGATTTTCATTGTGCCCGGCGGTCACCCTCGAGGGGAGCCGCCGATCTGCTATCAAAATTATTCTGAAACAAACTTGTACCTGTGACACCATCTACACCTTTGTATTTCTTCCTATTCAAACTTTTCTGTGGGGTTAGCTGAGAATCAATGTTCTCAGATAAAACCGATTGTTCCATCACTTGCCCATCGAACGATTGATTATTGTACACAATCATAGCCTCGGGTGCCTTCTCCTGTCCCTGCAAATCTGTGTTTGAATCAGCTGCTAGCCTCTTTTTAAAAAGATGATCTTCAAGCATGACAGTGTCCTTTCCCGATCCATCCGCAATGGCCAGTGCCATATCCGGATTTGTATTCAGAGATTGTGTGCTATTAAACCTCCAACTTGTATGGCCAGGTCTATCAAGGTCTTGTTGCAAATCTGCATCCACATGATCCCTAGTATCATTAGGCCTCATACCTCGTCCAAACCCCCTCCCAGCAGGGTTCCTTCCTCTTCCTCTCCCAGGACCAGGTCCAGTACCACGGCCTGCACTTCTCCCTCTCGCCTCCGCAGCCAGAATAAAATCCCCCCATCCAAATTTTGATGCATCATGCTCACCAGTCCCACATTCTTGGTACCAATGGCCCATTAATCCGCATTCCCAGCAAAATATTGGAAGCTTCTCATAGTGTATTTGATACCACTCCTTCTTCCCAGCTCTTGTGATAGAAACAAACCTTATAAGCTTTTTATGAACATCGAGTTGAACTCGGAACCTAACAAAAGCACCGACATAGCCCGCCGGCAAAGCCACTTGAACCTCAGAAATTTCACCCATATTGCGACACATACCCTTGATCACCCCCTCCTTAAGGTAATTATCAGGAAGCTTTAACACTCGAGCCCATACAGCGATCTTACTCAGAATAATGGTGGTAGGGTTTGTGAACCCGTCATACTCCTCGATCATGACCGCCTGGTTCCGAAACAGCCATGGCCCTCCCAACCGCGCCATGTTCCAATCCGCCAAACAATCAAACTGGATTGTAAAGAGATTATCCTCGATTCGCCTCCACCGCACCTGCTTTGCTGGATTCCAAGCCGATCTCATCTCCGCATACAAGGCAGATGGACTAAATCCTTTGTTAGTGTGTACCTTTGCGATAGCCAACCACTTAGATTGGATATCTGGTGCTTCCGCCTCCTCCTCCCAGACGTAATCTGCTTCTCCTTCGTCCTCAAGATCCAATCGCTTCAGAAGATCACCGACATCCTCAGGCCGGGTCTGGTTCGTTCCACCATCCGCCGCCATCTAGGCAAGCAATCCAGTGGGCTCGCCCGCCCCAGTCTCGAGATCGATCGACAGAAACTCTCGGCGAAGCGAAGTCGCCGGAGGAAACCTAAACCCTAGTTTTTTCGCTAGGGGAAAACCACCCGTCGGAGTGACAAGTTACTCTTGAGACATGGAGAATGACAAGTTAACGCAGCGGAGGTTTGTTTGGTTACACATGTGCCACTTGATACATAAACATACAAGGTTTTATTTTTCTCAATTTATTCCAACAATTCTTTTATCCATGAAACCATTTCACGATAAAACCACTAAAATACTTAACACAACCAAACAAATTGGTTTGTCCCTTTTAGTCTCATATTGTGGAATTTCTATTCATAATCTCATATGAATATACTACAAAACTCCATTTGCTATAGTTTCTAATTATCCCATAATTACTGAAACCACTATTTCACATAACTCATATGCGAAATGCAAATCATTAAATAGATCCTTTATTTAAAACAGAGTGTTATCAAAATAAATCTAAATGATATAAATAAAACCTTAAATTTAAATCCCATCTCTATGACCACACAATATCAAAATATAATGTGACTACAATACTTTAGGGCACATCAAAACACTTTTGAATAAACTCTAAATATTGCAATTTGTGATAACACTTTTCACAAGTCTCTAAACAATAACTCAAATATTTCGTCTCTTTCGATCAAATCGAAAAGACTCAATTATCTTGTTAAATTAATGTCCTTTACTTCTATGTTCTCATCATAAATTGAATAAATACACCTATTTACTCATTCATGATGAAGCACATAAAATAATGATGTCTCTTGTTCACTGAAAGGATTCAACCAACATTTGTGTTTATTTTCCAGCTACTCATGGCATTTTAATCATACTACTTAGTGATGCGCATCAAAATGCTCCTCAACACTATAGTACAATTATAAACAAATCTCATCATCAAGTATTGGATATTTTAGCATGTTTCATATTTTATAAATGTTTAACTAACTATCATTTAAATTAAACAAAGGACAAAAATCTCATAATCGAAACGTGATCACCAAAAAGGATTACTCATGAAAATAGAACAACCACTTGTCTTTAACATGAATGACCGTCTCACAAATCAAGACGCACTAATTTAAAGATCACACTTAATTCGATTACAAAACTTATTCAAATCCTCTAATTTAAAGCGATAAATGTAGAAGTAGAATGTCGCCAGCATCAACTCCTTGATTGCTTTATTTCTGCGAAATCCACTCAGTCCCTCCATGCACTTCTCAAATGGCAGGTCATGTTTTCACAAAACAGCACAAGTATCAAATACTTAGCTCACCACAAGTGTAAATGGGACATTAAACATTTATAATTTGTATATCAAAATATACCTTCTGCATTGGCTACTTTTCTTGCTATGGGATTCTTTTCGATACGACGAAGTCGAGACACCAGTTCAGGATAAGTGATCGAATCCCTTTTCTTGACATAGTCTCTGACACAATTCTTGAAGCTAGGGGGAAGCGAATGCAACAACCCATCTATCGCGAATTCGTCACTCATCTCCATATCCCAAGCATCCACATGAGTGTAATATATCTTATACATTTTCTTCAGATGCTCCACCAAGCAATCATTTTCTTCCATCTTAGTTGAAAGAAATTCATCTAGACCTTCAAACCTCAAAATTCTCACTTGTGCTATGAACATTTTCTTTACCTCAGTGACTATCTCAATGGCACTCAAGTTCTTGAATTGTTTGGCCTGGTCTGAATTCATGAAGACATTCATCAACCATTTGACTTGAATGTGAGTCTTACTCTGATTGAGCCAAGCCATACGCTTGTTGTAACTTGCAGAAGCTTTGGGTTTCTCTTCTAAAGTTTCATGTAACACGTAGAGTTCATCATTGGTCGATAGGACTTCTCTAAGACGTAGGTACCACTCGATGAAATTTTACCCATCAAGACGCAGCTCCTCAGCTACGAATAAGTTATCGTAGTCAGCCATGATCTACAAGGATTTTTGCAAATACATTTTCTTAGAACATTTGTTTATGATAATTCTAGTTCATCTTAATCAAATTACTACATGAACTCCCACTGAACTTAACATCTCTCTGGTTGTTTAGTGACACACGATCCAAATCCACTACACCACAACCGATCATCACGTGAGATGATGTAGCTTCAATGGTGAACAACTCAGTGTTGATCATATCATTCATATGACTCGTGTTTAACCTTTCGGTTCTGTGTTCCCGAGGCCATGTTTGTACATGCTAGGCTCGTCAAGATCTACCGTAGTATTTCATGCATGTGTAAACTGGCTTACACCCGTTGTATGTGGACGTTGAATCTATCACACCCGATCATCACGTGATGCTTCAAAACGACGAACTTTCGCAACGGTGCATACTAGGGGAGAACACTTAATTATCTTGATATTGACGTGAGAGATCACCTTATCATGCTACCGTCACGATCACATCTAAGCAAGCAATAAGGTGCATAAAAGGATTAACATCACATGCAATTCAAAAATTGTGATATGATATGGCATTTCTTCTTGTGCCTATGATCTCCATCTCCAAAGCATCGGCATGATCCCCAACTCCGGCATGATCTCCATCATCGTGGCGCCATTAGCATGGTTGTCCACCAACTATTGTAACTACAACTATTGCTACTCTTAGCGATAAAGTAAAACAATTACATGGTGATTCAATGACACGCAGGTCACATAAAATAATAGACAACCATATGGCTCCTGCCGGTTGCCGTACTCGTCGACATGCAAGTCGCGAAATATTACAAACATGATCATTGCATACATTATCACAAATCACACATTGGCCATACCACATCACATGACCCCCTGTAAAACAAGTTAGACGTCATCTACTTTGTTTATGCAATTTTTACGTGGCTTGGGTCAAAAGATAGAACCGTTCTAATCTACGCAAAAACACAACGATGATATAATAGTTGCTTATTTACTCATCCATTTGAAAGGCCTTCCATTAAAAATTGCACCCTCACTAAAGCAAGAGAAACAGACACCTGCCAGCCACTTATGCAAAACAAGTTGCATGTCAGTCATGGAACCGGTCTCTCGTGCGTGGACGAGTAAGGTTGGTCCGGGCCGCTTCAATCTCACAATACCGCAAAGATGCAAAGTGCACGCTAGAAGGTAGCAACATAAAATATCAACGCCCACAACTCCTTGTGTTCTAATCGCACCAACATCTACGAATAGATCTAGGCTCTGATACCACTGAAGGGGTCGCAGTATAGAAAACAAAAAAATTCCTACGCAACAAGCGGAATAAACCCCAAGGATCTAGATCTACTAGATGAAGATAGCGAGAAGGAGATCCAATCTCTTACCCTTGAAGATCGAACAAACGCATTTTGTCGGTGCAGGGGTTGGCTAGTCGATCCCCGCAACTAGACTCATCTAGTCGCGAGGAGATATATTATACTCGAGATCCAATCCGATGAAGTGCAGCAACGTGCAGCACCTCCGCGGTATCCACACGTGCAGCTCGATGAATACGTCAACTCCTTGATCCCGCAAGCGAGGTAGACGTGGCCTTGATGATCTCAGCAACACGACGGTTGTGTTGGTGATGATGACAATCTCCACAAGCAGGGCTTCGCCAAGCCAAGCAAGAGGAGAGGGAGAAGAGAGAGAGGTGGCGCAGCAGCCCTAGAGCTAGGGTGGTGCGGCAGCTCGAGGAGGAGGTGATGGTGGCATAGCCCTCCGGGGAGAGGGGTGCGGCCGGCTATGGTGGAGGTGCTGCGGCTAGGGTTAGGGTTTTAGGGGGTTGAGGTGGTGCGGCTAGGGCTCCTCCCTTGGGTGTGCCGCACCCCCCCCCCCCCTTTGCCCCTTATATAGGTGGCCGGCTAGGGTTAGGGTTGGGGCCGGCCGGCCCCCCTTTAGCTTGGCCTCCAAGCTGAGTCCCAAGTGGACTCGGGCTTGGGCCTTTCCTAAAGGAAAGGGGCCTAACTCCTAGTCCAACTAGGAGTAGGACTCCCACCCCTTTGTCCCAGCCGAATTGGCCCATGTGGGCCTTAGGTGGTGCGGCACACCATGTGGTGGCTGCACCCCTTTGATCCATGTGGGCCACATACAATATGTGGGTCCCACTTCTAGACCCCTCTAGATCATCCTAGAACCTTCCGGTATCCTATACAAATTTTCCGGAACCTTTCCGATACCTCCGGAAACACTTTCCTTATATGAATATTAGACTCCTCCGGAACTCCTCTTGACGTCCGTGATCTTATCCGGGACTCCGAATCACCATTCGTTCATTTCATCATTTAATTCATCGCAAAACCTAATTTCATCGGAGCGTTAAGTGTGTGACCCTACGGGTTCGGGAATGCATAGACATGATCATATCAATAATTAATAGCGGGACCGGGATGTCCATATTAATTCCTATACATTCAACGAAACTCTTTCTCGATTGAACCACGATGCCGGAGATTCAATTAATCTCATATACGATTCCCTTTGTCTCACGATATTTTACTTGCCCGAGATTTAATCGTTGACATCCCCATGTCTAGTTTAATCTCGTTACTGGCAAGTTCTCTTTACTCGTCCATAATATAGGATCTCCGTGATTACATCCTAATCACATGTCTGCAGACTTTTGATGCTATATTACCGAGAAGGCCTGGAGATATCTTCTCCATCACATGGAGGGACAAATCCCGCTCTTGATTCATATCACCCAACAACCTACCGTCGAAGATACCTGAAAGCCACCTTTATAATCACCCAGTTACGAAGTGACGTTTGATGTCCACAAAGTATTCCTCCGGTAAACGGGAGTGATATAATCTCATGGTCTAAGTAAACTATATTTGGCATATTAAAAGTGTTGACAATGAAACTTTTGTGACACGATCAATTGTAACTCTTTATTATTTGGGTCATGTCCATCAAGTCATTCTCCCAATGACGTGACTCCGTTATCAAGTGACTATAACAAGTCCATAGTTAGGAAACTCTAACTATCTCTTGATCAACGAACTAGTCTTGTAGAGGCTCACTAGGGACTCCTGGTGTTTATATTCCACACATGTAGTATGTTTCTATTTAATACAATTATAACATGGAGAATAAACTATTATCATAAACATGAATATGCTAATAAACCATTTTATTATTGCCTCTAGGGCATATTCCCAACATCACCAACACGAGCAGCAGCAACAGCGGATCGGCACCCTCGTTTGCGCCTCCGCACCGTCAAGTTCTTCCGCCCCTCTGGCCTTCACCACGCGAGCTCGCCTCACCGAGCTCGGCCCAAGCCGTGCGTGCTTCCTCGCGTCGCCAAGCTCTCCATGCGAGCCTCTCTGTCCCGGGCTTACGCGCGTCTGCCCCTAAACCTGGCCAGCAAGCTCTCCTTCACGCACGACTCCTGCTCCTTCACGCCCCTGCATCTCCGCACCGACCGCCACCGGCTCCATCTTCCCCTCGTCGGCTACCACGCCCGTGCTTGCCCGGCCTCGTCTCCTCCGCCGGCCGGATGCTCCATGCCCGCGCGCCCGCGCCACTCCGCCTACGCGCCTCCACGCCACCATCTCCGCCGCGCCGGCTGCGCTCGATTTCCGCTTCTGCTCGAGCTCCTGCGCGTGCACTCCTCCACCCGTTGACTCCCGCGTCGCCAAGTCCTTCTGCGACCGCGCCGTCCTCTGGTTGCTCCTCCCCGTGCACCCTCACGCGCGTCCGCGCCGGCTACGTCCCGTTCCGGCCGCTCCCGTGCCCGACCGCTCCTCCGACCGGCTTCACCTCCGCAGCCGCATCCAGCTCCGCCTCAGCCCCGGCGCCTGCTCGCCGTCCTCGCCTGCACCAGCATCTCCGCGCCCAAGTCTCCACGACGCCTCCGACCTCGCCACTTCCGCGCCGGTCTCCGCCGCTCGCGCGCCAACCTCCGCTGCCGCCTGCAGGCCGCGCGCGCGCCCATCCTCGGGCTCCTGCGCCCTACTGCCGGCTCCCGTCCGCCTCCGGCCACGCCACCCCTGGCCGTTCCACTGCTCCGCCTCGGCTCTGGCCGCCACCGCCCTGCAAGCTCTCCAACGCCTTCCCGCACCCGCGCCCGAGCTCCTCTGCTCGCGTGCGTCTGCGACGCCCGACCTCGTCTCCAACGCCTCCGCCCCGGCTCCGGCCGCCTCCATCCCGGTTCCGGCCGCCCCAGCTCCGGCCGGCACCCGCGCCCGTCCGGCCGCCTCTGTCTCCCCCCACGCCGCGCCGGCTCCCGCCCGCTCCCGCAACCCAGCTGGCTGCGGACAGCTCCGGCAACACGCCATCGTTCCTCCGTCAGCCGGCTGCCCAGGCGAACCAGAAGAAGGGGAACGGGCCAGCTGTGAAATAAAAAGAGGAAAAGGCCGGCTTAAAAAAAATAGAAGTCGGCCGGGCCGGCTGCTAAATAATAATAAAAAAATGGGCAACCGGCAGAGAAGGAGAAAATGACAATAAACTACCACATTTGGGGAGGCGGTGACACGGAACTACCGACTTTGCAAGTTTTGTCCGAAAACTACTAACATTGGGGTTGGTCGGTGACAGATAGCACTGATCGTTTGATTAACTCGTCTTAAATCATTTTCTGACACTTCGGACCCACATGTCAGGTCTACGTAGCCTCACAGAACATTTTTTCTTCTTTTCTTTCTATTTGCTTCTCACCTTGCGTTGACCCACCCCCAACGCGCCGCCTCCATCCAAGTGAGTCGTCCGCCGCTCTGCGCGCACCTCCATCTCGCCGTCTGTCGTCGAAAATCGCCGTCCGCTGCCTCCCCCAACCTCCAGTTCACCCTACGAGATCACGACGCGCAAGCTGGACGCGGAGCTGTGGGTGTCCGGAGCGAGCTAGTGGACAAGCTCACGCGTCGCGCACCCTGGAGGAGCGCGTCCACCCGGGACATGTCGCGGCCGCCAGCGCGGTGCATCCGGGTGTCCCGTTGCAGGAGGGGCGCCGCTCGCCCGCGTGCTCAGCGCCGTACTCCCTCTCCTTCCGTCAGCACTGAGGAGGAGCTCCAGGGCGAGATTGATCTCCCTGCTCGGGCCACCCCGCGTCCCGGCCACGGTGGTGAGGACGACGGTGTGCAGTGAGGCTTGCCAACGAAGTATGAGGGTGCGCAGGACAGGGCCGTCCCTTGCGCGTCCCCGCGTTCCGATGGCGGCGTCTATCGTGGATATGGGACACGGGTACCCGTAAGGAGTACTAACGAGGCCCATCAGGAGGAAGCCCAGCAAGCCGACTCCAGTCATAATAGGAAAAGGACTCACCTTTCCAACTTGTAATAGATTAGCCGAGTCCTGACTCTACTTGTAACTCGGCCCTCCACCTTTATAAGGAGGAGCCGGGAGCACCAAGAGGGACAACTTAGACAAGCCTAGACAGACCCAGCACAACCAAGACAGACGGGACAGAGCCCGATATACACAATAGAGGAGCCGCCTCATCGGCGACTTCCACCATGAGAGGAATACAACCTAGCCACAAACAGCACGTAGGGATATTACCGGATGATGTTTCCCGGGTCCCGAAGCTGTATAAATCCTGTCTCCCGTGTCGTTCGTCTACTAACCCACATCGACGATGCCCGCGCGTACATAGTCCCGTATCTTCACCGTTGATCTAAACCATCGACATTGGCGCCCACCGTGGGGCTAAGTGCGCGTGGATTCACAATTCGATGGGTCCAATCTTCATCAACGACGACGGCGAATTCATCACCGCATCGGACAAGCAACTCGGACGCATCAAGTTCTTCATCAACATGTGCGCGGGGTTCTTCATCAACACCGTCCTGCACGCATGTCAGCAGCTATGGCAGCGTCAAACATCAACAAGGTTCCACGATCCATCAAAGGCAGCAACCGGCCGGTTTACCGAGCCGATGAGTTGGTTAGTCACGGGTCACGGCAGATCAGCGGCGCGCGGTACAAGGCGTGCACGGTCCAAAATTTGGAGGAAAGAGAGCCACAGGAAGGAGGTACCGATCAATACGAGAAGGAGCAGGACTCCATGTCAAAAACGGACTCGAGACTTCCATGCCGATCCGTCTTCTGATCAAATCCTGGAACCGGCCGGACAGCCAGCATCATCCAATCCGATTGCAATAAAGAAAAGGAGAGCAAGGAGTTAATTTTCAAGTACGTACGTGGAAGCCAAATCCAAATCAGAAAAAAAAAAGAGATCGATCAGATGGCTAGCTTTGCTATTACATGGACATCACATGAAGGAAAAAAGAAAGTGAAAACAACGGGTGCTACAAGTACTCGTGCAAGTCAACAAAAGAAAGGAAAAAGGGAGCAGTCCAGGCTAGTGCATGCGTGCGCCGGCCGACCATCTCCGACTTCAATCAAGGCGACCGGCGGTCCGCGGCTTCCGAACGTCATCGGCTACAGAAAAACAAGCTAAGTCGCCTTTATATTTAAATTTCATATTTTTATTTTTCCAGTCAGTTAAATAAATCTGCCACCTTCGAGTAAATCTCGGGGGCTATTAATTCTTCTGAGTCATGGTTGCCAAAGAGGACAAGCTGCCAGATGCGCAGTCCAAACATAGGTATCCTGGCTCAGGAGATGGACGTTCGTTTCTTTACTAAGACAGTTGATAAACGCAATAGACCAAATAGTGCGTATGAACAATGCCGGATCGACTCTGAAGCACAGAAGCCTTTGTCGACAGAGCAAATCATATTTGCATGAAAAAAGTCACCGCGAAAGCCTGCTTAGTCGAGTCGAACGATTAATCACTTGAACACAAATAAATCAAATCGTTGTAATATTTATTTAATTCTTTTCATACGTCATGAACGGTATAATGCATACACAATTTTATTTCAGGTACCTCAAAAGGAGTCCCGAGTTGCTGCAGGCAAGCAACCCGGCACTCGGGGGCTACACCGTTCAAAGCTCCAGAAAAGGAGTTATACACCAAGGAGTCCCGAGTCGTCGTAGGCAAACGACCCGGCACTCGGGGGCTACATATATACCGGTGTAAACAAGCTCGATCGAAGTCATACATCTCGTCAAAAGGACTCGGAGAAAAATTCCGAGTCACTTCAGCACAAGTCGGCAGTAGAAGCCGGCATTAACAAGTCGGCAGGAGAAGCCGGCATTAACAAGTCGGCAGGAGAAGCCGGCACTAACAAGTCGGCAGGAGAAGCCGGCATTGACAAGTCGGCAGGAGAAGCCGGCATCGACGACTCGGCAGGAGAAGCCGGCATCGACGACTCGGCAAGCGAAGCCGGCATCGACGACTCGGCAAGCGAAGCCGGCATCGACGACTCGGCAACGCCTACATCGACAACTCGGCAAATGCTGAAGCCGGGTTCCGCGACATCGTCGACATCTACAACCCGGCAAAGCGCTACATCAACAAGCCAGCAAAGAACCCGGCACGGACTCTGTGTCCCATTTCTTCAACAAATCAAGACCTTCCGCATGACTCTACAAGTCACCCGAAAGCTCGGGGGCTACTGTCGTGGATATGGGACACGGGTACCCGTAAGGAGTACTAACGAGGCCCATCAGGAGGAAGCCCAGCAAGCCGACTCCAGTCATAATAGGAAAAGGACTCACCTTTCCAACTTGTAATAGATTAGCCGAGTCCTAAGAGGACTCTACTTGTAACTCGGCCCTCCACCTTTATAAGGAGGAGCCGGGAGCACCAAGAGGGACAACTTAGACAAGCCTAGACAGACCCAGCACAACCAAGACAGACGGGACAGAGCCCGATATACACAATAGAGGAGCCGCCTCATCGGCGACTTCCACCATGAGAGGAATACAACCTAGCCACAAACAGCACGTAGGGATATTACCGGATGATGTTTCTCGGGTCCCGAAGATGTATAAATCATGTCTCCCCTGTCGTTCGTCTACTAACCCACATCGACGATGCCCGCGCGTACACAGTCCCGTATCTTCACCGTTGATCTAAACCATCGATAGCGTCGACAGTGGTGGTGTTGCCGCAGTCGTCTTCCCCTCGCCGCAAGTGCTTCAGCACCAGTGCAAAGCCACCGCCGGCAACCGGAACCTGACGATGCATCCGATGAGCTAGAACTTCAGCGATGCCGCCGCGTCAGCGCAGACGAACCGACACATCGCTGACTCCGCCCACCACCGACGAGAGAGGAGGCCACAGCTTGCGCGTCATAGGCTCACAGCGCGGCCCGGAGACATGGGAGGCAGCGAGCCAGGCAAACCCATGCCGGGTTAGCACTCGTGTGGGTGTGCGCCGCGGCCGCCCCTCTCCGCCTCCAGCCATGCGGCTCAACAAAGGCGGCGCAGGGCCGCAGGGGCAGAGGCGAGCACCTCGTCCTCCTCCTCGCCAATGCGCAGATGCGCCTCCTCTGGCTTGCGCTCGCAGACAAGCTCAACTCCACGGCGGCGGGCGACGAGCCCTACAGCATCCTCCCCATCCACGACCTCCTCGCCGAGCACCTTCCCTCCGCTTCTCGGAGTTCTGCGCCGCCGTCGCGCTCCGGGCCGTGGGGTGCCTCCGTCCGCCGCCCTACTCGCATAGTCGCGTCCGGCTCACCGTCATGGGCGTTGTGGACATGGTCAACGCGGTGTGCCATGGAGCTTGCAGCCGACAACGTTGTCTGCTCCTTTAATTTTTTTCTCTTATTTTCTTGCCACGTGGACTTGACAGTGGGGTTACCGGTTAGAAAACTGATTAAAACGTCTAAAACACGTGATCAATGCTATCTGTCACCGATCAGCCCCAATATCGGTAGTTTTCTGACAAATTATGCAAAGTCGGTAGTTTCCTAACACCGCAGCCCCAAATGTAGTAGTTTCTTGTCATTTTCTCGCAGAGAAGCCCCAACTTCACCAGATTGCCAGGCCGGTTGCGAGCAAGCCGGCTGTCCCTACCCATTCGGCTGGGAGATTGCAGCACCTCAACTTCGACTACAGAAAGTAACAAAAATGATCGCCAGACGACCGGCCAGCAAGAGCACAAGCCGGGCTCGGACCAAAGCGATTTGGCATAAAAATCCACCAAAAGCTTCAAACAACATAAATTCTGTATATCGAGATCTAGTGACTAACTTTATGTCTTGCATGACTATTTTTGCATGAACCTGCTGTCGTGGGGTTACTCTTTGACTACCCCACGGTGGTGATACCTGGGTCACGCCGAGTCCATCAATCCTATGGCGAGGGTCCAAGGAAGGCCCAAGAAGGACGACGTGCGGCCCAAGATAGTCGACGTTAGGTCATCAGCCTTGATCGTCCTGTAAGTGCCATCGGCACCGTTCACCCGAGACCCAGCCTATCATATAAAGGCTGGGAGGGTCCCTCGTCTAGGGTAACTGAACTCCAACTCATAGCCGCCAGCTCAAACCCTAGCGAGATCGCCATCTCGCCAATGTAGCCACGCTCAACATCAATACCAGACAAGCAGGAAGTAGGGTGTTATCCTCCGGGAGCCTGAACCTGGGTAAAACCTCGCCTGTTAGCCGTCGTGATCACCAGCACTCATCTCTCTCCCCCTCAATCAACCCGGGTGCTCAACCCAGGGATTTGCCGAGTCCCAACCTCTTCAATTGGCGCCGTCTGTGGGAAAGAACGAGCGTTGGAACCATGGTCGCTCCGGCTCCATCAACCTTGAACACCGACGCCTGCACCAGGGAGCCAATCCGGTCCGGCTCCCTCGAGTACGTCAGCCACCCGCCGGCTCATCGCTCGGCGTACGCTGAACTGAGTGAAGTTACGTGGATCACCTTTGGTACCATGCGCTACCTCATAAACAGCTACGGAACACTCCGATCTACGGTGGCCGCGCTACGCGCGGAGACGACACCTGTGTCTGCATCGACTACGTCGGCCGCGCCTTCACCTGCGGTGAAGATCGCATCTGCTACGACTACAACGACCACGTCATCACCCGCCGTGATCGCATCTACCGCGACTGCGACAATCGCATTCTCGACTGCCGTGAAGATCGCGCACGTCTCGACTGCACCAATTGCCTCCATGGCAAAGATCGCGCCTGACGCGACGAAGACACCCGCATCTCCAGCTGCCAAGGAGATTGCATCGGTGGTGACCCCTGCGCGGATCAAGTCTACTTTGACCACCTTGGTCGCGTCGCGGGCAAGGCCAAGATCTACATCGACCCCGACTACGTCGGCCACGCCCCCGCGACGCGAGGTCATCCGCAAGCCAATCGCACCCGCGTCGACGACAGCGACTCCGTTCCTCGCGTCCGCCGTGAAGGCCGCGAAACTCTACGGAAAGAACCTCAACGGCAACTGTGGTACCCACCACGTTGGAGCCATTTTCGACTCCGAGCACGGCTTGGATGAAGAAAGCAGTAGTGGAAGCATCAGTCCCACTACCCGGATCTACCCCGCGCAAGTCTACATGGCCGGCCCATCGCGGGCCAACGGCGACGAACCCGCATACCCACTGGAGGTGGTCATGCCGGACCAGACACGACTCACCATCATCCGCGACATGGCAATCAGAGCCCTGAAGCACGTTGAGGAGGGTACATACCCCCCACCAGACGCACCCCGAGAGGACCTTATGGCGGTCCAGTATCTGCTGCGGAAGGAAGGCGAATGACTCCGCGCAGAGAAGGCCGAGCTGCTCCGACGCAAGGAGGAAGCCGACGCAGCGAGTGCCAGGATGGCCGCGTATTCATTCACTGCTGCCTCGACAGAGGTCTCACAAGGAGCAAGGCGCCACAGGGCCCGCATGCCCCGGATGACAGAGGCCGAACGCGCCGGAATCACCCGCAACCTCGAGTCGTCATACATGACTGAAGACGCGGATGGGATACCCATCCCCAAAACACCTGGAGCTGCCCTCTTGGCAGTCGAAACATACCTGTGACTGACGCAGCCGCCTGAGGGTGACGCCCGTGCTCTCCACCACAAGCAACAGATCATGTCCATCAAGGCAGTCGAAGAAGCTCTGGCGAACAAGGCGCCAACAGAAAGGGCGCAAGAGAATCGGGGTCGCCGCGACCGCGAACCCGCAGCGCTCGCAGGCCCAGCTCCAAGACAGCCGCGACAGCCGCAGCCAGGCGAAGACCTCCGCAACGTCATCACGCAGAGGACGGTAGACCGCAACCGCACCCAGCGGATTGTCAGCACACCCAATGCTGACGACTGCGACGATAGCGACTTCGAGCCACGCGGTGCCCCATGCTTTAGCTTCAACATCCGCGACACAAGAATGCCCAAGGGCTTCAAGCTCACGGCAGAAGCGGTCAAGTACGACGGAAAGCAGGACCCGAGAGACTGGCTGGAGAACTACCTCATAGCCTGCAGTTGCCAGGGCGGTACTTCGACTACAGCCATGCAGTACATCCAGCTGATGCTCACAGGATCTGCACACGGGTGGCTCAACACACAACCCAAGGACGCCTTCAGCACATGGGACGAGTTCACGGATGCCTTCGTCAAGAGCTTCCTGGGGACATACTCAAGGCCGACAACTTTCGTCGAGCTCCAAGCATGCAAACAAGGACGGGATGAGCCGCTCCGGTCCTACATCTAGCGATGGACCCTGCTCCGCAACACCATGGAAGCTACCTCGGAAGACCGAGTAATGGATGCCTTCATGCACGGCGTCTATCGCCGCGACCTCCGCGAGGAATTTGGTAGGCTCCGGCCGAGAAACATGATTGACCTCATGAAGATAGCCAACCAGTGGGCAGACGGAGAGGACTCGGTCCGTGATACTTCACGCTACTCCCCAAGAGACGAGACCGGACCAAACAACTGGCGGGAAGGACGCCAGAAGAAGAAGAAGCCGCGTTACCACGGCAATGACTCAATAGAGTTAGTAGCGGCGGGATTCGAAACCCCCCGCGAGGATGAAGCACGCGACAACAGTCGCCAATACAATCAGGGGCAATTCAACCGAAGCGGTGGCAGCACCTACCGTGGCGACGGGAGCCGCAAACGAGAGTGGCAGAGGCGCACCCTGACTCCGGAGGAAGAGCTGGAGCAACCCTGCAAGCACCATATGTTCAGGAACCCGGAAACGGGCAAATGGGGATCCCGCCACCTGTTGAAGGACTGCAAAAAGGCGCGTAGGATATACCAAGCAATGCAGAAGATAGTCGCTCAGCCAGCCACGCCGTTGGCTCTCCAGGCAGCACCCGCAGCACAGCCAGTCGCGCAGTTGGCTCTCCAAGCAACACCCGCACCCGCACCTGCAGTCGCCAATCCAGCACAGGCAGCGGGAGCTTTCTATCAGCAGCAGCAGCAGCCGCAGCAAGAAGCCCCTGACGCATCTCCAGCGGCACGCGGACAGCTCAACATGATACAGAAGGGGCGCCCTTCAAACAGGACCCAGAAGCCCACTACTTCTCCGAGCATCCCATCACGGTGGTAAGCTCCTCCGGGCTCTCCGACATCCTCACCAACCAAGCCGCGACAGGACGAGTCGCCAAGTGGGTTGTTGAGTTGGGACCCTGGGGGCTGAAGTATGCGCACCCGAAGGCAATCAAGGCTCAAGTCCTTCCAGAGTTCACCACAGAGTGGATAGAGGCCCAGCTGCCAGACGTACCCGACTTGTCCAACGCATGGACAATGTACTTCGACAGGTCCAAGAAGTTCAGATCAGCAGGGGCGGGAGTCGTCCTCATCTCACCCAAAGGCGACAAACTGAAGTATGTACTGCAGATGGACTTCCCAACACCCTCCAACAACGAGGCAGAGTACGAGGCCCTGATCCACGGCATGCGGATGGCCAAAAACTGCGGCGCAACTCACCTCATGATCTACGGAGACTCCTACCTTGTCGTGCAGCAAACCATGAAGCAATGTGACGCCATCGCCGACAACATGATAGCCTACAGGGACCTATACAACCAGTTGGAAGGCACCTTCGACGGCTGCGAGCTGCGGCACATCGGCCGTGAGAGCAACGAGGAAGCCGACACCCTCGCCAACCTCGGCTCAGACAAAGCACCGGTGCCACCCGGAGTCTTCCTCGAGTGCATCACGCAACGCTCCATCAAGCTCCGACCCGCGCCGGAATCCTCTACACCGACAACGAACACCACCAACCCGCCCGGCACGGAGAAGGAACCCATGGAGGTAATGCTGGCTGAACCCACATGGACAAGCCCATACCTGGCCTACATACTGCATCAGAAGGTGCCAGCGAACCCAGTCGAAGCCAAGAACGTCGTCCGCCGCTCCAAGGGCTTCACCGTCATCAACGGGGAACTCTACAAGCGAAGCATCTCAGGAGTCCTCCAAAGGTGCATCGACCCAGTCGATGGTCAAGCCATCTTACTCGAGATCCACGCCGGCATCTGTGGACACCACGCCAGCAGTCGAGCCTTGGTGGCCAAAGCCCTACGAGCAGGGTTCTACTGGCCCACAGCAATGCAAGACGCAGAAGAACTTGTGAGGAAATGCACCGGCTGCCAGGAGTTCGCCAACAAGCCGCACGCACCAGCATCAGCGCTGAAGACCATACCACTCGCATGGCCCTTCGCTCAATGGGGGCTCGACATGGTGGGTCCACTCAAGAAGTCTTCTCCGGGCGGACACACTCATCTCCTGGTGGCAGTCGACAAGTTCACGAAGTGGATCGAAGCAGCACCGATCACAAGTTCGACTGCCTCCTCGGCAGTTAACTTCATCAGGTCGATCATCTTCAGGTTCGGTGTGCCACACAGCATCATCACCGACAACGGCTCGAACTTCACAGCCGAAGAATTCAAGGACTTCTGCTCTGACCAAGGTATCAAGCTCAACTACGCATTTGTATCGCACCCGCAGTCCAACGGACAAGTCGAGAAAGCCAATGGCCTAGTCTGCAAGGGCATAAAGAGGCGCCTACGAGTACCATTGAGGCGCGCCGCAGGCGCCTGGGTCGAAGAGCTGCCATCGGTGCTGTGGAGTCTGCGCACCACACCAAACAGATCTACCCAGTACACGCTGTTCTTCATGGTGTACGCTGCTGAAGCAGTCCTGCCATGCGACATCAAGTTCGACGCCCCCCGAGTGGTGGCCTACGATGAGTCTGATGCAGAAGAAGCACTCGAAGATGACATGGACACCCTGGAAGAAGCACGCGACATCGCCCTTACCCGCACAGCTGTGTACCAGCAAGACCTGCGCAACTATCACTGGCGGCGACTCCGGCCCAGAGCGTTCGTCCCTGGTGATCTTGTCCTCCATCTTAAGCATAAGAAGGTGCACAAACTTGCCTCCCCGTGGGAGGGTCCATACATCGTGACAGAGGCAATCGGCGGCGGAGCTTACCGCCTGAAGGACTCGAAGACAGGGGCAGTCTGCAATAACCCATGGAACGTTGCGCAACTGCGCCGCTTCTACGCCTGATCGACCCCAATTTGTAACAACACAATGTCAAGAAGCGGCAGGTTTCAGACGCACTCTTTCCCTCGCCAGGGTACCCGAGGGGACTGGAAGGGTTTTAACGAGGCGGCCTGCTCGCAAAAATCAATAAAGTAATTTGAGGAACAAGCTCTTCCCTCTACTTTTGTCAGCAAGCAACATAAACCTAGGCCGCCACCTGATGCACTCGGGGGCTGCGCCACACAGGTCAACTCGAAAATCCTCGGCCGCCACCCGGACAACTCGGGGGCTGCGCTGTACATGTCTAAGATAAAACCTAGGCCGCCACCCGAACCACTTAGGGGCTGCGCCATACAGGTCCAACTCGAAAATCCTCGGCCGCCACCCGAACTACTCGGGGGCTACGCTGTACAGGTCTAAGTCAAAACCTAGGACGCCACCCGAACCACTCGGGGGCTGCGCCATACAGGTCCAACTCGAAAATCCTCGGCCGCCACCCGGACAACTCGGGGGCTGCGCTGTACAGGTCTAAGAAAAAACCTAGGCCGCCACCCGAACCACTCGGGGGCTGCGCCATACAGGTTCAACTCGAAAATCCTCGGCCGCCACCCGAACCACTCGGGGGCTGCGCTGTACAGGTCTAAGTCAAAACCTAGGACGCCACCCGAACCACTCGGGGGCTGCGCCATACAGGTCCAACTCGAAAATCCTCGGCCGCCACCCGAACCACTCGGGGGCTGCGCCGCACAGGTTTAAGTCAACCTAGGCCGCCACCCGAACCATTCGGGGGCTGCGCCGCACAGGTCCAACCCTAAAATCCTTGGCCGCCACCCAAACCACTCGGGGGCTGCGCCGTACAGGTCTAAGTCAACCTAGGTCGCCACCCGATGCACTTGGGGGCTGCGCCGCATAGGTCTAACACGAAAAGCCTCGGCCGCACCCGACGCACTCGGGGGCTGCGCCGCACAGGTTTAACACAAAAAGCCTCGGCCGCACCCGACGCACTCGGGGGCTACGCCGCACAGGTCTAACTCGAAAACGCCTCGGCCGCACTCGAAAGCACTCGGGGGCTGCGCCGCACAGGTCTAACTCGAAAACGCCTCGGTCGCACTCGAAAGCACTCGGGGGCTGCGCCGCACGGGCCTGACTCGAAAACGCCTCGGCCGCACTCGAAGCACTCGGGGGCTGCGCCGCACAGGCCTGACTCGACGCACCCCGGCCGCACTCGACCCGCTCGGGGGCTGCGCCATACGGGTTTACAGAAATCTACAATATACAATTTATTCACTCGGAGGCTTCGACGACCTCGGCACACATACACTCATATTTCCACTTGGAAAAATGTCTTTCGCAAGCTAACGCTATACAACAGCAGTCTGGTAGTCTTACTCTACAGGCTCATCCTTCGGCGCATCGAGTGGCCCTACAAGTTTCTCACTGAAGCTCTAGACATGTTGAATCATCTGACGCACAGCCGCAAGGGTATCGGCGTAGTCATCTGCTCCAGGCAAGCCGTCAAGTACTTTGTCCAAGGGAAGATGAGGCCGGTCCATTCGAACATACGCCAGTGCCACGTTCGCCCCGCCAACAAGCTGGGCGTGCACGATTTCCTTCAACGCCTTGCCTTCGCGGAATCTCTCCGGCAGCGCAGCCAGTCCATTAGGCTGCTCGTTGTGCGGAAAGTAGACCCTGTTGATCTGCAAGAGGGTCTTTCTACAACCTTCCAGGAGCAAAGCAGCCCGCCAGGTACGATCAAGCATTCTAGCCAGTACACTGCCTTTGGATTTGTCTGACCAAAATTGACGAGCTTCGAGTGAGTCACCGGCGGCTTCTCTATCCACCCGCTCGTCCACTCGACTCTGCTCGGCCTTCCAGTCAGCATTCACATCTGCATCAAGACCCAGCACTTAGAACAGTGAAAGCATAAAGAAGCCGGAGCAAAGCGCCAGAAGACCAACCTTGTAGCTGTCGACTGATCAAGTCTATCTGGCCAAGAAGGAATTCCTCACGCTGGGAGAACGGCGCAGTGGGCCGAGACTTCAAGCGCTCCAACTCCAACGCGGCAACCTTCAGCTTCGACTCAAGCTCAACAATCTTGTTCCTCATGTAGGTGAACACTCGTTGATCATTCACGCTTCGTACAGGGGCTGGAGAAGCTCGACGACGATGGCGAGTGGGTGCAGCCGAAGAGGTGTCATCATCCTCGCCCGCATCAGTAGTTCCAGCGACCTCAGGATCCTCGCCCATCTCAGACTGCCAAATTCGACAGCGTCAAGCAAGGAAAAGAGCACATTCATTCTAGCATAAATATGACAGAAGACTCGAAGGCACAAATTCACATTTCACATCAGCATGTTCGCGGCCAGAAGACCCGCAAACTATATGGTTCATTACAGACCAAGCCCAAAAGTAGAAGAAGCTTAAAATAAAGAAGTCTACATCGCAGACTCCGACTTAGAACGGCCCTTCCTAGCGGCCAACTCTGCAGCCTTGGCGATTCTCTTCTCGAAGGTGGCAACCAACTTCGCAGCCAGCTGACTTGCCCGTGCCTTGTAACATCCCAAATTTTGGAATGTTTTAAAAATCACAAAAATTTAAAACTTTTATTATTAAATAAATAAATTCTCCAAAAATCCAGAAAAACCATCATTGAAGATTATTTTGATTTCTTCAAAGGGTTATTATTTTAAATATTCTTTTATCCTTCATTTTCAAGTTTTAAAGTTTTGTAAATAAAATACTTAATTTGGATTTCTATAAAATCCTAAAAACCTTTTCTGCAAAGTTTTTCATATTTTGACAAAGCCCATATTTAAATGAGTATATATTGTCCCAAAATATTTGTTGGAGTCTATCATTTTAAATGATATTACTCATACTAATTTTCTGGATTTTATTTGAGTTCAAAAAGATTTTATAAAAGCCTATTTATTAAAAGGGCATAAAGGTGTCCTTTATGCATATAAGCAATATTTGAATTTATTTAAAAATAAAATATTTTTGAAAGGGTTGCAAAGTATTCAAATTAATAATTATGATTTTTACAAATTTTTACATTTTTATTTCAATCAATTTGGATGCTTATTTCAAAAGATACTATTTAAAAACAGAAAAAAAGGAAAAAAAAACATGATGATGTCATGCATGACGTCATCTCACCTTCAACCTCCTCGCGCGAATCCGGCGTGGTTTCGATCTCAATCCGTCGCGATTTTGTTGGAGTTTGTTGCTCCCGTGCCTTCCCTCTTAATCCCCTCGACCCCCTCTGTCTTTCCCCTCCCGAAACCCTAACTACAGTGTCGCCAGGCCGACGAATCTGCTCGTCGGAGCTCCGCCTCCCGCTGCCGTGTCGAGGACGATTCCGGTGAGATCGAGGCACCGCACCACCCATTTTCTGTCCCCTTTTGTTCTCCATGTCCGTGCTCACCCTCCGGATATCCCCTTCGATTTTTCTCCGCAGACGAACGACAAGCGTGTCCTCGACCCGAAGGTCTCCACCGTTGTTGCCACTCCGTCCGTGCATCCACGCCGTCTCTGGACACGGCCGACCCGTCCCCTTCGCCATCGTCTTCGCCTCGCCACGCTGCAGGTCGTCGTCGCTTCGTCGGGGCACAAGGACGACCAGAGCGACGAGCACCTCGACGCCCGAGCCGCCCACCGCCGCGTCCTCTGTCACCGACGACCACCGCGCCGCCACTGGTAAAACCCTAGATCCTGGACCCTTGGATCAAAAAGAAAAGGCTACGATTAGATCCTTAAAAAAAACTTATCGGTACGGCCATGTCAGCGCCCCGTCACCGCTGAGCGTCCGCGTCAGCGCCACGTCAGCCGCCTTATTTCTGGGATTTTCCCGAATTAGAATTAAAAGGCAGTTTTGCAGAAAAGCCCCTGCACCTTAGAATTATCATATCTTTTTCTCTGTTCGGCCAAATTAAAATATTTTTATATATTTGGAATCCTCAAAACTTTTAGAATCTTTCTGAAGTTTTAGTTTTCTGTTTTGAGTTAGTTTAAATTATTCAAATTTCAAATGTGTGATTTGAGTAATTTTAACATAACTTTATTTCTATATTTCCAAAAATTGCAAGAAAAATAGTTTTAGAAACCTTGATTTATGTGCAATATAGCTCCTCTATTATAAAATGTTTTTGTGCATTATTTTGATGATTTAAAAATTAGAAGCTCAATTTGAGTATTTTTGATATAGTTTAAATTCTATAAATCTTTTTAATTTGTTTTCTTTTAGAAAAATACCCCAAAAAGTTGCCTCTGTCCAGAGAGACAAAAACCAACACTTAGAACCTTGGACATCACCCCTTCATCCTATCTTGACTCTAGACCATCCCCGAACCAAAATTGGCTAACCCCAAATACATTGATTCCTTTTGCATATTGGATCATGTATTGAACTTGGACCATCAAACCAGGTGTTTTGTTTTTCCCATATTTGATGTTGTGTGTATTACTTGATTGTTGCATTGTTTGTTGAATGCTATGTGTTTGTAATGTATAGATTGAACGGAGAGCTACGAGTTACGTTGAAAAGAGTGTGTGAGCAACGACAAGTTTCAAAAGGCAAGTGATACTCCAGCATAAATGTCCTACTATTTTTACTATATTGCATTGTAGACTATTTTTCAGTAGCATGCATGATAGGCTGTTTTTATTAAAATCTATATGCTATGCAAACCTGTTAGGCTAGCCACATGAATTAGCTGAATAGTGACCTATGTTAATTTAGTGGATTGGCTTGCTGCAAAATGAATTGTTTTGTTGTATATGAGTTGAGGAAAATCTACTAAATTAATGAATCACCTGGGTGGATTTGGAGTTGCTCTATTGGTGGTTTATAGTTGAGTGGCTGCTCAGGCCCAGTTCTGCGGGTACCTGAGTACGTGCACTTGTGCTCGCCACCCAGGGTCTTTGAGATTTCATGTCACTCCATGTCTAGTATACTTCCAGTGCAGCCACTTGGTACTATGGCTCTGCCTTGACTAAGTAAGTTATAGGCCCCGATTCCGGCAGTTCTCAGCGGATGTTGTCTTGTATGGGTCTGCCCAGAGGAACCGGGGAACATTTCCCAAAGGTCTCGTCTTCATCTTCACCTTTCCTTTTCACTTTAAGAAGGTCAAGGACAGAATGGGTTGATGAAGTCAAGTGGTGAAAGTGTCACAAACTCTCGAGAGTAACTAAAACTAAGATCTTAGGCGTGTCCCCGGTTATGGACAATTTGAGTAATTAAACAAGGTGGTCGACAGAAAAATCTCATTCATTCCATTTTCTAAATTAAAACTTGATGGGTGAACATGGGGGGATTTGAGACACTGGTGCGCCCAGGAATGTATCCTAAGTTTTGGAAAGAAAGAAATGATTTTTGAAAGTATAGGATGAAATTTTGCTTTGCGCAAGAGCCTGTCAACTCCACCAGCCAAATATGCATGTAGAAGTTAGAAGTTTGCCTTTATGAGTCCACAAGTATCATTTGCCAGATCCATTCCAATGGTTCTGACCAATTTTTGGCTGCAACGCTTTTACCGTTGCAGGTTCGTCTGACGATGAGTAAGGAACGCTATAGGTTTTGAGTCTGCAACCAACATGTCTGCCTGTGGCACATGAAGATGATGAGGACTCCATGCCATTATATGATTTCCGCTGCTGAACCTTGTATTATGCTAGCCTTGTGCTATGCAACTTGTAATGTTTATTTTTCTGGATCTTCGAAGTAATAGATATTTGACGCATTTGCATGATATTACATCTTGAACTGTGGTGCTAGCTATTCGATCCAGGGACTAGCACAGAACACAGGGATCTTGGCCTATTTTAAAAGGGCAGGATCGCTTCAGATGGTATCAGAGCATTGTGTTGCCTGTAGGTTCGAAACCCTAGGTTTGGATTAGAATTAGGAAAAGACCTAGAATTGAAAATTTATTTTATTCTATTTTCATAAAAAGAAAGTATTCACATTTTATCTTTTTCTCATACTCTCGTCTACTACTCATCTTCTAAGACATCTTTCCTCATTTCAAATGACCCTTATTGGTGATACAACTCAACTGATGTCAGACCGATGAAGATCCCCACAAGACAGTTGTACCACATTGAAGGCCTAAGAAGAATTTGAAAGAATTCAAGAAAAGGATAGATGAGACCACCAATTTAGTTATCTTGTTAGAACAACGAAATATCGTGTTAGAGTATTTATCATGACAAGTGGGGCATGAAAAATACTAGGTTGTTTGTTAGAACCATGTTGTTTGGTGTGATAAATGTTTGCTGGTTGTTGTTTGTAAAATGAATTGCTTTGATCTGCTTGTTTGGGTAGGAATATTTCTCTTAGTATCCCTCTATCTCTACTCATCCATGCTAAACTAAACAGATGCCCAAGCCAAATTCCAACAACCCTGTGATACCTACACTACAACAGTTACTAGATGCACAAAATCAGTTGAACCTGCTGATGACCCAAAACTTAGAAGACAACAAGTACATTCCACCACCTCCACCATCTCAAGTGGATATGCTGATCAGATTCTTAAAGCTTCGACCCAGAAAGTTCTCAAAAGCTACAGAGCCTATTTTGGCCGATGATTGGCTACGTTCAGTAAATAAAGATTTGGTGACCATTGGATGCACAGATGCTGAGAAGGTTAGATTTGCGGCACATCTACTAGAAGGACCTGCAGCGGACTGGTGGGATAGCTACCAGATCACACATCCCATTGAAGAGATGACATGGGATATGTTCCAAGAAGGATTTCGTGATGCACATATTTCATATGGAGTGATGAAACTGAAGAGAGAAGAATTTTTGGATCTTCGACAAGATGACCGAAATGTAATAGAATACATGAATGAGTTCAATAATCTGGCGCGCTACGCACCGGATGATGTTGATACAGATACCAAGAAGGAGAGGTTTCTGAATGGTCTGAATGACAAATTATGCATTCTATTGACAGTTGCCTATACTCCTGACTACCAGTCACTGGTTGACCAAGCCATAGTCTTGGAGAACAAACTGAAGCAAGTTGCAACCAAGAAGCGAAAGCTTCAATTGGAAAAGCATCACCCAGAACCACAACAGGAATGGTGCACTTCACATGATGAACATGTTCAGTTGGAGTTCAACCATCATGAAGACAATAACCACCATTGTCATGGTATTGATGAACACGACCTTCAGGGAGTAAATGACCATCAAATCAACCATGACCACCATAGCCCCGCCCATACTGAAGAGGTTTATGACCTTGGAGATGAGTACATTATGGGAGAAAATAGTAGTCAGAATCCCGACCCCAAATCAAATAGGAAGGACTTCAGTCAGGTGGAGTGTTTCAAATGCAAGAAAATGGGACACTATTCCAGAAGTTGTCCGGATAAGGAGATTAGTAATGGGACCAAGCCAATTCAGTTCCGAAAGGGACATGTGTTTTCCATAAACATGGAGAGAGTTCTCAAGAAACCAGTCCCAGTGATTGAAGGATTGTGGATCAACTCCTATCCTGCATTGGTACTTTTTGATACTAAAGCAACACATTCATTCATATCAAAAGACTTTGTGAGTAGAAATAAGATACCCAATCGAGGGCTTAGAAGACCCATCAGAGTAAGCTCTATAGAAGGGAAGAGGCCTGCAAACACGGTATGCCAGAACATGACCTTGGAAATTGAGACCCACAAATTTCCAAGCGAGTTGTTTGTGCTAGACTTGCAAGGCTTTGATATAATCATAGGCAAGGACTGGATGTCCAAGTATGAAGGTCAGATAGATCATGCTAGTAAAGCTGTCACACTCACCACACCAGAAAAGAAGCGGATCAGATATCAGTTTAAATCAAGAAGCAAGGTAACCAACTGAGTGTTCATGAGGAGTTTAGCCAAGAAGAAGGACCAGAGTCAATGGAAATGTTCTAAGGATGTAATAAATGCCAATAGTTATATGTAAGTGGGGGAATAAGTACTGTGATGTAAGAGGGGTGTAATGTCGAAGTAATAACCATATTAAATGACGATGAGTGAAACTAGTATCGACTATCTTATGCCCAAATTAAATGAAGCAGTAGCCATTCTTGTGAAGCCTGCTCGTCATATCAGGGATGAAGACATGACGCTGAAATGGACAAGCTAAGACGACATGGAAAGCGTGTTCCCCACTGAGAAGGATCACCAAAGAAGTTATAGCTTGTGAGCTAGCGTGTGCAGGAGTTTACGCAACCCAATAGTTTTAAAGGATCGATAGTTTAGTTGAGGTTGTCTTACAAATTGGAAACTCTCTGTCAGACAAGTGAGATCGACCGAGTGTTAGCCTACGAGATTCACCAAACCAAGTACAAGGTAATGAGTGAGTGCGACATGGATTGGCCCCCATGGCGAATACTCACATCATTCAAGGAATGGTAAATCTGAGTGACAAACCTATTAGAGAGCCGACGATGAACCTGAGCCACTGGAATACTATAACCCTATGTAAGGCAATTCTTGCCGAAACGTAAGCTATACGGTGAGATAAACCCCCCAGCTCTTGTGAAGAAGAAGAAATCCTACAAATGGAATTGTTGACCAACCATGAGAGTTTCGTTAGAAAAGGCGTAGTGCTTGCACTGAAGAAAGACAACCAGGAGAAGCAACATGACAAAAGACAATATAGAGACCGATGGCATGATGTTGTGGAAGCCTATCATTTTGGACTTTTGGTGGACCCAAAGAGTAACCTTCAGTGTCCGAAGGTACTTGAAGAGACATCCAACTATTGGAAATGAAGTCTATGATATAAGGATCCACACATTTCCATATGGACCCTAGCTCGAAGACAAAAGCTCAAGACTGCCTACAAGAGTTTCCTTTAAGGGTGGTAGCCACCAATTTGCCTAAACCCGGAGATCCCAAACCTATCTTTCTTTCTAGCCTCTTCGAATCTCGGGACGAGATTCCTTTTAAGGGTGGTAGGTTTGTAACATCCCAAATTTTGGAATGTTTTAAAAATCACAAAAATTTAAAAAATTTATTATTAAATAAATAAATTCTCCAAAATCCAGAAAAACCATCATTGAAGATTATTTTGATTTCTTCAAAGGGTTATTATTTTAAATATTCTTTTATCCTTCATTTTCAAGTTTTAAAGTTTTGTAAATAAAATACTTAATTTGGATTTCTATAAAATCCTAAAAACCTTTTCTGCAAAGTTTTTCATATTTTGACAAAGCCCATATTTAAATGAGTATTTGTATTTTAAAGGATTTATCAAAATCTATTTAATAAAATATATTGTCCCAAAATATTTGTTGGAGTCTATCATTTTAAATGATATTACTCATACTAATTTTCTGGATTTTATTTGAGTTCAAAAAGATTTTATAAAAGCCTATTTATTAAAATGGCATAAAGGTGTCCTTTATGCATATAAGCAATATTTGAATTTATTTAAAAATAAAATATTTTTGAAAGGGTTGCAAAGTATTCAAATTAATAATTATGATTTTTACAAATTTTTACATTTTTATTTGAATCAATTTGGATGCTTATTTCAAAAGATACTATTTAAAAACAGAAAAAGAAAAAAGGAAAAAAAACATGATGATGTCATGCATGACGTCATCTCACCTTCAACCTCCTCGCGCGAATCCGGCGTGGTTTCGATCTCAATCCGTCGCGATTTTGTTGGAGTTTGTTGCTCCCGTGCCTTCCCTCTTAATCCCCTCGACCCCCTCTGTCTTTCCCCTCCCGAAACCCTAACTACAGCGCCGCCAGGCCGACGAATCTGCTCGTCGGAGCTCCGCCTCCCGCTGCCGTGTCGAGGACGATTCCGGTGAGATCGAGGCACCGCACCACCCATTTTCTGTCCCCTTTTGTTCTCCATGTCCGTGCTCACCCTCCGGATATCCCCTTCGATTTTTCTCCGCAGACGAACGACAAGCGTGTCCTCGACCCGAAGGTCTCCACCGTTGTTGCCACTCCGTCCGTGCATCCACGCCGTCTCTGGACACGGCCGACCCGTCCCCTTCGCCATCGTCTTCGCCTCGCCACGCTGCAGGTCGTCGTCGCTTCGTCGGGGCACAAGGACGACCAGAGCGACGAGCACCTCGACGCCCGAGCCGCCCACCGCCGCGTCCTCTGTCACCGACGACCACCGCGCCGCCACTGGTAAAACCCTAGATCCTGGACCCTTGGATCAAAAAGAAAAGGCTACGATTAGATCCTTAAAAAAACGAATTGGTACGGCCATGTCAGCGCCCCGTCACCGCTGAGCGTCCGCGTCAGCGCCACGTCAGCCGCCTTATTTCTGGGATTTTCCCGAATTAGAATTAAAAGGCAGTTTTGCAGAAAAGCCCCTGCACCTTAGAATTATCACATCTTTTCTCTGTTCGGCCAAATTAAAATATTTTTATATATTTGGAATCCTTAAAACTTTTAGAATCTTTCTAAAGTTTTAGTTTTCTGTTTTGAGTTAGTTTAAATTATTCAAATTTCAAATGTGTGATTTGAGTAATTTTAACATAACTTTATTTCTATATTTCCAAAAATTGCAAGAAAAATAGTTTTAGAAACCTTGATTTATGTGCAATATAGCTCCTCTATTATAAAATGTTTTTGTGCATTATTTTGATGATTTAAAAATCGGAAGCTCAATTTGAGTATTTTTGATATAGTTTAAATTCTATAAATCTTTTTAATTTGTTTTCTTTTAGAAAAATACCCCAAAAGTTGCCTCTGTCCGGAGAGACAAAAACCAACACTTAGAACCTTGGACATCACCCCTTCATCCTATTTTGACTCTAGACCATCCCCGAACCAAAATTGGCTAACCCCAAATACATTGATTCCTTTTGCATATTGGATCATGTATTGAACTTGGACCATCAACCCAGTTGTTTTGTTTTTGCCCATATTTGATGTTGTGTGTATTACTTGATTGTTGCATTGTTTGTTGAATGCTATGTGTTTGTAATGTATAGATTGAACGGAGAGCTACGAGTTACGTTGAAAAGAGTGTGTGAGCAACGACAAGTTTCAAAAGGCAAGTGATACTCCAGCATAAATGTCCTACTATTTTTACTATATTGCATTGTAGACTATTTTTCAGTAGCATGCATGATAGGCTGTTTTTATTAAAATCTATATGCTATGCAAACCTGTTAGGCTAGCCACATGAATTAGCTGAATAGTGACCTATGTTAATTTAGTGGATTGGCTTGCTGCAAAATGAATTGTTTTGTTGTATATGAGTTGAGGAAAATCTACTAAATTAATGAATCACCTGGGTGGATTTGGAGTTGCTCTATTGGTGGTTTATAGTTGAGTGGCTGCTCAGGCCCAGTTCTACGGGTACCTGAGTACGTGCACTTGTGCTCGCCACCCAGGGTCTTTGAGATTTCATGTCACTCCATGTCTAGTATACTTCCAGTGCAGCCACTTGGTACTATGGCTCTGCCTTGACTAAGTAAGTTATAGGCCCCGATTCCGGCAGTTCTCAGCGGATGTTGTCTTGTATGGGTCTGCCCAGAGGAACCGGGGAACATTTCCCAAAGGTCTCGTCTTCATCTTCACCTTTCCTTTTCACTTTAAGAAGGTCAAGGACAGAATGGGTTGATGAAGTCAAGTGGTGAAAGTGTCACAAACTCTCGAGAGTAACTAAAACTAAGATCTTAGGCGTGTCCCCGGTTATGGACAATTTGAGTAATTAAACAAGGTGGTCGACAGAAAAATCTCATTCATTCCATTTTCTAAATTAAAACTTGATGGGTGAACATGGGGGGATTTGAGACACTGGTGCGCCCAGGAATGTATCCTAAGTTTTGGAAAGAAAGAAATGATTTTTGAAAGTATAGGATGAAATTTTGCTTTGCGCAAGAGCCTGTCAACTCCACCAGCCAAATATGCATGTAGAAGTTAGAAGTTTGCCTTTATGAGTCCACAAGTATCATTTGCCAGATCCATTCCAATGGTTCTGACCAATTTTTGGCTGCAACGCTTTTACCGTTGCAGGTTCGTCTGACGATGAGTAAGGAATGCTATAGGTTTCGAGTCTGCAACCAACATGTCTGCCTGTGGCACATGAAGATGATGAGGACTCCATGCCATTATATGATTTCCGCTGCTGAACCTTGTATTATGCTAGCCTTGTGCCATGCAACTTGTAATGTTTATTTTTCTGGATCTTCGAAGTAATAGATATTTGACGCATTTGCATGATATTACATCTTGAACTGTGGTGCTAGCTATTCGATCCAGGGACTAGCACAGAACACAGGGATCTTGGCCTATTTTAAAAGGTTAGGATCGCTTCATGCCTTCACACAGCTAAGGGACGCGGTTTTGCCATCAGGCCTCCGAGGGAAGTCGCTGACAACCTTCTCAAAGTCACCTGCGACTTGGTGACCAAGTAGGAGCTGGAAAGTGAGCTCTGAGCCGCGTACCGTCTGAGCATGCGTATAGTCCGCCATGGTGGTCGCGTCGCCTTCAAACGGAGCCGCAAGCGCGTCAACAGCGACCGGCGATGGCTGATTGGGGAAGATGCTCCGGTGCACAGTCGCCAAGGCGCATGTCGACTTCTGCAACGCCGTCGAGGCATACGCACAGACGCGATCGAGGAAGCCAACAGCTTCCGTTAAGCTGACATTGGCACGGGAAGTTCCTTCGGGAGGAGCACCTCCGTAAGTCTCTGCTCCAAAAAGACCACACTGATAAGACACCAGAAGTCGACACAAGAAAAAGTAGGCAAACAGCCGAGATACTTACTTCCAGTAGTGTCGGCGAGTGAGAGCAAATGCTCAACCTGGGCCTTCTCCAGTTCATCCCGGGCTCGCTCACGCTCTTGAGCTTCGCCCAGTGACTTCTCCAGCTCCGCGACCCGCTTCGCCAGGCTCTCCCTTTCGCCTGTGGATCACCGGAGTAAAGTTAAAAATGAAGATAGTCGAAGCACCTCTTGAACGCAAGGGTTAGTACTCACTGTTTGCTTGCTCCAGAGCAGTGCGGAGTCGACCCCCCTCCTTCTCCATTCGCATGAAGGCTGCGGCTCCCTCCATCAGCTGGTGTCGTGGGGTTACTCTTTGACTACCCCACGGTGGTGATACCTGGGTCACGCCGAGTCCATCAATCCTATGGCGAGGCTCGAAGGAAGGCCCAAGAAGGACGACGTGCGGCCCAAGGTAGTCGACGTTCGGTCATCAGCCTTGATTGTCCTGTAAGGGCCATCGGCACCGTTCACCCAAGACCCAGCCTATCATATAAAGGCTGGGAGGGTCCCTCGTCTAGGGTAACTGAACTCCAGCTCATAGCCGCCAGCTCAAACCCTAGCGAGATCGCCATCTCGCCATTGTAGCCACGCTCAACATCAATACCAGACAAGCAGGAAGTAGGGTGTTATCCTCCGGGAGCCTGAACCTAGGTAAAACCTCGCCTGTTAGCCGTCGTGATCACCAGCGCTCATCTCTCTCCCCCTCAATCAACCCGGGGTGCTCAACCCAGGGATTTGCCGAGCCCTAACCTCGTCAATTGGCGCCGTCTGTGGGAAAGAACGAGCGTTGGAACCATGGTCGCTCCGGCTCCATCAACCTTGAAGACCGACGCCTGCACCAAGGAGCCAATCTGGTCCGGCTCCCTCGAGTACGTCAGCCACCCGCCGGCCCATCGCTCGGTGTACGCTGAACTGTGTGAAGGTACGTGGATCACCTTTGGTACCATGCACTACCTCATAAACAGCTACGGAACACTCCGATCTACGGTGGCCGCGCTACGCGCGGAGACGACACCCGCATCTGCATCAACCACGCCTTTACCCGCCGCCGAGATCGCATCTGCTGCGAATGCAGCGATCGCATCTTCGACTGCCGCGAAGATCGCATCTACCACGACTACCACGACCGCGTCATCACCTGCCGTGATCGCATCTACCGCGACTGCGGCGATCGCATCTTCGACTGCCGCGAAGATCGCGCCCGCCTCGACTACGCCAACTGCCTCCATGGCGAAGAGCATGCCCAACGCAACCACGACACCCGCACCTCCGGCTGCCAAGGAGATCGCATCGGCGGTGACCCCTGCGCGGATCAAGTCTACTCCGACTACCTTGGTCACATCGTGGGCAAGGCCAAGATCTACATCGACTCCGACTACGTCGGCCACGCCTTCGCGTCGCGAGATCATCCGCAAGCCAATCGCACCCGCGCCGACGACAGCGACTCCATTCCTCGTGTCCGCGGTGAAGGCCGCGAAACTCTACGGAAAGAACCTCAACGGCAACTATGGTACCCACCACGTTGGAGCCATTTTCGACTCCGAGCACGGCTCGGATGAAGGAAGCAGCAGTGGAAGCATCAGCCCCACTCCCCGGATTTACCCCGCACAAGTCTACATGACCGGCCCGGTGCGGACCAACGGCGACGAACCTGTATATCCACTGGAGGTGCTCATGCCGGACCAGACACGACTCACCATCACCCGCGACATGGCAATCAGAGCCCTGAAGCACGTTGAGGAGGGCACATACCCCCCCACCAGACGCACCCCGAGAGGACCTTATGGTTGTCCAGTACCTGCTGCGGAAGGAAGGCGAACGACTTCGCGCAGAGAAGGCCGAGCTACTCCGACGCAAGGAGGAAGCCGACGCGGCGAGTGCCAGGAGGGCAGCCTATTCATTCACTGCCGCCTCGACAGAGGTCTCGCAAGGAGCAAGGCGCCACAGGGCCCGCGTGCCCCGGATGACAGAGGCCGAACGCGCCGGAATCACCCGCAACCTCGAATCATCATACATGACTGAAGACTCGGACGGGATACCAGTCCCCAAAACACCCGGAGCTGCCCTCATGGCAGTCGAAACATACCTGTGACTGACGCAGCCGCCTGAGGGTGACGCCCGTGCTCTCCTCCACAAGCAACAAATCATGTCCATCAAGGCAGTCGAAGAAGCTCTGGCGAACAAGGCACCAACAGAAAGGGCGCAAGAAAATCGGGGTCGCCGCGACCGCGCGAACCCGCAGCACCCGCAGGCCCAGCTCCAAGACAGCCGCGACAGCTGCAGCCAGGTGAAGACCTCCGCAACGTCATCGCACAGAGGACGGTAGACCGCAACCGCACCCAGCGGACGGTCAGCACACCCAATGCTGACGACCGCGACGATAGCGACTTCGAGCCACGCGGCGCCGCATGCTTCAGCTTCAACATCCGCGACACAAGAATGCCCAAGGGCTTCAAGCTCACGGCAGAAGCGGTCAAGTACGACGGAAAGCAGGACCCGAGAGACTGGCTGGAGGACTACCTCATAGCCTGCAGTTGCCAGGGTGGTACTTCGACTACAGCCATGCAGTACATCCAGCTGATGCTCACAGGATCTGCACGCGGGTGGCTCAACACCCAACCCAAGGACGCCTTCAGCACGTGGGACGAGTTTGCGGATGCCTTCGTTAAAAGCTTCCTGGGGACGTACTCAAGGCCGACAACTTTCGTCGAGCTCCAAGCATGCAAGCAAGGACGAGACGAGCCGCTCCGGTCGTACATCCAGCGATGGACCCTGCTCCGCAACACCATGGAAACCACCTCGGAAGACCGAGTGATGGATGCCTTCATGCACGGCGTTTACCGCCGCGACCTCCGCGAGGAATTTGGTAGGCTCCGGCCGAGAAACATGATTGAGCTCATGAAGATAGCCAACCAGTGGGCAGACGGAGAGGACTCAGTCCGTGATACTTCACGTCACTCCCCAAGAGACGAGGGAAGACCAAGCAACTGGCGGGAAGGACGCCAGAAGAAGAAGCCGCGTTACCACAACAATGACTCAATAGAGTTAGTAGCGGCGGGGTTCGAAACCCCCCGTGAGGATGAAGCACGCGACAGCAGTCGCCAGTACAGTCGAAGCGGCGATGACCAGAATCGCCAATATAGCCAAGGGCAATTCAACCGAAGCGGTGGCAGCACCTACCGCGGCGACGGAAGCCGCAAACGAGAGTGGCAGAGGCGCACGCTGACTCCGGAGGAAGAGCTGGAGCAACCCTGCAAGCACCATATGTTCAGGAACCCGGAAACGGGCAAGTGGGGGTCCCGCCACCTGTTGAAGGACTGCAAAAAGGCACGGAGGATATACCAGGCAATGCAGAAGATAGTCGCTCAGCCAGCCATGCAGTTGGCTCCCCAGGCAGCACCCGTAGCGTAGCCAGTCGCGCAGCTGGCCTCCAAGCAGCACCCGCACCCGCACCTGCAGTCGCTAACCCAGCACAGGCAGCGGCAGCTTTCTATCAGCAACAGCAGCCGCAACAAGAGGTCCCTGACGCATATCCAGCGGCACGCGGATAGATCAACATGATACAGAAGGGGTGCCCTTCAAACAGGACCCAGAAGATCATCACCCGCCAAGTCTACCAGGCTGTCACCTGCCCACCTGCAGTACCCGAATACCTGAGAGGGTCAGAGACACCGATCACGTTCTCCAGAGCAGATCATCCTCCTACGGTACCATGACCCGGGCACGCCGCTCTGGTAGTCGAAGCTCTGATCGGGGATTACACCTTGAAAAAGGTGTTCATGGACGGAGGCAGCGGCATCAACATTATCTTCGCCGACACCCTCAGAAGGATGAACAGGCCAACAACAAACCTGACGCCATCAGAGACCACCTTCCATGGCATAGTACCAGGGCAAGCGGTCACGCCCATGGGAACAATCACACTCGACGTCATCTTTGGCACACCCGACAACTTCCATAGGGAGGCGATCGACTTCGAGGTAGTCGACTGGAAGTCGCAGTACCATGCGATACTTGGGCGCCCAACCTTTGCCAGATTCATGGCGATTCCTCACTACGCTTACCTAATGCTCAAGATGCCTGGACCCAAGGGCGTCATCACGGTGCACGGCGACTTCGACCGCTCCAACAGCTGCGACCGCGAATTCAGCAAGATCTCTGAGTTCTTCGGAATGGAGGAGCACCTTGCGCTGATGGCAGTCGACAATGACAAGACCATCTTCCCGCCATCCAAGAAGCCAGCCAAGGGCTCCGCCTTCAACACGACTGACGACACAAGAACCCATCAAGTCCACCCAACAGACGCCAGCAAGACAGTCAAGGTGTCGACAAGCCTGCCTATCGCATAGGAAGGCGCGCTCGTCAAGTTTCTACGTGAGAACTGGGAGATTTTCGCTTGGCAACCTTCTGACATGCCAGGCATACCCAGGGAACTCGCCGAGCACTCCTTACGCGTCCACAAGGACGCCAGACCCGTCAAGCAGACCATGCGACGCTTTTCGGGTCCCAAGCGAGACGCCATCAGCAAGGAGATCGACCGGCTGCTCCACGCCGGATTCATCCGGGAAATCAAGGACTCGGACTGGGTAGCGAACCCGGTCCTGGTGGAGAAGAAGAAGACGAAGAAACTCCGCATGTGCGTCGACTTCACCGCCATTAACAAGTGCTGCCCCAAGGACCATTTTCCGCTCCCGCAGATAGACCAGATCATCGACTCGACTGCAGGCTGCGCGCGCCTATCCTTCCTGGACGCCTACTCCGGGTACCAGCAGATCAGGATGAAAGTCGAAGATGAAGAGAAGACTGCATTTATCACACCCCATGGTGTGTTCTGCTACCAAATGATGCCCTTCGGGTTGAAGAACGCTGGAGCCACATACCAGCGCACGATGCAACCTTGCCTGAAGGAGCTAATAGGAAAGATCGTACAAGTCTACGTCGACGACATAGTCGTCACCACTCGAACGGAGGACAGTTTAATTGCTGACCTCCGCAAAGTCTTCGCCGCACTCAACGAGTATCAGATCAAGCTGAATCCGGACAAGTGTGTTTTCGGCGTGCCAGCCGGAGAACTGCTCAGGTACCTCATCCCTGCAAGAGGAATCGAAGCCAACCCTGAGAAGGTGCAAAACATACTCGTAATGCCAGCACCGACCAAGCTTCATGAAGTGCAACGCCTAGCCGGCCGAGTCGCAGCTCTCAGCCGGTTCATTAGTAAGTTGGGAGAAAAGGACCTGCCTTTCTACCAACTGATGAAAAAGACGGATAAATTCGAGTGGACAGAAGAAGCGCAAGACGCGTTCGACAAGCTTAAGAAAACCCTCACGACTCCTCCAGTACTGGTGGCGCCACTAGATAACGAGCCGATGTACCTCTACGTGTCAGCGACGAACAGAGTGGTCAGCACAGTACTCGTCGTCGAACGAGGAGAAGAAGGGCACAGCCACCCTGTTCAGCGACCTGTCTACTTTCTTAGCGAGGTGCTAACCCTCTCCAAGCAGCGATACCCGCATTACCAGAAGCTAGCGTACGGAGTCTTCATGACATCAAGGAAGGTTGTCCACTACTTCTCCGAGCACACCATCACGGTGGTAAGCTCCTCTGGGCTCTCCGACATCCTCACCAACCAAGCCGCGACAGGACGAGTCGCCAAGTGGGTCGTCGAGTTAGGACCCTGGGGGCTGAAGTACGCGCACCCGAAGGCAATCAAGGCCCAAGTTCTTCCAGAATTCACCACAGAGTGGATAGAGGCCCAGCTACCAGACGTACCAGATTTGTCCAACGCATTGGACAATGTACTTCGACGGGTCCAAGAAGTTCAGATCAGCAGGGGCGGGAGTCGTCCTCATCTCACCCAAAGGCGACAAACTGAAGTACGTACTGCAGATGGACTTCCCAACACCCTCCAACAACGAGGCAGAGTACGAGGCCCTAATCCACGGCATGCGAATGGCCAAAAACTGCGGCGCCACTCACCTCATGATCTACGGAGACTCCTACCTTGTCGTGCAGCAAACCATGAAGCAATGTGACGCCATCGCCGACAACATGATAGCCTACAGGGACCTATACAACCAGTTGGAAGGCACCTTCGACGGCTGCGAGTTGCGGCACATCGGCCGCGAGAGCAACGAGGAAGCTGACACCCTCGCCAACCTCGGCTCAGACAAAGCACCGGTACCACCCGGAGTCTTCCTCGAGTGCATCACGCAACGCTCCATCAAGCTCCGACCTGCGCCGAGATCCCTCTACACCGACAACGAGCACCACCAACCCGCCTAGCACGGAGAAGGAACCCATGGAGGTAATGCTGGTCGAACCCACATGGACAAGCCCATACCTGGCCTACATACTGCATCAGAAGGTGCCAGCGAACCCAGTCGAAGCCAAGCGCGTCGTCCGCCGCTCCAAGGGCTTCACCGTCATCAACGGGGAACTCTACAAGCGAAGCATCTCAGGAGTCCTCTAAAGGCTGCATTGACCCAGTCGACGGTCAAGCCATCTTACTCGAGATCCACGCCGGCATCTGCGGACACCACGCCAGCAGTCGAGTCCTTGCTGGCCAAAGCCCTTACGAGCAGGGTTCTACTGGCCCACCGCAATGCAAGACGCAGAAGAACTCGTGAGGAAATGCATCGGCTGCCAGGAGTTCGCCAACAAGCCGCACGCACCGGCATCAGCACTGAAGACCATACCACTCGCGTGGCCCTTCGCTCAATGGGGGCTCGACATGGTGGGTCCACTCAAGAAGTCTTCTCCGGGCAGACACACTCACCTTCTGGTGGCAGTCGACAAGTTCACGAAGTGGATCGAGGCCGCGCCCATCACAAGTTCGACTGCCTCCTCGGCGGTTAACTTCATCAGGTCGATCATCTTCAGGTTCGGCGTGCCACACAGCATCATCACCGACAACGGCTCGAACTTCACAGCCGAAGAGTTCAAGGACTTCTGCTCTGACCAAGGCATCAAGCTCAACTACGCATCTGTCTCCCACCCGCAATCCAACAGACAAGTCGAGAAAGCCAATGGCCTAGTCTGCAAGGGTGTAAAGAGGCGCCTGCGAGTGCCACTGAGGCGCGCCGCAGGTGCCTGGGTCGAAGAACTGCCATCTGTGCTGTGAAGTCTACGCACCACGCCAAACAGATCTACCCAGTACACGCCATTCTTCATGGTGTACGGCGCTGAAGCAGTCCTGCCGTGCGACATCAATTTCGACGCTCCCCGAGTGGTGGCCTACGATGAGTCTGATGCAGAGGAAGCACTCGAGGATGACATGGACACCCTGAACGAAACACGCGACATCGCCCTTACCCGCACAGCCGTGTATCAGCAAGACCTGCGCAACTATCACGGGCGGCGACTGCGGCCCAGAGCGTTCGTCCCTGGCGATCTTGTCCTGCGCCTCAAACAGAAGAAGGTGCACAAACTTGCCTCCCCGTGGGAGGGTCCATACATCGTGACAGAAGCAATCGGCGGCGGAGCCTACCGCCTGAAGGACTCGAAGACGGGGACAGTCTGCAACAACCCGTGGAACGTTGCGCAACTGCGCCGCTTCTACGCCTGATCGTCCTTAATTTGTAACAGTACAATGTGAAGAAGCGGCAGGTTTCAGACGCACTCTTTCCCTCGCCAGGGTACCCGAGGGGACTGGAAGGGTTTTAATGAGGCGGCCTGCTCGCAAAAATCAATAAAGTGATTCGAGGAACAAGCTCTCCCCTTTACTTTTGTCAGCAAGCAACATAAACCTAGGCCGCCACCTGATGCACTCGGGGGCTGCGCCATACAGGTCAACTCGAAAATCCTCGGCCGCCACCCGAACAACTCGGGGGCTGCGCTGTACAGGTCTAAGATAAAACCTAGGCCGCCACCCGAACCACTCGGAGGCTGCGCCATACAGGCCCAACTCGAAAATCCTCGGCCGTCACCCGAACTACTCGGGGGCTGCGCTGTACAGGTCTAAGTCAAAACCTAGGCCGCCACCCGAACCACTCGGGGGCTGCACCATACAGGTCCAACTCGAAAATCCCCGGCCGCCACCCGAACCACTCGGGGGCTGCGCCGCACAGGTCTAAATCAACCTTGGCCGCCACCCGAACCACTCGGGGGCTGCGCCGCACAGGTCCAACCCTAAAATCCTCGGCCGCCACCCGAACCACTCGGGGGCTGCGCTGTACAGGTCTAAGTCAAAACCTAGGCCGCCACCCGAACCACTCGGGGGCTGCGCCATACAGGCTCAACCCGAAAATCCTTGGCCGCCACCTGAACTACTCGGGGGCTGCGCCGTACAGGTCTAAGTCAACCTAGGTCGCCACCCGACGCACTCGGGGGCTGCGCCGCACAGGTCTAACACGAAAAGGCTCGGCCGCACCCGACGCACTCCGTCAATTCGAGTCCCTTCTTCACTCCCATCGGGAGCGGGCTTTTCGACTGAAGGAAAAATTGAGTTTAACCTCAATTGCAAGCAATTCAGCTTAATCTCGGAGGCTACTCCCATCGGGAGCGTTGTTCGCGCTCCCAAATGACTCAGAACAATCGCAGTCGAAAAATCACCGACCAGAGCAACACTCGTAGTTTTCACCCTGCAGTCGATGTTTTGACTAAGGAATCCTCCATAAGCCCTGAACGGCCGGAGTCGACCATTTTGTTTGTTCCTTTCAGGAACCCGCTGGCGTGCCCAGAAGGAAGGAGTCCTTTATCCAACTCTACGATTCGACTAAGCACTCGGGGGCTACTGTCGTGGGGTTACTCTTTGACTACCCCACGGTGGTGATACCTGGGTCACGCCGAGTCCATCAATCCTATGGCGAGGGTCCAAGGAAGGCCCAAGAACGACGACGTGCGGCCCAAGGTAGTCGACGCTAGGTCATCAGCCTTGATCGTCCTGTAAGTGCCATCGGCACCGTTCACCCGAGACCCAGCCTATCATATAAAGGCTGGGAGGGTCCCTCGTCTAGGGTAACTCAACTCCAGCTCATAGCCACCAGCTCAAACCCTAGCGAGATCGCCATCTCGCCATTGTAGCCACGCTCAACATCAATACCAGACAAGCAGGAAGTAGGGTGTTATCCTCCGGGAGCCTGAACCTGGGTAAAACCTCGCCTGTTAGCCGTCGTGATCACCAGCGCTCATCTCTCTCCCCCTCAATCAACCCGGGTTACTCGACCCAGGGATTTGCCGAGCCCTAACCTCGTCACCGGCCATTGTTTGGTTGGTTGGTTGTTTAGCTAGTTTCTATGCCTTCATCGGGGTGGTGAGGTGGCGACAACATTCCTGTGTCAGAATAAGGTACTCCCTGTCCTATCCCTGCTCCGGTGGTGCGCCTAGCACTAGCGGAGGGCATATGGAGTTGTGTGTCCAATAGATCTTGTTGGATCTTGTCGGTTTTTGTGTTGCATGTCAGGTTCTTCCAATCAACGGTTTTCATGGGGGAGACTTGTATGGGATCTGCCCTTTAGGTGAGATCGTAGGATCACGCAAAAAAAACATATTTGCGAATTGCTAAAAAATCTGAAAAAAATTGACAACATGCATCTCGGTACTTTGCACAACGTCAAAAAATTTCAGCTCAAAATTCGATGTACAGCGTGAGAAACAAAAAAGAGAAATCATGCTGTGAATAGTGTCAGATTTGAGTACACAGTGTTTTGCACTATTCACACCGAAATTTCTCTTTTTTGTTTCTCACGCTGTACATCGAATTTTGAGCTGAAATTTTTTGACATTGTGCAAAGTACCGAGATGCATGTTGTCAATTTTTTTTCAGATTTTTTAGCAATTCGCAAATATGTTTTTTTTGCGTGATCCTACGATCTCACCTAAAGGGCAGATCCTACCCAAGTCTTCCCCCGGTTTTCATCGTTGGTGATGGTTGTTCCTCTGATGCGATGGCTCTTTGGTGGGCTTAGCACGACGACTTCCTGTCTATCTACTACAACAAGCTCTCCTACGACAAGATTTACCCGGCTCCAGTGAGGGAGGAGCGAAGACAGCGGGCGTGCCTTCGGCTTGCTCCAGTGCTCGTAGTCGTCGCTAGGTGGTGAAAGGACCTATTTATAATTTTTATTACTTTTAGCTCCTTTGTGCTACGGTGGATAGATAGGTGGATTTTTTTTCGCAAAAAAAGTGTGCGCAGGTTAATTTTAGCGTCAGTTAGTGTCTAGCCGATAACAAATGTAGACTAGCAACAGACGAGCATGACTGGGACAATATGCCGGTGTGGCGCAATGGCGCCCTACTAAAATGCCGGATTTTCCTCTGGCTTGCTCTTCGTGGCCGGATCCCCAAGAAATATGTTTTTTCTGTTTGTGATTATACATGGTACTTTCTAATAGATGCATGTTCATTAAAATTGAATTAATGTCTTATCTTCCTTGTCTATTTTAAGGTTGTTATCTTCCTGATGATCAATGGGCAGTAACAGATCAGGCATCCGTGTCCTTGTGGCTACATGAATATTTGTCTCCAATGCCCGTTTTTAACCCTTTGATCAGTTTAACTTAAGTTTGGTGCCTTTGCTTGCTCGTCTAATTATATCTTCCCGCATTGATGGGCAGAGATCGATTGGGCATTGATGTCATTATGGCTAGAGAGTATTCATCTACCATCTCAGGTGTTCCTATCTTGTTTTCAGTTCCTTTAGAGCATCTCCACGGGGAGTGCCTAAATTGTGTCCGGCACAATTCTATTGAAGGCCCAATTGGGGGGATGCGGGACACTTGTCCGGCGTTTTTTTTCCTCCCACACCGGCACCTCCTAAACGAATTCCCCAAACTGAATTAGAAAAAACAAAATCTGCGAAACGGTTTTAATTTATTCAAATTTTGTTATATATTACAATATTTGAACGAAATTAAACTAAAAACTAAGCCTAAATCTACTCCGACTCGGCGGACCAGTCGTCGCTGTCGTCGAGGAGGATGAGGGCGGAGGAGGAATCGGCGCGGGAGGTGGACGCGCCGTCGTGATGCGTCCGGGAGGTGGACGCGCCGTCGTGATGCGCCCGGGAGGTGGAGGCTGAGGCCGCCATCTGCGCCGAGCACAGAACGGTCTCCAGGAAGCCGGGGGAGTCCCGCTCGATCTCGCTGGCCGACTCCACCAGAGCGAAGCTGAGGCCGGGGATATCGCCGTCGTGCGCCTCGTCGTGTAGCGCGGGTGGCACCTCGTACCCCGCCGGAAGCACCGGGGGCTTCACGTCCTCCGGCTCTTCCTTGACCTCCTCCTTCACCCGCGTGTCGTCGCGCCGGCGCAGGCGGAGGCTCCCACATCGTGGCGACCGACGATGCTCGACATCGCGGACCACCCCACCGCCTTTGCTGCGCCCTCCTCCGCTGCTGCCGCTGCTCCCTCCGCCGCGAGAGTAGAGGGAGAAGCAGCCGCCGCGTCGCTGACGCTTTGGTGGTGGCGGGGGTGGAGGTCGCGGGATCGACATCAGCCGCAAGGGCATCGGGTTCCCCGTGGCGACGTGGCGGCGGGCGGCCTCGATGGCAGAGGCCACCGTGTGGCCGGTGCGCCCCCACCAGCCATGGCGGCCTTCGGAGTTCCATCGTGCCGGCTTCGGAAGGTGCCGGTTGTACTCCAGCAGCTCCTCCTCGCGCTCCCGCACGAGCCGCGCCCACCAGGCGTTGCGGTTATCGACCGCATTCTCCGGGCGCTTGCGCTCCGCCTCCGTCATCCCGTCCCGCCGCTCGAGGACGGCGTGGCGGAAGGCCTCGTTGGCGTTGGGGAGCAGCGGCACGGCGAGGCCCCCCAGCTGATGTCCCAGTCCTTCGGGAGGCGGAAGTCCGGCGGCACGAGGAGGCCATACCAGTGGAAGGCCCGCGCGTCCCCGACCAGGAGGATGCCCCCCCCCCCCGGTACGTTCTGCCTGAGCTGCCGCCGGCCTCGTAGTGGTGCATGGTGGCGACGCTTGGGAGGGTGGTGGAGAGTAGGCTGCGCTTGGGAGGAAGGAGGAGATGTGTGCGATGGGAGGCGCGGGCGGGTGCTTATATGTACCGGCCAGGGCAGGGCGGGAAGCGCGAGGCGCCCGAGGGAAACGGCGGTTTGACCGATGGGCAAGTCCGGCGCACTGGCGCGTGGACTGGCGATTCAGCTGGCGGTGCTCCAATGCGCCGCATGGCCGGCCAGTCCCGTCGCTGTCGGCTGCATGTTGTGCATGCTGCGCCGCGCCGCCTGCGCGGCGCTTGGGAAAGCGGCAGCATTTACGCCACTCATTAAGCCGGGGAAGAAACCGCTCGTGTGTACGACGGGCGGGCCATATCTGTCGGAGTCTCGGGCCGGACAGTGTCCGGCACCGCGAAGGCAGCCCCAAAAGTTGGAGGCCCTTTTCGCAGTGCTAGACAGATTTTGGGCCAGACAAAGACTTTGCGACCCCCCGGTGTGGCCTGTTTTTCTGTCCGACGTCCTAAAGGAGCTTTACGGCCCCTTTTACGACCCCTGTGGAGATGCTCTTATACTCTGCTCTAACCTTTTGGATATGCTGATAGCAATTACATATCATTCACTGCAATGCCCTATGGTGCATTGTGAAGTAGGTATGTCCATTACTCACACATAGCACTACAACAACAAATCAATAAGTCTACATATACCCCATTGTTCTCAGGATTCTCGACATGACTGTGGACGGTGGGCTGGGAAGAGGACGAGAGTGTCCAAGAGCAGTGTGAATGGGAACATCAAGAAAAGCATCAACTCTCTAGATTTCCTCTCCAGTAGCATAGGAGAGATCTAGTTCCATGTTTTTCTGATGCCTCCCATTCCTATTGTTCTTGCGTGCTCCTTCCCCTTCCTTTGGCTTGCAGAATTATCTTAGTACGGGAGACAAGAAATCTTAGCATACATTTAGAATGAGCCTAGGAAAAGGAAGAAAAAAGGGTCTAAGGGTTGCAGGAATTCCTAACTCCTCTCTTACATGTTCTTCTTGGCACTTCCCTCTCCATTTCAGTTCACAGTGTTTTCAATCATAAGAACAAAAGACAGATTCATGCTTTAGGTTCGGTTGGCCCTCAGTTTGCATTCGTCAGGTCCCCGGCTATCTCTAGTTTCTTCTATATCACACACACACACATAGGTCTCCACCATCTAAACTAAGTTCACTGACCAGAGGATACAACAGACACAAACACACACACCAACGAAAAGAATTCTTGATCGAGCGGAGCTGCCAGCACTCAGACCTTGACATGACCATTGGCATCGCCGTTGTGATCGACCTGCTCGTCAATGTTCCTCACGGGGCCCTTGAACCATTTCCTGGCATCGACCACCCACCACAGCATGATCAGCCCCAGGACGACGCCGAGCGCGATGGGTGCATAGTTGAAGGTGTCCATCTTGATTGGGTACACGGTGGGGAGCAAGAACACGGAGCACGTGTAGCAGATCCACAGGAACGCGACGAGGCAGATGGGCCTGCTGGCTGCCCCGAGGTAGAACGGCCCGGGGCGGAAGTCCTCCTCCCGCATCACCATCCGGGCGAAGATGGGCACCGCGTAGCCTCCCACCCACCCAATGGTGGCGATGGAGGTGATGGCCGTGAACACCACGTTGATCCAGAGGATGGGCAGGCCCAGCAGCGCGCACATGGCGGCGCACAGCCACACCGCGTTCCCGGGCACCTTGCGCGTCGGGTGGATCTTGCGCCACACGGAGGAGAAGGGGACGCCGCGGTCACGCGACAGCGCGTACACCACCCGGGCGGCGCTCGTGGTGATGGAGAGGCCGCCGAAGAAGAAGGAGGCCCAGATGACGAAGAGCAGCACGATGGCGCCCGTGGAGTTGTTGTACCTCCCGTGGAACGCGTCGTACAGTATCTGCGCCGGCACGAACGTGCCTGCGGTCTCGTTGGTCGGGTCGTACAGGTAGCTGAAATCCTGGATGCTGAAGGTGAGGGCGAGGATGTAGGCCCAGCCGAAGACGCTGATGATGCCGATGCTGGAGAGGATGGCGATGGGGCCGTTCTTGTCGGCGCCCTTGGTTTCCTCCGTCAGGTGCGCCGCCGCGTCGTAACCGTAGAGGGAGTACTGGCTCACCAGGAGGGACAGGATGGCCGCGTAGGCGCTGCTGCTGATCCCGGTTACCTCCGGTGCCGGCTCGAAATGCGTGAACACGTACGAGGCCGGCTGCGTGGTTCTCGCCACAAGGGGCAGCATGATCACTATGACAGTTCCACCGATCACCTGCATACAGCATCCAAGGAATTGTTATTCTCGCACAGTGTACCGTGAAGAACTACATTTTTCAGCTAGCTGAAAACACATTATTTGGAAGGGACTGTTAACTACCTGCCACCACATGGAGATCACGTCGAGGAAGGCGATGACTTCCAAGGCGAAGGTGTTGAGGACGGCCCAGATGAAAGTTAACGATAGGTACATGACAAGGAACAGCCAGCGAGGGGCCAGATAGCCGCCGCCTTTGTTCGTGCCAGTGCACAGCAGAATTATGCTCTGCAGCACCTGGGATCCTGCATATGCCTGCAACAACAAGAGAGGTGAAATTTACACATTGCACAAGAGAATTCTCTGGTCAAACCAGATGGTCAAGGAAATGAACAGTACAGTCATGAATCAGATTATAGTATGATGAAGACAGCAATTGCCAAAAGAGGCGTACCTGTGTGCCGATTCCGGCAATGAGGCCTATGGCCTCCAGCCAAGCGCAGCACCATGATGCCAAGGGACCCCAGACCGGGCCTGCGAGATGAGCAGCCCAGAAATACAGGGAACCGGTGGTCTGTTGTGTTGCCAAAGAGAGAAAAAAAAATAAGTTGGAAGCAGAGCACGTCACCTGTGATGAGAAACAAGGACTTTTTGCCCCAGAATAACAGGTGCAGCAAAACAATGCTTTCAAGATTCAGTCATGCCACTCAAGAGTCAAAGCTAAGATTGCACGAGAATCATTTTTTACTGAACAAAATCAATGTGAGGTCTATAGGCAGAGGCAGCCTACATGAACAAGAAAGTTCGATCACGCGAGAACGACGGCATGCAGAGAAAGGGAGGGGGTGCGTGTGCTTACAGGGAAGGAGGAGCAGATCTCGGCCATGGCGATGCCGACGAACCAGGTGAAGAAGGAGACGATGACCCATCCCCACACGAGGGACGCCGGGCCGGCGTACTGCAGGCTGCTCCCGTACAGCGGCGTGATCCCCGTGAAGAGCGTCATCGTCGAGAAGGAGATGGCCAGCGTCTTGAACAGCGTCTGCAACACATGCAACAGAATTTCGTGATCCTAAGCCCATTTCAAGAAAAACCAAAGACTAACCAAGAATCTAGTGAAGTATTTTGTCAAATATCTCCCGTGCGAGAGATATCCTCTGATACATCTTACAAACGGGCAAAAAAGAACATGAAGGAAAAAAAGGGTGGGGCGGTGTAACCGTATACCATCTCCCTCCGGAGCTCCTGCTTGTAGCCGAGTTCGTTGAGGCGCTTCTCCCCGGAGTCGACCACATCTCCCCCGGCCATGGCGAAGCCGCCCACGAGTTCTCGAGGAGGACCGTTGGGCCCCTTCCGAGACCTCTCCTTGATCCGCGCACGCGCGCGCCGACGCCCACGCCTCGGGACTCCGTATCTCGAGAGGAGTAGTGCGCGCGGCGGAGCAGGGGAGGGAGGCAAGAGCCTATAGGCAGGCCGTGGCGGCGGCGGCGGCGGCTGTACCCCTTTTGAATGGGAAAGGGGGAGCGGCGGCTGCAGTACCCTCGATCTCGTGACAAGTTTCCTTCGCGTGTTGGAAGGAATTGATGAATGGCCGCGGTGCTTGTGCTCTGTTCGTTTGCGTCGCGTTCGTTATATGATGGCCCGTTTGCTGCGCTTATCTCCACCTTATTCTACGACTCTTCAGTTTGACTTAACTGGGATTCTCGGAGTTCACACTCGCATCGGAAAAGGCACGTGCACAATCCGAGTGCACCATGCACAGGGTATGGTTTGTTGCGTGAGAACTGAGGAGTGCCACATTTCTCCTTTTTTTGTGCTAGAAAATTCTATACTAGTATAGAAGTTCACTACAAGTAGTACAAAGTACCCCAAACATAATGAACTTGCATCAAGATCCTTGCACCACCCAACGACCAGATCGAATTTTCGCTGCTGAACCTTGGAATAGATCAAAATCTACTGACACCAAACCTGTAACACACGTAGACCAAACGAGATCCACCACTACAACAGACGACAACGTCGCCATAGCCACCACAACGTCGTTGTCGGTTGATTGAATGTAGTTATAGCGACCTGACTACAACGCCAAGTGAAGGTCTGCCGTCCCCAACCCCTCTCACCATCAGAGCGACAAACAGAGGAGTTGGGGACTTGTCAATTGTCGGAGACAGAGGAGATGGACAACGATTAGGGTTTCTTTTCTTTCTTGGAGGATATGGACCGCAACCTCCATATCCCTTAAGAATGAATTCATGGAGAGGGATCCTGCCATATTTTCCTTCTAATAATCGAAGAGAAACTAAATTGCTGCAAGAAACATATGAATTTAATTTGTAAACAAAAACTACTTTAAGTCATAAGCTTTTTTTTTTTTGTCTGCCTAAATGTGTGTATTTGCATCTAAGTGAGTGCAAGAATTGGAATAGGTCAATATTGACAAAATATCTAATCCCTAGTTTTGGAATTGCAGTAGGTCAATATTAGTCGATGGCAGATATGATTAAGATGTTGTCAGTGATTGTGTAGTGTCAACATGGACCTTTTACTTTTACACATATAAGAAAATAAGTTATAGTAGTATTAAGACATGAATCAAGACAAGGAAAGATATATTAATTCTAAATAATGGCATCAGTAAAGGTGGTCGTGGCGAGTAGTATCGTGATGTTTTTTTGTTTGTCTGCGTCTCAAAAAATCTTGTAATATGTTTTTCCTCTATCTTGATATATAAACACGCAGATTTTCTTAGGGTTCTAAAAACATGTTATCCCTGCCTTCCAATCTTGGTTTCGATAGAAGGCATTAGGCACCCACACATAGTAAACTTTTTTTGTTGCACATACATAGTTGAACAAAGAATGTTATCTACCATGCATACAAATATTGCGAATATTTTTAAAAAGTACTCATGGAGATAACATCTTTGTTTTTACCTAAAACATTTGATTTAAGACACATAAAAAATAGATACCAATTATCAATCACTCGCTCCCTCCATTGTAAACTACCATAATTGTTATGTGTTCTTGCCTCCCTACCTGTAATATTTGTGGTATGGAGGATGAAACGGGTTTCCATGCTACCAAGAACTGTACTAATTCGAAGGCCTTGAGACATGGCCTTTCAGAGCCCTGGAGAAACCTCAGAAGTCCGCACATGCTTTTGGACAGTGAAAGATTGGTCAGGTGGAGCATTCATTTTTCTATCCACGGTTGTATCCCCCCTTGAAATACCCTGCATAGAAGCTAGATAATTTTGTAAGAAACAAATAGAATTTTCAGTGAAGCATCCCCTTTTCCTCTTGTTTAACAAATAATTAGAAACAAATAGAATTTTCAGTGAAGCATCCCCTTTGGACTTTCATGGCCTTTCAAACCCATTGTTGATATGATCTGGATGGGACGTTGCCCCGCACTGTAAATTTGCTGATATTGTGAAGCTCTTGCCTGCCTTCATGGTCTAGACATGGCGCTTGCCAACTCTACAGCTTGTATCATTTTGGAAACAGATAGTTCCTCTGTTTTTATGGCTTTCCTGGGTGTATGTGCTGATAAGTCTGAAGTTGGACAAATTGCAAGGGATTATCTTCCAAAGAAGCCTCCAGAAGATTGTTCTGAAGAAAATTAGTAGAGAGCGCAACACAGTTGCACATGTAGCATGTCAGCTAGGGCATAGAGAGTGGGGTGGTCTGTTGCAAAATGCGGTTCTGGCTTTGAAAAACTGTAATTTGAACATTTCTACTTAATCAGTACATAACACTTTCAAAAATAATAGAAATATCAAATAACGAATGGGCTTTTCTCTGTTATTTTGCGTGTGTTTCTTTAGTTGGTTTTCGACGTAATCAGTCATGCACAACATGTGGAACACAACTTTTATTTGTGCATTACCAAAACTAGTAACTAACTATCCTAAAAAAATTGTAAACAAGATCATATCCTATTTTTCTTCAACATCATGCTTCATGCTTTAGAATGTCCGTTGGGTGCACGCATGATGCTCTCCTTCAGTAGGTAGTTGTGTGCTGGACATGCTGGTGCATGATGCTATCTTGCTAAGTAGATCATACTATAATTAACTAATCCATTCCTATAAGATTTGATGCTTATCTTAGCCATGACCATGACCATGAGGCCGACACTTTTGCCTTGTTATAAGATTCAAACGGGGGTGGGCCAGCTGCAAGCCAGTTCCAGCCGTTGACCGTATCCGTGGATCGATCAGCTCCTGCAAATATTTTTCTCCCGTGCTTTTGGCATGCAGCGCCTGGTCTATTGCACGTAGCCATCAGTTATGTGCAGAAACAGCCAAAAGTAGCCTTTGAAAGGTGTAGCCGTGTAGGTGATACGCAAGCAAAGGATATCATGCATGTCTGTTTCGCCGAAAAAGGCTTTACGCCCAGCTTTATAAATAAAGCAACCAACCGAAACACAGGTACTGTTGGGGCAAACAGCACAATCATGCCTAAAAGAAAGAGAAAAGAACAAAGAAGAAAAAACAAAGCCGACAACGGTGGTTTGACGAAAACAGAGATGACTCGCAACCGTTGCGCCCTCCGGAGAAGTTCCACCACGCTCCCGCCACACTGAATCGCCTCGTACCAAGCAGCACCTCCAAGAAGGGAGCGACGACAACGACGCTGCTGCCCGGACAGCTAGGGTTACCCCCGCTGTGTCCTAGGGTTTCCCCCGGTACGCTGAGGTGGGAGAAAGGGGTACCCGACGCCCTTCAGGAAGGATGGCGACGCCCGCAGGCGTCACCGCGTCAGTGTCGAGACGACAGGGATTTCTCCCGACCTCCAAAAAAAAACCACACTCCCAGAACGCTTCGTATAGTACCCCCAATCTTGCCGCCCGCCAGCGCATGCCACCACGATCTTGTAGTCATCGCCGTCGTCGCACCGTGGTCCAAGTCACGAGGTCGGAAGAGCTGAGTAGAAGAAACCCGACGAGGGTCGGCAGCACAGTGGCACGCGGGAGGGATCTACCTCCACCGCCGGAAGGCCCACGCTGGCCCACGCGGCAGTAGCCGACCGGATGCAGCAGCTGAGCAAACGGGCCCACGTTGGCCCGGCCAAGCCCAAAAGGGCTCGTTAAAGCGCCGCCGCCACACTGCAGCAAGGGCACCACCGACTCCGCCATTCCCATCACGGGCTCCTACTCCTCCGCCCACCGGGGGTGCCACCTCCACGCATGACGGCCCATCCTAGCCCAGATGGGCCCAAATGGGCCCAGATCTGAGCCGAAGGACGTTGCTGGCCGCACGACGGCGGCCGGCTGGCCGTACGCAGGCAACCGGGGCACTCCGCCGCCAACGGCCGCACCACCGCCACCAGGCCACCCGAATCCCGTCGGACCGAAGCCAGGTCGAAGAACACCGCCGCCGGTCGGGAGATCCCCGCGATCCCCTCCAAGCGCGCGGGTAAGGGCAGTCCCGCCGCCGCCGCCGGCACCGCCCGGGCACGGCCCGGCGGTCCACGCCGGCGGCGACAGGGGGGAGGGGAAGAGGAGAGGTACCTGAGGGAGGGGCTGGAAGGGCCCGCCCCGTCACCCGCGGGGGGCGAACGGAGCGAGCGACGGGAGGCCTGGGCGGAGGAGGCGGGGAGAGGGAGCGAACGCGGTGCGGCCGCGGCGGGGGGAGGGAGAGGACGGCTGCGGTGCCGGGGGTGGAGGGCGGCGGCGGCGGCGGGAGGGGAACCCTAGTCGCCTGTCGCGAGAGCCCTCCTTTCGCGAGAGCCCTCCTCTCGTCATTAGACTTAGGCTCGTATTAAAAAAATTATCCAGGTGATCAAAATGCGAGGATGCATGTCTCTTTCAGCGGAAGGATTCTCCTTCGAGAATTGCAGTGACAAGCGTTTAATCTTAGCTTGGGTGTTGGGTCTACACTAGTACTCAGTGTGGTCTCCAAAGTCCAAACTTGACTTAAACTTGAAATGTTACTAGCACGTATAATTGCCTCTAAGTAGAAAACTATTATTCATAATTTCATATATCAATTAATTTTTATATAAGCGTGCATTTCAAGATTCAACATACTAGTGAACAGAGATTGTGGTAAACTTGTTCATGAACATGGTAAAGTGAACATAGATACTTAGATAGTAATTACACTGCTCATGGTCTGGTCATTCTTTCTTTTTGCTTGTTTTGTTCTGATTGCTTCTTGACATAGGTTTTCTTCGGTTTTGGTCGCGGACATGCTTGTGGTGTTGCATTTTGATGCGTGTTTAAGAAAAAATGAACGACCTCAACTCGCCACGAGAAGTGAGCAGGGTGTGGTATTGGGTTTTGCGGTTTTGCCACTCCAGCTTGCGTGTTTGGAGCTCCATTGAATATAGTTCTTCCTTTCCCCTGCAATAGATATGGGTGGGTTGTCCCATGCAGAACTAATGCCATTGGGATCATATTTAAAAAATTCTCATGACAACGATTTCATAACCGTGTGAACGGAAATATTACATCAAACGTTCGCAGTCAGAGTTCGTGACTTTCGAGCCTACGCCTAGTCAAACTGTGCCTTATAAAACAACCAAGGGGGTAAAAATCGTAAATAAGTCCACTCTTAACACATACTCTCTGGTGGAGCCAGGAACAATGACAGGGATTATCATTTTCCTTGATGTCTAGAGACAGCTTCAGAGATTCCCTCCCTTCTTAGAAACCAAATTTAACAAAGCGAAATTTGGATACGTCTCAAGCGTCCACGCTGCTATATTACCAATATTGGTATCGGTTCGTACCATATGTCGGATGTGTATCTTATGCAATCTTGTGTTATTCAGCTCAAGAAATCAGTATGGTTGGATGGTTGGTAGCCAGATCCACATTCAGATTGGGGATGCATAGGATGCTAAACCTACATTACCTACCTACTAGATTAAATTTCATTTACCTTATTATAGCCTCCATATATTTAGCAAATGTTCAGCATATAGCTTATCGTTTACTGCTCGTCGGCTTGGGATTAAAGATTAATCGGAAATAGGCCGATTAATCGATTTTATCTGCTCGGTCATATTTTTTGTAAATCCTAGGTTTTCTAGCCCTAAAATAATAGAAGCGTAAGACATGCACACGAGTAGGATGAACACGAAAACAATATTGGACAAAAGGGTAGGCCTAGACAAAGAGAAGCAGAACACACACAAAATATTGGATAAAAACATTATTTGGTATTTCGGCCTGAGGGGCCTAATCGGTTCAGATAAACCGATTGTCAAACCGATAAATCAGCCCCAGCGATAAACATAACCGATTTGAGGTAATCTTACTAGCCACCCCTGAGTACTGATTAATCGTCCAACTAATCGATCAGCCAATATTATGAACAATGATATTTAGCTCTTCTTTTTTGAAATGGAGGTTGAACCTCCTTCCTTCATCAGAATGATGCACACAACCTCTTTTTATTAATAAGAAAAAATCGTATAGCCTTACAAAGATATACATTAAACAATCGAAAAACCACTTTCCTGACGACAACTATCGCTACACCTTCAAACTTGATGAGGGGGTGGACGTGATCAGAGTCATATGCCCAGATCTCACACACCAACGCACATCATTTTCGGCTAACCAATGGTGAACCGGGAGCACAAACCGGTCTAGCAGACCCTCAACGCACACTACATGTGCGCACTAAGCCATTGTCGTCATCTTCCGCCAACCTATCTTCAGGAGAGATCAACACAATGACCTTGTCAGGACTGTCGTCGACGCCGCCACGACGTCAGACAGTGCCAACGTCCTGCGTATGTCCAACATCACGCATCCACCGCCGTGACTCCGTTGCGCCAAGCCGCCAAGGCCCATCGTCTTTGATGCAAAAGATAGAACGCCACTCCACCATATGGCCCATCAAGCCCGCACTTGTTCCAAAAACGACACCTCCAAGAGGGGATGCGATGCAAGACGCCACCAGCGTCCTATCTGGGAGACCCAGATCCAGGGTTTCCCCCGGAGGAGACGGCCTTTCCAGCCGAGTCTTCGTGGTGACCCAACATCGCAACGCCCCGAGATTTGTCCAGAAAATATGAACTCGAAAACAGTGCCTCCATGGAGGTAGACGACGTCACGTAGCCACTGTCCGGTTCGGCTTGCCGAACCTGAGTTTCCCTCAGAGGTCGACATGACCACCACCATGACGATACCCTTCAAGGAGGTTTGCGGCGCCGCAGACGTCCGAGCAAAAGATTTCTTCCCGATGAAAGTTCGTCAATTCAGGTGATTTCGAGGCGTAGACGAATGGAGACACCCATCAATGCTAACACAAGGACCTCATCAGGCTAGAAAGATCCGGTTAAGTGACCGAGATCCATCCAACCCGACCCCAGCAAGAGGTGCTGCTGTTGGCAGGGAGGAGATCGATCCAAGCGCCTGTCCTGAATCCGCCGCCGCCTACGGCACCGACATGTCGCCAACGGGCCGGACACGCCGTAGCGCCCAACAACACCACGCCCGAGCCAAGAGCACCGGCCCCACACCCCCGGCTGCACCCTCTGTCGGTGGCAAGGGAGGGGAAGGAGGAGAGGAGGGCCGAGTGGCGGGGGTTAGTGTTTCCCTCCCGCCGCCACGTGCGGGCGAGCAAGAGGGCGAGACACACACACTGATATTTAGCTGTGTGCAGCTTCATAGCATAGTAACCAACTGACCACACATGCAACTCTTGTCATTAATATATTCAAGATCAGTCACCATTTATAAGTCGTCATAGGTCGGATAAGTAAGATGCATAGTCTTAGAACAAATTTCCAGCTCCATTTTGGCTTAAAATCCACAACAAAACGCTACAAAATACTACTCCCTCCGTTTTTAAATGTAAGATGTTTTAACTTTTGTCCACATTCACATGTGTGATGTGTCTACATGTATTTAAACATGTTTTAATGTGTAAGTTCACTCATTTGACTCCACACCTAGCGCACAAAAAAAATGTGAGGGACCTAAAACATCTTATCTTTTATATCTAAATAGCTAACCCCCACTACTTGATTTCTCTACACATGCATGCTTCCACGTCACCTCATTTGCTGATAGCCGTCTGATTGAAATCGTGTGACATCAAGTCATGGTTTCATAAGTTACTTCCAAGCAAAAATGTCTCCATTTGCACTACGTTTTATCTTCTACAATGATTGACCCTGCTGCCAACGCCTCCTCTTCTCAAACTGACTCTACACGGCATCGATTCCTCTTCTCCTTCTACGTTTTCTACCACGCCCTCTTCCATCCAATCCCATCTCATTCCTAGGCTCCTAGCGCCTCATTGTTTCTCATCTGCCCCGTCGAATCCTCCACTTCCCCTCCTCCTACTTCCTCCTCCGTCAGTGTCACGTAGGCTCCAACATACGCACTGATGGCCTCGATAGGCAATTCTTCGAGGTCCACAAATGTTGAGCTCTCTGTTGCCTCTGGCCACTCCTAGGGCCTCGATGGAGTTGTTAAGAATTTGACGATTTTACAGGCTGATTTCCCCCGATTGCAGTTATGAAGATTGAGGATGCACGTGCGTCGGCGGTGTGCCCTGTCCTGTCCGTTGACATTGCCCCTTTGCTTCTCCACCAGATACGACCTCCTTTTCTCCCCACTTCCAGTCCATTCTTTTCCAAAATGTTTCATTTCGTTTGTGATTTCTTTCCTCATCGATTCATCTGACAGATGACAGAACCTACACTGGTTTCGGCCAGCCATTCCCGTGACCAATTGTTCATAGGCGTAGATCGCCCCTCCATACCAGGTACCTCTCCTTTGCAGCATGTCATTTTTCATCTTATTTGTGGCGTTTGGTTGCAATTTTTGTCACCAGGTATAGAGCTGCAGCAACTAGCTGAAGTAGTGGCCTCTCAGGATGAGCATATGGCCATAGTATACAATCTCGCATATTCATTGGGGTTGTCTCATCGGCATCTACATCACATGTTCTTTATGGTATGCAATGATTTAGTACGGTTCACCTTAGGACGGCTTCCTTAGCCTGTCAAAACTATCTGTATATACCGCTTCTATGTCAGGCAACATGCTAAGAACAGTAGGAATAAATCTGTTCTGATGAAAAATCTATTCCACGATTACAATGGTGATCTTAATAAATCCTATACACTTATAGAAATTATACCATCAGTTATGTACCATTGTAATCTTCAAGTTTTCTAGGCACCGAGGTGAATTATCTTAACAACTCATGTGGTAAAACTGTGTCTGTCGCGCTCTTGGTTGAAGATAGATTCAGCGGTCTAGATGATTGCTTATAAACGTGCCTATTTTCAGAAATGAAAACTTGGTGCTGTTGTCATGTCGTTTGCCTCCCTTTTACATTGTATTCGTACAGCTAAGAATTAGCCTTTTTTCCTTTAAAGTACTGAATAATACCTTGATCTGAATGGCTTAGAAACTGTCTTGAACCGGTACAGCTTCTTCGTATTTGGAATTCGAGAGGTCACAGGTAACATACTCAAGTTAGTTTTCTTTTGCTCCATTTGTACAGTTTTATAATATTTCCCTGACATACTGATTCCAATAACCCATATGTTTCTCTTCGTGCAATTTTTCAGAATAAACAAGGTAATAATAGAGGTAAGTGGTGCTGATGTTCCATTGATAACACTAGGTAATTAAGGCTGAAGGTTGTTGAGCATGAAAATGACTTCTTTCCCATTCTCTACTACAACGTGTGTCCTTTCTGCCAACTCCCCCATATCCCATACTTTATTTTTGCTATCTGTTTTGTTGATCGATGCTCAGGATCTAGGCTAGCTTCTACTATTTTCTATAGTTCCATCATAGTCCATTTAACTGCTTTGTTGTTATTCATTATTCACTTTGTGGACAAAATGTTTGAGTTTAAGCATATAATTGTGATTTTTTGTGATCTTCTTGCTGGTATATAAATAGAGTGCTTTACTTAAAATAGCTGGTACATTCTTATTCTCTCTTTTTTTGTTTGCTAAGATTGCAGCTCCAAGACATACAACTGATTCCGTTTAAACTTTACATGAACTGTTTGTCTCTTTTCTTGGAGAAAGTGCCTAATACATGTTCATTGCTAAAAGATGCAGTCTCTTCATTTCAAGTCAAAAAGCAATGTTGGAGAATCACCATGTCTAAGATGCAGCACACAAAAGAGTCGAAATCGGAGAGTATATGTGTCAAGTGCTGAACTGTATCAACATAATCAACAAAGTATGACATCTTATGTTTTGGGCTTAGTTATGCTCCGTTTTTTTTCCGGTATATCGAACCATTACATGAACATTGTGAATAAAATTTGATCTATACATTTTTTCAAATCTAGGAGTAGAGTTTTAGCAATGTTTCGCCTACCATCAGATGAAACTACATCTTTTTATTCATGAGTAAAGCTGTATCCATTCAGCATATTCACTTATAGCTTTGCAATATTTTTTAGCAAAATGCGGTGTGCGACATATTCCCGCGGCAACGCGCGGGGTGTCATCTAGTATTTAGAATAGCACGGACCAGTTACAGAGCCATATCTGAACTTCATAACAAAATAAGTAAATCCGCAGTTCAGATTCAGAACTGGAGCATGTGCAAACGAGTCATACGAACTGGAGCATGTACCAAGCAATTCTAAATTAGCCATTGGTGATTGTTCACAAAGTGCTGATGGATTGCATGCCGACATGTTCACATTCTGCAGCCTGGAACACAATCCATTCACACCCTGGAAGGAAATAATGCGTTGACTTCAGCTCAGAGAATCAGAACAGCAAGCAACTGCTCCATCAGAATCACATATCGGTTACAATAATTCAAGGTTCCTTACGCGGCTCCAGCTTACACTTGACGTAATCATGCGTCGATGCATATTTAGTTGCCACTTGCATAAGCAAAACTAAAATAGTACTCACCTTACTATTTCTGTGCACAATTGGGTCATGCTGCAGAGTTCCAATCTGCTTATAATATCAGCAAGATTTCAGGACAAGTAAGCTCGTGGTCTTCATTGCATGGACATGAACGAATTTGGACTTTCTAGACCACAAAGTGTAGCGTGTTTTACCCCAAAGTGACAATGAAAGTAAACATTCTTAACAGAGCAGGCAAAGGACAAGTCTTTCTCTTTGGACTCTTTCCCAGTTTTGTGGTTGGGGAGCTGACGTGTGATTTGACTCACAGTAATAAAAAAGATAACAGCATCTGGCCAACTCATCAAGATCTCGCATGATAGTCTGAGATTATCGCAAGATTTCAAGTAGATATTTTCCCTTTTAGGGAAGTAACGTATTTTGTAATTCCATCACAAACATGGGCAATAAACCAATGAGGCATTGACATGCAGGTTGTTTTTTCTGGAAAAATGCTCGGGGTGTTAAAATTAAGATTACCAGCTTCACAGTCCTTGATTTGGATTCTGGCACATTCAACATGGCCTGCACAATGAAATATGATCAATTAATGTAAAGTTCCTTCAGATGAAAATATGATCAAGGCACATTCAACATGCCCCTTCAGATGAGAAAGTTCCTTATAATCATAAGTACACAGTATATCTGCATGAAGAACAAAAAATATCAGACCATGCCGAATTTAGAATGTATTTGAAAGAAAAGGTCATACTTTGTTTGGTGGAAAAGAAGTATGGACTCTTTAGCTTTTACTATTCTTGCCAAAGAATCCATCAACGAGCAATGCCACTAAAGTTTATGACTAACAGGAACTCTGCTGAGAAGAAAGAGCATACCTCTCCAGTCTGAGAGATGAGAAATGAACAATCAAATGATGAAGACTTGTTCCAACTTCCATGAAGTCTGATTGTCAAATCACTATATTTGAGGACATCTGGCTAAGCTATGTTATACACATAAAACCCTCTACCAGTCACAAACGGAGCCCGGCAGAACACATTCATACATGCAATAGTGCTACTGCCACCTAGTGAAACACTCCATTCCAAAGATAGGTCGGCCAGCAAGGTCTGGTCTCCCTTTTTGGGAAATTCCTTCCGCTTCAAGGGAAGGGGCAACCCGAGTGTTTCCACCCTTCCATGGTCGCCTTGAAAAAGGACATAAGCAACAAGGAAGCATTCAAATCTTTCAGACACACCATTGCTGATTTGCATCATTTTTTTCACCAGTTTCAACTTGATCATTTGATTCTGTATCTGGACTCTACAGTCTTCCATTTTATGCAATATAGATGAATATGGAGTTTCAGTACTGGTCCATTATTACCATGTATTTAATCGTACAGATGATAAAAACGCATGGCAATTGCAGCAGTTCCATATTTTGGGGAGATTGGAGATTGTGCAGTATTTGATGTTTCCATTCTGAAAGCGGACAGCCTTATCAGCCGTCTGTTAGATTCTGTATCTGGACTCTACAACCTTATCAGAATTTAGAACCTTATCGGCATGTGGCATTTGATTCATGGAAGTAAATTCTCTATCCCCTGAAATAGTGTCGAATCAAACATATAATGTTCCGAACTGAAATAAAGTCACTATGTTAGTCTGTTACTTTTAGTGCCCCTGCAGAACTAAACACAGTGTGTCAAAAACTTGGCATCCATCTATCTTGTAACGGAAGCTAAGGAACATGGCCTCTTAATATAGTACTACTATTATTAAGCTACCCGAATAGACATAGGCGCCTACAGAAAGTCAAAATGGAGCCCGAGCTCCATGGAGCTCGGTTCTCCAAAAAAAATTCAATCCGCAAATTTTGGTTTCAAAAAATTCTGAAAATAATCATGGTTGTAAATAATATTGTGATCCACCACAGTGAAATTTTTCAAGACCAAACTCGTATTATTCTGAGCTACGCAAAAATAAAAAATCTGGCAAAGATTTCAAAATTTTGAGATTGTGCACTATTCACCTATTCAGATCTGCACATTTCTCTTTTTTGCGTAGCTCAGAATACAACGAGTTTGTGATTGAAAATTTTCACAGTGGTGGATCACAATATTATCTACAACCATGATTTTTTTCAGAATTTTTTGAAACGAAAATTTGCGAATTTAATTTGTTTCGAAAACCGAGCTCCATGGAGCTCGGCCTCCATATTGCCGCTCCCGGCACATAGCCTTATTAAGTGGTGGTAGAGTATGAGTTTGGTGTGGTTAACAACTTGACTTGTAGGTTCATCAAAGCCTCACTACACGTGCATAATCTCAATATCATATTCCTTTCTGCAGAATATAGTATCGATATCAGTATACGTTTTCTAACAAAAATTCAACAAAGAACCATAAGCGAGATCAAACCTTGCCATTTTCTTCGATGATGTTTCTCACAGGTCCTTGAAACCACTTCCAGGTGTCAACAACCCAAAACAGCATGATCAGGCACAGGCAAATGACAAAAACGTTAGGTGTATCTTGATAGGGTAGTATGCAGGTAACAGGGACACTGAGCAAGTGTTCTAGCAGATTGACAGGAAAGTCGATAACTTTCAATTTTCCACTGTGGCTGATTATTGCAGGAAACTCAGTCATGCGTTACCTGGTTGTTAAGAGTGAAGATATACGCCCAACTAAACGCAATCTGTGAACACAATCAATCTGTGGAAAAAGTAAAAGCCCCCAGGAACAAATAATTACAAACTTTTATACAGCATATTTTTGATTTCTACAATAAACTAACAAAGCATACAATAATACAGCCTGCTGAAAGAAACTATCAGCATTTATAACTGTAACTGAAGAAAATATAGCAATCCCTTGATTATAACCCTTTTTACAAATAAACTCAAATAAGCAAATGTGTTGATTGAGGTTTGTAACAGAAACTCTGGAGACAAGAGAGAACACAACTCCTTTTGAAGTTTGTAACAGAAACTCTGGAGACAAGAGAGACACACAACTCCTTTGAAATAACTATACAGTATCAAAGGAATGAAGGACTTCCTCCAAAATAAGTCTAGTCTGCTTGTCCAAGGGCTTCTCCTCGGTATCAGAGTAGGCGACATTGAGCAAATAGAGCTTCCTAGAAGCAACAAACGCCGCCGAGAAAATCCGCTTCATCCCTCCCCTGGTGCTATCCAGTGAATACTCGATTTCGTACACTGTCAAGCCATCATGACCTGTTCTCTCTCCAGTAGAAATCACCTCTGCGGATTTAGTACTTTCCTGAATCAAGGGAAAGGATTCAAGCCAACTGCCAATACTAGCACTGAATTTCTCGTTCAGTATGAACTGCTCGTTCGAATACATTAGATGCAATTGCCACCCATAACCACATACAGATAAGAATAAAAAGAAGTAATCAAACAGAAACTCCCTATACTGCACAACAAATAAGCAGTTTATGAAAGTAGGGCACATCAAATGAAACCGTTACACAAGTTAACTAAAAATAGCAATACAGCACGGGGCCTGCAAATTGCAATGCCCCCAAACAACACCAAAGTGTTCAGGCATTTTTGCATTACCTTTTTCTTCTCCGCCTGCAGAAGCCTGTCCGCGACAAACTGCGGCGTACCAAAATCCGTCAGTGAGGAGAGGCGGACCGGGTTGACGACGACGCCAATATTGTTACTCCCCTTCCCCTCCGGCTGAAACAGCGCCGTCGCGCCCGCCTTCTCCACCTTCCCCAACAGCAATACACAGTTCATTCGCAGCTCCAATCCACAATCCTAACGCGTCAAAAATGCACAGAGCTTCCTACGCTACTGCATCACAATCTCGGATGCACATTTACAGCACCCCGTCGCTTCAGTGCTTCGTACCTTGGGCCATGAGGCGGGCTTGAGGAGGGTGAACCCCTGGTCCTGGTCAGTGTACCGCTCCAGCTCCAGCATCGGCGTGCCTCCTTCTCCTCCCCCGACTTCTGCCTCCGTTTCCGATGCGACGGCCACGGGGAGTTGCGGTGACCAGGCGGGGAAAGGGATGGCTGTGAGGAGCAGCGAACCGGCGGAAACGGCCCTCCTGGTTAGGAGCGGAGGAGGGGAGGAGATGTGACATTTGGGCGAGATGGCGCGGGGAGGAGGCGGGTGCTGGGTGCGGCCAGCGAGCTTCAGCGGCGGGCCGCGGCAAGGGCAGCCGACGGAGCCGACGAGTGGCATCGATAAAAATCGATTTGTTGAGGGAATTTCTCGCTCGCGGCTATGGCCGCCTCTGCCGCTCCGTTCGTTATCGCCATTTTACGCTGGCTGTGGGCCTGCTAATGGCCTATACTTTTTCCTTAACTAACGGGCTGGGTGAAACACTGAAACTGAAGCAGTAAGTTACCTACAAAAACACAATAAGTATGCTAAGAATTAATGAATAATATGAGAACCAACCCTTGGTTGGATGGTTAGGTGGGTGGTTGTACCCCCAGCCCATCAGAGTTCAGACCCCAGGTTTGACACTGGTGTTTCTCATATTTGGCGGAATATTCTTCAGTGGGAGGCGACGTTCACGTCGATAGCGAGGCGCCCGTGTTGACTTCGTCAATCTCAAGACCTGACCCGCCGGCTCAGTATTTTGGAGATGCTCATAGGGGTAGGGTGTGCGTTCATAGGGATGAGTGTATGCGCGTGTATGTGAGCGCCTGTGTTGTACTGTGTTTCGCAAAAAAAAAATAATAATAATATTAGACATGTCACATGTGTGCCCTAGAAGAGGATCTTTGACGTAATGTGCCCTGTCTTGGGGTCACTAACATGTGGGGCCCATTTGTTAGGGACCCATGACGGGGTACCATATGTTGGAGGATTTTTTTTTTAAGGGAAGGAACTTGTATTCATATAGTAGCAAGGATACATAGCACAAACACAGACACATACAAGAACACCCAAAGAGGATAGAGGTGGAAAACAGCCCGAAGGCCTTCATCAACCTCTCGCCGTCGAAACTGGACACCACCAGCCTCAGCGATGACCCTTGGAGCTGGGAACACCCCTAGCCATGAGGCGAATATGGACCGCAGTAGCCACCAGCCCCGACGGACTGGATCTGGGACGCAAAAGATTGTCGGCCGGCGACGCGAGCCGAGCTCGCACAGCTCCTGATCTGGCCGGGGAAGACCAGATCCCTCCATCACCACCCGCAGCACTCCTTCAGCGGCAGCTCCACCCTCACCTCCGTTGAACCTCCAACAAACATACCTCAGCAGCCCCGCGCCATCGTAGGAGGAGACAGCGGCACGTCGACAGCAAGCCCGAGGACGGAATCTCCACAAGACGAAGACAGCGTCGCCGCCACGCCATCCCCGTGGGAGAACTCCCACGGATCCGTCGTCGCTGCACAGGGCACCGACAAGAAGGGGCCAGATCCGAGGAGAACAAAAGGCCGACCGCGACAATGTCGCCCCCACGCAAACGCCGCCGCCGACCACCCTAAACCACACCCTATTTACAGGCCGGCCACCAGATCCGGGGTTCCCCCCCCCCCCCTTCCGCCGCCGCAGCGGACGGAGAGGGGAGGGGAACCAACAGCGGCACCGGCGAACCGGGGAGAAACGAGATCGCCCACTTACTCACCTCACTCAACTGTAGCTAAGAGGATAAGGTCGAGAGCTTTCCGTGCAGTCTAAGTGTAGTACTAGTGCGTAGAGCTCAGAGCGTTACCTTCCATCGGATATATTGAATGTCATATTTTTCGATCATAGATATAGAGACATCAAACTGATATTATGGATGTATGTTATTCAAACTACCATTGGATATATCCACCTATGAGTTATTGCGAGACAAACTCGTCAGTTTATGTCATCATTATTTCTCGTAGTATGTAATACGGAATGTGTATGACCTTATTCTTAGACCTGAGATCGTGGTACTACCTAGGTTGTGGAAGGTATATTTAGGGGTCGCTGACGTGGGGTTACCACGCCAAATCCCTCGGAGGTCATCCTTGGGTTTAAAGAAGAGGAGAAGATGGTGGTGTTGGTGAATCCGTCGGCTGACAAGCAAGATTTACCCAGGTTCAGGCCCCCAAAGGTAAAAGCCCTACGTCCTGCTTGTCTGGTATTGATTGATGAGATTACAGTAGAGATACAATGGCGAAATCAAGAGATGCGATCTCGCTAGGGTTCCGGTGGCTAGTTTTCTGCGTGTCCCTAGTCGGCGGCCCTCCTAGCCCTTAAATAGTGGGGCTGGGTCTCGGGAATCCTCTACCGACTAGGGTTACAACCGACCTTGGTTCTGTCTAGTCTTGGACTTGTTTCCTTCGGTATGGGCCTTCCTTTCGGCCTTGTTCCGCGGACCACGATGATGTTTGAACACCAGGTATCCAAACCGTGGTTCACCCGAAGGGTACACCCACGTCAGTAGCCCCCGAGAACCTGATAGACTTCAAGGAGTCTGACAGGGACTCCACCCTTAGTCAGGTGTTCAAGTAAGGCTGTTTTCAACTTTAGATATTATGTTTTGTACCCGTTTCGCAGGGCGCTTTAGTCGTGGGATGCTCGACATGGCAGGTCTGGTTCACTCAACAGTATCGGGACCAGTTAAGTGCTCTTGGGCACAAACTCTACCAGCCTACATCAGACTCGAGTCCCCGGGCTCGAATCCGGAAGCTTGACCATTCGACTCAGGCCATATTTTAGTTCTCACAGAGTCGAACTGAGCTTATAGGGTACCCAACGCGTCCGTCGGGATTTTCATCACGCCTGTTGGCGCGGCACATTTGTTAGGTACCTCAGCTGTTGCTGTTAGTCCCGGCCTTACACGACGAATCGGTGGGACTTACCTTTGCACGGTAAATGCAGCATCCGAAGGTCAGCTGTGTTTGATTCATCTCGGGAATTTTCTTTGTTTTTGCTCGGGTTAGACCAGAGTCGATAACCTTTCGAGTGCCCTTTAGTCTCTCAGTTATCGGGTGCGCGACAGCGCTCCCGATGGGAGTAGCCCCCGAGATTATGTTGAATTACTTGTAATTAGGGATAATCTCAACCCGCTGACCTCGTAGATTACTTTGAGAATTCTTTGCTCCCGATGGGAGTAATATGGAGTTTGACGACATCTTAGTCGAATGCATCAAGGACCCGATACCGTATTAGGTTGGGTGTGTTGTTGTCAATAATTTGACTAAAAGCTAACTCTGGACTACGTCACTGACGACATTATCGGCATGGTCACCGCAACCGATGCACTCTGCCGCTTGGCCTGCCACGAAATGACCGGACGGGTCATCACATCAGTTTGACCACACATCGCGGTTTTTACGCGGCAAAATGATGGTGGCCTCCTCGTTTCTCGTGCGTAGTGGGCGATACAGCCCGCGACGGTTGTCCTCCATGCTCGCCGCGTGTAGGGTTTGATCTTTGCCGTTCCGCACGGTGCGAAAATCTAGGGCCAAGATTACTTCGCTCCAGAGGATAAATAGGGATGTACGGGAGACGGGGTGAAAAATCCCCATTCTCACCGCCCAGTTCATCCCTTCTCTTGCGCCCTGTAGCTATCCTCCCAGTCAAAACAGAGAACAAGAGAGCCCAGTTCCTCCTCGCGCCACCATGACGAAGAAGACCAGCGGCAAGAGGCCCATCGGAGCTGCCGCCGCTGCCGCCTCTACTGCCGCCGCTGATGCCACCGCGGCGTGCGATCTGAAGAAGGTGCATGGCAACTGGCAATGGTCCTCCGTGACCGAGCGCCAGCTTGAGGTGTTGCGCCGCGACGGCTACCTGCCGTCACCGGAGAAGATGAAGGCACGGGCTCCCGGCGACGAGGTTTCCCCTCGTCCCCGAGACGACGAGCGCGTCTGCTTCGTCGATTTCGTGAACAGGGGATTCGCCTTCCCTGTTCACGAATTCTTCTGTGGCTTGATGTACGCGTACGGCGTACAGCTGCATGATTTCACCCCCAACGCCGTGCTCCACATATCCTGCTTCATCGTCTTGTGCGAGTGTTTCCTTGGGATACACCCGCACTGGGGGTTGTGGCAGCGGATCTTCAACGTTGTCGGCACAGTGGAAACCAGGGTACCACGGGCCGGCCTGCCAGGGCCCACAAGATTCTTTGGATGATTTTCGCTAAAGACCAGGCTCTCCAAGCCTGGCGAGCCTCGCGAGGATATTCCCCTCGCGAAGGTTTTTTCCTCCTCGCCGAGGATTCTCTCCCTCGGCGAGGGATCACAACTCGACAAGGCGTCTCCGACGCCGCCCGCAATTCTTCTAAGGACCAAGCCGAAGGGCTCGGCGAGGCTTTTCGCCTCGCCGAGGCTCCTTCCTCACGAAGCCATCCCTGCCTCCGCGGCAGAGCGCACATGGGCTCTGCGCCATGTGCAGAGTGACGCGCGTGCCTGCGCGCGATGACGACGACGCCACAATTGCCGTTCCCATGTATAAAGGAGTCAACAAAGCAGCGCCAAGCAAAGCGGACAACGAGTATTGCCACTTCGGTGATAAGGGAACCGCCTGCAGCTACGCTCCAAGGGCTGCGTCACCGTGGGACCCGTTCCACCTCCGCAGCGCCAGCTCGCCGCCCGTTGGACGGTGGCCTTTTCCAGCTTTGGTGACGCCGTCCCTGCCCTGGACCGCGTCCATGGCCTTCACCTTTCTGGTGGACTTCACCTTTATGGTGCACCGCGCCTCCTCCTTCGTCGCCATATGGTAACCCTTCCCGCCAAAACGTTTGGGCGGAAGAGGTCCGAGACGCCTATAAAAGGAGAGGAGGCACGCCCTAGCAAAGGGTTCGGTTTTTGGAATCTGGGAGCTTAGACCAAACCCTAGATCTGAAGACTTGCAAGTAGCCATTGTTAGCCACCTCGAGCTCGACAAGCTCTCTTTGTACTGTGAACTCTCCAAGCTGTGCAATACACAAAAGCAGGACGTAGGGGTTTGACCTCCTCAAGAGGGCCCTGAACCTGGGTAAGACCGAGTGTTCCATCTCTGCAGTGCTGTCCCGCAGCGAGTCCGACGAGCATCGTTGCCGGAGCACGTTGAGGGTTGTTTGATTCCGTGTTCAGCCCCTTACTCGATCCTTCTCGAGACACACCCAGTTCCTGGGACAGTTCTCCGACATTTGGCGCGCCAGGTAGGGGGCTGAGGCGCATCTTCAACCTCGACGCAGCCATGGCCGGCCCTTCTCGCGCCGAACGACTCGCTCGCCGGACGGCCAGCGCCGCCACGCTCCTCCTGCGGGCAACCCGCGCGGCCGCCCGCGTGGGAGCGCCGCTCCGGCGCGCCGCGCCGACCCCGAGCCTCGTGTCGAGCATCCGGATGACGACGACATCGACCACGCTGAGGACGACCTCGGCGAAGAGGAGGCCTCCTCCCTGCACCCGTCGCGGGACCGTGCTGCCTCCTTGCTGGGCCGCCCTGCGCCCAGCCCGGCGACTGCGCTTCTCATGGCGCAGGAGCTGCTGCAGTACCGCCCCACGCCGGACGCTCAGGAGGCCTGGCTCAACCGCGTCTCCGAACTCATCAGCACCGCTCACGCCGCCGCACCTGCACCGTCTCGTTCCCTAGTTCCTTCTGCACTCGTGGGGGACGTGGCGCACGGCGCACCTCCCGCGCCTCCTCGTCAGCCCGCGCCCGCTCCAGCTCCACCGGTTCCACCGCAACCTGCTCCAGCGGGGGCTCCTCCTCGCGACGGCCGCACTGCATCGCACGCGTCATCGCCGCACGACTGCCAAATCGTGCAGCGAGCCCCTGAGGACGCACGCGTGAGCATCGAGCGCGGGCAGGAACGCCGCAACCGCGTCGTCCAGGACGTCGCCACCGCCGGGCACCACCTCCGCGCCACCCTCGCCAACGGCACGGTCACCTACGGCACGACGGCCGTGTTCACTCGCAGCCTCCGTCGCGTCGTCTGGCCGGTCAAGTTCAGTCCGGACCTCCCTCCACGCTACGACGGCAATAACAACCCCCTGGAGTTCCTGCAGCTCTACTCTCTGGCCATCCAGGCCGCCGGGGGCGACGACAAGGTCATGGCGAACTGGTTCCCCATGGTCCTCAAGGACTCCACGTCCTCATGGCTCACCAACCTCCCCGCCGAGTCCATCAACACCTGGGAGGAGCTCTGCCGGTGCTTCGTCGCCAACTTCAAGGGCACGTACGAGCGTGGCCTCACCTACAACGACCTCTGCGCTGTGCGTCAGAAGCCCGGCGAGACCCTCCGCAAGTACATCCAGCGCTTCAGCCAAGTGCACAACAAGATCCCCAACGCCACCGATGCACAGGTCATTTCGGCCTTCCAGGCTGGGGTCACAGATGTGCGGATGCTCGAGAAGCTTGGCATCCACGACAACATCACCACCGTCGTCAAGCTTTTCGACTTGGCGGACAAGTGCGCCAAAGCTGAAGAGGGCCGCTTGTTCGTCAAGAACGAGCCAGGGGACCCCACCGAGGGGTCCAAGAAGAAGAAATCCTCCGAGAAGCGCAAGACTACTGCGGTCCTCGCGGCAGAGCCCGACGCCAAGCAGCCTCGCCAAGCTGCTGCTCCAGCCGCAGGACCTGAGAAGAAAGATGATCGTCCTTTCTGCATCTACCACAATAGGCATTCTCATGCCACCGAGGACTGCTACGACCTCAAGAGGCTTCGCGAGGCTCGCGAGGCAAACGGAGGCCGCGGAGGCCGCGGCGGCCACGGGGGGCGACGCTGGAACAACAACTACAACGACAACTACCAGCAGAACCCCCAGGCCAACGCCGCCCAGCCCGCGAACGACAACCTGCCTGCCGAGGCTGACGAGGGCTACCAGGCGCCTCGCGGGGCTGCTTGCATCCTCGGCGGGGCTCAGGCCCCTCGCTCCAACCACCACTTCAAGCAACTCGCTCGTGAGGTCGCAGCAGCCCTTCCTGGAGTCGAGGCCTCCAGGCCCCTCAAGTGGTCCCAGTGCCCCATTACCTTCGACTCCGGCGACCACCCCAAGTCCACTTCGACCGTTGGCACCATCCCGTTGGTCTGCACCCCCACCATCAACAACATCGCCGTCTCTAAGATGCTCATTAATGGGGGTGCCGGCCTCAACGTCATCTCCGTCGAGACATTCGAGAAGCTGCAGGTGCCCTACGAGCGGCTCATGCCCACCAGGCCCTTCTCGGGAGTGACAGAGGGTCTTACCACCCCTTTGGGGCAGGTAAGGCTCCCCGTCACTTTCGGCACCCAGGCCAACTACCGCACCGAGCTGATCGATTTCGACGTCGCACACATCGGCCTACCCTACAACGCCATACTCGGCTACCCCGCCCTCGCCAAATTCATGGCGGTGACCCACCACGCCTACAACCTCGTCAAGCTCCCTGGCTCGGGTGGCACCATTGTCATCCGCGGCGTGGTCTCGGACGCCCTATACGCTGCGCAAGCGGCCTACAAGGCTGCCGCGGTGGCGTCACCCACTGACGAGGACGAGGAACCCCTCCCGAGGCCCCCGCAAAGAAGAAGCAGCTGTTCTCTCAGGAGAAGGCCGCGACAAAGCAAGTGTCTCTGGAGGCAAGCGGCTCGGGGGCTAGCGTCACCATCGGCGCCAACCTGCCTCCCAAATAGGAAAGCGCGCTCGTCGCCTTCCTCAGGACAAACTCTGACATGTTCGCCTGGACACCGTCAGATATGTCCGGAGTACCGAGGGAGGTGATCGAGCACCACTTAGCCGTGTGTCCAAACGCACGCCCCGTCAAACAAAAAGCGTGGCGCCAAGCGCCAGAGAAGCAAGACTTCATCGTCAAGGAAGTAGACAAGCTGAAGAAGGCCAGCATCATCAAGGAAGTGGTCCACCCCACTTGGCTCGCCAATGGTGTGGTCGTCCCCAAGCACACCGGAGGAAGCCGCCTCTGCATCGACTTCACCGATCTCAACAAGGCCTGCCCCAAGGACCCCTATCCCCTCCCAAGGATCGACCAGATCATGGACTCCACCGCCGGCTGCGCGCTCCTCTATTTTCTGGATGCCTTCTCTGGTTATCAGCATATCAAGATGGCAAAGGAGAACGAGGAGAAGACAGCATTTCTCACCCCTTGTGGTGTGTTCTGCTACGTCTGCATGCCCTTCGGTCTGAAGAACGCCGGCGCCACTTTCCAGCGCCTCATGAGGATCGCCTTGGGAGCTCAAATGGGGAGGAATGCAGAGGCCTACGTCGATGACATCGTCGTCAAGACCCGCGAGAAGGACACGTTCATCCAGGACCTCGAGGAGACCTTTGCCAACCCGCGCAAGGTCAACATCAAGCTAAACCCCGCCAAGTGCGTCTTCGGGGTCCCCTCAGGCAAGCTCCTTGGGTTCCTGGTATCTCACCGCGGGATTGAGGCCAACCCCGACAAAATCAAGGCCATAGAGCAGATGCAGCCTCCTCGTCGCCTCAAGGACATGCAGCGCTTAGCGGGATGTATGGCCAGCCTCGGCCGTTTCATCTCCAAGTTCGGCGAGAGGGCGCTGCCATTTTTCAAGATCATGAAGAGGTCCGGTCCCTTCAAGTGGACCCCTGAAGCAGCAAAGTCCTTTGAAGACCTGAAGAAATACCTGGCGAGCCCACCCATCATGGTCGCCCCACGCCCTCGCGAGCCTCTGAAGCTGTATCTTGCAGCCACTCCTCAGACGGCGAGCGCGGTCTTGGTGGTGGAAAGGGAAGGGCCAGTCCTCGCCAAGCAGACCTCTACCTCGCCAAGCCCAGAACCCCCCGACAAGGAGGCACCCTCGCCAAGCATCCAGCCCCCTGCCAAGCCTCCCCAAGTGGGGCCTCAAGAAACCCTTGTCGAGGACTCCACCAAGCCTGGAGAGGAGTCAGTCGCTGCCCCGCCAACGACTACCCTCGTCGAGCATCCTGTGTACTACGTCAGCACAGTACTGCGGGACGCTCACGAGCGTTACCCCATGCAGCAAAAGCTCCTCTTCTCGCTCCTCATCGCCTCCAGAAAACTGCGCCACTACTTCCAGGGCCACCCCATCAAGGTGGTCACCTCATATCCCCTGGAGCAGGTCCTGCGCAACCCAAACGCGACAGATCGCGTCGCAAGCTGGGGCATAGAGCTACAACCCTTCGAGCTGGAGTTTGACACCACCAGGGTCATCAAGGGCAGGGCGCTGGCTGATTTCATGGCCGAATGGACAGACACGCGTGAAGAAGAGCCTCAAGAGGAAGAGGTTACAGCCTCAGGAGGGACGCCACCAAGCCACTGGACAATGCACTTTGACGGCGCCTTTGCGGCCAGGAGTGCAGGGGCTGGTGCCGTCCTCACCACACCGACAGGAGACAAGCTCTACTACGCCGTCCAACTGTGCTTCAAAGATAATGACAAGGTCTCCAACAACATCGCCGAATATGAAGGCCTCCTTGCCGGGCTCAGAGCTGCCATCGCCCTCGGCATCAAGTACATCCTCATCAAGGGCGACTCCCAGCTCCTCGTCAACTTCTCCAACAAAAGCTACACTCCTAAGGACACCTACATGGTGGCCTACCTTAAAGAGGTATGCAAGCTGGAGAAGCACTTCAGGGGAATGGAGCTCAAGCACATCCCGCGGGCAGAAAACCAAGAGGCAGATGAAATTGCTCGGCGAGCAGCAAGAAGAGAAGCCCAGAAGCCTGGAGTGTTCGAGGAGAGGCTCACCAAGGCCTCGGTCAAGCAACCTGTGGTCAACATCAGCATCGACGAGGAGCTCCCACCTACCCCACCGAGCAGAGCACCAAACTGTGGGTTGCCCTCGGGCGATCGTTTGCTGCTAACCCTGGTACGACAAGACTCTGGTTGGATCGACAAGATCAAGAACTACCTGCAGAACCGAGCCCTCCCCGAAGACGACGCAGAGGTCGAAAGAATTGCTCGCCAGGCCAAGTCCTACTGCCTCCACGACGGAGACCTGTACCGCAAGCGACCCAATGGGGTTGCGCTGCGGTGCGTCCCTGCCGAGGAAGGCCGCCAGCTCATCAACGACATCCACAGCGGCGAGTGCGGCCACCACTTTTCCTCGCGCACCATTGCAGGCAAGGTCTTCCGGAGTGGCTTCTACTGGCCCTCAGTGCTTCAAGATGCGGCCGAAATCGTCCAGTCCTGCGACGCATGCCAATTCCACGCCAAGCAAATCCACCAGCCCGCGCAAGGACTCCAGACGATCACGCTCTCCTGGCCGTTCGCGGTCTGGGGGCTCGACCTGCTGGGATCTTTCCCGCGAGCGCTCGGGGGCTACCGCTACCTCTACGTCGCCATCGACAAATTCACCAAGTGGCCTAAGGTGGAAGCCGTACGCACCATTCCGGCGAAATCGGCGGTAAAATTCATAAGGAGCCTGGTTGCTTCGGCGTGCCCAACCGCATCATCACCGACAACGGCTCACAATTCATCAGTGGCGCCTTCAAGTCCTACTGCGGCAGCATCGGTGCCCAAATCTGCTACGCCTCGGTGGTGCATCCACGAAGCAACGGGCAGGCCGAACGAGCCAACGCCGAGGTGCTCAAGGGTCTCAAGACGAGAAGATTCAACCGCCTCAAGGCCAGCGGCAAGCATTGGATCGATGAGCTCCCCTCGGTGCTCTGGTCCATCCGCACCACGCCAATGAAGCCAACTGGTGAGACGCCGTTCTCCCTCGTCTATGGCGCTGAAGCCGTCCTCCCCAGCGAGATCACTCATGGCTCCCCGCGAGTCCTGGCCTTCAAGGAGGCTGAGGTGGACGAACTCCGCAACGACGACCTGCTGCTGCTTGAAGGGCTCCACCGAAATGCGGCCCTGAGAGCGGCAAGGTACCAGCAAGACCTCCGTCGCTACCACAGCCGCCACATCCGCCCGCGCACTCTCGAAGAAGGAGACCTTGTCCTGAGGAGAATCCTCTCCAGGGCAGGCCTCCACAAGCTCTCACCAATGTGGGAAGGCCCCTACAGAGTCGTGCACATCGCCAGGCCTGGCTCCGCGCGGCTCGAGACGGAGGACGGCATCCCCGTCGCCAACCCCTGGAACATCTAGCACCTGCGCAAGTTCTACCCCTGATCACCCTCGGCGAGCAACTTTTTGCATCAAGGGAGCGCCACGCGCCATCATCCTCCACGAGGAAAAAACTTCGGGCTCCCCTTTCTACTATACGTTGCCACGGGCCGTTCGAGAAGACTCCCAAGCCACCAAGCCTCGGCACGGTTACCTCTTCAGGCACCATGCCTTGGCGAGGTGGATCCCCATGCCGGTCATGGTGGAACACAGGCTAAAAGCCACCCCCGCCTAGGGGCCCCCTGAGCCCTCGAGAGTCTCAGCCACCGCATGTGGACCCCATGCCCAGAGCATGGCGGATTTTTGTGTTTCTGGCCACGCCAGTGTAATGAACCTATGTTTCAGGTCAATTTGAACCTTGGCGCATCGCGCCAGCATATTCTGTTGCTTCGGTAAGCTCTAGCGTTATTCGCTTTTCTCTCTCGCTCGTATGATCCCTCATGCATATCTCGCGAGCGGGGGCTAGCATGGTGCCATGCCACGGGAGCATCCCGGCATCACCTAAAACCCAAGGGATCCGAGCTCTGAACTTGCGGGTCAGCTCTCATGCATGTCAACTCCCAAGGAGCTCTGAACTCATGGGTCAGCTCCCGCGCACGTCAACTCACCAAGGATCACCAAAAACCTTGGTGCATGTTCTCCTCGCAAGACACCCATGAAGGAACCTACGAGCACCATAAGTTTTCTAGCTATATACTGCTTGTGGGTATGCCTATCTCTCCAAGTGCAGGAAAGCAGGCTCTCCAAGCCTCAGGCAACATCAAGGCAAAAACATCTCGCCAGGGAACCAACACCCTCTCCCAAGGCAGAATGCCTCGCTAAGCTAAGTACAAACACTTGGTCGAATTTCCTCTCGCTGGTTTTTGCCCCTCGAGTCTCTTTTCTCTCTCCTACGCCGCATGGGCTGCTTGCACGTCAAAGGGGGGCCCCAAGCATCGCGCTTCGAGGGGCTCTTACTTCTTGAGGCCTCACACACCCCCCGGCCTTGTGGAGCCCTGACTCTCACATACCAAAGCGGCGGTGGTGCAGCGCCAAGAGAGGGTCCTAAGACGTAGAGCGAAAAAGACATGAAGGGGAAAGACAAAAGCCACCCGAGGGACATTCACAAGCGCGTTCAAAAGCTTAGAGCAAGTCTTTACAAAAGTTGTTACAACCAAAATACCAAGATAACGTGCCCTCTGCACGCCCAGCTACAGACAAGGAGCTCAAGCCGTTGCGCCTCCTGAGGTGCCCGCCCTGTCCGCGGCGGTCTCCGCCTCCTCTTCCAGAGCATCCTCCTCGTCGCCTTCGATCACCACTTGGTCGAATTTCTTGGCGAACGCGATGGCGGCCTGCGTGGCGGTCTCCCGCGCCTTGTTGCTGATGGCGCGCGGCGGCGCCATCACGTCCTCAAGATCAAGTGAGGGCTGGAGCCTCACGAGGTTGCTGAAGATGTTGGTGACGGCGACGACAAGGAGGTCGCGGCTCTCCTCCACGACGCGCTCGTCAAAGCTCTTCGCGACCCCTTCAAGCTTTCCGAGGAATTGCTCGAAGAAGTACGAATACGCGGTTTCATCGTCGGTCGCTGCGGAGAAGGAGGGGACGTCGATCCTCAGATCGTCCCCGACCGCGTGCGCACGGCTCACCAAGCTCTGGAGAATGCTCTGGCGCTGGCGCGTCATGGACCGGTCAACCTGGCGCTGGTCCCGTGCCTGCTCCACCGGAGCCGCGACCGGCCCCACCTGCTGCCGGAGCTCATCCAGGTCCCTCTCCAGGGCGAGGGCGTTCCCCTCCGCGCGAGCCTGGGCCTCCCGGGAGACCTCGAGGCAAGAGGTCAACCGCTTCTCCTCCTGCTCGAGCTCCTTGATGCGCTTTTCGAAATCCTTGCGCTTGGTCTTGAAGCGGTCCTCATGCTTCGCGGCCTTCTCGTCATACTCTTTGGCGAGGCCCTCGCGGACGAGCTTGACCTTGAGGTCAGCCTCTTCTTGGAGCCTCTTCCGCTCCGCCGTGAGGTTGGCTTCGTCGGTGGCCACCCGACCCTCACGCTCCTGTAGCTGCCCCTCGCGGGTGGCCTGGTCCTTCTCGAGCAGCTGGACCTGCTCCTCGCGCCTGTGCAGCTCCTTCTCTCGGAGGGAGAGCTCCCCCTCGTGCCGCACCAGCTCCGCCTCGCTGGGCGCTAGCTGCCCTTCGAGGGCATCCAGCAGCTCGCGGAGCTCCTTCAGGCTGGCCCTGGCGACCTCGGAGTCAGCAGCAAACTTCTGCTCCGCGGCCGCTAGCTCGTCGTGTTTGGAGGCGGTCTCCGCCTCGAGCGCCTCCCTGGCGGCATCGAGCTCGTCCATCACCTCCTGCGCCTCCCGCTTGACGCTGTCGCGGGTCTCTTTGGCGAAGCGGAGGGCCTCTTGGCGCTCCGCCTGGGCCGCCGCGTCTTGCCGGCGGCACATCTCCACCCTCTCATGAAGAAGGGTCCAGGCCTCACCGAGCCTTGCCCTTTCCTCCGCCAGGGCGTTTTCTTCCTCGGCGAGCTGCTCCTCCAGCCCGTCGAGAGCCCGCCGCGCCTGGTTGAGGACGATTTGGCGATGAATTACTTGGCGCTGCGGCTCTTGCAGCGCCAGGGTGGCTCCCGCGCTACTGCCGGGTGCGGAGTCCTCGATACTCGTCGAGGCGCCCGGGGCCTCCTGCCTCGGGCCCACGACCGCCTCCGGTGCGGTCTGGGGGCTTGAGGAGGCGCCTCCTTCGACGCTTGCTTCGGTTGCCCTCTGGGGGCTGGGCGCCTCCTCGCGCTCAGCTCCAGCGCCGGTGGGCTCCGGAGGTGCCTCCGCCTCCTGCTCCTCAGGGGCGCCTCCGGCCCCCTCTGCGACGGCCGCATCCGCCGCGGCCTCGGGCACATCGGCCCCTTGTGGAGGAGCCTCCCCCCCCGTTGGGGGCGGCTCCAGGATGAATTCCTCATCCATCCTCTCCTCCTCCGTCTCGGTCTGGACGGGAGGAGTGGCCGTCCTTGTTGGCGATGGCGGTGCCATTTCTTCTACCACCTCCTCCGCGCGGTGCTCGACCACGGGAGGAGTCGCCGCTCGAGGCGGGAATGGCGCCGCCTCTTCGGCCACCTCCTCCTCGCGGTGCTCCGTCTCGGGGGAGTGGCCGTGCGGACCGGCGACGGCGTGGCCTCCTCGACCAACCACGACCTCCGCGCGGTGCTAACCGCGGGAGGGACAGCTTGCCTGCTGGCGGTTCGTCGGCCACAGGCGTCTCCGCGACGACGCTGGCGGTCTCTCCCAGCTTGTGGAGCCGCCGCCTCTTGGCTCTGCAGGCTGCCTGAAAAAGGAAGTCAAGTTGGAGATCCATCAAGGGGGTTTTCTCAGAAACAAATGTTGAGGAAAAAAGAAAATCAAAGGCTTACTCGCCGGCCATCACCCACACCCTTTTCTTCGCCTTGGGTGGCTGGGTGTTGCTTGCTCCGGCCTCCTCCCGAGCCGCTCCTGTCTCCACACGAGGGGTGTCTCTCGCGGTTGCGGCCCTCCTGTCGTGGATGGCCTTGGAGCGGGGTTCGCAGCGCCCTCTCCCGCCGCCGCTCGTCTCCTCCTTCCCTCTTCGGCGCGCTGGATCGGGACGACGCAGAAGGCATCCTCCTCGTCGCTGGAGGAGAGCACCTGGAGGTCCACCTCAGCGTGAACGCTCCTTGAGGAGCCGATGTCCTCACCAACGGGATCAGTGCCGCTCGAAGCCTCGTCCTCGCCGAGGGGGTCCTCGCTTCTTGAGGCCTCCTCCTCGGCGGACTCCTCAGCCTCCTCAGGCTCCGGAGGCTCGTCCATGTACTCCGGCTCTGCCGCCCACAGGTTAGGGCGAGGCCCGCGGTGCCCCGCGGGCACAATTCCCCACTCGTCGAACGTGGGCAATGCACGCGCGCTGCTCCACGATGCTTTCCTCGGCGAAGCAGATGAGTGGTTTGGCGGCCTCCTTGGTGGGGGACGGGACCTCCGACGTCGCGAAGAGGACGCCCATGATCTGGCGTAGTACCTCAGGCGCAAAGCCATCCTTGCTCAGACGCATTGCGTCCCCCTTGCCGTCGTATCGCCACAACCGGCTCGGCGTGCAGTTGGAGGGGGGCGATGCGGCGCCTGGTGAAGTCTTTTGCCACCATCTGGCCGGTGACCCCTGCCTCGCGCAATGCGACGGATGCACTCGTACACTGCTTCAAGCCTCGAGCCCCTGAAGTCCCGCGCTCGCTCTCGCGGCCCACTTCCTCGGGGGCCCCTCGGGCACCTCCAGGAGAGGGTGTGTGGCCTTGGCGTTGACGAAGAGCCACTTCTCGCGGAACTTCTCCACCTTCTTCGTCACCTTGGTGATGGCGTTCTCACCGCACCAGGCGATGGGAATGTAGTTTCTTCGCTCCTGGCGTCGGCGATTGCGGAAGGAGACGCATCCGAGCCGCTCGCCCTGGGCGGTGCTCCGAAGAGAGTAGAAGCTGCGGAAGAGCGCCACCGAGGGGCGGATGCCGATGTAGGCCTCGCAGAGGTGGGCGAAGATGGCGAGGATGAGGATGGATTGGGATGAAGATGAAGCAACTGGATCTGGTACACCTCCAAGATCGCCAGGAGGAAGTCGGAGAACGGCGGCACCAGGCCGGCGTAGAGACCATGGAGGAAGATGGGGTAGAACGCCTCGGTGAGCCTGCTGCCGGCCGGCCTCATCTCGGTGGCGCCGTGCTCGTTGGTGCTCGCCGCCGCCAGATGGCGCACCTTGGCTACCCCCGCGCGGTGACGCGGGTCCGCGGGCGCGCCCTCGAGAGCCGCAGCGCGCCATCGCCGCCGACGTGCCGGCCCGCATTGCGGCCTTGCCCTTCGGGTCGGTGTTGGCTTTCTTGGGCGCCATCGGTCGCCGGAGAAGAAGACGAAGACTCTGGAGTTGGAGCGCTCTGGAGAGATTGGAGGTGTGGGGAGAAGTTTGCGGAGGAGTTATGGGAGAAGTGAAGGGCGCCGACCGCGCGCCCAGGCTTTATTGACCAGCTCCCGAGTCGTGGGGGCCCCGCCACGTCGCCCGTTGGAGCCGAGGAGGTCGTGGCCGCGGGTGCAACCTGCGCTCCACGTGTCGCGGCCCTGTCAGGCATCTTTGGCCCCTCGACGCTTCGCCTTCGTCCATGGGCCTCGGCGTGCCCGTCGCGGGCCCGGGGGCTACTGTCGGCACAGTGGAAACCAGGGTACCACGGGCCGGCCTGCCAGGGCCCACAAGTCTTTGGATGATTTTCGCTAAGGACCAGGCTCTCCAAGCCTGGCGAGCCTCGAGGATATTCCCCTGCGAGAGGGTTTTTCCTCCTCGCCGAGGTCTCCCTCGGCGAGGGATCGCAACTCGACAAGGTGTCCTCCGACGCGCCCGCAATTCTGCTAAGGACCAAGCCGAAGGGCTCGGCGAGGTTTTTCGCCTCGCCGAGGCCCTTCCTCACGAAGACATCCCTGCCTCCGCGGCAGAGCGCACATGGGCTCTGCGCCATGTGCAGAGTGGCGCGCGCTGCGCGCGATGANTGTCGGCACAGTGGAAACCAGGGTACCACGGGCCGGCCTGCCAGGGCCCACAAGATTCTTTGGATGATTTTCGCTAAGGACCAGGCTCTCCAAGCCTGGCGAGCCTCGCGAGGTATTCCCTCGCGAGGGTCTTTTCTCCTCGCCGAGGATTCTCTCCTTGGCGAGGGATCGCAACTCGACAAGGTGTCTCCGACGCCACCCGCAATTCTGCTAAGGACCAAGCCGAAGGGCTCGGCGAGGTTTTTCGCCTCGCCGAGGCTCCTTCCTCACGAAGCCATCCCTGCCTCCGCGGCAGAGCGCACATGGGCTCTGCGCCATGTGCAGAGTGACGCGCGCGCTTGCGCGCGATGACGACGACGCCGCAGTTGCCGTTCCCATGTATAAAGGAGTCAACAAAGCAGCACCAAGCAAAGCGGACAACGAGTATTGCCACTTCGGTGATAAGGGAACCGTCTGCAGCTACGCTCCAAGGGCAGCGTCACCGTGGGACCCGTTCCGCCTCCGCAGCGCCAGCTCGCCGCCCGTTGGACGGTGGCCTTTTCCAGCTTTGGTGACGCCGTCCCTGCCCTGGACCGCGTCCATGGCCTTCACCTTTCTGGTGGACCTCACCTTTATGGTGCACCGCGCCTCCTCCTTCGTCGCCGTGTGGTAACCCTTCCCGCCCAAATGTTTGGGCGGAAGAGGTCCGAGACGCCTATAAAAGGAGAAGGGGCGCGCCCAAGCAAAGGGTTCGGTTTTCGGAATCTGGGAGCTTAGACCAAACCCTAGATCTGAAGACTAGCAAGTAGCCATTGTTAGCCACCTCGAGCTCGACAAGCTCTCCTTGTACTGTGAACTCTCCAAGCAGTGCAATACACCAAAGCAGGACGTAGGGGTTTTACCTCCACAAGAGGGCCCTGAACCTGGGTAAGACCGAGCGTTCCATCTCTGCAGTGCTGTCCCGCAGCGAGTCCGACGAGCATCGTCGCCGGAGCACGTTGAGGGTTGTTTGATTCCGTGTTCAGCCCCTTACTCGATCCTTCTCGAGACACACCCAGTTCCTGGGACAGTTCTCCGACATTTGGCGCGCCAGGTAGGGGGCTGAGGCGCATCTTCAACCTCGACGCAGCCATGGCCGGCCCTTCTCGCGCCGAACGACTCGCTCGCCGGACGGCCAGCGCCGCCACCGCTCCTCCTGCTGGCAACCCGCGCGGCCGCCCGCGCGGGAGCGCCGCTCCGGCGCGCCGCGCCGACCCCGAGCCCCGCGTCGAGCACCCGGATGACGACGACATCGACCACGCTGAGGACGACCTCGGCGAAGAGGAGGCCTCCTCCCTGCACCCGTCGCGGGACCGTGCTGCCTCCTCGCTGGGCCGCCCTGCGCCCAGCCCGGCGACTGCGCTTCTCATGGCGCAGGAGCTGCTGCAGTACCGCCCCACGCCGGACGCTCAGGAGGCCTGGCTCAACCGCGTCTCCGAACTCATCAGCGCCGCTCGCGCCGCCGCACCTGCACCGTCTCGTTCCCTGGTTCCTTCTGCGCTCGTGGGGGACGTGGCGCACGGCGCACCTCCCGCGCCTCCTCGTCAGCCCGCGCCCGCTCCAGCTCCACCGGTTCCACCGCAACCTGCTCCAGCGGGGGCTCCTCCTCGCGACGGCCGCGCTGCATCGCACGCGTCGTCGCCGCACGACTGCCAAATCGTGCAGCGAGCCCCTGAGGACGCACGCGTGAGCATCGAGCGCGGGCAGGAACGCCGCAACCGCGCCGTCCAGGACGTCGCCACCGCCGGGCGCCACCTCCGCGCCACCCTCGCCAACGGCACGGTCACCTACGGCACGACGGCCGCGTTCACTCGCAGCCTCCGTCGCGTCGTCTGGCCGGTCAAGTTCAGGCCGGACCTCCCTCCGCGCTACGACGGCAAGAACAACCCCCTGGAGTTCCTGCAGCTCTACTCTCTGGCCATCCAGGCCGCCGGGGGCGACGACAGGGTCATGGCGAACTGGTTCCCCATGGCCCTCAAGGACTCCGCGTCCTCATGGCTCACCAACCTCCCCGCCGAGTCCATCAACACCTGGGAGGAGCTCTGCCGGTGCTTCGTCGCCAACTTCAAGGGCACGTACGAGCGCGGCCTCACCTACAACGACCTCCGCGCTGTGCGTCAGAAGCCCGGCGAGACCCTCCGCAAGTACATCCAGCGCTTCAGCCAAGTGCGCAACAAGATCCCCAACGCCACCGACGCACAGGTCATTTCGGCCTTCCAGGCTGGGGTCACAGATGTGCGGATGCTCGAGAAGCTTGGCATCCACGACAACATCACCACCGTCGTCAAGCTTTTCGACTTGGCGGACAAGTGCGCCAAGGCTGAAGAGGGCCGCTTGTTCGTCAAGAACGAGCCAGGGGACCCCACCGAGGGGTCCAAGAAGAAGAAATCCTCCGAGAAGCGCAAGACTACTGCGGTCCTCGCGGCAGAGCCCGACGCCAAGCAGCCTCGCCAAGCTGCCACTCCAGCCGCAGGACCTGAGAAGAAGGATGATCGTCCCTTCTGCATCTACCACAACAGGCATTCTCATGCCACCGAGGACTGCTACGACCTCAAGAGGCTTCGCGAGGCTCGCGAGGCAAACGGAGGCCGCGGAGGCCGCGGCGGAGGCCGCGGCGGCCGCGGGGGGCGACGCTGGAACAACAACTACAACGACAACTACCAGCAGAACCCCAGGCCAACGCCGTCCAGCCCGCGAACGACAACCTGCCTGCCGAGACTGACGAGGGCTACCGGGTGCCTCGCGGGGCCGCTTGCATCCTCGGCGGGGCTCAGGCCCCTCGCTCCAACCGCCACTTCAAGCAACTCGCTCGCGAGGTCGCAGCAGCCCTTCCTGGAGTCGAGGCCTCCAGGCCCCTCAAGTGGTCCCAGTGCCCCATTACCTTCGACTCCAGCGACCACCCCAAGTCCACTTCGACCGTTGGCACCATCCCGCTGGTCTGCACCCCCACCATCAACAACATCGCCGTCTCTAAGACGCTCATTGATGGGGGTGCCGGCCTCAACGTCATCTCCGTCGAGACATTCGAGAAGCTGCAGGTGCCCTACGAGCGGCTCATGCCCACCAGGCCCTTCTCGGGAGTGACAGAGGGTCTTACCACCCCTTTGGGGCAGGTGAGGCTCGCCGTCACTTTCGGCACCCAGGCCAACTACCGCACCGAGCTGATCGACTTCGACGTCGCGCACATCGGCCTGCCCTACAACGCCATACTCGGCTACCCCGCCCTCGCCAATTCATGGCGGTGACCCACCACGCCTACAACCTCGTCAAGCTCCCTGGCTCGGGTGGCACCATTGTCATCCGCGGCGTGGTCTCGGACGCCCTGTACGCTGCGCAAGCGGCCTACAAGGCTGCCGCGGTGGCGTCACCCGCTGACGAGGACGAGGAACCCCTCCCGAGGCCCCCCGCGAAGAAGAAGCAGCTGTTCTCTCAGGAGAAGGCCGCGACAAAGCAAGTGTCTCTGGAGGCAAGCGGCTCGGGGGCTAGCGTCACCATCGGCGCCAACCTGCCTCCCAAATAGGAAAGCGCGCTCGTCGCCTTCCTCAGGGCAAACTCTGACATGTTCGCCTGGACACCGTCAGATATGTCCGGAGTACCGAGGGAGGTGATCGAGCACCACTTAGCCGTGTGTCCAAACGCACGCCCCGTGAAGCAAAAGGCGCGGCGCCAAGCGCCAGAGAAACAAGACTTCATCGTCAAGGAAGTAGAAAAGCTGAAGAAGGCCAGCATCATCAAGGAAGTGGTCCACCCCACTTGGCTCGCCAACGGTGTGGTCGTCCCCAAGCACACCGGAGGGAGCCGCCTCTGCATCGACTTCACCGACCTCAACAAGGCCTGCCCCAAGGACCCCTATCCCCTCCCGAGGATCGACCAGATCGTGGACTCCACCGCCGGCTGCGCGCTCCTCTGTTTTCTGGATGCCTTCTCTGGTTATCACCAGATCAAGATGGCAAAGGAGGACGAGGAGAAGACAGCATTTCTCACCCCTTGTGGTGTGTTCTGCTACGTCTGCATGCCCTTCGGCCTGAAGAACGCCGGCGCCACTTTCCAGCGCCTCATGAGGATCGCCTTGGGAGCTCAAATGGGGAGGAATGCAGAGGCCTACGTCGATGACATCGTCGTCAAGACCCGCGAGAAGGACACGCTCATCCAGGACCTCGAGGAGACCTTTGCCAACCTGCGCAAGGTCAACATCAAGCTGAACCCCGCCAAGTGCGTCTTCGGGGTCCCTTCAGGCAAGCTCCTCGGGTTCCTGGTATCTCACCGCGGCATTGAGGCCAACCCCGACAAGATCAAGGCCATAGAGCAGATGCAGCCTCCTCGTCGCCTCAAGGACATGCAGCGCTTAGCGGGATGTATGGCCAGCCTCGGCCGTTTCATCTCCAAGTTCGGCGAGAGGGCGCTGCCATTTTTCAAGATCATGAAGAGGTCCGGTCCCTTCAAGTGGACCCCTGAAGCAGCAAAGGCCTTTGAGGACCTGAAGAAATACCTGGCGAGCCCACCCATCATGGTTGCCCCACGCCCTCGCGAGCCTCTGAAGCTGTATCTTGCAGCCACTCCTCAGACGGCAAGCGCGGTCTTGGTGGCGGAAAGGGAAGAGCCAGTCCTCGCCAAGCAGACCTCCGCCTCGCCAAGCCCAGAACCCCCCGACAAGGAGGCACCCTCGCCAAGCATCCAGCCTCCTGCCGAGCCTCCCCAAGTGGGGCCTCAAGAAACCCTCGTCGAGGACTCTACCAAGCCTGGAGAGGAGTCAGCCGCTGCCACGCCAACGACTACCCTCGTCGAGCATCCCGTGTACTTCGTCAGCACAGTACTGCGGGACGCTCGCGAGCGCTACCCCATGCAGCAAAAGCTCCTCTTCTCGCTCCTCATCGCCTCCAGGAAACTGCGCCACTACTTCCAGGGCCACCCCATCAAGGTGGTCACCTCATATCCCCTGGAGCAGGTCCTGCGCAACCCAAACGCGACAGATCGCGTCGCAAGCTGGGGCATAGAGCTACAACCCTTCGAGCTGGAGTTTGACACCACCAGGGTCATCAAGGGCAGGGCGCTGGCTGATTTCATGGCCGAATGGACAGACACGCGTGAAGAAGAGCCTCAAGAGGAGGAGGTTACAGCCTCAGGAGGGACGACACCAAGCCACTGGACCATGCACTTCGACGGCGCCTTTGCGGCCAGGAGTGCAGGGGCTGGTGCCGTCCTCACCTCACCGACAGGCGACAAGCTCTACTACGCCGTCCAACTGTGCTTCAAGGACAATGACAAGGTCTCCAACAACATCGCTGAATATGAAGGCCTCCTCGCCGGGCTCAGAGCCGCCATCGCCCTCGGCATCAAGTACATCCTCATCAAGGGCGACTCCCAGCTCCTCGTCAACTTCTCCAACAAAAGCTACACGCCAAAGGACACCTACATGGTGGCCTACCTTGAAGAGGTACGCAAGCTGGAGAAGCACTTCAGGGGAATGGAGCTCAAGCACATCCCGCGGGCAGAAAACCAAGAGGCAGATGAAATTGCTCGGCGAGCAGCAAGAAGAGAAGCCCAGAAGCCTGGAGTGTTCGAGGAGAGGCTCACCAAGGCCTCGGTCAAGCAACCTGTGGTCAACATCAGCATCGACGAGGAGCTCCCACCTGCCCCACCGAGCGGAGCACCAAACTGTGGGTTGCCCTCGGGCGATCGTTTGCTGCTAACCCTGGTACGACAAGACACTGGTTGGATCGACGAGATCAAGAACTACCTGCAGAACCGAGCCCTCCCCGAAGACGACGCAGAGGCCGAGAGAATTGCTCGCCAGGCCAAGTCCTACTGCCTCCACGACGGAGACCTGTACCGCAAGCGACCCAATGGGGTTGCGCTGCGGTGCGTCCCTGCCGAGGAAGGCCGCCAGCTCATCAACGACATCCACAGCGGCGAGTGCGGCCACCACTCTTCCTCGCGCACCATTGCAGGCAAGGTCTTCCGGAGTGGCTTCTACTGGCCCTCAGTGCTTCAAGATGCCGCCGAAATCGTCCAGTCCTGCGACGCATGCCAATTCCACGCCAAGCAAATCCACCAGCCCGCGCAAGGACTCCAGACGATCCCGCTCTCCTGGCCGTTCGCGGTCTGGGGGCTGGACCTGCTGGGACCCTTCCCGCGAGCGCTCGGGGGCTACCGCTACCTCTACGTCGCCATCGACAAATTCACCAAGTGGCCTGAGGTGGAACCCGTACGCACCATTCCGGCGAAATCGGCGGTAAAATTCATAAGGAGCCTGGTCTGCCGCTTCGGCGTGCCCAACCGCATCATCACCGACAACGGCTCACAATTCATCAGTGGCGCCTTCAAGTCCTACTGCGGCAGCATCGGTGCCCAAATCTGCTACGCCTCGGTGGCGCATCCACGAAGCAACGGGCAGGCCGAACGAGCCAACGCCGAGGTGCTCAAGGGCCTCAAGACGAGAAGCTTCAACCGCCTCAAGGCCAGCGGCAAGCATTGGATCGATGAGCTCCCCTCGGTGCTCTGGTCCATCCGCACCACGCCAACGAAGCCAACTGGTGAGACGCCGTTCTCCCTCGTCTATGGCGCTGAAGCCGTCCTCCCCAGCGAGATCACTCATGGCTCTCCGCGAGTCCTGGCCTTCAAGGAGGCTGAGGTGGACGAACTCCGCAACGACGACCTGCTGCTGCTTGAAGGGCTCCGCCGCAATGCGGCCCTGAGAGCCGCAAGGTACCAGCAAGACCTCCGTCGCTACCACAGCCGCCACATCCGCCCGCGCACTCTCGAAGCAGGAGACCTTGTCCTGAGGAGAATCCTCTCCAGGGCAGGCCTCCACAAGCTCTCACCAATGTGGGAAGGCCCCTACAGAGTCGTGCACATCGCCAGGCCTGGCTCCGCGCGGCTCGAGACGGAGGACGGCATCCCTGTCGCCAACCCCTGGAACATCCAGCACCTGCGCAAGTTCTACCCCTGATCGCCCTCGGCGAGCAACTTTTTGCATCAAGGGAGAGCCACGCGCCATCATCCTCCACGAGGAAAAAACTTCGGGCTCCCCTCTCTACTATACGTGCCGCGGGCCGTTCGAGAAGACTCCCAAGCCATCACGCCTCGGCAAGGTAACCTCTTCAGGCACCATGCCTTGGCGTGGTGGATCCCCATGCCAGCCATGGTGGACCGCAGGCTCTACAAGCCACCCCCGCATAGGGGCCCCCTCTGAGCTCTCTCTACATGCGTCGCCACGAGCACGCCCCCTCGAGAGTTTCAGCCACAGCATGTGGAACCCCATGCCTGACATGGTGGATTTTTTGTTTCTGGCCACGCCAGTGTAATGAACATCTATTTCAGGTCATTTTGAACCTTTGCGCATCGCGCCAGCATATTTTGTGGCTTCGGTAAGCTGTTATGTTATTGCTGTTTATTTCTCGCTCGTATGATCCATCCTGTGTATCTCGCGAGCGGGGGCTAGCATGGTGCCATGCCACGGGAGCATCCCGGCAGCGCCTCAAACCCAAGGGATCCGAGCTCTGAACTCACGGACCAGCCTTCATGCATGTCAACTCCCAAGGAGCTCTGAACTCATGAGCCGGCTCCCGTGCACGTCAACTCACCAAGGACCTTGGTGCCTGTTCTCCTCGCGAGACACCCATGAAGGAACCTACGAGCACTGCATAAGTTATCTAGCTATGTATCGCTTGTGGTACGCCTATCTGTCAAAACGCAGGAAAACAGGTCCAAAGTGAGCGCCAGGAACCAACACCCTCTCCAAGGCAAAAACATCTCGCCAGGGAACCAACACCCTCTCCAAGGCAGAATGCCTCGCTAAGCTAAGTACAAACACTTGGTCGAATTTCCTCTCGCTGGTTTTTGCCCCTCGAGTCTCTTTTCTCTCTCCTACGCCTCAAGCATCGCGCTTCGAGGAGCTCTTACTTCTTGAGGCCTCACACACCCCCCGGCCTTGTGGAGCCCTGACTCTCACATACCGAAGCGGCGGTGGTGTAGCGCCAAGAGAGGGTCCTAAGACGTAGAGCGAAAAAGACATGAAGGGGAAAGACAAAAGCCACCCGAGGGACATTCACAAGCGCGTTCAAAAGCTTAAAGCAAGTCTTTACAAAAGTTGCTACAACCAAAATACTAAGATAATGTGCCCCATGCACGACCAGCTACAGGAAGGAGTTCAGGCCGTCGCGCCTCCTGAGGTGCCCGCTCCGTCCACGGCAGCTTCCGCCTCCAGGGCGCCTTCCTCGCCGTCGCCTTCGTCTTCATCGACCAAGACTTGGTCGTACTTCCTGGCGAGCACCTCAGCGGCCTCCCCCGCCTTGCTGCGGATCTCGACCGGCCCCATCACGGCCTCGAGGTTGAACGAGGGCCAGAGCTTCAGGAGGTTGCTGAAGACGCGGCTGGTGGCGAGGACGAGGAGATCGCGGCTCTCCGCCACGACGCGCTCGTCGAAGCGCTTCGCGACCTTTTCAAGCTCCCCGAGGAATTGCCCGAAGAAGTGCGTGTATGCGGCCTCGTCGTCGATCCCTCCGGAGGGAAAGTGGGGGACCTCGATCCTCATGTCATCCCCGACGGCGTTCGCGCGGCGGACCAGCTCGTGGAGCATGACCTGGCGCTGGCGCGTCATGGCCCGGCCGTGCTGCGCGGTGTCTCGCGCTTGCTCCGCGCGGTCCGCGGCCGGCCCCACCTGCTGCTGGAGGTCGCTCAGGTCTGCCTTCAGGGCGGCGATCTCCCTCTCCGCGCGAGTCAGCGCCTCCTTGGTGCGCTGGAGGCGAGAGGTCAACTCCTGCTCGACTTCTCGAGCCCTTCGATCCGGTGCAGGAACTCGTTGCGCTTGATTGTGAAGCGCTCTTCCTGCTTCTTGGCCTTGGCGTCGTAATCATTGGCGAGGCTCTCGCGGATGCGCTCAACCTTGGCGTCGGCCTCCTCCTGGGTCCGCTTCTGCTTCAGCGCAAGGTCGGCGTTGGCCTTGTCGTGGCGCTCCTTGCGGGTAGCCTCGCTCCTGGCCACTGAGTTCTCGCGCTCCTGCAGCTGCCCCTCGCGGGTGGCCTGCTCCTCCTCCAGCAAGTGGACCTGCTCCTCGCGCTGGTCCAGTTCCTTCTCCCGGAGGGAGAGCTCTTCCTCGCGCTTCTTCAGCTCGGCCTCACGAGGCGCCAGCTGCCCCTCGCGGGCGTCTAGCAGCTCGCGGAGCTCCTTCAGGCTAACCCTTGCGGCCTCAGACTCGGCGGCGAATTTTTGCTTGGCGGCCGCTAGCTCTTGATGCTTGGCGTCGGTCTCCGCCTCCAGCGTCTCCCGGGCGGCGTTCAGCTGGTCCATGACCTCAGCCGCCTCCCGCTTGACGCTGTCACGGGTCTCCTTCGCGAAGCGCATCGCTTCTTCGCGCGCCGCCTGGGCCGTCGCGTCTCCCCGACGGCACATCTCCACCCTCTCGTGGAGGAGGGCCCAGGCGTCAGCCAGTTTTGTCCGCTCCTCCTCCCGGGCGCGCTCCTCCTCAGCGCTTTGCACCTCCAGCTCGTCAAGCGCCCGTCGCGCTTGGTCGAAGACAACCCTGCGACGAGCCGCGCGAGGGCGCGGCTCCTGCAGCGTCAAGGTCCCCGCGTCGTCGCGGGGCTCAGAGGCCTCGACACTCGTCGAGGCACCGGGGGCCTCCTGCCTCGGGCTCACGGCCGTTTCTGGTACGGCCTGGGGGCTGGCGCGGTCGCCTCCCTCGTTGCCCAAGGCAAGAGCCCTCTGGGGGCTGGGCGTCCTCTCACCCCCGGCTCCGCCGCTCGGGGGCTCCAGGGGCGCCTCCACCTCCTGCTCTTCAGGGGCGCTCCCCGCCCCTTCCGTGGTGGCCGCGTCCGCCGCGGCCTCGGGCGCGTCCGCCCTCCTTGTGGGAGCCTCCTCCGCCTCTGGAGGCGGCTCCATGACGATCTCTTCGTCCTCCTCTTCCTCTTCCGCGCGGTGCTCGACCGCGGGGGGAGAGGCAGCTCGAGTTGGCGGCAGCGTCGCCACCTCAATCACCTCCTCCGCGCGGTGCCCAACCGCGGGGGGAGAAGCAGCCCTAGCTGGAGGCGACGTCGCCTCTTCAACCACCTCCACGCGGTGCTCACCTGCGGGAGGAAAAACCTCTCGCTGATGCTCGGTGGCCTCTTGCTGCGGTTTGTCGGCTGTTTGCCGCGGCTCGTCAGCCGCCTGCTGCGGCCCTTCGGTCGCCTGCTGCGGCTTTTCGGCCACCCGCTGCAGCTCATCGGCCACAGGCGTCTCCTCGGCGGCGCTGGCGGTCTCCCCAAGCTTGCGGAGGCGCCGCCTCTTCGGCGCCGCGGGTACGCTGAAGAAACACAAACAAAGCAAAGACCCTTCAGGAGGAGATTCTCAGAAGCAAATGCCGAAAGAAAAGAAAGAGCCAAACTTACTCGTCGGCCGCTCTCCACACCCTTTTCTTCCCCTTGGGCGGCTGGAGGGTGCTCGCTCCGGCCTCTTCGGGAGGCGCCGCCGCTTCCTCGGGAGGAGCATCCCTCGAGGCGGCCCCGGCGTCCCTGTCGTGGAGGGCCTTGGTGCGGGGCTCGTGGCGCCCTCTCCTGCTGCTGCCCTCCTCCTCCGTGGGGCGTTGGGAACGAACCACGCGGAAGACGTCCTCGTCGCCGCTAGAGGAGATCTCCTGGAGGTCCACGCCGGGCGGCGCGTTCCTTGAACCTGCGTCGCCCCCCGAGGGGTCGGCACCCCTCGAGGCCTCGTCCTCGCCAGAGGGGTTGGCACCTCGGGAAGCCTCATCCTCGCCAGACTCTTCATCCTCGTCCGGCTCCAGCGCGTCGCCCACCTGCTCCTGTTCCGCCGCCCACGGGTTGCGGCGGGACCCGACAAGCCTCGCGGGTCTGATGCCCCATTCATCGAAGAGGGGTAGGAGCCCACGGGCCTCACGAACGCTCTCATCCACATAGACGAACAGCGGCAAGGCGTCGTCGTTGCTTGGGGGCGAAACGGACGTCGTGGCGAAAAGGACCTTCATGATCTGCTTCAGCTCGCCTGGGGTGAGGTCGTCGGCGCTGAGGCGCATCCTATCATCTGGGCCTGAGTAGGTCCACATCGGCTCCGAATGCCATTGAAGAGGAGCAATGCGGCGTGCAACAAAATCCATCGCCACCATCCGGCCGGTGAGCCCGGCCTCTCGGAGCACCTGAATACGCTCGTATACCGCCTCAAGCTTAGGGCCCTCGAAGTCACCGCTCGCCCAACGCGCCCACTTCCTCGGCGGCGCCACGGGTACCTCCAGGTTGCGGTTCGACGACTTGGTGCCGACAAAAAGCCATTTCTGGCGGAACTTCTCCACCTTCTTCGTCACCTCGGTGATGGCATTCTCACCCTGCCACGCGATGGGATGTATTCTTCACTTCTGGCGGCGGCAATGCGGAAGGAGACGCATCCAAGCCGCTCGTTCGACTTGGTGCTCCGGAGGGAGTAGAAGCTGCGAAAAAGGGGCACCGAGGGGTGGACACCAACGTACGCCTCGCAGAGGTAGGCAAAGATGGCGAGAATGAGCACGGAGTTGGGGTGGAGGTGAAGAAGTTGGATCCGGTACGCTTCAAGGATCGCCAGGAGGAAGCTGGAGAAGGGAGGAACGAGGCCGACGTAGAGTGTGTGAAAGAAGATGGGGTAGTACCCCGCGCCGACCTTGCTGCTGCCGGGCGCTATGCTGGTGGCACCGAGCTCGTGGGTGTTGGCGGCCACCAGGTGCCGCACCCTGGAAACCGTCGCCGCGCCGACAAGGGACTCTGGCATCGTCCCCTGGGGCGCGGCGCCCCGCGCCGCCGCCGCAGACGTGCCGGTCTGCATCGCACCCTTGCCTTTTTGGCCGTCGGTCGCCCTCTTGGGAGCCATGAACGTCGGAGAAGGAGCTTGAAGACGAGGACTTCGGAAGCAATGTGCTCTGAGAGGAAGGAGAGGTTTTGAAGAAGAGGGCGGCGGAGTAATGGGAGAAGTGACTGGGCGCAGTCCGCGCGCCCAGGCTTTATTGAGCAACTCCCGAGTCGTGGCGGGCCCCGCCACGTCGCCCGTTGGAGCCGAGGAGGTCGTGGCCGCGGGTGCAACTGCTGCGCTCCACGTGTCGCGGCCCTGTCAGGCATCTTTGGCCCCTCGACGCTTCGCCTTCGTCCATGGGCCTCGGCGTGCCCGTCGCGGGCCCGGGGGCTACTGTCGGCACAGTGGAAACCAGGGTACCACGGGCCGGCCTGCCAGGGCCCACAAGATTCTTTGGATGATTTTCGCTAAGGACCAGGCTCTCCAAGCCTGGCGAGCCTCGCGAGGGTATTCCCCTCGCGAGGGGTCTTTTCTCCTCGCCGAGGATTCCCTCTCTTGGCGAGGGATCGCAACTCGACAAGGTGTCTCCGACGCCACCCGCAATTCTGCTAAGGACCAAGCCGAAGGGCTCGGCGAGGTTTTTCGCCTCGCCGAGGCTCCTTCCTCACGAAGCCATCCCTGCCTCCGCTGCAGAGTGCACATGGGCTCTGCGCCATGTGCAGAGTGACGCGCGCGCTTGCGCGCGATGACGGCGACGCCGCAGTTGCCGTTCCCATGCATAAAGGAGTCAACAAAGCAGCGCCAAGCAAAGTAGACAACGAGTATTGCCACTTCGGTGATAAGGGAACCGTCTGCAGCTACGCTCCAAGGGCGACGTCACCGTGGGACCCGTTCCGCCTCCGGAGCGCCAGCCCGCCGCCCGTTGGACGGTGGCCTTTTCCAGCTTTGATGACGCCGTCCCTGCCCTAGACCGCGTCCATGGCCTTCACCTTTCTGGTGGACATCACCTTTATGGTGCACCGCGCCTCCTCCTTCGTCGCCGTGTGGTAACCGTTCCCGCCCAAACATTTGGGCGAAAGAGGTCCGAGACGCCTATAAAAGGAGAAGGGGCGCGCCCAAGCAAGGGGTTCGGATTTTCGGAATCTGGGAGCTTAGACCAAACCCTAGATCTGAAGACTAGCAAGTAGCCATTGTTAGCCACCTCGAGCTCGACAAGCTCTCCTTGTACTGTGAACTCTCCAAGCAGTGCAATACACCATAAGCAGGACGTAGGGGTTTTACCTCCACAAGAGGGCCCTGAACCTGGGTAAGACTGAGCGTTCCATCTCTGCAGTGCTGTCCCGCAGCGAGTCCGACGAGCATCGTCGCCGGAGCACGTTGAGGGTTGTTTGATTCCGTGTTCAGCCCCTTACTCGATCCTTCTCGAGACACACCCAGTTCCTGGGACAGTTCTCCGACATAAAGGTTGTTATATTATCATAACTCATGTATGTCCATAATAAGTTTTATACCATGCTATAACTTTATTAACCGGAAACATTAATACACGTGTGATATGTAAACAACCAGGTCCCTAGTAGCCTCTATTTAACTAGTCCATTGGTCAACAGATGATCAATGTTTCCTGATCATGGACATTTATGTCAATTGACAATGGAGTCATATCATTGGGTGAATGATGTGATGGACACACCCAATGTAAGTATCATGACTTGATCAACGTTCAGCGTCGTGATAGTTAGAAACATAGTAACCTAATCCTTAGACCGTGAGATCTTATTAAATCACTGTTACCCGAGGTTGCCTTGATTGCATCAACCGTCACACCGTAACAGGGTGATCATAAAGGTGTAGTTGGGTATTCCGGAGGAGCACGTTGAGGCGTATGATCAAGACAGGGATTTGTGCATCCGAATGTCGGAGAGATACTAAAGGGGCCCACTCGGTGAGATCACATCGAAGTTTGCAAACATGTGACTAGGTCACAGGACGTGTGATCATGAGAACGAGTTAAATGATGTTTGTCGGTAATGAGATAGAACTAAGTATCAGGATACTGAAGATCATATCTCGGACAAACTCAGTATAGAGTTACAAAGTGAATAGGATATGAATGTTAAGGTTCAAGTGAATTAATTCGTGGAACACACAGGGGCCATCATGGGTTTCCAGAACCCGATGTTGGTCATTGATCGGAGAGGTGTCTCGATCATGTCTGGAGTGATCCCGAACTGTGCGGTGGCATGCTTAAGGGTATACGATGCTTAGGGAATAGTTTGGTACCGAAGGAGAAAAGGAAAAGAGAATTGGAATTGTTCCGAAAATTATCCGATGGTGATCGGAGGAGTTCCAAAGTGTTTCGGAATGAGGGAGAATTATCCGATGATAATCGGAGAGGCCCGGAAGGTGTTTCAGAATAAGGGAGAAATATCCGATGGAGATCGGAGGGCAACGAAAGGTGTTTCGGAGCAAGTTAAATTAAATAATATGTATTTAATATTAATTAAAGTTATTAATATTTAAATAAATATTTTTATTTAATTGAATGGACAGCCCACCATAATGGGCCTCACCCGAGAGGGGAGGCCCAAGAGGTGGAGTAGCACCAAAGAGAGGAAGGGGGCGGCCAAGCCTTAGTGCACTAGTAGGAAAACCCCTATCACTGGCGAACCTATATAGGCTATCGCTGGCGAACATGCGGTTCGCCAGCGCTCATATCGCCAGTGGTAACAGCTTACCGCTAGCGAACATGAAACTTACCACTGGCGAACCAAAAGAGATGTTTGCCAGTGATACCGTTTTCCAGATTAAAAAAAAATGTCCGTCCATGTCGGAGGGGCTCCGTTTCTATCACGCACGGAGGAGGACAGGCGGACGACGGACGCGCCGTGTAGACCACGCTCCTTCTGCGGCATTGGGGGCCCAAATCGACGGGGTGGGGCCTAGCGTGCCGGGAGCCTCTGGCCAGGGCCCCTTATGCTCGACTCCAGGAGGTCGCCGACGAGCCGGATCCTGCGTCGGATCTAGCCGGCGGCGGCTAGAAGTCCACGACGGCGGCGAGTGCCCTACGCCGTACGCTAGCTGGGGGGCCAAGTCGGCGAGCGCGGACGGCACGGCGAGCAGCCACGCGGAGAGTCCGCCCAGCGCGAGCGCCCGCGTGTGGGGGTGCGGCGGCGCGCTCGACCGGGGAGGCGGCATGGAGCCGGAGGGAGAGCTCGTGGAGGGCGGCGGTGCGGATCTTGGTGATGCGGGAGGTAGCGTATACGCAGCAGCAATGCGGTCACCACGGGCGACGGAGGTGGAGACTACGCGATGGAGGAGTGTGGTGGCGTGGTGCGGGCCGGAGGTGGAAGATGTAGAGGATAAGAGAGAGTGTGTGGTGGCAGAGGATAGAGATAACGGAGAGAGGGTGGGTGCCTAGGACGCGGCCCATAAAATACCGCTGGCAAACATTTCCGTCCTGTTCGCCAGTGGTAAGTGAGGGCCCGGGCGACCTCAGCGGGGCCACCTACCACTGGCGAGCAGGAAAGCTTGTTCGCCACTGGTACTTAACTTACCACTGGCGAACAAACTATCTATTCGCCAGCGGTAGGTGGCCCCACTGAGGTCGCCCGGGTCACGCCCTTACCACTGGCGGACAAGAGTGCATGTTCGCCAGTGGTACTTGCACCACCACTGGCGAACTGGAATACATGTTCGCCAGTGATAGTTATCGCTGGCGAATGTTAATTTCTTGTTCGCCAGAGAGTGCCCGGCGGCTATAGCACTTTTCCTACTAGTGGTGGGCTCCCCACATGGGGCCCATGAGGGGGCCGGCTCCCCCCTTGGCTGGCCAACACCATCTGAGATTAGTCCCACATGGCTAAGCCAAGGGGGTTGGCTCCCCTCTTCAGCCTATATAAAGTGGAGGTCCCCTCCCCTCAAAGGCATCCCAATAATCCATTTGTTCTCTCTCTCTCTCTCTCTCTCATTCGCTCACGTGTGGTTCCCGGATTTTGGAGCCGCATACGGGGTGTGGGTATTCTCCACCATACGCACGCCGTCGTGCTACTGGAACTTTGGTCCGAGCTTTTCTTCTTCCGCTGCTTCGCTGGACCGGAACCCGTGGGACATCGTCTACGCCGGATGCGTCTAGAGCTGCGAGAGTGCCGCCACTTGTGGCAATTGGAGCTTGTACGACTACACATCCCTAAGGTCGGCATCGCCGTACATCTTCATCATGCGTCGACATCAACACAGATCTTTTGATCATCAACACTTACGTCTTCAAGGGTATGATTACCGTTCCCTCCATTACTTTCATGTCTCATAGATAGATATTGGCTAGTTTGTGGTTCGCGTTGTTCGGATTTTTTGTGTTTTCTGTCGCAGAACACCTTCACAGCTAATGACATGATTTAATATATTATTCTCACGGTGTCTCATGGTGGGCAGTCCAACTCCATGTTCTCCAACATGTGTCCACATTATTGATCGACATCTCCATGTCAATGATCCGTGAAACATGATCATCCATCAATACATGTGCTAGTCATTAACTCATATGCATCCCTGATATGATTATTGACTAGCTGGGGACCTCTTTTGAATAACATCATAGAAATAATGGGTTTCACAAACAAATCACGTATTCATTAACCAATATCATGATAGTTTATTAAAGGGATGGAATAAAAATTATTCTCTATTAGATATTCATAACATATGATAATATCATCATCAATATGATTGCCTCTAGAGCATATTTCCAACGGAAAAAAGATAGAGCATGCAAGGCTTTCGCCTCCCTTCTCATGTTCGTTTCTTGGGAGCTTTGGAAGGAGCGCAATGCGAGGGTCTTCTTCCACCATGCTTCCACCGCTACGGTCATCATTGCTAAGATGATAAAGGAGGAGGGCAAGCTTTGGAGATCGGCGGGGGCAATCTCTTTGGGTAGTGTAATGTCGGGAGAGTAGGCTGTTTTGAAAGTCCTAGGGCGTGTCCTAGGCATTAAGAAACTAAAACCTTCTTCTTATTCAATGAAATGGCAAGTCTTTTGCTTCATTTAAAAGAAACTTTTCAAATTAACGTGTAGTAGTCAAATAGTATAAATGGTTGGTATTGTGTGTTATCTCTCAATGTTGTATGCTTTCATTTCATCTTTGTCATTCAAAGTTTCTGCTTATGTCGTACTATCCGTGCTATTATGTCTTAAATAATGATCCTCTCAAACATCACCGTTCAGTGCACTTGTCGTTCAACAGAGCTTTGTTCGAGTAAAGTAGTACATGTACAGTAGGTGTAGTATTTGTTATAGGTTTGCTGCTAGGGTTAGGTTTGGGCGCTATGCGTGTGTCTCGGGCGCTCTGGCTCTCTCGAGATGTTGCCAATGGTCGCTCCTTCTCAGCCTGATCGAAGTGCTCCCGCGGTGGGAGCCAAAGGCGGCGGCGGGGTTGGACGCAAGATCCTGTCTCACTAAGGTCATTTTTATGCATGTTTCTTTATCATTTATTTGAGCATTTTCATGATGGGTCTTTGGATGTTCAACGTATAAATTATGGTGTCATAATTTGCCAAAGATAGCAGAGGCTAATAAGATACAACAGTTCAGACCTATTTTGTTTGCTTCATTGCGTTTATAAATTGATCACTAAAACCTTGACCATCAAACTAGAACCTGATGCAGCTAATTAAATTGTTTAATGTGCAGAAGAATGCTTTTATTAAAGATAGAAATATAATGGATGGTGTGCTTTCCTTGCATTACATTATATATCATACACATGTTAAGAAACAAACTGGCCTCATCCTCAAGATTGACTTTGAGAAAGCGTATGATAAAGTCAACTGGGACTTTCTAACTGAGTGCCATAGAGCTAATGGGTTTCATAACATTTGGTGTTTCTTGGATTTTCCAAATTCTTCATTATGGAACTGTGAGTGTTAAGATAAACAACCAAAGTAGACCCTATTTTCAAAGTGCAACATGGGTTAGACAAGGGGATCCCCTGTCCCGTCTTGTTTTCAACATGGTGGGGGAGTCTCTCACCAAAATGGTTTTAAAGGCCACAAGAAGATGGTCTTTTTAGTGGTCTGGCTCCTGACTTGGTTGAAAATGTTATAGCCATCCTTCAACATGTAGATGACACTGTGTTGTGCATTTCTCATGATGGGGTACGCGGCGATCAAGTTTTCTCGGTTTGTTATCGGACCCATAGATATTCAGGTGTGGTGGTTTTTATTTTTAATTTTCCTCCGTTCCTTTTTTCGTTTTCTTCTGCTTCCTTTTGTTTTTTTGCTGCTTCTTCTCTTGTTTCTTCTTCTTCTCCTCCACCTTCTTTTTATTCTTCTCTCTCTTTTTCTTCTCCTCTAAGCTGACTTTTTTTGTATCCAGAAAATGGTTCCTGTTGGCTTGGCAGTGTCTTTGCGCACAATGAAGATTTTGGCGCTAAATTCTATCGGGCCAAATCTAGCCGTGGTTATATGGGGTTCCTTAGATGCTTTCCTTTCACGGAGAAGTTATATATCTAGGTGAGGCTCTCAGTTGTTCGGTGTCTGAGTGTATGAGTACATGTAATTAGGCGTGACAGTGCAGTTGTTTAAACTGCATCCACGAGATCTTGAAGTCGATATAGCTACTGTATGAGGGGATTGTGTTGTTCAGTCGTCCGTATTGTTTTTTATTGTACTTAACATGTTATTATTTTCTGTTGCAGTCAATACAACACATCAAGAGGAAAAATGTGCTGACATTGAGCACAGAGGGCTCTATCGAGTGTCTTAATCTTCATCCCAGGGATATTAGTTTGTGTGATTACCGAGGCATGACGCACGATACTACGTTTTTTTAGATAAAGAGTATATATTAATATCAAGAAGATACCAATTACACCCAGCCTCTGCAACAATGTAATAACCGAAGGTATTACGGATGCACACAGCCGAAAGACAATAAAAAGAAGAAATAAAAAAGAAAAGTCCCGAAACAGAGGTGCAGTCCTTATAGCAGGAGCACAACCACCACCAAAACAACACCTGATGTCCAATCTCTCCAAAAGCAACGCCTTCATGAAGGGAACAGTGCACAAGCACCGTCATTGCCCGATCGAAATCTTGGGTTTTCACCCTGGAGATAGTCCCCACTCTCAAAACAATGTCTTCAACAAGTTCATTGCCAGGCACAACCAATTAAGGCCAGATCTTGGATTTTCACCCTGAAAGGTAGAACTTTGAACTTCACCTGTGCTGTCACCCCCACTTCCATTCCGCTGCATACGAGTCTTGAAGCTCCAAGCAAGTTCCTCATCGTCACCAAGAGTCAAATCACCGTTCCTAGTCCTCCGATCTCGGCTTTCATGACATTCTCCGCTTCTGACTTCATCCAAGATGGCAACAGATAGCAGATCTTCATACCGCTTGCTCCTTAACGAAGAATCGTGGGCACGATCGAATCCCATCCAATCCAGTAATCTCTAGGCATAAACGCTCATAGTAGATCACCGGCGGAGCCTTCCGAAACCCGACACTCCGACCAGATCAAGGAGGACATGTGTCAGGCAGATCTTCATCTTGACACAAGAGGAACCCTAGGACCACCGCCTTTTATTGGGCAGATCGGAAGGCCCCCACGCCGCCGCACGCTGGCCGAACCCCTCCGGCGGAAGAGGAGGCACGACAACGAAGACCCACGCGCACGCGCCGTCCCGCTGGTAACAGCAAGGCCGGACACGAGCACCGTGCCGCCTCCCCACGCACCTCCGGGCGACCGACGGCTGCACCGAAGATGGGTCTAGGTGGAAGCCTAGTACCTACAGCTGCTGCCCCACCTCACGCGCAGGACGTCCATGGGATAGACGCTGCGCCCGAGAGAGAGTCGCCGCCCCGATCCCGCTCGCAGAAGATCAACGGCGCCATCCCCGAACGCCACCAGTGCTCTGCCGCAACGATGCCCGCTAGCACCATAGGCGCTGGGCCCGCCGCCACCGCGGCCCTCGCCGGCGGCAGCGGCGGCAAGGGAGGTCTCCGAGCGAAGTTCTTTGGGCGACGAGGGTCTCGCCCCGGTGCCGCCTCGGGGGACGGCACGGGAGCGGAGGGGAGGGGACGGGCGGCGGAGGAGAGAGACCGGCGGCCGGACTGGTGGCGGCTAGGGTTTTATCAGTTTTTTTTTGTAATGAATGCAAGCGTGCTGAAGGTGATGAGGATAGGTGTTCTATTTGCGCACCGGGATCAATGGTGGTTTACTCAGTGCCGACGATTACAGCTGTATAAGAAAGGTTCTCCAGGTGAGATATTCGTTTTGAATCGCTGATCTGTTTCAATAAGTTTGGGATTGGAGGTGTTAGAGAAGTCTCGCATCCATTTAGTTCTGGTAGAATCCCATTTCAGATAAAAAGCAGTTGTTGCAACTATACGCATACATGTACTCATTTTTATAGTAAAATGATGTAAGCAGAACACTTCTGGACTGGGATATGGACAATATTGATTACCATTAATGTTCCATTTTCAGACATTTTTCGCATTTTACATTTGTGTTTTCATTATATTGTACATGTTCCCATATTTTCACATAGAAGAAAGTCTATATTGACCCTATAGACCCATCAGTAGCCTCTTACCCACTAGGCGGTAATAGTAGTATTAGCCATCAGATCGAATCTAATTAACGGCTCTTATTGATTTAGGTCTACTGAACGCCCTCCATTTTCAAATCTAGACATTTGGCATGTGCTTTGTTAAGTATGTGCACGCTTTAGTGTTGTGGTGTGAGTATGCATGTTGTCTATGAGTGTACCTCGTTGTAACATTTGAAAACCTATTTCTCTCTCTTCGTCGGTGCCATGCATATAGGGATCAATAATGTTGAGACTTGTATGCGTACAAGTACAACTCATCTCGCCGGCTTTCACTAAGTACCACCGCGCATGACAAGTGTGCTGGCTGCGCGACTTAACCCAGAAAATCTACCGACTACCGGCACATTTTTGAGCATTAATTCATACACCCACTAGTAGAAAAAGGGCCTTTCGGCCAGAGCCCCATAAGCCATTATTCCCGGTTCGGCCAAAAACCGGGATCAATGCCCGGCATTGGTCCCGGTTCGAGCTGCCAGGGACCCGTGATCCATTGGTCCCGGTTCGGATGGGGGCATTAGTCCCGGTTCATGCTATGAACCGGGACTAAAGCTCCCGCGCCGGACATGTGGCGTGCCGCTGAGCATTAGTCCTGGTTCATAGCATGAACCGAAACTAATACTCCTCCTCTGCCTATATATACCGCACCTAGCCAGCTTTTCTCCTCTCTTTTTTTTCCTGCTAGGAGGTGTGAGAGGTAGGTGCTAGTTTGTTTTCCTTTGCTATGCACTAGAGGTGTTCGATGAAATGCCCGAGTCACACTTAAGTTCACACAAAATGATATGAGGTGCCCGAGCCACACTTAAGCTTTCTCCTCTCTCTTTCCTCCGATCGATCGAGGTTAGCAACCTTGTCCTTTTCATCTGTAATTGATACAAATATTGCATGTGTCGATGTACGGTGGTCATTTCACTATTCAAGATGTTATTCTAATGGTATTTGATAAACTTAATTATATGATATGCAGATGGATGCACGGATGCGATGGATATATGGCGACCGACGCAGTTCCGATTTTATTGCAGGCCTGCATAAATTTATCGATGTGGATGAGGCAAACAAAGAGGATGGTTTTATGCCTTGTCCATGTGTGGACTGTCGGAACGTCAAGGAGCACTCTTCCTCGAGATCCCTTCAAGGCCACCTGCTTCGGAGAGGTTTCATGCCCAGCTATAATTGTTGGACCAAGCACGGAGAAAGAGGGGTTATGATGGAAGACAACGAAGAAGAAGAGGATGATGACAACTATCCTATGTTCCCTGAAGAATAAGGTGATGCTGCGATGGAAGATAATGAACAAGAAGGAGGTTAAGAACAACGGGCATCAGATGAGCCCGCTGATGGTCTTGGTCGGGTCATTTCTGATGCAAAGCGAGAATGCGATACAGAAAAGGAGAAGCTGAAATTGGAGGCCATGCTAGAGGATCACAAAAAGTTGATGTACCCAAATTGCGAAGATGGCAGCACAAAGCTCGGTACCATACTGGAATTGCTGAAATGGAAGGCAGAGACTGGTTTATCTGACAAGGGATTTGAGAAGTTACAGAAAATAATGAAGCCGAAGGTTCCAAAGGATAACGAATTGCCCGTGACTACGTACGAAGCAAAGAAGGCTATCTTCCCTCTAGGATTATATGTGTAGAAGATACATCCATGCATTAATGACTGCATCCTGTATCGCGGTGAGAAGTACGAGAATATGGATGAATGACCGGTATGCACTACACTGCGTTACAAGATCAGACAAGATGACCCTGGTGATGTTGAGGGTGATGACGAGCCCCCCAGGAAGAGGGTTCCTGCTAAGGTTATGTGGTATGCTCCTATAATACCACGGTTGAAACGTCTGTTCAGAAACAAAGAGCATGCCAGGTTGTTGCGATGGCACAAAGAAGAGCGTAAGAAAGACGGGAAGTTGAGACACCCCGCCGATGGGTCGCAGTGGAGAAAAATCGAGAGAGAGTTCTCGGACTTTGCAGGTGAGGCAAGGAACTTATGGTTTGGTCTAAGTACAGACGGCATGAATCCATTTGGGGAGCAGAGCTGCAGTCACAGCACCTGGCCCGTGACTCTATGTATCTACAACCTTCCTCCTTGGTTGTGCATGAAGCGGAAGTTCATTATGATGCCAGTGCTCATCCAAGGCTCGAAGCAACCCGGCAACGACATTGATGTGTACCTAAGGCCATTAGTTGATGAACTTTTGCAGTTGTGGGCTAAACCAGGTGTACGTGTGTGGGATGAGCACAAACAGCTAGAATTTGACCTACGAGCGTTGCTGTTCGTAACCATCAATGATTGGCCTGCTCTTAGTAACATTTCAGGACAGTCAAACAAGGGATACAACGAATGCACGCACTATTTAGATAAGACTAAAGGTACATATTTGAAAAAATGTAAGAAGGTTGTGTACCTGGGGTGTCTTCAATTTCTTCCAACCAATCATCCCGTAAGAAAGAAAGGCAAGCATTTCAAAGGTGAGACAGATCACCGGAAGAGGCCTAACCTCCCTGATGGTGATGCTATATTTAGAATGGTCAAGGACATAGAAGTAATCTTTGGAAAGGGTCCTGGCAGTCAATCTGTTCTGAAAGACGTTGCTATCGGACACGCGCCCATGTGGAAGAAGAAATCTATATTTTGGGAGCTACCCTATTGGAAAGTCCTAGAGGTCCGGTCTTCAATCGACGTGATGCACGTGACGAAGAATCTTTGCGTGAACCTGCTAGGCTTCCTGGGTGTGTATGGAAAGACAAAAGATACACCAGAAGCACGGGAGGACCAGCAACGTATGAAAGACCCATACAACAAGCAGACGGATAAAGGGCGTCATTACTTAAGCAGCTACGCTCTTACCAAAGCAGAGAAGGAAATCTTTTTTGAATGCCTGAGCAGTATCAAGGTCCCGGCTGACTTCTCGTCAAATATAAAGGGAATAATAAATATGGTAGATAAAAAATTCCAAAACCTGGAGTCTCATGATTGCCACGTGATTATGAGGCAGTTGCTTCTGGTTGCATTGAGGGGGCTTCTACCGGAAAATGTTCGAGTACCCGTTGTAAAGCTATGTGCATTCCTCAACGCAATATCTCAGAAGGTAATCGATCAAGAAAGTCTGCCAAGGTTACAGAGGGATGTGGTCCAATGTCTTGTTAGTTTTGAGTTGGTGTTCCCCCCCCCATCCTTCTTCAATATTATGACGCATCTCCCGGTTCACCTAGTCGACGAGATTGCCATTCTCGGTCCTGTATTTCTACACAATATGTTCCCCTTTGAGAGGTTCATGGGAGTCTTAAAAAATATGTTCATAACCGTGCTAGGCCAGAAGGAAGCATCTCCAAGGGCTATGGAATAGAGGAGGTCATTGAGTTCTGTGTTGACTTTATTTCTGACCTTAAGCCGATTGGTATTCCTGAATCGCGGCATGAGGGGAGACTTAGTGGAAAGGCACGCTAGGAAAGAAAGCAATGATATGTAGGGACGGGCATTCTTTCACTCAAGCACACTAAACAGTTCTACAAAGTTCCACCTTCGTGGCTCCGTATATCGAGGTACACAAGAATAGTGTACGCTCCAAAAACCAGGGGAAGCCTGACTCCTAGATTAAAGAAAAACACATGGAGACTTTCGGCAGTTGGTTGCTATTACATCTCATGAATGACACCACTGTTGGAGATCAGCTCTACTTGTTGTCCGCGTCACCATCTTCGACTGTATTGAATTTCCAAGGGTACGAGATAAATGGGAATACATTTTACACGATCGTCCAAGATAAAAAGAGTACCAACCAAAACAGTGGTGTCCACTTTGATGCAACAGACGACAATGGGCAAACGGACACATACTATGGTTACATAGAGGAGATATGGGAACTTGACTATGGACCTACTTTTAAGGTCCCTTTGTTTCGGTGCAGTTGGGTCAATATGAATGGAGAAGGGGTAAAGGTAGACCAGCTGTACGGAATGAAAACAGTGGATCTCAAGAATCTTGCTTACAGAGACGAACCATTCGTCCTAGCCAATGATGTGGCTCAGGTTTTCTATGTGAAGGACATGTCCTCCAGACCAAAAAAAAGAAAAAATAATCAAACAAATACATCACACGATGAGCCAAAGCGTCACATAGTTCTTTCAGGGAAAAGAAACATCGTGGGAGTTGAGGACAAGAGAGACATGTCAGCAGATTATAATAAGTTTGATGAAATTCCGCACTTCACAGTGAAAACTGACCCAAGCATCCCGTTACATAATGAAGATGCTCCATGGTTACGGCCGAAGAAGCGATCATAGTGATCATAAGCAAGGCACAAACACTAGATGGGGATGTTGGTTATATGTAATAATATATTAAACAATTTATGTATGAGTGTTCTCAAACTTGGCACACAATGTCCCATTCCTTTTGGTACCACTTGGTTCTAAAGAAAATGCATTAAACCTTTTATGCAACTATGTTCTGAAAACTCGGAAGAGGTTGGAACAAAACACAAAGGTTTCCCTGCATACAGCCCGACGGTGGCTAGAGAGTGTCCGCATATCAAATGCACTGTCGGGATGTAACGGGATCCAAAGTGGTTTGTGCTAGTGCTGATCCAACAGCTCACAAGCCCGCAAAAGAAACACACCCCTGATCCAACGGCTCACAAGCCCGCAAAAGAAACACAAGACCTGTGTGCACACAATCCAACAGCTCTCAAGCGCTCGAAAGAAACACACCTCTGATCTAACGGGCTCACAAGCGCTCGAAGGAAACACATGATCCGTGTGCTTCTTCCTGCGCGTTCCACCACTTCCCGCCTTCATCTTCCCGCCATTTCTCACTATATATATGTAGGTTTGGCCGCCATTTCCATATCACATCTAAACTCATATCTGCAACCTCATCACTCTCTCATGGCTTCCACCGTACCCACTCTAACCTACCCTGAGGCGGAGGCGCTTTGCGCCTTGAACTACCCCTGCCCGCCCGGCTACCGCGTCCCCGCCGGCTGGTGGCTGAGCGCCGGAGGTGTGCCGGTCCCACCTGTCCCTCAAGGTGTGGCGCGTCGGGCGGCCATCACGAACCACTACTACCTCGGGCTCACGCTGGAGCAGCGGATGGATCCCCGCTGGCATCCCGACTACCGCCCGACTTGGGACGCCTTCTTCATCAATCGGCGTGAGAGGGCGCTCGCCAGGTACGAGGAGGACGGCCTGCCTCCTTTGAACTTCAACGAGGCCAGCCGTCGGCTGTGTTGGGGTGGCCGGACTCTCCAGAGCGTCATGGACTACATCATGGCCGGCGATAACCCCCGCCTGCGCTACCCTCACATCCAGTCCAGGCGTGCTCACCCATCGAGGTTGGAGCCACGAGCACCGTCCGATGACATCGACGACGACGACTACGAGGACGAGTATTATAGGCCTAGGCAGGAGTATGACTAAGATTGTTAGGACAAATGATCCACTGTTGTCATTGGTTAGGACAAATGATTTGTATTCGGTCGATGAACTAGTTATTATCAGATGATCCACTATTTGGGCCTTTTGTCCCGGCCCATCTCACCAGCCGCGACTAAAGCCTGTCAGCGCGCGCGGGTAACTAAAACTGAGGGATTTCTAGATAGAACAAAACACACGGTTTCACCTGGATACAGCCCTACGGTGGCTAGAGAGTGCCCGCATATCAAATGCACCGTAGGACGTATGCAGGGAATCCGAATGATTTGTATTCGGTCGATGAACTGAAGGATTTCTAGATAGAACAAAACACACGGTTTCACCTGCATACAGCCCTACGGTGGCTAGAGAGTGCCCGCATATCAAATGCACCGTAGGACGTATGCAGGGAATCCGAATGCTCTATATACCAAATGAACTACAATGAGTACACACTGAGAGTGCCAAAGATGTCCGAGATGTGGGCTATATATAGGGTCGCGTGGCTCACGAAGTGTGTCGTGTCTTGGATCACGGACACCGGGAGTAAAGGATACCCTGTTTTTAGGTTCGGTATGGGGCGTGAAGGAGGCTGAGTAACGTCTTCCGCCCGGGGGCTTCGTCTACGCTCAAGATCTACGTACTAGCAAGCATCACAGAGACACATGGAGTTTACCCAGGTTCGGGCCGCCTGGAGGCTAACAGCCCTACTCCTGCATGTCTGGATTGAGAGGTGTATCATGGTGTAGCTTTACAATGGTGGTCGCGGGTGAGAACCCGGGAGCTGTTGGCTAGAGGTGGAAGACGAGCAGATCCTGGCCCGGAGGAGATCACCTCTCACCTAAGCTATTCTCGGACTTGTGCACAACCTAGCTGTGGGGACCCCGGACTAGCCGTCCGAAATACCCTTGTGCCTACATCAGCGATCCCATGATCAGTGTGTCGCTGAGCACAATCGAACTGGTAATCAAAGAACATCCATAAATACCGAAGGAATTTGCTTACTTGATTGAAGTCATAATCTTCAATAGGTACTTGCAGCGGAAATCACCAAACAACGTGGAGCCCAAGTCATTCGCCTTAACCCTACAGGCAACTGACTGGGAAGCGCCCTAGTTTGCATTGACGTCAATTCCGTCTCCTTCTTCAAGATGCTCTTCTTTAGTAATCTGGCTAAGACAATAGCCAGGGATGAAACCAATATGAGTACAATGGGAATTGTACTCGCAAACTACCCCCGAATGAGCATGCACTACCCTTTTTATAGTTTGAGTAAAACTTTGTTTGCTTTGAAAACTCTATCCTTATTGAAAAAGAGAATGATAGACTTTTGTTTAATAAAACTTTGTCTGAAAACTCTATAACTTTTGTTGAAGAAAAATAAGAGAAATTTTTATAACTTTTCACAACCCTTGTATATTTTTCAAAACATCTATAGCCTTTGTTAAAGAAAACGAAAAGAAGGCTTTTAGATCTTTTTCCCATAAAACTGTCTTTGTAAGGAGTTTCTTTTTAAAACATTTTTCCCGAAAATAGATGGTTGTTAAAAAAATAAGAAGTCCCTTTAAAAAAAAACGTTTTTCCCGGAAACTCACCATTTTGTTTATTTCTCCAAAACTCCTCCTTTTTCCTGACCATGTCTCATCATGGTCCATTTGTTTCCAACAACTCATACCAGCACATTGGCATAGTTGCATAAAACATTCTCCACTTCATTTTCTCCTTCAAATCTCAAATCTTTTCCAAAACTTGCACATAGTCTAGTACAGCCTCCCAACTGTCCATATCCGAGGACTCGGCTATTCGAATAGTTTTACCCTCTGCAGAGGTAGCACGCTTTACCCACACCCATCCGGTAACTCATCGTGTCTGCCACGTCCCGCCATACAAGGTGTATGCGAAGTTGAGCCACCGACCATAGCCTGTCCTTTGCTCATGCTAGTATAGGACCCTGCCCTACGAAATTCACCATTCCTTCGACACCTAGTACAGGATCCCCCGTCGAGGAACCTAGATGTAAGGACTCGTAGTTTTGCCCGGCGACCCAAAGGTGGACCTTCAATCCCTCAATCCATCAGATTGCCGGGACCCGGGTCAGGGGGTAGAGTCGCAATGCTCATCCCCTCACGCATAACGGAGTCGTCTCCGTCGATGAGGTGTCCCATACTAATATGAGCAAACTATATGACTACGCCCGTTCCCATATGTGGGTAGATGTGGTCGCACAGGTTATTGGCTGGTCGTCATAGTACTAGGACACAATGTGCATTTTTCATAAACATCACCATTCACCATTTCTCCACTTCCACACCGACAATTCGGCATTTCTCATTTGTCCAAGTACTTCCAAAGGAGTTTTGATTAACAATATTTTCCTTTTCCCAACCTATAGTTTGAAAAAGAATTTTCCACCCAATACTTCCATATGGGGTGTAAAAAAAAAATATACTTGTATTTTGGAAAAGGGTTTTCAAAATCATAGCTTTAGTGGCAAAAGCCACTTAAGTCATTTAGGCTCTTTATAGGTAAAACATGTAAATCAAAATAGACGTATATAAATGCAATCTCAGAGAAGTAGCTTGCCTGTTTTCAGCATAATGTCCCTGGACTTCTCCTCACTGATCAAAGAAATAAAATCTGATTCTTCTCCAATAAATCCTTTCCAATATCACCCAGGTAGCGTTTATATCTAGCGTCGCAAAAAGGAAAGAACACAATCAACACACAGTAGAACACTCTATCAAACATCAAGAAAACAACAATCATGGGAGATGACTAGTATTTAACAAGCAAGTTTGGCAATTACCAACACTACTCACGTTTATAAAAAAATATGTCTAAAGTGGTGATTAAGCATCTTTATTCAATTAGGAAATACTTCAGACAAAAGTTAAGCCACCAATTACTTTCTGTAATTCCAAATATCTTACCAAGCTATGGTAGATATTGCTAGATACTCAAGCTAGTACTCAACTTAAGACAACTAAGTTTAACAAGCAAGGCAATTATATTAATCACACGAAATAATCTAATCATCAAAATAAACAAGCAATACATACCATTTCTAAACTAATTAATCAAGCATCACAACAACTCTAAAGCATCACACATTAGAGACATTAACTAGATACTCACAAAGCCACATAATTTGAATTCAATTTGATTTAATTACCCATTATTTAATGGTGTCACAAATATGGCAGAAATTAGGGTTTTGTGTATAATTGCATATCCTAAGTTCTGCTCATCACAAAAATGTGGACTAAAATTCTATAGATAGCTACTGATGGGTAGAAGCTAACCTAATTGGATTTAATTCAATTTGGGTTATTAAACTCCATGTATAAATTTTTTAATCCAGAAAGTCAATTATCTATTTTTTGTAATAACTCAAGTTAATGTTAATAACAAATTAAATCTTTTTAGGGGTGATTAGTATTTCTTAAATGTGATCCAACAAAATTGGTCCTAACTCATTTGGATTTACCATAATTGTTTTATAAATGTTTTAGTTCAGAAAGGCTTGCTTTCTTTTAACAGATGCCAATTAATTAACAATGATTAATTAATTCTACAAAAATTAGGGAAGCTAAGTTATCACATTACTAAGCTAAAAAAAATTGTTTTGACAATATTTGGATCATTTGAGTATCAGAAACGAACAAGTTTAAGTTTTATACCTTCTGTGGCATTTTGAATATTATTATTTATTTATTAATATAAATGGGGTGAAACCAATTTATTGAGTTAGATAATTTCATAAGCTTTCCAGAACATTTTCATTTGCTATTTTTAGATTCTTAGATCTCGAGATATTGATTTTCAAACTCTTGATAAATTTTCTGGCGGAGAAATTCCTTTTTTAAGTCTAATAACTTAACTGACTTGATAATTTTCTATTGACTTAACCACCACACCAAATGGAATCAAACCAATGGCATTGGGTAGACTAGTTGATGTACTTTTGATAACATTTTAGTTTGGTATTTTTGGTTAAACCAAGTTTTAGGAAACATCTCCCAAAGATGGTATAAAAATAACCTTTCTGAGTTTTCAGTTAAAACTAGCACATTTGTTGTTTTGATTTTGAACTGGAGAGATGTCCAAAATGAACGTGGTCTGCATCTATGTGAAGATGGAATGTTATACTAGCTAAATCATTTTAGTTTTCTATTTTTAGGCCTCTGGTGAAATAGGAATTTACGTGGGAAGTTGGCTATCTCTGTTATTTCATGTGGTGGAAACAAACTGATTAGCTATTTTCCTTAGATGATATCTTTTACAAAGAATTTATTTTGGTGTTCACAACACTTGGTCATGACAGTACACTAACCATACTAACATGACATTTCATTACAAAAATCTAAATAAATCTATATTACTTGCTATGATCAGATCAAAAACCTAAGCATTTATCTGTTTTCAGATGTTTCTGAAAACAGACAGAACATAGCTACTTTGCCTCATTATTAGAGGATGCTAAACTAAATATTTTGGAAAACTAAAGCTTTAATTTGAATCTATTAAACTAGCTATTTCTAACCATGCAAATATTTCAAATTTTGGTGGGGCAGATGTCTCAGAAAATGCATGCAAAGGTGGGTACTCTTTAACTGTTTCCAGCACTTAGCAGTTTCTCAGGATTTTTAAAATCGGCGGGAGCGAACCGTGGCCGTTGATCATCAGATCGACGGCGCACAGCCATCCTCTGCCTCCCGACGGAGGGAGGAAGCAGAGGCGAGGGGAACGGCCGGGAAGGCTACCTGCCGGCGGCGATAGACGGCGGCGAGGGTCGGGGTCGACGGCGGAGACTTGGGGGAAGGTTGCTGGAGAAGTTGCAAATCCTGGGGTGGTCCGAAATGTCGGCGGCGAGCAGCTCCGCTTCCACGGGTATGTCCTGACTCCGGCGTGCTCCCTGCGTCGCTCCTGGGCACGGACCAGAGAGGGAGCGGGGGTGATTGAGTGCGGTGAAGGTGGGGAGGAGTGTGCTGGACAGAGAAGAGAGAAAGAGAGAGCAGCACGGCTCGGTCGTGGTCGTCACCTACCTCGGGACGGCCGAGCTTGGGGGAGAGATCACGGCAGCAGCGACTCTGCTGCGGAAGCTCCGCCCTCCTGGCGGTGCACGGATGAGTGGAGAGTGAGGGAGTGAGGGCAGAGGGGAGAGTGGTGGTGAGGGGAGGCGAGAGGAAATGCGGGAGCTCGGCGGTTTAAATAGCCAGAGCTCGGCGTACGGTGGTCTCGGTGCAAGAGGTGCTGCGACGCGGTGTCTAGGAGGCTACGGGGACCAAGGCGAGTGGCTGGGCGGTGCTGAGCGGTCGGGGGAGGCAGCGGTGGTCGAGGCGTGCGTCCGCGCCGTCCCTGGTCGGCCACGGCGCGCGGCGTGCACTGGCATGGGCAAGGACACGCGAGCGGGGGCTCCGGGATGGCGTGGTCGCTTCCAGCAGGAGCAGAGCGGCTCGAGGAAAGGGTCGGGCGAGGCAAAGGGCTAGGTGGGCGGCTACGTGGTCTCCTCCACAGTGGTGACACCATGGCATGGCGACAGGAGCTTCTGTTCCCTGGCTTCGGCGGCCAATCCGACGAGTTGGCAAGCTCCCGAGATGCTCTAGTGCCCTAGGGAGATCAGCGAGGTGGAGAGGAGCAGAGGGGTGCAAGGAATCGAAGAATGAACCTCCCAATCGATCGTATTGAGTTGATGATCATCGGTTTGGGGATGAACACGGGCTCTGCCCTCTATGTGTTCGATGAAATGTTTCAACAAAAAAATTAATTCAATTTCTGAGATTTATTTCCATAATTTGCTTTCTATAGATTAATAGGGATTTGTGGTGCTGTGGTGGAATTTATTTGGCAAGTGTAGCACCATATATTGGATGATTCAAAAAGATAAAGAAAGAAATTAGATATTAAATTTGGGTTTTTGAAAATAATAAATTGAGATAGGAAAGTAGTAGAATAAATTGGGAGGGATCACTTCCCACCCCAATGAAGTTCGGTCTTTAAGAAAAATAACTTTTCACTTAGAGAATTTCATTTGTCACTTCTCACATGGTTTGAGGTGTTGATGTTTTTATTTTATTTCTTTTCTTTTCCTCATGTTTCTATTTAACAAACACACACATCAAAACACAACAATATTCACATCACAACCATGACCACACAATTCAAATCACATGAATTAATCACACCACCATTTCCATAATTAGCAGTACTATCTTATAAAAATGATCACACTCAATTATGACAAGATGGTGTTTAAAGAAATGTCTCAACTCCTAACTTAATTGTTTTCAAAAAGGTTTGGGAAAGGAAATATGTGGGGTAATATATTTCCCACTAGTGTTGTTTTCAAGGGGAGTTGCATACACATGCAAAATATAAAGGTTGATAATTAAATAGGAGGCAACATATAGGTCTCCATATTTTGGGAACACATAATTTTGGAAATACTTTTACTTTCTCAATAATGGATGTTTTGGTTATTGCCAAAACCAAGCATCATAGAAATGGTCTTGGGCCAAAATAAGAAGGAAAAGATGTATGGAATATATTCTTGTCATAACATGAGCACCAAGTTTAATATATTTTCACTTGGGTTGGGTTCTTGGATTAATATTCACCAGTCAAACAAGCATATACATCAAGTCACACAAGGTCAAACAGATCAATATACAGAAAAACACAATCAATAGTGAAGTAATTTCAAAAAGTTTTTGTTGGTTCTGAATTTTGGGTCTTTTTAATTCTTATTATAAATTTGGGATGTTACACTAGCCTAGCCTCCAACTCGACGGTGCTCCGGTCTTGTGATCTTGTTCCTGTGCTGGTTCTCTCCCTTTTCCTTTGGGTGCCTCGGTCCTCCTTTTATAGGCTAAGGGGATACCACAGGTGCGCCCTTGGGGCCGGAGGGGTTTTGGCAGGAAACCCCTCCGGGTTCTCCTTAGGAGGCGACGTGGCCTTCTCTCGTCCAAATATTCTTCTCAGAGAGGGTAGGTGAGGCCGCCCACCATTTCCAGGGAGGGCGGACAGAGGCTGATAGCTTTTCCGCCTCTGCCCCCCTTTGGCGCCTCCGTCTTCTTGGCGCCCAAGTCTTCTAGGAGCCTCCAGCCAGGACTGGCAAGCTTATCCTCTTTGCGCACTGGAGGTTGGTTCCCAGGGGTGAGCCTGGCCTCCTGCTGGGCGTCGGGGTCCCGGGACCTCCATGCCTGCTTTCGGGTCGAGGGGGCCCCGGAGGGTCCCCGGGCCCTTTGCCTTGGTTGTCGATGTCGCGTGCGTCGAGACGTCGTGGGCCAGATGGGGGTCCCATCTGCCAGTCTTGTGCCTTGGCCTTGAGTGCCTCCTTGGTGGGCCCATGTGCGATGGACCCACTTTGATCGCATCAGGGGAACCCCATGTTCCACTGTTGCAACAGTAGCCCCCAGGCATAGTCCCGGCGGCCACGCCTTCTGCCACCGGGGCTATGACCAAAAAAGAGTCAAAGTGGGTCCCCGGCGTCAGGTCTTGAACGTCTTGTCACATCCGTCAGAGCCGTGCACTGCGGAGGTGCACGTCCCACGGGTCTTCTGAACGTTGCGATCCGCACGGACCGCCAACACTCGCCTTGAATCCACAAGGAGGAGACGATCGAACGGAAAGCCTCCTCGGTCCCCGCGCCGGTCAGAGCGGTGGGACCATGACGCGACGTGTGGGGAGCCTTATAAGCCACGGTTCCAAGGAACTGTAGCCGTCACTCCTCCCCAAACACAGAGATCTCGAAGCGCCGCCGGAGAGCACTTCGTCTTCACCTTTTGTAGCACATCGCAAATCAGCTCCCCTTCCCTCGCCCATGGCGCCCAGGCGAGCGAAGCGAGCTGCGAAGAAGCAGACCGGCGGGAAGAAGATGGCAGTGGCGGGCCCCGCCTGGACCGACCCTCCCTCACCGAGAGTGACACAAGCTCTGTACGATCCGAGTGAATTTGCCAGCGAGGAAAGGATTGCCGCCATTCGCAAGACGCTGAGCAGGGAGTTCATTGGGGGCGACCAGCTGGAGATCCGCCCGGGGGCGAGTCCCCTGCGAGATGGCGAGGTGGTGACGTTCCACGCTTCTCTGATTTCTTCATGGCGGTCTTGGAGGCGTTCGGCCTGCACATGCTTCATCTGCATCCGAACGCGGTGCTGATCTTGGCAACCTTCGCACACGCTTGCGAAGCGTTCGTCGGCGTATTGCCCTCTGTGCCATTGTTCCGACACTTCTTCATGCCCCGAAGGGGGAGATCAAGATGGATAGCAGGCGGGGTGTCCTTCTGCCTCAAGCAGGAGAACGCAAGCCAATATCCGGGGACCAAGATCCACCCCAGCTGGAAGGACTGGAGGCAGAACTGGTACCTTGCTCAAGCGGGCAGCATCAGCCCGCATCTCCTGGTGCCGACTGCCCCAGCCGAGAGTTTGGCCAACTCGAGAGACGTCATGTCGGGGGGGGCAACCCCCGGATATGGGCAGGATGCCGATATAAGGGTTGACTAGGAGTTGACCGGATCACTGAAACCGACATAACTGTACCGGCTTACCTGGAGCTGACCGGGTCAAGACTAACCGACATATTGATATGTCGGTCCATGCAAGTTATATGTCGGATCTTTCTCTGTTCTTCTTATGTGCACGGAAGGCGAAACCTGAGTTACAAGGTATTCGGCATGCCTATGCCGGATAAGGAGGCTTACTCGGACCATGGTCAAGGCTCGCGTCTTGTCCCTACAATCACGGGGCAGGGCGCCGAGCCACTTGCACGATGGGACGAGGCCACTTGACCAGAGTGATAGGCCTCCATGCCGCTGACCGAAGCGGTACCAGGGAGCAGTGCGCTGGAGGAGATAGATGGGACGCGCCACGCCGCAGTGACGGAAGCAGTCAGAAGACCGGACGTGGCTACAGTGTGGGCTACGCCAGCACTGACGCCAGCCCTAACATGTGCCCTGGGCTTCCCTTTATAAGGAGCACCAGAGGCTCTTATGACAGGGACAGAGGCAGAGAGAGGCAGACAGAGGCTGGGAGACGCTTGCACGATTCCTAACTTACGCATAAACACTTGAGCATTTTCCTTCGTAGCCAGTAGTGAGCCAGAGAAAGCTTCCGAGACTCGGTACGAGCATAGATCTTGCAGTTCATCCCGTACAGCTCAAGGAGCAGCTTGTAACTCAGTTATAATCCGCATATATAGATCAGACAAGCAGGAGTAGGGGTGTTATCTCCTCCCGAGAGCCCCGAACCTGGGTAAAACCGTGTGTGTTGTGTTCTTTGTGTGCGTGTTCGTGCGCACAAGCCCTCCCCGGGTACCTCCAGCGTCCATCGGTCCCACAACTCAAGCCATCCTATGGCATCTGCCGTGACACCACCACGACAGTTGGCGCCCACCGTGGGGCCAGCAGCGGCGCTGGCTGGAGTTTTCATCCGGACGGGTTCTCTCATCGCGTCGGGTGAGCGCGTGGTCTGTGGCCTTGTCCACAGATTCGGCTCCCTCAACGTCATCAGCGACAACGCAGGTTGCTTCGACAGCAGGCCACTGCCCCGGAACGGATGCCTCATCGACTTCGGCGCGCTCACGGTTTACGTCGCCACTGAGGTTCCTTGCTGGTTTCCCGAAAGGGTGCAGCTTGGAGCGGATCCACTTGCAGTCTGCGCAGCTGGCGGCCGGCGTACCGCTCGCCCCGCTAGTTGCGTGGAAGTCATGATGATCGCCCCTGGCGCCGATGTCGGCAAAGCCATGGCGGGTGATGTTGATCCCGGCACCAGGTCGGCAAGAACAGGGCGTCCGCCCTTGGAGAAACCAGAGAACCGTGCGGCACAGGCCAGCACATCCAGCAGTGCCGGTGACGCAGAGTCCTCTTCAGGACGTGATTCAGAAGCTGGCAACCCCAGTCGCACCGAGTGCAGATGCTGCCCTGACTCAAGCCGAGTTGGAGGTGCAGCGCCAGAACATACTCCAGGAGGCCAGAGAGGTGGCCCGAGTCAGGCAGGAGTTCGACATATCAATGCGTGAGTATAACTCGGCTCACGGTTTTACTCCAGTAGCAAACCCAGTTAGTCGCATCGATGAGGTGCGTGCCCGAGGTAGAGACCTCAACGCAGAGATAGCTAGAGATGGTAGAACTAGATCTGCTAGAACTGCTAGTTACGTGTCGGCTGAAAAGCCGAGATACAGCACACCCGGAAAGAACCTTAGGGCGGCAGAGGCAGCCATAGCCGAGTTGGCCGGTCTATCCGGAGACGCTCGCTCTAGGCAGCAGGATCGGGTAAACGAGTTGGTGGCTATTGCTAACCGACAGAATGAGACCTACCGTAAGGCTAACCCGGATGCGGGTGGATCTCGGTTCCTTCACTCAAATGGTGGAGCCGGGGAAATGTCCAAGGGACAGGCCTCCTCGCCGTATGTCGGCAGGAGCAGAGGCCAGAGTGTGAACTCTGGCAAGAACAAGCAGATGCAGGCGTATGATCCGGTTTATGCCGGAAAGCAAGTAGCCGAGCAAGGCAATGCCGGTCGGGGAAAACCAGGACCCACCCCGGGCAGACAAGAAGCAAACCGAGTTATCCCGGCGAATCAAGGCCAGCCACCTCGGCATCCGGCACCAATTCCACCTCGGCCACGACATGGTGCCGAGTATGCTGAACCGGCCGCCGACCGATACGATGATGGTTATTCGGCCATGGAGCGGGCCGGGTACACAAGATACAGAGACCTGGCGTCCGAGGGTGCACTCGGTGCCAGGCTGGGAACTCGCCAGTTGCCGGCACACGATGTCCGGAACAAGCTTGATAGAATCTATTTGTCCGAGCTCCTGGAGGAGCAAGGCCCACCAGGTCCGGCATGTTTTGGACCCCGGATAATGAAGCAGGCACCTGTGCCAAATTTCCAGTTACCTCGGGGTGCCAAGATGTATGACGGCAGTACCAAGCCAGAGGACTGGCTGATAGACTATGTCACCGCTGTGCACATTGCCGGCGGAAGTCGCAGATGGGCAGTGCGGTATGTGCCGCAAATGCTTGAAGGACCAGCCCGGATCTGGCTGAACAACCTGGAGGAGGACAGCATTGACTGCTGGTTAGATTTCTCCGACGCATTCGTCAGCAACTTCTCCAGCACATACAAGAGGCCGAATCGCCCTCAGCAGCTGTCCATGTGTCGGCAGAGAGAAGACGAAACCGACCGAGAGTACCTGACTCGGTGGAGCATGATCCGCAACTCCTGCGAAGGAGTGATCGAGTCGCAGGCCATTGCATGGTTTGCACAAGGGTGCCGACATGGCTCCATGCTCTGGCAGAGACTCCAGAGAGAAATGCCGGCCACCCTGGCCGAGACAATCAAGATTGCTGATAGCTACGCTTTGGGTGATCCGACACAGCCCTTACTGGCCCCGGTCGACAGAGACAGATCGGGTCGGCGAGGTGATCGTTCGGATTACCGAGGAAAGAGAAGAGAGGAGAGGCCGGATTACCGGTATGGGTCAGACCAGGTTGCTGCCATCGACCAAGATCAGATGGATGCCGGCAGCAGCCAGAGACAGAAGAATGACGGTCCCGCGTGGGGCCAGAACTCGGAAGGAAGGAGGCCGTGGGACGGCGAAAAAAGACCGTGGAATGGCGAGAGGAAGCCATGGAACGGCGACAAGAGGCAGTGGGGTAACCCCAATGGGACGATGCCGGATGATCCCTGCAGCTACCACACCAAGCACCCCAGCAGACCGGCTCAGCACTCGAACCGGCACTGCAGCCGGAACAGGCGCCCGCGGGAGAACACAGGTCTGGCGACTCGACCCGCACCACTCACAGGTGTGAACGCTATCCCGGTGAACGCCCAAGCAAGGCCTGAAGATGTCAACCAAGTAGCCAACATGGCCAACACCAACAACAACTCCAACTACCCCGACAACAACGCTGGCCCGAGCCGGCAAAATCAGTACCGAGAGCCCCACCAGAGTTACATGGTCTTTGTGACCGAACCCAATGACAAGCAGAGTCAGCACAGGCGTGCGATGGAGGTAAATGCCGTTATGCCGGCGGTGCCGAAATTCATGTACTGGTCCGAGGATGAGATTAGCTGGAGCGTCAAGGACCATCCAAAGGTCATGCCCAACCCAGGGGGTTATGCTCTAGTGTTGGATCCGACATTCGTCGGGCCCAGCATCAATGTCAGGTTTTCCCGGGTCCTCGTTGATAACGGGAGCAGCATCAACATCATGTACCGAGATACCATGGTCAAACTCGGCATAACAGAGAATATGATGCAGCCCAGCCGAACCACCTTCCACGACATCGTGCCGGGTGTTTCACATGCACCCATGGGCACGGTTTGGATCGATGTTGCCTTCGGCGACAAAAGCAACTGCCTGACTGAGAGTCTGCTGTTCGAGGTCATGGATCTCGAAAGCCCGTATCATGCCTTACTCGGCAGGCCGGCACTCGCCAAGTTCATGGCGTCCACTCATGTGGCTTATCTGAAGATGAAACTTCCGGGTCCAAATGGTGTCATCACCATCTCGGGAGACTACAAGCGTTCCATGGAGTGCGCCTCAGCCGGGTCATCCCTGGCCGAATCACTGGTGATCGCCGCCGAGAAAAGGAGAATCCATGAGGTGGTGGCTCTGGCCCAGGCATCTCAGCTCGGTATGCCGAGTGTGGCCAACCCGCAGCAAACTGCAACCTTCCAGGCGGCGAAGGAATCGAAGAAAGTCGGTATCGACGAGGCTAACCCAGACCGCTCCGTCATCATCGGTGCCGGGTTGGACAAGAAATAGGAAAGCGAGCTCATCAACTTCCTCCGTGAGAATCGGGATATCTTTGCATGGTCCAGTCAGGACCTGCCGGGTGTTCCGAGGGAGTTGGCTGAGCACTCATTACACGTCAGGCCGGATGCCAGGCCCGTGAAGCAACCGACTCGGCGTCTCGCCGAAGAAAGAAGAAAGGCGGTGGGTGATGAGTTAGCCAAGTTACTCGCATCAAACTCCGTCGTGGAAGTAAAATACCCGGACTGGTTGGATAACCCGGTCATGGTAGAGAAGAAGAAGGAAGACCCGGATGCGCCTACTGTCTGGCGCATGTGTATCGACTACACCCACCTGAACAAGGCTTGTCCAAAAGATCCTTTCCCGTTGCCCCGGATCGATCAGGTGATCGACTCCACGGCCGGATGTCAGCTGTTATCCTTTGTGGATGCCTACTCTGGTTTTCATCAGATTCCGTTAAATCCAGATGATCAAATAAAGACTGCTTTTATCACCCCGTACGGGGCTTATTGCTATCGTGTCATGTGTTTTGGTTTGAGAAATGCCGGCGCTACTTATCAGCGCTGTATGCAGAAATGTTTGCATGATCAGATAGGAAAAAATGTGCAGGTATATGTGGACGACATAGTCATAAAAACAAAAGAAAAACATACTCTGTTAGATGATCTCAGAGAAACATTCGCAAACCTGCGGAAATTCCGATCAAAACTTAATCCGGATAAGTGTACATTCGGTGTGCCGGCCGGCAAGTTACTCGGTTTCCTCGTGTCGAGCCGAGGTATCGAGGCAAATCCGACTAAGATCCGGGCAATAGAAAATATGAGGTTACCGAGATGCCTCCGAGATGTCCAAAAATTTACGGGTTGCCTGGCTTCCCTGAGTCGGTTTCTAGGTCGGCTGGGAGAAAAGGCCCTACCTTTGTACCAACTAATGAAAAAGTCTGATAGATTTAGCTGGACCCCGCAAGCGGACTCGGCCTTCCATGAGCTAAAAAAGATGTTGGCTACTGCGCCGATATTGGCTTCGCCATTACCGAGAGAGCCCATGTTGCTTTACATTGCAGCCACTAACCGAGTCGTCAGTGTTGTTGTGGTGGTGGAACGAGAAGAAGGGGGAGCCACCGTGTAGAGGCCGGTGTATTACCTGAGTGAGGTGCTCTCCACCTCGAAACAAAACTACCCGCACTACCAGAAAATGACCTATGGTGTGTACCTGGCGGCCAAGAAACTGAAGCATTACTTCCAGGAGCACCCAATAACCGTGGTGAGTGCGGCTCCTATTTCGGAAATCATTGGAAACCGAGATGCAAGTGGCCGAGTAGCCAAGTGGGCTATCGAGTTGGCGGCATATGCGCCGCAATACGCGAGAAGAGATACCATCAAGTCTCAAGCAGTGGCGGATTTCTTTGTCGATTGGGCCGAGATGCAGTATGAACCATCTCTGCCGGACTCCAATTACTGGAGGATGCACTTTGACGGGTCCAAGGTAAAAGAAGGCCTGGGTGCCGGCGTGGTTCTCACCTCGCCAAAGCGAGACCAGTTGAAATATGTGCTGCAAGTTCATTTCGCGGCATCCAACAATGTAGCCGAGTATGAGGCATTGATCCACGGACTCAAGGTGGCCAAGGAAATCGGGATTCGCCGAATAATCTGTTATGGTAACTCGGATTTGGTGATTCAGCAAACCTCGGGCAACTGGGATGCCCTGGATGCCAACATGGCAGCATACCGGTTCCATGTCCAAAAGATCTCGGGATTCTTTGATGGCTGCGAGTTCAATCACATCCGGCGGACCGAAAATGAAAGTGCAGACATGCTGTCCAAAATTGGATCATACCGACAGGACATTCCGCCCGGAGTGTCTCTGTAGCATCTTCACAAGCCATCAATTAAGCCTTCACCCGAGTCAGACTCAATATTCATCCCGGGTAATCCGGAATCCGATGTCGTCCCGATGGACGTTGACGTCGGGAGCAAGCCGCTAAACCCGGGGACTGCTCCGCAGGACCCGGGGACTGCTCTGCAGGACCCGGGGACTTCCATGGATGTCGCGTGTGTTCTGTCGGACTCGAAAACAGAGTTGGAAAATTGGAAAGCCGCTTGGCGAAACTCGGGAATCCTTTGGGAGGACTCGGGGACTCGTCAGCCTATGTCGGGTGTCGTTATGTCGGTTGAAGCCATGGAAGTTGATGAGCCTGTACTCGGCGCACGCCCGGTACCGACATGGGCACAACCCATCATGACATTCATGTTGGATGGCACCCTACCGAGTGATGAGGTCTCGGCCAGACAAATCCAAAGGCGATCCAAATCCTTCACAATCATCAATCGTGAGCTGTACAAGAGAAGCGTAACCACTGTGCTTCAGCGCTGTGTCGAACCAGAAGAGGGAGAAAGGATTCTCCGAGATATCCATCAGGGAGAGTGCGGTCATCACGCCTCTTCCCGAGCTATAGTGGCTAAAGCATTCCGATATGGGTTCTACTGGCCCAGCGCTTTGCAGCAAGCAGAGGACATTGTCCGAAAATGTGAAGGATGTCAGAGGTTTGCTCACAAGATTCATATGCCGGCATCAGCTCTCAAAACCATTCCCATCACTTGGCCATTCGCAGTGTGGTGTCTGGATATGGTGGGACCATTTAAACCAGCCCGAGGTAACATGACTCACATATTGGTGATGGTGGACAAGTTCACCAAATGGATCGAGGTAAAACCAATAAGAAAGTGTGATGGCCATACAGCTGTGTCATTCTTAAAGGATATTATCCTGAGATATGGGCACCCACATAGCATCATCACTGATAACGGCACAAATTTCGCCGAGGGAGCCTTTGCTCGGTTTTGCCAAGAAAAGAGAATCTGACTAGACCTGGCGTCGGTCGCGCATCCGCAGTCGAATGGGCAAGTGGAAAGATCAAATGCTCTGGTCTTATCCGGCATAAAACCCCGGTTAATTGAGCCACTGTTACGTGCTCCGGGGTGTTGGCTGGACGAGATCCCGGCAGTACTGTGGAGTCTACGGACTACACCGAATCGCTCTACCGGCTATACGCCATTCTTCCTGGTCTACGGAGCAGAGGCAGTTCTGCCAACCGACATAGAGCATGACTCGCCGAGAGTTGCTTTATATACCGAGTCAGAGGCAAGAGAAGCCCGAGAAAACGATGTTGATTTGCTCGAAGAAGCACGAGAGTTGGCATTGTCCAAGTCAGCAATATATCAGCAAAATCTCCGACGCTATCACAGTCGGAAGGTGAATCCTCGCAAGTTCCGAGAAGGAGACCTCGTGCTTAGGCTTGTGCAGCGCACAGCCGGGATGCACAAATTGTCACCTCCATGGGAGGGACCATTTATCGTGAGCAAAGCTTTGAACAATGATGCCTACTATCTTATAGATGCTCAGAAATAGGTGAAGAACAGGATGGACCGATCCGGAGAGGAGACCAAACGCCCTTGGAATGTAGCTCTTCTCCGCTCTTTCTACTCTTAAGGACCCACTGTATGTATCTCGAAACCCAGAAATAAAATGTCGGCACCCCGAGAAGAGACTCGGGGACTGCCTTGTTGAAAAAATCTGTGTTTATTTTTGTATTTAGTTCCTTATGTCGGATGGCTCTAAAAACTGTGTCACCATGTCTGTAAGTATTGTATGCTGTGTTCTCGTGATTTTGTGACTCGACTGCCAAAACACCGAAAAAGGTAGGCAAGAGCAAAGGTTACCAGGTGCAGTACACAAGAAAACCGACTCGGGGACTCGGTCCAGGAGCGATTCGGTTTCCTTTTCTAAGTAATGTGCTTGTGTCGGATGGCTCTAAAAACTGTGTCACCATGTGGGCAAGTATTGTATGCTGTGTTCTCGTGATCTTGTGACTCGACTGCCAAAACACCGAAAAAGGTAGGCAAGAGCAAAGGTTACCAGGTGCAGTACACAAGAAAACCGACTCGGGGACTCGGTCCAGGAGCGATTCGGTTTCCTTTTCTAAATAATAAGCTTATGTCGGATGGCCTTGGCTATTTTTTCCAAGTTTCAAAGTACTGTATGCCGTACAACGGTCATTTTGTGACTCGACTGCCAAAACACCGAAATGGTAGGCAAGAGCAGAGATGGCAAGAGTATAGTAAACAAGAAATTGAACTCGGGAACTCGGTTCAAAGTGATCCGACATACGGCTAAACTTGCTAAAACATGCAAAGTAAAGTGCCAGATACCAACCATAAAAAGTGTAACGTATATATTACATCTGCACCCGGCATCCCGGGGATTTAACGAATTGAATTTTTCCTGAAAAGTTTAGGCAGCAGCATCCGAGGTTTTTTGTGCAGAGGGAGAGGCTGGAGTCTCGGTTGCGGTTTCCTCGGCTGTAGACTTGGTAGCAATGCCGGTGGCTGACTCGGGCGGAGTGTCGACTTCGATTTCTTCATCGACGGCCTCTTCTTCTTCGTCTTCTTCTTCGCCCTCCTCTTCAACCGGGATCTCCTCGGGTTGGGCAACCCGCTCGCTAGCGACAAATGAATGCACTGGGGCGTATTGAATGAGGGAATGAGCAAATTCTTGGCGACGACTAATGTGATCCGGGTCGGTGAGCCACTTTGACCCGTCGCGCAAAGTCTTAAGCGCGTCGAGGTCGAGCCCCTCGTACCAGGACAGCATGTACATCAACGCCTCGTCTGCGCCGACTCGGGCGGCGGACGATCGCCAGTCATCGAGCCTTGCCTCATAGGCCATCAGACACTTGGCCAATTCATCAACGATGGCAGGGGCCTCGCACCCGGGCCAGAGAACGTTGTAAGCCCGGATTGCAGAAGTAAGAAGATTCATCCCGATAGCCCTCATCGGTACCAAGCGTGCCTTCAGAGCCACCAAGTGAGCATCCATATCCCACTCGGACGAGATCGGGCCATCTAGGATTTTCTCGAGTCGGTGCGCTGCAGCGCTCTTGTCCGCGGCAGCCTTGGTGTGGGGGAAGCGTTCTGAGTAGGGAATGGCTAATGCCGAAATAAGTTACAGGAGAATAAAAGTGATACAGTAAATAAAGGCAGAAGGGGAAGGGGCTTACTGTCCATCTCGGAGTTGATGCTGGAGATGTCCACCAGCCACTTCGCAATATTGGTCTTCAGAGCTTGGAGCTCGCTCTCAGCCGAGATTGCCTGTGACTTGGATTCCTCTTCTCGGAGCTGCTTCTCTGCGGCGGCGGTCTTTCGACTCGGCGGCTCGGCTCCGAGATTGCTCTAACTCGGCTTTTAGCCGGGACACCTCCTCCTGCTCTCTCTTCAGCTCGGCTTGATATGCAAGCTCGCGCTCCTTATGTGCGGCTGTGCTGAGGTAACAAGTGTCAGAATGAGCAAATGGATGTAAGTACAAGTTGAAAGGCAAAAATATGGCTTACACTCGATTTCCGAGATCCGTTTCTCCAATCCTTCGACCTTGAGCGCCGAGTCAGTTACTTGGTCCAGCTTGGCCCGGAGCAGTTTGAACTTGTTGGAAAGAACTTTGTGCTCCAGCAGCAGCTTGCGGTGCAGTTGTGTGCGCTTGGTCATGCAAGCCTGGAAGGAGAAGATGTTAGTCTTCTTGGTGAAGATTCAGGCCGAGTTACCCTCACTCAACCGAGTCGACAGTCACTCGACCCGAATCTCGGGGACTGGGGATGGTTAATATCTGTGTTAAAGAACAAGCCGAGTCATCTTTACTCGGCGCAACTTACCGCAGTTGCTTGGTCGGCTGCGAGAAGGGCAGTTTTGGCTGCGGCCAGCTTTTGAGCCACCAGACTCGGCCCTGCCGGATGTTCCGAGGTGATTCGGCCTGCGGGTGATCTTGAGCTCACTTCGCTCAGGTCGGCAGCGTTCCAGTCCGTGTGGTAATGCTCAAGGGAGCCCAGACTTTGCCCGCTCGAGGTTTTTAAGGGGCCAAACCCCCAATTAACTGCAGAGGTCTGGGCGCTGGTCACCACTGTGGCCGTTCCGGATGGTTCTTGGAGAACAATTTGGCGCTCCGGGTTAGGCGGCAGGTCCTTAGCAGCTGTGGCTTTCTCCGGCGCTTTCCTGGCCGCGGTAGGTGCAGCTCTGTCTGCTGCTGTTCCGGCCGTGCCGGGTGCAGTTTTCTCCGGTGAAAGTTTCCCGGCCGTAGCGGGCGCGGGTGCCTTCAGTTTCTGATGCTGCTGCTGCTTCGGAGGAGATGGCCGTGGCGGCTGTGTCAGAGCAGGTTGTGGCTGTGGCTGCGGCTGCGGTTGAGGTGTTGCTTGCGGCGGCTGCGGTATCTCTTGCTGCTGCGGTGGTGTTTCTTGCTGTTGTTGTGGCTGTGGCGGTTCTTGCTGCGGCTGACTCGGATGTTCCGAGTCTTCTGGAGCCGCAGTCTTCTCTATTTCGGGGGCCGACGAGCTGGCCCCGAGATTCATGGATATGTCGGTCGCCTCCGACTCGGTGTCTCCAGTTCCGGATCCCGGAACCGTTGGAGGCACTGTCGGGCTGGTCCGTGGCGGACTCGGCAGTCTTGTGTCGTCCGGCCGAGGCGGCGTCGGAGTCCTGAGGGGAACCGAGTCAGTGGGCCCGGTTGGAATCTCCAGAGGAGCGGAGCTGCAAAGCAAAACAGCAAAGTGTATTGTCAGAGGGAGAAAAGTAAATACGGTTAAGCATATAAGGTTTATGCCGGCAAAAGGGAATCTTACCCCTTAGAGACCGGGCGCTCGCGGCGCTTCACTACAGTCTTTACTCGCTGTTTCTTCTTCGCGGGACAGGAAGCGCCGGATGTTCCGGCACCGGCGGACGCAGCTGCTGGGCGTTTCCGAACTGCGCCCTTGGGTCCCACGGCGAGGGGCTCCACCTCGAGCACCTTGTCGTCCGCGTCAGCTGGGGGCGAGGACACCGGGTAAGAGAACGCAATCGGGAGAGGATCATGTACCTCTAGAATTCGACAGTCGTCATCATCATCATCCGACCAGTCTCGGACGCGAGCCTTACCCGTGACAGGAACTGAGCCGACATCAGGGATCGGCATGTTGTCTTCATTATCCGGATCCTCCGAGTCAGCTTCGACCCGGTCTGCACCCCATTTGTAGGCGGGATCCGGTCCGTCCTCCTTCGGTTGCCGCCCAAATCTCTGAATGGTGGAAACAGATAAAGTTTAAGGCCAAATGTAAAAGGGGAACCGACATAAGAGTTTACGTCGGCAGAAGGTATATGTCGATTCAAGTTACTTACCTGGGGCGGACGGTTGCTCCGGCTGTGAGGTTCTTTGCCCCACTCCCACTCCTCCGTCATCTTCGTCCGGGCTATGGCCTTGACCCGCTTCCGGATCTGGGCCTTGTCCAGCTCGACGGTGCTTATCCGGGTCGGATCAAGAGGGCCACTCATGTGGCAAATCTTGTGGACTCGGCGCTGAAGGGGCGAGACCCGGCGGCTAATGAATGTCGCCAACAGGTCGTCAGCAGTCAACCCTTCTCCTCTGAGTTGCTCCACGATTTGGTGGATCTGGTTGACCTCAATCTCTTTGTCGGTTGGATTGTACCCCCAATTGAGTTGCGCCGTAGGGGGGCCGATGACGAAATTCGGCAAATTAATCAGATCGACGCCGGTCGAATTCTTGACATAGAAGAAGGAACGCTGCCATTTCCGGCATGACTCCAAGCCGTAGATCCGGGGGAAGATTGAGCCGCGCCGAGGTGTGACGGTGGCGGCCCCACACTGGGTCATCATCTTGGGAGCGGCCGGGTCGGCAGGATTCGGAATGACCTGCTTCCGGAAGGAGAAATACTTGGACCACGCGCGGACGGTGGCCTTGAGGCCGAGATAGCCCTCGGTGAAGGAGACGAAGGAGGATAAGGTGGTGATGGCATTTGCTGGTAAATGGTGAGGTTGGAGACCGAAACTGTCGAGGAAATTCCGGAAGAACACGCTGGCGGGCAATCCGAATCCCCGCTCGAAGTGCGCGACGAAGACGACATATTCGCCTTCCTTGAGACTCGGCGCAGTCTCGGTGCCAGGCACTCAGCACTCTACTCCGGGCGGGATCCGTCGCGTCCGGACTAGCCAATCTAACTCGGCTCTTCCGACATCGGAACCTTCCCAGGAGGCCCGAGTGGATCCCTCCACTGTGTTTTCTTCAACCGAGTCGATCACCTCGAGGGCGGTGTCGTCCGACATATCGACGAAGGGTTACCGAGATCTGCGAAACGGTTCACCGTCGGTGAGCGATGTATGCCATAGTGAAAACAGAAAGAAAAAGGGAAGAAAATACGCGAAGATGCGAACAAGTTCTAGATCAAGAAGAGAAGCGAAGAGGAAGAAAAGAAATGCTACGACGGCTAATCCACCGGCGGCACACCGCAACCACGGCTGCGAGGTCACCGGCGGTGCGCGATGCGGCGCGGCGGTGAAGAAACATGAAGAACAGGGAGAAGAAACAGAGAGAAGAGGAGGAGTTACCGTGGTACTGCGGCGTACGGTGGCGAGAGCTTGCTGGCTGCGCGTCGGCGGCGTTGGTCTCCGGTGGCGCGTCGGCGTGTGGCGGTGGCGTGAGCGGTGCTGTGTGCACTAGAAAGCGAGGAAAACGAGGAGGCAAGGAAGAAGAAGAGTGAATGCGGAGGGGGGTAAAGATTGCCCCGCTTCCCCTATTTATTTACGGCGGAGGAGATCGTGGGCGCGTGATTCTCTGCGCACGATCCCCGTAACGGACGGGGATTAACGGCCCCACGATCTTTGCCACGATTCCCGCTGCGGCTTAACTGCCGCACGATCTGCCCCATGATGGGCCACAGGGAGCCAACGGTTTAATGCGTCGCACCCGATCGGGCGAGACCCGAGGCGACGCACGGCGGAGTGGTCAAGGGCGCACTCAAGTGCTTACGTGGGCACAGCGGCCAAGACGACCTGCGTCACACAGGTGGCATGCATGCCTGTGGCACATCCATCCGTGCACAAAGACCGAGGCGTCAAGCAGAGATGCTCTGCCACGTAGTGAACCGATGACTCGGAGGAGCCATGGGGTTTTTCCCGTAAGTCGGAACGATCCGACGCAAGATGAGATATCAAGTTGGGATACAAAGTGCTTTCCGACATATGAATATCGCCGGCATATGTTATGTCGGAGATCAACTAAGGATGTTGGTTTCCGGGTAAACCTGCCGTGGCCCTTCATCCGAGGCTGCAGGACCGCGCCAGCTTCGGGGACTAATGTCGGGGGGGCAACCCCCGGATATGGGCAGGATGCCGATATAAGGGTTGACTAGGAGTTGACCGGATCACTAAAACCGACATAACTGTACCGGCTTACCTGGAGCTGACCGGGTCAAGACTAACCGACATATTGATATGTCGGTCCATGCAAGTTATATGTCGGATCTTTCTCTGTTCTTCTTATGTGCAGGGAAGGCGAAACCGAGTTACAAGGTATTCGGCATGCCTATGCCGGATAAGGAGGCTTACTCGGACCATGGTCAAGGCTCGCGTCTTGTCCCTACAATCACGGGGCAGGGCGCCGAGCCACTTGCACGATGGGACGAGGCCACTTGACCAGATTGATAGGCCTCCATGCCGCTGACCGAAGCGGTACCAGGGAGCAGTGCGCTGGAGGATATAGATGGGACGCGCCATGCCGCAGTGACGGAAGCAGTCAGAAGCCCGGACGTGGCTACAGTGTGGGCTACGCCAGCACTGACGCCAGCCCTAACATGTGCCCTGGGCTTCCCTTTATAAGGAGCACCAGAGGCTCTTATGACAGGGACAGAGGCAGAGAGAGGCAGATAGAGGCTGGGAGACACTTGCACGATTCCTACCTTACACATAAACACTTGAGCATTTTCCTTCGTAGCCAGTAGTGAGCCAGAGAAAGCTTCCGAGACTCGGTAGGAGCATAGATCTTGCAGTTCATCCCGTACAGCTCAAGGAGCAGCTTGTAACTCAGTTGTAATCCGCATATATAGATCAGACAAGCAGGAGTAGGGGTGTTATCTCCTCACGAGAGCCCCGAACCTGGGTAAAACCGTGTGTGTTGTGTTCTTTGTGTGCGTGTTCGTGCGCACAAGCCCTCCCCGGGTACCTCCAGCGTCCATCGGCCCCACAACTCAAGCCATCCTATGGCATCTGCCGTGACACCACCACGACACGTCAGCTCCCAAGATGAGGCCCTTCTGCCGATTGGCGAGAAGTTCGCGGAGCTTCGGGACGGTCAGGTAACAGGCGCCATGATCACCGGAGACTTGTGCGGAGGGGGATTGCTCCTCTGCAACGCAGGCCCCGACCATTGTGGGAGACCCGCCAGGGGATGGAGTCTCACATATCGCCCGAGATGCTGAAGGGGAAGATGCACTTCCTGCTGCGGGGGGTGCGGTATGACCTTCCGGCGGGGAATTTCTCGTTGCTTGACCGCATCGCGAGAGGGGACGTGGTGCCTCTCATGCCAGGGTGCAATGCTTATGGGCTTCAGGGTACTGAGTTCTTGGACCCGCTTCCGGTACCCCGGGCGACGGTCCGCGGGAGATCTTGGAAGGCAGCGGAGCCGCAATACGGGGACTTCTCGCTAGACGAGCTCGAGATCTTTGATGACGAGGATGAGGAAGAGGAGGGCCCAAAGGAGCTGGGCCGCACCCCTCCCCCCGCATCCCCCAAAGGAGAGACGTCCGCGGGACAAGAAGACGCTGGGGTAGAGCCGCCCCCCGGGCAGCTAGCTCCTCAAAGTCCGCAGGCGGGGCAGAAACCGAGGGGAGAAAACGAAAACCTCCCGCCCCCGATTCCTGCCGAAGACGGAGGCGACGAGAGCGTGTCGACGCCGGACCCCTTCGAAGACCTTGCGGGGAAGCGGTGGGGCTTTTCCAGCACTAAGCGGGCCCGAAGGTAACTCCGGCGCCTACCTTGATCCTTCCTTGCTTGATAGGAGCCGCGACAGTTCTGACCGCCGCATGCGCGCTGCAGGTCCTCCGAGTCCGAGAGCTCCCGGAAGCGCGTCCGGGTGGATGATGACATCGAAGCAAGGGAGGCCGCGGAAAGCTCCGCAATAGCTGCAAAGGAGCGTCCGCTTCCCAGCAGAGCCCCTCCGGGAGCGAAATCCCTGGGGGCAGGAGACACGGGGTCGCCATCGATGGCAACCTGGACATCGCCTATCCATGAGCAGGAGCGAGCGCTCCCGGGTCGGGACCCGGCAGCCTCGGCGCCACCTCCAGGTAAAGCTACCCGGAGTCGCCACTATTGTCCCTGGGGGACCCGGAGGTTCCCCGAGATTAACACCTTGTTTATCAATGCAGACCCTGAGGCGGGGGACCGTGTTGAGGACGATGGCGATGTTGAGTCCACAGCGGCCCGCCCTGAAGTTGATGCCAACCGGACGGAGAACCGCGCCGGGGGCGAAGACGATGTTGAGCCCCCAGCATGCCGGTCCGATCCCAACGCAGAGGCCGAGCAGGCACCCGACGACGCCCAGGCGTCGAAGCCCGCGAGCCCCCGGCCTGAGCAGCAGACGGCGAACCCGGAGCCATGGTTTACGCGGACGTTCCCCAACGTCAGGGAGTTCCTGGCCTTCGCGAAGGCCGAACTCAAGCAGCAGGAGCCATCACCCTCCTCCGGGGAGGAGGCCGTGTGGGCCCGCGAGGAGCGAGTGGATGGAAGAAGAGCTGCTCAACGCCCGGGAGCAAAGACTGTCCAACCAGCAAAAGAAGTTGCAGGAGCGTCTCCAAGAGCTCGAAGCCTAGAAGAAGGCCTTCCTCGAAGCGGAGGAGGCGTACCAGGCCAGAGCGGCCCTCGACGAGGATCGCCTAGAGCAAGGGATGCTGAACGTGGAGGGGTGGACTCGCATGGAGGTGGAGGCGGCGACGGAGAAGACCATCCGGGAAAAGGACGAGGTCATCCGGTCAAGGGACCGGAAGATCTCTAGACTGAAGGAGGACCTTGCCCGCGAGAAGAAACGCCGGGAACAAGCTCGAGAGGACATCCGGAGGATCCGAAGCGAGCGAGATGGCCAAGCGTCGAGAATAGCGGCCCTGTTGGCCACCATCGACACACAGAAAACGGCCCTGGCCGCGGCCGAAGAATCCAAGAAGAACTTGGGCGCCCACCGATTCGAACTGGAGAAGAATATCAGGACCCTGGAGTAAGCGGTGGAGTTCCGGGACGAAGCCGCCAAACGTATGACTATCGTGCGCCAAGACGAGGCCAAGAAGCTCGCCGAAAGCTTGGCGACTGCGGAGACGAGCAAATCGCAGGCCCAGATCGCCTGGGACCGCCATGAGAAGCTGTCCGATCAGCTCAAAGAGGTACAAGAGGACCTGGCAAAGGCCAAGGAAGCACATGCCAAGGAGACGAGTGACTTCCGTCGGCATCGGCAAGGGAACGATGAGATCCTGCTCCAAATGCACTTCTGGGTCGTGAAGATCATCGAAGGTGAAGGGCCTGCCTACCCTCCCGACGGAGCGCTCCTACTCCCTTCGGTGTTACCCATCGTTCTTGGAGCTCGTGGCCTCGCGCATCAACGGCCTTAGGGACAACGTGAGCAGAGCCACCCTCCAGGAAGGGAGGGTTGCTGACCGGCAGGTGGCCACCCAGTTCGTCGAGGCCCTTCGGCAACATCACCGGCCACCTCCTTCCTTGTCCGATCTGCAGGGTCTCGCCCCCGAGATGTTGACCGACCCCGAGGTGACCCGCCATGTAGACGAGATCATGGAGCACTTTTCCCGTGAGGACGACAACCGGTCCTAAAAGAAGATGGAGCAACACCAGGAAACGTGAACTGTGTTTTGCATATTTTGTATCTTTTTTAATGTAAATAATCTTTCCCAGGTTTTATCCGTTTTATTGCACCCGTGGGGCTTAACGCTCTCGGGAAGGGTTAATGAGCGTGAGAGCTAACCAGCCGTGGGCACTCTGACGGATCTGAGCCACCAACACAGGGCGCATCCCCCCAAGAACCCATCGTTTTTTGACCACATAGACCTCAGCCCACGATTCCACTGCCCGAGGGGAACGGACAGCTTAGTCGCGGAGGCTCCACCTCAAAACAACGCCCGCTTTCATCTTAGGCAAGATGCATAAAATAGAAGCAACGAAGGAAAGTCCCGTGCAAGCACGTTTCATACTTAGCTTAATGTCGTCCTCCTTTGGGCTATTTCAGCAATTGTTTCGTCGCGCTGCCGCCAGAGCGGGTCTTCTATGCCGCTTTTAAGGCATAACTCTGCCCCGCCTGCGGTTACCCGCAGGGCTAGGGACTCCTGCTGAAATAGCCGCCTGCCCAGTCATCCTTACTGGCGCAGGACCTTATTACTGGGGCCCGTGGTCCCGGTCCTGAGACCTTCATGTTCCCGACGCCGCGTGAGGGCACGTCCAACTTGCTAACATTCTTATGATGCCGGTTCGGAGACCCCTTTTATTCCTGGTGCTGCTTGAAAGCACGCCCGCCTTGCTGACACCCTTGCTGTGCCGATCCGGAGACCCTTCCTGGCTCTTTTTCATTGTCGCCCGGAGGCCAACCACTTTGCAATCCGATACTTTTGCGGCGGCCCACTCGGTCCCGGGTGTACTGTCACGATGTGACCCAGGAGATCCCATTCTGGCTGACTTTCGTTGAAATAGGTTCGATCCCAGTCAGAGGTAGTCACGGGTGGACCCGTGGGAGTCGCTGGTGGTGAAAGCGAGTTGTCGGTTTGGGTGGAGGCGTCTGCAACAGTTCTTGATGACTTCTTCTTCTTCGGGGTTTTCTTTGGTTTTGAATTCAGAGGGCAATCCCGGCGGAGGTGACCAAGCTCTCCACAAATGTAACATCCCCTGTTCCTTGGATGCTTTCTGAGTTTACGGCAGTCATCGATATTATGCTTGTCGGTTTGGTGGAACGAGCACCAGGGTCCCAGTTGTCCATCTTCGCCCAACAGGAGCTGGACTTCTTGCGGCACGTATGGTTCGTCCCTTGCGACCTCATTTTCTTTACCTTGAATCTGACGCTCCCCCTCCAAGGGGAGAGTCGACGGGGAAGTTTCCAAGCAGAGCTCTTCCTTCACCACGCGCATCCGCGGGGAAAGAGGGGTGTCAATGCCTGGACTACTTCCCGAGGGCAAACCCCTACCTACAGCTGCATCGGCCCGAGCCACCGGGGGCATCCCTGAAGCTTCCTCGGGGTCGAAGCCAAGTCCCGGGTACCACAGGTACTCCTCGCTGGACTTTGCCTTCTTCTTCCGCGCCATCCCTACTGGAGAACTTGAGGTCGACGCAGACCCTGTCGATGACCTTGAAGTCGACGGAGACCTTGTCGATGACCTTGAGGTCGACGGAGACCTTGTCGATGACCTTGAGGTCGACGGAGACCTTGTCGATGACCTTGAGGTCGACGGAGACCTTGTCGATGACCTTGAGGTCGACGGAGACCTTGTCGATGACCTTGAGGGAGATCTGGCCGAAAGATCTGGAGAATCTGACGCAGATCTCCTCGAAGATCTCGAAGCCGATGAAGAACTTGAGGAAGATCTCGATGAAGAACACGAAGCCGATGAAGAAGAAAGCAGCTGTTGCGCCCCCTACCTGGCGCGCCAGATGTCGTGTCTTGGATCACGGACACCGGAAGTAAAGGATACCCCCTTTTTAGGTTCGGTATGGGGCGCGAAGGAGGCTGAGTAACGTCTTCCGCCTGGGGGCTTCGTCTACGCTCGAGATCTACGTACTAGCAAGCATCACAGAGACACAAGGAGTTTACCCAGGTTCGGGCCGCCCGGAGGCTAACAGCCCTACTCCTGCATGTCTGGATTGAGAGGTGTATCATGGTGTAGCTTTACAATTGTGGTCGCGGGTGAGAACCCGGGAGGTGTTGGCTAGAGGTGGAAGACGAGCAGATCCTGGCCCGGAGGAGATCACCTCTCGCCTAAGCTATTCTCGGACTTGTGCACAACCTAGCCTAGCCTCCAACTCGACGGTGCTCCGGTCTTGTGATCTTGTTCCCGTGCTGGTTCTCTCCCTTTTCCTTTGGGTGCCTCGGTCCTCCTTTTATAGGCTAAGGGGATACACCACAGGTGCACCCTTGGGGCCGGAGGGGTTTTGGCAGGAAAACCCCTCCGGGTTCTCCTTAGGAGGCGATGTGGCCTTCTCTCGTCCAAGTATTCTTCTCATAGGGGGTAGGTGAGGCGATCTGCCAGTCTTGTGCCTTGGCCTTGAGTGCCTCCTTGGTGGGCCCATGTGCGATGGACCCACTTTGACCGCATCAGGGGAACACCATGTTCCATTGTTGCGACAAAGTGGTCGTGATAGTGCTGATCCAACAACTCACAAGCGCTCAAAAGAAACACACCGCTGATCCAACGGCTCACCAGCGCTCGAAGAAAACACACGATCCGTGTCCTTCTTCCTGATTGGGCATACTATCCCGGAGTGGATATCAATGAAATGAATAGATATAAATGAAATGAACTAGTCCTGGTTCCCGCCACCAACCGGGACTAAAGGGTCTTCAATAGATATATATTAATTCAATAGATATAAATTAAATGAATAGATATAAATGAAATGAATAGATATAAATGAAACGATTAGATATAAACTAATTAATAGATATAAATTAAATAAATAGATATAAATGAAATGATTAGATATAAATTAATTCAATAGATATAAATTAAATGAATAGATATAAATGAAATGAGTAGATATAAATTAATTCAATAGATATAAATGAAATGAATAGATATAAAAAAATTGATAGATATGAATTAATTCAATAGATATAAATTTAATGAATAGATATAAATGAAATGATTAGATATAAATTAATTCAATAGATATAAATTAAATGAATAGATATAAATGAAATGATTAGATATAAATTAATTCAATAGATATAAATTAAATGAATAGATATAAATGAAATGAATAGATATAAAAAAATTGATAGATATGAATTAATTCAATAGATATAAATTTAATGAATAGATATAAATGAAATGATTAGATATAAATTAATTCAATAGATATAAATTAAATGAATAGATATAAACAAAATTAACAGATATAAATTAATTCAGTATTATGCAAGGTTGATCATAGCTTCAATATGAAATAAGGCGGGAAACAAAATTTCAGACTGAAAGGTGGCTTTGCGCGCCTCCCCCGAAAAATACCTTTAGTCCCGGTTCCAGCCATGAACCGAGCCTAAAGGGTCTTTAGGCCCGGTTCGTGGCTGGAACCGCGGGACTAAAGGTCTTCTGTCTATATTCCATTCCCCTCCCCTTCGCTCGATCAGTTCCCCGCGAGAAGGAAGAAGGAGATCGAGAGACCCCAGCGCCGCCAGGCTGCCGGAATCCCCCGACGCCGTCGTGCTGTCCCCTGCCCACGCCGTCGCCACGCGCCGCCACCACGTGCCGCCGCCACGCGTGGATCGACGTCGGCGTCCGCCGCGCCCCCGGAGAACTGCAGCCCGGCCGATGCGAGGAGAGCCACCGCACGTCAACGAGGAGCGCAACAGCCGCCCGCGCGGCGCCGTCGGTGAGTTCCCGCGCACTCCCCTCCCCCTTTTCCTCTCCCCCTCCTGCCGCCACTCATAGCGGCGCCGCCACCCCCTTTGCTGCAGAGAAGGAGGCCCACGCCGGCCCCCGCGGAGAAGCCCGACGCCGGCCCACGGAGAATCTGCTCGCGGCGGCCACCTCTTGATCGGTACAAAATTTGTACACGCAAATGTTTGAAAATGTTTGTACACGCAAATGTTTGAAAATATTTGTACACTCAAATGTTTGAAATTATTTTGTGCACGCAAATGTTTGGAAATATTTGTACACGAAAATGTTTGTACACAATTTGTAAACAAAAATAATTGTACACGCAAATGTTTGGAACATAATAAAATGGAATCTTTTCACACTTCAAATAATTCTTAGGATTATTTGCATAGGATGGTTCCTTCACTTTGGGTGTTCACCGCCCGCGGCTCAGGACCCGCGAGTCGTCATCGTCTTGTGATTTATTAGTGATGTATTAGGGTCAAATAAAAATGGACCCGTGCTATGTAACTGGATTATTCGAGATGTATTAGGGTTAAAATAAAAATGGACTCGAGCTATGTAACTCTCCAATCTCTGTTTTGTGCATTGTCCTTAATTTACTAGTGTTTTGTTGTGTGTTTTATAGCATTACAATAACTTGCAATTCTTAATTTGCAGAACTATGGAGCCACACGGCAGAGACGAAAATCAGGAAAATATCCTCGAGGATATGATCCGCAGCGATGTCACCATGCAGTTTCTGAATGACTCCGGTGAAGGAGATGAGTCGATCAACTGAGGAGACGGCTCCGACGGCTGGGGCGAGATAGAACTCGGCGGCTCCGATGAGGGAGAAGCTGACAAGGGAGAAGCCGGCGGCTCCGGTGAAAACTTAAATATTGCAAACTCCGACGAGGTGCATATATTCCAGCTATTCTGCACTCCCTTGCAGAATAACTATTCTGTACAACTTTCTGAACTTCCTAGACAATAACCAGTGAACCTCTTAACGGAACACCCAATCTCTATTTTTACGGACAGTATTTCGACCGTCATTTTCAAACCGTTTATCGGAATGAGGTATGCCATATGCCGTTGGATTCGTATTGTAAATGCGCAACTTTTACTCTTCTGGACGGTTTCCAAATTCTGTACAGTTTTTGAACAATTTCAAATATACTAAACACAGTTTTCACGATTTTGTCCGTTTCCGTATAGTTTTTTGGGCGCCATTTTCAAACCCTGGCCGGATTGATGCAAATAATATGCCGTTGGATAGGTAAGAAAATTGCGTAACTTTTATTCGTCTGCCAGATTTCCAAATTATGTACGGTTTTAGAATAATTTTAATTATACTAAACATAGTTTTCGCGGATTTTTCCGTTTCCGTACTGTATTTTGGACGCCATTTCCAAACCATTTGTCAGATTGATGCAAGTCATACACCGTTGGAAAGCTATGGAAAATGCGCAACTTCTCTATTTCTAGGTCATTTTTGAAATTCATTTCGGTTTAAGACCAGTTTTTAAAATAAACAATTCTATTTTAAGTGCAGCAGACTGTTTTTTGGCAATTACTCTCAAACCGCTTGTCGAAACGTAACAAATGATACGGCGTTGGAAAGATATTGACGAGACACAACTTTTTTGTGAAGATAAGTTTTCTCAATTCTTTACCGTTTATGAATAATTTTAAAAATGCAAAAAACGGATAAGCAAACCAACACGATAACGATTTGAAATTGAGACGGCTGTGGAGTTCGGGTAGAATATTGGTGGATGAGAGAGTCAAATTAGACTCAAATCGGTCCTAACTATAGGCGCGGACGGTCGATTTGGCCAACCGGAACTCGTATGAACGATTTATATGCATAATATTTCCGCCCCAAAAAACAGAGTATAATGAACTTCCTAATTATACGGTAATGAACCTCTAGTTATCTGTTAGTGAACTTCCTAACGCAAATTTTTTGTTTTATATCGCGCACTGTTTTTCTCGTTATTTTCAAACCCTTTTTCCAAACGATGCAAATGATATACCGTTGAAAAGGTATGGAAATTGCGCATCTTTTTCATGTTGACCATTTTTCGAAATACTTCATGGTTTGAAAGCAGTTTTAAATATACTAACTGCTGTTTTCGGGATTTTTTTTTCCTATTTTTTCGATATATACGTGAACTTCCTTTTTTTCGATAGTGAACTTTATTTTGACTGACTATTTTTTTGAACCTCTCGCGATGCATATGTGAACTTCCTAACTATTTCACAAGTGAACCTCGCGTCAGATCATTTTTTTCTGAACTTCTCACGATACACGAGTGAACTTCCTATTTTTTTCGCAGGTGATTTTTCGAAGTGAACTGTCTAACCAAGTAAACTTGCACAAAGAGAAAAGGTTAACTTCCATGAGACGAAGCACATAGAACGCACAGGATTCAGCTGTGCCTGGAGCCGTGGTCAAATATTACAAGGCAAAAGGATCACAGATCCTACAATTTTTATTTTTCATTGTCTCCAAATCAGCACAGACGGAGACAAATTTTCCGGGATAATTTCATGTGAACTCTTTAAGCAGAGTAGCAGACCATGAGAACTTTACTGTAACGCCCCGACCCCGGAATTATACAGAGAGGCTATGTAAGCAACACAACCATCAATGTATAAAACAAAGATCGAGACTTGTGGAACAGAACTGGCACAAAGCATGACTCTACGACACAAAACATTTATATAGCAACTCATATAACGAGGAGAATACAAATATTACAAGGCAAAAGGATCACAGATCCTACAATTCAACAAGCGGAAGCGAAGTAGCGTTGTCTAATACAACAAGAAGCAAATTATGGCCTAAGAGGCCTACAGATAAACATCACCCAAGCCAGCTTGTTCCACGGTCCCAAGCTGCCACCTGGGAACCCCAGACTAGTAGTCGATGTCAACGAAGAACCCACCTAGTCGCTCGGTGTCGTCCTCCTCTGAAATACAAATACATAAAGGCAGCAAAGAGAGACTGAGTACGATGTACTCGCAAGTTTAGTAGGGCGATATAGGCCCAATGACTGACGGAGGCTCTAAAGCTGTATAATGTAGTTCTTTTGCATAAAGCTAAATTTCATAAACCAAAACATAAATGACACAAGGCATTCGTCTACTCAGAAGATTTTTATAAAAGGAGATAAGAGAGTAACATTTTCATCATTGGTTCTCATCGAACCCTTCTGTAACCAACCACTCTCATCTCCACTAAGGCACCCCCTCGAATCACCCTCGAGGAAATGAACCTTTACCACACGTTGATTAATGCAACCTTTAGCTGCCATATCAATTAGGTTAAGATTCTCTATGATCTTATCGTCTATTCCCAAGTTGTCCATAACCGTGGACACGGCTTTTCGAAAAGATTAACCCTGCAGGGGTGTACTAATTTACCCATTGGTACCGTCCGGCTCACCTGAGTGGCCCTCTTCCGGGGAAGGCCGGCAAGCGGGCGCGGTTTAAACCTTTACCTCACGTGAGAATATCCAAGAGTCATCTGTGGCCACAGGACAGGTTCAGCGCTCCCAGCGCCCTGCCCCATCGCCACGTCCTAAACACAAATCCTCATCAACATCATCGTTCCACTCACACGCAAATGGAAAACCGAACTAGAGGACCCTTGGATACGCCCGCACAAGTTATTCAGTTAGTAAGGCGCCCATACACCCACCAATGGCAGCACGCTCGTCTTGGTTCAAGAGGTAAAGAACTCGCACCTAGGGGCTAGAGTGAGGCAAAACACCATCCCCGATGGCAACTCACCCCAACCATCTTAGCATTTTAATTAAGCATCTCCATTATCCACCGTGACCGAAACATTCCATCAATATCAACAATTATGGAATTAAATACCGGACATAACTAGCAATTCCACTAAGCATGGCTAAGCATAGCTAAGCATATGAATACAACAATTATAAATTGTCTCCGGCCAGCACATCAACCTAAGGTTCATAGGTAGGAATACATGCGATTGGCTCGGGGGAGAAACATGCATTCATAGGATTCTATGTTTACCAAAAGAGACCTTTGAACCGCATGCAATATTATGGTGGATAAAATAATTTGATCAAAACATAGGATGCTATATGCCAAGAAGGTTAGGTTATCTCTTGCCTTGCTGCCCGGGCGTGAAGTACTGATCTTCGGGGTAACCCTCGACTCCGGAATCTATCGATACCCAAAAGAAATACAAAGCACACATAAATCACACGATCACAAGGTGCAATGCGCAATCACATGATGACATGTCATATTGATGCAAAGATATCAACATTTGATTGATATAACCAATTAAATGGAGTTCCAAATAATTAGTGCAATTATTTGGAAGCAACCCCATATTTACCTTAGTGACCACAATTCTTTATAAATTATTGAACTATTAGATAAAAGGTTCAAAATGCATGAACATGACATGAAAAGGTTAGGGTTTATCATTCGATCATNTAAGCATATAACCGACAATTATAATTCGTATCCGGCCAACACATCAACACTAGGGTTCATAGGTAGGGATACATGTGATTGGCTCGGGGAAAGAGACATGCATTCATAGGATTCTATGTTTACCAAAAGAGACCTTTGAACCGCATGCAATATTAGGGTGGATAAAATAGTTTGATCAAAACATAGGATGCTATATGCCAAGAAGGTTAGGTTATCTCTTGCCTTGCTGCCCGGGCGTGAAGTGGTGCTCGTCGGGGTAAGTAGAGAGACCCTCGACTCCGGATCTATCGATACCCAAAGGAAAAACAAAGAACACATAAATCACACAACTCAAGATGCAATGCTCAACACATGATGGCATGTCAAGAATTTATGCAAGGATTCCATTATATAAATTTAAAAGCATAATTAAATGGGGAGCCAAATAATTAAGGAAAAATATTTGGAAAACACCTCATATTTATCTTAATGTCCAATTGTTCATAAAGATTCCATTATTTTAGAAATTGCTCAAATATGCATGAACATGACATGATTGAAGAGGTTTGGTTCTTATGTTCACTTCGGTGCCTTATTGGTAGTTTTCGGAGTACCGATGGGTAATTAGCAATTTCAAAAGGTTATTTGGACTTATATTTTATCCAATTCAAGATTAATATCAACGTCCAAAGTGTTGGCATGAGGTGGTATTAGCATGTTTAGATAGCATTTTAAACACTGATCAAATTGGTATACCATTTGCAAGAATTAGCGAAAAGAGGCTAAAATACAAGTTCACAAGTTTTCAGCTAGGCTCGGAATTCATCCGGATTGGTCCGGAATATTCCGGATGGTCCGGAATAATCCGGGCTCATTCCGAGCCAAATCCGAGGTGACCTCAAAATCTTTCGGTTGGGGTTTCGGAATTCGTCCGGAAATGTCCGGAAATTTCCGGTCGACCCGGAATCGATCCGGAATAATCCGGGTGATTCTGGACGGCTCGAATCAGGGCAGAAAACGACGGCGGCGGCGGGAACTCGCTCGACGCGAGCAAGAAGGAGAGGGAGAGGGAAAACGGGAAGGGCCTAGGGGATACGGGGCTCACCCTGGACTCGCGTGCGTGACCGGCTAGGCAAGGGGAGGCCGGGGGTGACCGAATCGGGCCGGCGGAGCTCGGTCGGTGGAGGATGGTGTCGAAGATGCCGGCGTTGATCCGGCCAGTCCCGGGCCGATTCCTTGGCCAGGGAGGGAGGAGGGGATGCGGCGAAGCTTGGGGTGGTCGTCGATCTACCCCACGCTCACTCAAACGACGGCGGCGTGCTCGGCTACGGCGGCGACAAGGGGCTCGGCCTCGGGGAAGAGAGGGGAGCGAGGAGAGCAGGGAAAAAGGGGGCAGGTGAGGTCGTCGGCTTTGTGACAAGCTTCTTCGACTCCTAGAGGGGCCACGGCGTCGAGGGCAGGTGATGCCACGGCGGAATCGGCATGGGCGCGAGCGGCATGGCGCCAGTGCTTCCTGTCGCCACTGTGCTTCGTCCGGAATTTTCCGGATGGGTCCGGAAAATTCCGACTGGCCCGGAATTTATCCGGAAAATTCCGGGTCATTCCGAATGGACAGAATTTGGCAGAAAAAGGCCAGGTTTTGAAAAGCATTTACACAAGTCCAAAAATTACAGAAAAATTTAGGGATGCTCCCAACCAGCATAGGAAGCTCCCCATATTTTCCTTTGGATTTTAGGGCATCACAACATGATTCACAATTAGGAAGTGCCTGGAACCACAATTGAAGTTTCGACAAAAATGCAAACGGACATTGGAGACAAAGCCATTTGTTTCCCATTTGTGGTTTGTCACAAAGCAATTTAAAGATATGCCATGATGCAAACATGAATGCAAAAAGTGGAAAAATCCTTCGTATTTTTCATTACCAAGTTAGGGCTGTTACAAATCTACCCCCCTTACAAGAATCTCGTCCCGAGATTCTAGGCTTGGGTGAAGAAGTCGGGGTATTCCTGTCGAAGACTAGTTTCTCGCTCCCATGTGGCTTCTTCCTCGGAATGGTTAGACCATGGACCTTGAGAAACTTGATGGACTTGTTGCGGGTTTTCCTCTCCGCTTCATCCAAGATGCGGATAGGATGCTCGCGGTAGGTCAAATCCTCTTGGATGTCCAATGCCTCATGATCAACCCCACGGATGGGATCCTTGAAGCACCGGCGGAGTTGGGAGACATGGAAAACATCATGGACATCCGGGAAATTGGAGGGCAACTCAAGTTGATAGGAGAGATCTCCTCGCTTGCCTAGGATGGTGAAAGGGCCAACAAAGCGAGGTGCTAATTTGCCCTTGATTCCGAAATGACGAACGCCTCGGAGAGGAGAGACTCGAAGATAGGCCTTGTCACCAATTTCATAGTGGACCTCTTGATGATGCTTGTCATAATAGCTTTTCTGACGGGATTGAGCGGCTTTGAGGTTTTCCCGAATAACACGGACTTTCTCCTCGGCTTCATTGATCACAGCAGGACCGAAGAGTGACCTCTCCCCGGTTTCTGACCAATTGAGAGGAGTCCGGCATTTCCTCCCATAAAGGACCTCAAAGGGAGCCATTTGCAAACTGGCTTGATAGCTATTGTTGTAGGAGAATTCGGCGAGAGGGAGGTATTTTTCCCAACTCTTGCCGAAAGAGATGACACAAGCCCGAAGCATATCCTCAAGAACTTGATTCACCCTTTCAGTTTGACCATCGGTTTGAGGGTGATAGGCGGTGCTGAAGTTGAGACGGGTCCCAAGCGCCGTTTGGAAACTTTGCCAAAACTTGGACACAAATAAGCTTCCACGGTCGGAGATGATCCGCAAAGGAACCCCGTGCAAAGGAACAATCCGGGCCATATACAAGTCGGCAAGCTGACTTGCTCGAATATCATCACGGACCGGAAGGAAATGGGCAACCTTCGACAAACGATCGATGACGACCCAAATAGCATTGTTGCCCTTTTGTGATCTCGGAAAGCCGGTGATGAAATCCATACCAACTTCATCCCACTTCCACTCAGGAATGGCTATGGGTCGAAGGGTACCAGCTGGCCTTTGATGTTCAGCCTTCACTCGGCGACAGACGTCGCATTCCGCAACATACTCGGCGATCTCGCGCTTCATGCAAGACCACCAGAATTGAGGGCGCAGATCTTGGTACATCTTTGTGCTACCCGGGTGAATAGAGATGGGTGACTCGTGAGCTTCAGAGAGTATCAACTCCCTCATATTTCCACTCTTGGGCACCACTAGACGATCACCAAAATGGACCACACCATGGTCATCAACCAGGAAACAATTGGCCTTTCCATTAGCGATCTTCTCTTTGATCTCAAGGATTTCAGGATCATTTTGTTGGGCGGCCTTGATATCATCCTCGAGAGTGGATCTGATCTCAAGGTTAGCTAGAAAACCCGAAGGAACAATTTCCAGATTTAATTTAGAAAATTCCTCGTGGAGAGCCGGTTGCGCCTTTTCAACCATCACGGTATTACAATAGGCTTTGCGGCTCAGAGCATCTGCCACGACATTTGCCTTGCCGGGCTGATAATTGAGAGTCACATCATAGTCCTTTATCAATTCCAGCCATCTCCTCTGCCTCAAATTCAGATCCGGCTGGGTGAATAGATACTTCAGACTTTGGTGGTCGGAGTAGATCTCGCAACGGTTGCCCAAGAGGTAGGGCCTCCATTGCTTCAGAGCATGTACCACGGCGGCAAGCTCCAAATCATGAGTTGGATAATTTTGCTCGTGTGGCTTGAGTTGACGGGAAGCATAAGCGACCACATGGCCCTCTTGCATCAAGACACATCCCAAGCCTTGGAGAGATGCATCGCAATAGACGACGAAGTCCTTGGCGGTATCGGGAAGGACAAGTACCGGTGTGGTGGTGAGCTTGACCTTGAGGGTTTGGAAACTCTCTTCAGCCTTGTCTGACCACACGAATGGCTTGCCTTTCTTGAGGAGTTCAGTCAATGCCTTTGCTATTTTGGAGAAGCCCTCAATAAATCGACGGTAATAACCCGCCAATCCAAGGAAGCTTCGGATATCTTTAACGGATTTGGGAGTTGGCCAATCCAGGATTGCCTGAATCTTGTCGGGTATCACCGCTACTCCGGCAGCTGACACCACATGACCGAGAAAGATGAGCTCCTTCAGCCAAAACTCACATTTAGAGAACTTGGCATATAGACGGTGGTCTCGAAGCTTGGCCAAAACAAGTCGGAGATGCTCGGCATGTTCGTCTTCGGTCTTGGAGTACACAAGGATGTCATCGATGTAAATGATGACGAACTTGTCGAGGTACTCGTGGAAGATGGAGTTCATCAGCCTCATGAATGTAGCCGGAGCATTAGTGAGGCCGAAGGACATGACGGTGTACTCGTATAACCCGTAGCGGGTGGTGAAGGCGGTCTTCGGAATATCCTCCTTCCGGATTTTGATCTGATGGTAACCTGACCTCAGATCCATCTTGGAGAATACCGTTGCTCCAGATAGTTGATCGAATAAGTCATTTATGCGAGGAATTGGATACTTATTCTTGATGGTCACCGCATTAAGAGGGCGGTAGTCAACGACCAGTCGAGGAACATGTGTATCCCTCTTCTTGACAAAGATGACCGGGCAGCCCCAAGGTGAGCTACTCGGCCGGATGAATTCTTTTTCCAGCAGCTCATCAAGTTGCTTCTTCAATTCAGCTAGCTCTTCCGTTGGCATACGGTAGGGCGTCTTGGAAACTGGGGCGGTTCCCGGAACCAACTCAATCACAAACTCCACGCTGCGATCGGGTGGCATGCCGGCAATTCCTCCGGAAAGACATCGGGGAAATCACACACCACAGCGACTTCAGATATATCAGGCGGGGTGATTCCTTCCAGGAAATAAAGACTGATCTCCGGCGAGAGAGGAGTAACCGCGGAAGGAGTTGCAGATGTTGGGGACCAATAACGCACTTCCCCATATCTTGGGTGGAACACTGTGACAGTCTTGGCAGCACAATCCAGGTTGGCCTGATATTTCACTAGCCAATCCATGCCCAGAATAACATCGATACCCTCTGACCTCAGGGCTATCAATGAAAACGGAAAAGGGACTGACCCTACGGCTATTTGAACATCGGGAGATATCCAATTGGTACGCCAACTAGAGCCGGGTGTCTTGACCACTAACGGAGGATCCATCATCACAAAAGGTATTTGATGGTTGTGTGCATATGCTATGGATATGAACGAATGCGAAGCTCCAGAATCAAATAGCACTGAAGCTGGATAAGTATTGATTTGAAGTGTACCCATAAGAACTCCGGGGTCCTCCTCAATGCCTTCAGCCGAGACGTGGTTCAGGCGGCCACGGCTGACGGGGGTAGCCTTGGCGGCTGGAGTAGAGGGTGCTGGTGCAGGTGCTGAGGTAGCCGGTGCCTTCTGGGGACACTCTCTGGAGTAGTGCCCCGGCTGGCCACAAGCGAAGCAAGTGACTCCCGGTGGTGCAGGCAGTCGGGGGCGAAAACCGCCTCCAGCCGCACCCAAGGTCGAAGTAGCTGGGCGAGGCGGAGGTGGCAGGTACCCGGTGGGCTTCGGCGCGAAGGGCGCCTTCGGCACGGCGCTGAAAGGCACGAAGACCTTGCGCTTCTTGCCCTCAGAGGAGGAGGAGCTCTGGTGGTCGGTGGAAACGGGCCTCTTAGAAGCCTCTAGCTCCTTCCTACCTTGCTCCATGGTGAGAGCCTGGTTGTAGAGCTCTTGGTAGGAGGTGAACTTGAAGGGCAGGAGCTCGTATCGGAGACGAGGTGCGAGCCCCTTGCGGAAGAGATATTGCTTGTCCTCATCATTCGTCACGTCCCGAGGGGCGTAACGGGAGAGGTGGTTGAACTCCCGTCCATAGGACTGGACGTCCATGCGTCCCTGGGTTAGGTCCAGGAACTCCCGCCTCTTGAGCTCGAGGATGGGCTTGGGGATGTACGCCGCACGGAAGGCGGCGCGGAACTCCTCCCAAGTGACAACATGGCCCGCGGCAACCATGGCCACGTGGCTCTCCCACCAGGAGCCGGCGGCTCCTTCCAGGAGGTAGGTGGCGAAGTTGACATGTTCTGCCGCCGGAACGTGAAGAGCGGCGAACTTGCGCTCGATAGCCCGGAGCCAATCATCCGCATCAAGCGGCTCCTTAGCCTCGGAGAAAGTGGGAGGTTGGGACCGCAAGAACTGGTTGAGAGTGGTGCAGTCCGTGTTCCTCCTGGCCCCTTGCTGGACCAGCTGCTCGAGCAACCGCTCATTGCGCAGACGGTTTTGCTCGATAGCCATCATCACCTCCGCCATTGAGGGTGGCGGCGGTGGGTCAGGGCTGCTATGTTCCCCACGACGGGTAGGAGCCATTCTGAAGAATTGGAACAACGACAAGTTAGTAACCAATTCTGACAGTTAAGAATATCATTGGTTGCTCCCAGATATAGATATTTAAGAAGCAACAAACACCAAAGACAGATTTTAGGCAACCACGGTGACATCACGTCATCGTGGCGATATCAAACGGATTTAACGGACTCGAGGTACAACTGGACGGTAAGAACCCAAACCCCGAGAACCTAAACATCGACACCAAGCACAAAACAAATAGAGGTAAGAATCAGAGTAGAGCGAGTTGGATGAGAAGCAAAAAGAATCCTAAGAAGGTTTTCACAACTCATTTTTAGGTTGAAAATAATTTTCACTAGACTCGACATCGACCAAAAGAAAGGGTTTCCTATAGGCAGTCCTGCTCTGATACCAACTTGTAGCGCCCCGACCCCGGAATTATACAGAGAGGCTATGTAATCAACACAACCATCAATGTATAAAACAAAGATCGAGACTTGTGGAACAGAACTGGCACAAAGCATGACTCTACGACACAAACATTTATATGGCAACTCATATAACGAGGAGAATACACATATTACAAGGCAAAAGGATCACAGATCCTACAATTCAACAAGCGGAAGCGAAGTAGCGTTGTCTAATACAACAAGAAGCAAATTATGGCCTAAGAGTCCTACAGATAAACATCACCCAAGCCAGCTTGTTCCACGGTCCCAAGCTGCCACCTGGGAACCCCAGACTAGTAGTCGACGTCAACGAAGAACCCACCTAGCCGCTCGGTGTCGTCCTCCTCTGAAATACAAATACATGGAGGCAGCAAAGAGAGACTGAGTACGATGTACTCGCAAGTTTAGTAGGGCGATATAGGCCCAATGACTGACGGAGGCTCTAAAGCTGTATAATGTAGTTCTTTTGCATAAAGCTAAATTTCATAAACCAAAACGTGAAAGACACTTGGCATTCGTCTACTCAGAATATTTTTATAAAAGGAGATAAGAGAGTAACATTTCATCATTGGTTCTCATCGAACCCTTCTGTAACCAACCACTCTTATCTCCACTAAGGCACCCCCTCGAATCACCCTCGAGGAAATGAACCTTTACCACACGTTGATTACTGCAACCTTTAGCTGCCATATCAATTAGGTTAAGATTCTCTATGATCTTATCGTCTATTCCCAAGTTGTCCATAACCGTGGACACGGCTTTTCGAAAAGATTAACCCTGCAGGGGTGTACTAATTTACCCATTGGTACCGTCCGGCTCACCTAGTTGGCCCTCTTCCGGGGAAGACCGGCGAGCGGGCGCGGTTAGACCTTTACAATGCATGAGGCTTACTCAAGGACCATCAGTGGCGGAAGGACAGGCTCAGCGCTCCCAGCGCCCTGCCCCACCGTCACGTCCTAAACATCACCATCCTCGTTCCTTTTCCACTCACACCACACACGCGCAAATGGAAATAGCAAACTAAAGGACCCTTGACAAGCCCCTCACAAATTATTCGGTCGGTAAGGCGCCCATACACCCACCAATGGCAGCACGCTAGTCTTGGTTCAAGAGGTAAAGAACTCGCACCTAGGGGCTAGAGTGAGGTAAAACACCATCCCCGATGGCAACTCACCCAAGCCGTCTTAGCATTTTAATTTAGCATCACATTCATCCACCATGTCCGCATCATTCCATCTTCAACAACAATTATGGAAATAAACAACGGACACAACTAGTATTGCAACTAAGCATGTCTAAGCATGGATAAGCATATAACCGACAATTATAATTCGTATCCGGCCAACACATCAACACTAGGGTTCATAGGTAGGGATACATGTGATTGGCTCGGGGAAGAGACATGCATTCATAGGATTCTATGTTTACCAAAAGAGACCTTTGAACCGCATGCAATATTAGGGTGGATAAAATAGTTTGATCAAAACATAGGATGCTATATGCCAAGAAGGTTAGGTTATCTCTTGCCTTGCTGCCCGGGCGTGAAGTGGTGCTCGTCGGGGTAAGTAGAGAGACCCTCGACTCCGGAATCTATCGATACCCAAAGGAAAAACAAAGAACACATAAATCACACAACTCAAGATGCAATGCTCAAACACATGATGGCATGTCAAGAATTTATGCAAGGATTCCATTATATAAATTTAAAAGCATAATTAAATGGGGAGCCAAATAATTAAGGAGAAATATTTGGAAAACACCTCATATTTATCTTAATGTCCAATTGTTCATAAAGATTCCATTATTTTAGAAATTGCTCAAATATGCATGAACATGACATGATTGAAGAGGTTTGGTTCTTATGTTCACTTCGGTGCCTTATTGGTAGTTTTCGGAGTACCGATGGGTAATTAGCAATTTCAAAAGGTTATTTGGACTTATATATTTTATCCAATTCAAGATTGATATCAACGTCCAAAGTGTTGTCATGAGGTGGTATTAGCATGTTTAGATAGCATTTTAAACACTGATCAAATTGGTATACCATTTGCAAGAATTAGCGAAAAGAGGCTAAAATACAAAGTTCACAAGTTTTCAGCTAGGTTCGGAATTCATCCGGATTGGTCCGGAATATTCCGGATGGTCCGGAATAATTCGGGCTCATTCCGAGCCAAAATCCGAGGTGACCTCAAAATCTTTCGGTTGGGGTTTCGGAATTCGTCCGGAAATGTCCGGAAATTTCCGGTCGACCCGGAATCGATCCGGAATAATCCGGGTGATTCCGGACGGCTCGAATCAGGGCAGAAAACGACGGCGGCGGCGGGAACTCGCTCGACGCGAGCAAGAAGGAGAGGGAGAGGGAAAACGGGAAGGGCCTAGGGGATACGGGGCTCACCCTGGACTCGCGTGCGTGACCGGCTAGGCAAGGGGAGGCCGGGGGTGACCGAATCGGGCCGGCGGAGCTCGGTCGGTGGAGGATGGTGTCGAAGATGCCGGCGTTGATCCGGCCGGTCCCGGGCCGATTCCTTGGCCAGGGAGGGAGGAGGGGATGCGGCGAAGCTTGGGGTGGTCGTCGATCTACCCCACGCTCACTCAAACGACGGCGGCGTGCTCGGCTACGGCGGCGACAAGGGGCTCGGCCTCGGGGAAGAGAGGGGAGCGAGGAGAGCAGGGAAAAAGGGGGCAGGTGAGGTCGTCGGCTTTGTGACAAGCTTCTTCGACTCCTAGAGGGGCCACGGCGTCGAGGGCAGGTGATGCCACGGCGGAATCGGCATGGGCGCGAGCGGCATGGCGCCAGTGCTTCCTGTCGCCACTGTGCTTCGTCCGGAATTTTCCGGATGGGTCCGGAAAATTCCGACTGGCCCGGAATTTATCCGGAAAATTCCGGGTCATTCCGAATGGACAGAATTTGGCAGAAAAAGGCCAGGTTTTGAAAAGCATTTACACAAGTCCAAAAATTACAGAAAAATTTAGGGATGCTCCCAACCAGAATAGGAAGCTCCCCATATTTTCCTTTGGATTTTTAGGGCATCACAACATGATTCACAATTAGGAAGTGCCTGGAACCACAATTGAAGTTTCGACAAAAATGCAAACGACATTGGAGACAAAGCCATTTGTTTCCCATTTGTGGTTTGTCACAAAGCAATTTAAAGATATGCCATGATGCAAACATGAATGCAAAAAGTGGAAAAATCCTTCGCATTTTTCATTACCAAGTTAGGGCTGTTACAACGTACCGGACAGAATATGACGTCAAATGGAAAAGGCTTGGTCTTGAAACTTGCAGAGAATTTTCTCCTAATGAATCTGGACATAAAATTCGGCCCAATCCGAGTCCGGATGGCCGAGATAAGCCCCGATCTACTGAAACCCTAGATGGGATGACGGAAATCCGAGAAGCTATATAAAGAGAGGAAATCTAGGTCGTGAAGGACACCCCATACCCACGAATTGCAGCCACCAAAGCCAAGTTTTTCCTCCCCCATGGATCCCATCTCCATGGGGGAGGGCTCCCTAAAGCCATGGAGGAAGAAGGGCTAAGGGGTGGTGCATCCCTTGATGGCCGGCGGCGCAGGAGGTGTCCCTGCGCCACCGCCGGCGCCGCCCTGCGCCCCGCTTTGCCCTCTCCGCCGTCTTCACCGCCATCTACATCGCCAATTCCTTCTTGTATACAGTGGTTCATCCTCCCACACACCTCTGTACCATCTATGTAAACATGGTGTTTGATGCTATAAATCATTATCCTTTGATCTATGTCATGTTTGTATAGTTTCCTTTGTCCTATGGTTGGATAGTTGAATATCTTTGGTTTATTCGAGTTGTATGTTGATATGGTACAATCCTTTGGTGCCATTATATTTATGCGTGCATTGATCATCATCATAGGGTTTGTAGTATGTGTAAGAAGAAGGGGAAGTTCTGCCGGATTGACAGAAACCTAAGAACTCGAGGCTGAATCTTACATGTATGGGATAAAGAGGACCTTAAACTTAATGCTATGGTTGGGGAAACCTTAATAATTGTTAGTATTTGCGGAAGCTTGCTAACGTTCCAATCATATAGTATGTGTAATCATAAGTAGTTGAGTACATGTATATTTGCCTCTCCCGCATAGAAAACTGCATCGAAGACGATGGACTAAGTAACTTCACTAATTAATCTTGGACAATTCCATCCCACTTTCCACCACTTTTCCGCACTCATGCTACTGTTACTTTATGTTACCTTATTTGCTGCAGCAACTAACTTTACTTCCATACTCTTTATTATATTGCAAAACTATCGTTTCACACCTGTATTGTTCCTCTAATTTTATTTCCTAGATAGAGTAAACGTCTAGTGTGCGTAGAGTTGTGTCAATGGTTGATAGAACTTGAGAGAATACTTATCCTACCTTTAGCTCCTCGTTGGGTTTGACACTCTTATTTATCGAAAATGCTACACACGATCCTCTACACTTGTGGGTTATCAAGACCTTTTCTGGCGCCGTTGCCGGGGAGCAATAGCGTGGGGTAGATATTCTTGTGTGCACTTGTTTGCTTTATCTCTAAATAATTTTTACTTTCAGTTGTAAGTTATTTTCTATCTTAAGCCTCTCAGGTACCCGGAGTAGGCATCCAATACTTTGGTGATGGTCACCTCAACACAAATTGGAGACCATTCCTTAACACAAATTGAGTGCTTGAGGTGACCATGCCGAAAACCCCCTGTGGGAAGAACAGATCGTTGGAGTCATGGTTGCGCCGGCCTCATCTGCAATGAAGAACGGCATCAGCGCCAGGGAGTCGATCTACACCGGCTTCCTCGAGTTTGTCCAGCACTCGCCGACGGATCTCCCGGCGTACGCTGAGCTGCAGCAGAGCACGTGGATTACCTTCGGTAGTCTGCGCTATCTGGTGGACAGTCGTGGAACGCTCCGGCCCACGCTGGCCACGTTGCGCACGACGGATGCGCCTGCATCTACATCGACTGCGCCGACCGCGGCTTCACCCGCCGCGAAGATCGCATCTACTACGGCCACGGCGATCGCGTCATCGACTGCCGTGAAGATCGCGTCCACTTCGACTGCGTCAGGAAGCTTCCTCGAGTTTGTCCAGATCGTGAATCCACGTGCTCTGCTGCAGCTCAGCGTACGCCGGGAGATCCGTCGGCGAGTGCTGGACAAACTCGAGGAAGCCGGTGTAGATCGACTCCCTGGCGCTGATGTCGTTCTTCATTGCAGATGAGGCCGGCGCAAACATGACTCCAACGATCTGTTCTTCCCACAGACTGCGTCAGGAAGCTCATAGGAATGGTAGACTCCAACCCGGGCTTCCTCGAGTTTGTCATGGTCACCTCAAGCACTTATTGGCCTCAGGCGCCTCTTCGGGTGCCCCAGTAGGCTGGTACCCGGAGTAGGCATCCAGGAAGGATAGGCGTGCGCAACCTGCAGTCGAATCGACGATCTGATCAATCCGCGGGAGCGGAAAGTGATCCTTGGGGCAGCATTTGTTGATGGCGGTGAAGTCGACGCACATGCGGAGTTTCTTCGTCTTCTTCTTTTCCACCAATACCGGGTTTGCTACCCACTCTGACTCCTTTATCTCTCGAATGAATCCGGCGTGAAGCAGCCGGTCAATCTCCTTGCTGATGGCATCTCTCTTTGGACCCGCGAAGCGCCTCATGGTCTGCTTGACTGGTCTGGCGTCTTTGCGGACGCGTAAGGAGTGCTCGGCGAGTTCCCTTGGTATACCTGGCATGTCAGAAGGTTGCCAGGCGAATATCTTCCAGTTCTCACGCAGGAACTCGACGAGCGCGCTTTCCTATGCGCTAGTCAGGCTTGATGACACCCTGACTGTCTTATCGGCGTCCGTCGGGTGTACCTGATGGGCCCTTGTGTCGTCGCTTGTGTTGAATGCCGAGTCCTTGAATGATTTCTTCCGTGGCGGGAACAGAGTCTTGTCATTGTCGACTGCCATCATCTCCAGGTGCTCGTCCATCCCGAAGAACTCAGAAATCCTGCTGAACTCGCGGTCGCAGCTATCAGACCGGTCGAAATCGCCTTTCACCGTGATGACACCCTTAGGTCCCGGCATCTTGAGCAGGAGGTAGGCGTAGTGGGGCACTGCCATGAACCTGGCAAAGGTCGTACGACCCAGTATGGCGTGATATTGTGACTTCCAGTCGACTACCTCGAAGTCGATCGCCTCTCGCTGGAAGTTTTCGGGTGTGCCGAATATAACCTCGAGTGTGATTGTTCTCATGGGCGTGACTGCTTGCCCTGGTACTATGCCGTGGAAAGTATTCGCTGATGGCGTCAGGTTGGATGTTGACTTGTTCATTCTTCTGAGAGTGTCGGTGAAGATGATATTGATACCGCTGCCTCCATCCATGAACACCTTCTTCAAGGTGTACTCCCCGATCTGAGCCTCGACTACCAGAGCAGCGTGCCCGGGTCGTGGTATCGCCGGCGGGTGGTCCGCTCTGGAGAAAGTGATCGCTGTTTCTGAGCCTCTCAGGTAATCGGGTACTGCAGGTGGGTTGGTGAGTGCTTGGTAGACCTGGCGGGTGATGATTTTCTGGGTCCTGTTGGAAGGACGTCCCTTCTGTATCATGTTAATCTGCCCACGTGCTGCCGGGAACACGTTAGCAGGATCCTGCGGCTGTTGCTGTGGTTGCTGTTGCTGCTGCGGGTAGAAGGCCAGCGCTGCCTGCGCTGGGTTGGCGACTGGAGGAGCAGGCGGCGCCTGGAGAGCCAGCTGTGCGGCTGGCTGTGCCACGGGTGCCGCTTGGTTATCATGCTGTCCGTTCTGAGGGACTATTCGCGCAAACGCCCTGTATATCTTACGCGCCTTTCTGCAATCCTTCAATAGGTGGCGGGATCCCCACTTGCCTGTTTCTGGGTCCCTAAACATATGATGCTTGCAGGGTTGCTCTAACTCTTCTTCTTCAGTCAGTGGGCGTCTCCGCCACTCGCGCTTGCGACTTCCATCTCCATGGTAGCCACTGCCACCGCCCTGGTTGTACTGTCTTTCACTCTCACGGGGGGTTTCGAATCCCGCCGCTACTAACTCGATCGAGTCGTTGCCGACGTAACGCGGCTTCTTCTTCAGGCGCCCTTCTCGCCAGTTGCTAGGTCATGCTTCTTGCCTCGGAGATCGTGGTGCATCACGGACAAAGTCTTCTCCATCTGCCCACTGGTTGGCTATCTGCATGAGCTCGATCATGTTCCTCGGCCTAAGCCTACCAAACTCCTCACGGAGGTCGCGGCGGTAAACGCCGTGCATGAATGCGTCCATTACCCTGTCTTCTGAGGTGGCTCCGTCCATGGTGTTGCGAAGCAAAGTCCACCGCTGGATGTACGAACGGAGTGGCTCGTCTCGACCTTGCTTGCACGCCTGGAGCTCAATGAGGGTTGTTGGCCTCGCGTATGTCCCCAGAAAGCTCTTCACGAAGGCGTTCCTGAACTCGTCCCAGGTGCTGAAAGCGTCCCTGGGCTGAGTGTTGAGCCACCCGCGTGCAGATCCTGTGAGCATCAACTGGATGTACTGCATGGCAGTAGTCGAAGTGCCACCCTGACAGCTGCACGCGATGAGGTAGTCTTCCAGCCAGTCCCTTGGGTCTTGCTTCCCGTCATACTTGGGTGTCTCCGCTGTTAGCTTGAAGCCTTTGGGCATCTTCGTGTCACGGATGTTGAAGCTGAAACATGCGGCTCCGCGTGGCTCGAAGTCGTCGTCGTCGTAGTCGTTGGCTTGTGCACTCGCTGCTCGCATCCGTCGACTGCGGTCCACCCTTCTCTGTGTGACGAGGTTACGGACATCTTCGCCTGGCTGCGGCTGTCGCAGTCGAATTGGGGCTGGGTCTGCAAGTGGTGCGGGTTCACGATCGCGGCGGCCTCGACTCTCGTGCACCCTTTCTGCTGGTGCTGACTTTGCCAGGACTTCCTCAACTTCCCTGAGGGATTGAATTTGTCGCCTATGAAGGCGGGCGTGGGCGTTACCCTCCGGCGGCTGTGTTAGTCGCAGGTAGGTTTCGACTGCCATGAGGGCCGAAGCGGGTGTCTTGGGGACGGGGATTCCGTCTGCATCCTCCGTCATGAATGACGACTCCAGATTGCGGGCAAGGTGGACGCGATCAGCCTCTGGCACCCGTGGCATGCGAGCCCTGTGACGTCCTCCTTGTGTGACTTCTTCCGATCCGGCCATGAACGAGTGTGCTGCCCTCCTGGCACTCGACGCGTCGGCTAATTCTTTGCGCCGAATCAGATCGACCTTCTCTTGGCGGACTCGCTCGGACTCCTTCCAAAGCAAGTATTGGACCGCCAGTTGGTCTTCTCGGGGTTCATCTGGTGAAGGGAACGTGCCTTCGTCCACGTGCTTCATGGCCTTGATCGCCATCTCCCGAGTGATGGTGAGTCTTGTCACCCTGTCCGGCATGGTCACCTCCAGCGGGTATACGGGTTCCCCGCCGTTGGATCGTGCTGGGCTGGCCATATAAACTTGCGCGGGGTAAACCCGTCGAGTGGGGCTGATGCTCCCAGTCCTGCTTCCTTCGTCCGAGCTATGCTCAGAGTCGAAGATCACAGCAACGTGGCGGGTGCCACGGTCACTGCTACTGGCGACTCCGCGATGCGGAGGCGCGGTTGGCGTAGTCGAAATCGGCGTAGATTTTGGCTTCGTCCGGGGCGCGGACAAGAAGGTCGGAGTAGACTTGTTTCGCGCCGGGGTTGCAGTAGATGCGATTTTTCTGGTAACCGCGGGTGTGGTCACCGCAGTCGCCGTTGACGCGGTCGTAGATGGTGCTGACGCAGTCGAAGTGGACGCGATCTTCACGGCAGTCGATGATGCGATCGCCGTGGCCGTAGTAGATGCAATCTTCGCGGCGGGTGAAGCCGCGGTCGGCGCAGTCGATGTAGATGCAGGCGCATCCGTCGCGCGCAACGTGGCCAGCGTGGGCCGGAGCGTTCCACGACTGTCCACCAGATAGCGCAGACTACCGAAGGTAATCCACGTGCTCTGCTGCAGCTCAGCGTACACCGGGAGATCCGTCGGCGAGTGCTGGATAAACTCGAGGAAGCCGGTGTAGATCGACTTCCTGGCGCTGATGCCGTTCTTCATTGCAGATGAGGCCGGCGCAACCATGACTCCAACGATCTGTTCTTCCCACAGACGGCGCCAATTGTCGAGGTGTGGACTCGGCAAATCCCAAGGTTGTGTACCCCGGGTTGATTGAGGGGGGGGGAGAGTATGAACGTTGGTGATCACGACGGCTAACAGGGGGCGAGTTTACCCAGGTTCGGCCCCTCGAGATGAGGTAAAGACCTACTCCTGCTTGTCTGGTATTATCGAGGTGGCTACAATGGCGAGATGGCAATCTCGCTAGGGTTTGCCTGTGTCTTTCTTGACCTAGGTGGCGCACCCTCCTGGCCTTTATATCACAGGCCAGGTCTCGGGTGGACGGTGCGGATTGCACATTACAGGATAAGGAAAGCCATCACCGGCCTAACCGGCTACTTGGGCCACACGGTACACTTCATGGGCTTCAATGGGCTTCCCTTGGCGTGACCCAGGTACCACCACCGTGGGGTACCCGAAAGGTAGCCCCACGACACTTAGTATGGATAGGGAATGCGAATTACAAAAAAAATTTGTTGTAATTGCTATCTAAAACGTTTTCGATTGATTGGAAAAAAGTGCAATGGTTAAGTAGGGGTCGACCTTGAACACTTGTGTTCATGCTTATGAAAACCAAAACAAAATTTTTCATGAAATCTTCTCAGCTAAAAACTTGTATATATTGTGTATATTCCTCTGTAACATAAAAATAAAGTGTTAATAGTAGTCTCTAGTTGCTTCAAAGTGCACAAGTTTGGTTTAATGCGTAGAAACAGATTTTCTGTGCTTCACCGTATAAAATGTTTAAAATCATCAGGACATTATTTTGACCTGCGCAGAAATCCACTATTTCTACTACATAGGTACGTGTCTAGATATTGTGAATCTATAATCTATATAGTAATAATTAAATAGGAGCAACCCACTACAATATTTTTCTGCATATGAAGGGCTTCCTCGTCACCAAGCTCTGCTTGCTGCGTTTTCAGTGGTCCACGTCAGCAACCCAAAAAAAAAGGTAGCGACAACTATAGCTAATCATCCGACAGTTGTGACTGTTTCCACCTACAAATTTGCCGGACCGGCGCAGGTGGCGTGGCAGGCGAGAACGATTCAGCTTCGACTACGACACTTTCATCGACACCCTCAACTTCGACGACGGCTTCCTGAATAGGGCGTCGTTGGGACGGTTTATTGAAGATTCTCATCACGGCCGGTGTGACCGGTATCGCTTTCACATTTATGACCGGTATACATGCGAGATTAAAAATAAAGGAAACTGTATCCGAAGTTTGTCTCGGTATGGTACCACTCATGCAGCCTGCACCGAAACAGAATGTAAACATGAGCAGTAGACTGAACATCCATACAATCTCGATTATGTCACGTACGCAACCTTGGATTAGCAAAACCAGAACTGAAAGTTCAACACAACTTATTTTCCATCTCATACTTTATACGTTTCCAGCTGCAGCTCTGTCTCGTTTCAGTCTTCCGCTATCTTTTGGGACTACCAATTTCCTTTCACGACTTCGATTCGGAGCACACGCAACCACATCGATCGATCATCTCTTTGCTTTACAGCAGTCGCGATCTTCAACTGCCGCAACCAGCTCCTGCCAGGTGCGCGCTTGAATTTCTGACGATTCCGGCGAGCGCGGCGGAAGTTGGCAGGATTCCGGCGAGTTTCACAGCGGAAGGTCACCGACGGGTGCTGAATATTCAGCCTACCAACGCCTCGCGCGGTTTTTAGGCCACCCTCGGTTTGGTCGCGAAAACTGAGCATACTTGGTTTTGAGGGGAAAATTTTCGGGCACCTGAAAAAAGATTTTCGGTTCGGTTCTGTCTCTTTTTTTTAATCGCGCAAACCGTAAGCGACAGGTTATTTTTTCAGTTCCTATCTTTTACGGTAAAGATGCTCTAAGACTAGAAATCTCTCTGTCGACCGCATCCTTCACCGTTTTCTACGCTGCGCACCTTCATATGGCCAGGATGCCCGTGCTCTAGCTACCACCCGTTGATCAACTCCTAGGAGTACGTAGGAAAGATAGCTACCTAGTAGGATTAGCTGATATCGTACTCCCTTCTTATCATCATATAAAATATTATAGTTATTTTTATATGGAATATATACATATTAAATACGTTTATTTACATTCGTATGTTGTTTATATGAGAATATCTAAAAAATCTTATATTATAATACAGAGGGAGTAATGGACACGAGCACTACTATCTACTCCGATCCGCCTCAACGCACTGCCAGGTTAATTTCTGCCACGAGAAAATATCTTCTCAAATGATCTAAACAATTCCAGTTATTTCCTAAGCTCGATCGATAGTCTCCTATCCTAGTAGAGATAATCCACACCAGAGATTTGGTTACTGGTTGAAATACCGCGGTTACAGAAATTCCCTCTACCCCGGTAAATGAGTTATCAAGTCGATCGATCCATTTGAATCTGAGCTGAATTTTTATTTCCAAAATATATTTTTGTTTTTTTTAATGTTTTATGTTTGAATTGCAAATTTTGCCTGGGAATCTCATTCGGAAATCGACCGGTAGTTTTCCGGTAACCACGGTTACCGAAAAACCCGCTGCCATCCGTGATTTTTTTCAATTTGGTAACCAAATCCTTGATCCACACTCACATATTTTTTTTTGGAAGCTGTACAGTGGGAAAGGCTCCCACTGCAATTTTTTCCATTTATTAAAGATAAAGAAAATAACATATGTACAGGAGTATTTACAGAAGTATTTACATCAAAAGGTTGAAAAAATCTAAAGGATCTTAGAGTTGTGTTTGCAGCCAATCTTTGAACTTTTGGAGATGTTTCTTCTCAGTGGCGGAGCCAGCATACAACGATGAACCCAATGCACTTTGCCAAATTTCTCATTAAATTATTCTTATTGTTGACTTTTAGGAGAAGATTATACAATTAGTAATACAGATGAACCCAATAATCTGCTACTCTAGCTTCGCCACTGTTTCTTCTTCATCCTATGAATAAGCAATGATAATTCCTGAAGATATATAGCTTTCTAGTTTGCAAAACTTGGTTCTTGGTCTTTGAAGATTTTACTGTTTCCTGACAATCCAAATACCCCAACACGTCAAGATCATGATTTCCACTGAAAAGGATAACTTGAGCTTGCTTTTGATGTCCAAAAAAGCCTCATGAACAGATAAATTTCTATCCCTTTGTGGACAGACAAAGTCCCAACATCTTTCAGCAAAGGGACAAACCCAGAACAGATGGATAAGGGTTTCTTCCTGCACATTGTAAAGTAGCACACATGTATGTCGGGATATGAAACTGCTTTCTTCCTAACAAATTCCTTGTGTTCAGTCTGTCATGAAGTAGTAGCCAGAAGAAAAACTTATGTTTGGATTGACATGATGATTCCATATCCAAGTGAAGTGAGGAATTGTGGGTTGAAAGCCCACTAATACATTGTAAGCCTTTTTCGGGAAGAAATCAGCACTTCCCCAAATATAAGACCAGGAATCTTGTTCACCTCTCAGCATTTGATCTCTGCTCTCCTGGCATAAAATTTGCAACTCTTGGAATTCACACTCACATGTTTTCATGCATGCAGGGGTCGGCCTGCTCTCGATTACCTACGCACTTTCGCAATCCTTGATCCACACTCACATATTTTCATGCATGCAGGGGTCGGGCTGCTCTCGATTACCTACGCACTTTCGTAGGGGGGTGGGGGGATGGCAGAGCAAGGTTGTCTTCATCACTATCGCTATCATCTGCTTCTACCCAGGGCTTCTCTCGCAGATGTGCATGGACTCGAGCTCGCTAGTCCACACCTACCCGTACATCGGAGTCCATGTCCTTCATGTACCTCGAGCTCTACCTCGTTGCCATCGACTTCCTCATGCTGGAGGGGGACAACCTGCAGAAACTCTTTCCGGGGCGAACTTCCGGCTGGGCTCCCTCCGCATCGGAGCCAAGTAGGTGCTCGTGCTGGTCGTGCTGTCGACCATGATATACACGGAGATGAATTCGGAAGGAGAGTTCGGTCTAAGTTAATTAATTTGTGATTTAAGCCATCTACGTTTCTGTTTGGAGTGAACTTTGACGGTATTTAATTGGTTAAATATATAATTATTTCCGGTAATCAATTTTAACTATTTTGGACAACCAAACTTTCATATATTCATATTTTAAAAATTATGTTAAATAGTTTTTATAACCTCACAATGGGATGGGGGCGATGCCCCCCCCCAGCCCCAACCCAATGATCCTAAATAAATAATGACATGTTTCTTACTCCGTCATTCTTAAATTTTGCACCGTGCTTCACCGTTGCCTTTGGTCATGTTTTCTTGGAGATGTTTGATCATGTTGTTAGTTAGTAACAAAACCCTGCACTAATGGCCTATGGTATCTTCATGTCAATCTATGTACGAACGTCCGGACGGCTATATTTTTCCTTAATGTCAATCTATATATGAATGTCCTACACTACAAGAAATATGCTAACTAGTGACCTTCTGTCAATGACTCTAAAAAAATTAGTCATAAATCTATGACCATTTTGAACCAATGGTCATAAGCTGTTTGGGAGGATCCAAACCCTAAAATATAACGACCATTTTGGTCAGAAAAGTCATAGATGCTTTACTCAAATTGGTCATAACACAAAACAGTAGTAGTTTACGGCCTTATTTCCAATCAATTACGACTATTTAAATTGGTCATAACCTTTAAATTGTGGTGAATTCCTATGACAAGGCACCACCTCATCGGATTTGACTATGTGTCTTGATTAGTTGTCAGTTTCATTTATCAATTTTGCTTACATGTCGGCCGTCCTACTGGCCAGTGGGACCAACCATATGAGACCAGCTTGCTGGTATATGGGACACTATACTGACTAGTGGGACCCTCCCTGTTGACCAAAGGCAGGATTCGCACCTCACGCGCGGGGACCCGCCAAGCTTTCCCCTGACGCGTGGGTCCAGTGGGGACCCTCCCTGATGACAAGGCAGGATTCGCACCTGACGCGCGGGACCCGCCAAGCTTCCCCTGACGCATGGGTCCAGTGGGACCCTCCCTGATGACAAGGCAGGATTCGCACCTGACGCGCGGGACACGCAAAGCTTCCACTGACGCGTGGGTCCAGTGGGACCCTACCTGATGACAAGGCAGGGATTCACAACTGTCGCGCGGGACCCGCAAGCTTCCACTAACGCGAGGGACCCGAAAACTCCTAACACGCGGGACCTCCAATGCTCCAACCAATTGGAGTAAAAAGATAGGTTCCGCGTCCGGGATTCGAACCGGCGACGCCCTACCTTACCGAAGTGCAGTTTACCAACGGACCAAGAGATCGTTATTGTTAGAGTAGCCCATCCACACTTTTATTCATTGCCGTGTGATCTTGGGCCTGGGCCTCGGTGGGCGAGGCCACCTATTTTTTTCTCTAGTGTGTTTCGAGTGGGATGGTGCATTGAGGGGAATGGGCCGCAAGGACTGGATCAGCTGCGTTGCTGGTCTGGCCGTCTTGGCTTGGCTATTTTTTTTTTTCCTTTTCTTGTATAACTTTTGATTTTGAATTCAAATTTGAACCAAATAAATTTTGTAAAGATGGCCTCTGTCGTTATGGACTATCAGGGAAATTTTTAGTCAAAATAAAATACAAAATAACCCTAAGCTTAATATTTGTTTATATAGGGTTTGGAGAATTTGATTTTCTTGAATTCTTCATGCTGATTTCAAAATGCGATCAAAATTGACGACACGACCGTTATTTGCTAGCTTTCGAATCTTGCAAAACTCTTGGTGTATCTTTAATGAAATAGATACTTTTGTATATAAAACTTGTTTT